>JAGTXR010000076.1:642923-1285847 GCA_022606575.1 Glossosoma conforme | reverse complement strand
ATGACAGTTGCACCAACATAAAATAGAGCAACTGTTATAACAAATAAAATAGCTTATGCAAACGCCGTGTAATATTATATAATTAAAATTTACATTATTGGTGTGCATGTCAGGCGAGCGCACAAAAATAAGAGACAAAGGATCGTTTTTCGAGGCTTTACGGCATAAGCCTAAAAGAGTTATATCAAGCTGATATCATTACAAACAATCTTGATGTAATAGAACCTACTCTTATATTGCTTTTTTATATGTTAGAGGGCACGAATCCTTATTGATTTGTAATCTCAGTAAAGTCTTTTATTTTGGTTGAAATTTTCTGTCACTTCATTATATGAATGTTATAAAGTATCCACTAAGCGAGTTACTGTGTCGGGCTATTATGACGCCCTGTACTGCGGCAAGGCATCGGTGCTTCTTCCTTGCAAAAATATTTTACGTAGGCATTATTTCCTCGGAAGAACCGCCGTAAAGACGGCTGACAAATTGTTTGTGATATAAGAAAGTAATATAAATGGGATAAAATAATATAAACGCGTTTCTCGAGGACGACGAAAAGTTTTCCTCTTGTGCTAGCTTCTAAATTTGTTAGTTTTAGAGTAGCGCCCTTGTTGACAACGAATACGCCGAATTTAGTATCACGACATCATATGTTTTTGTATTACGGCCAGTATTGAGGCTTCAGTCAACAAAAACAGAATACCTTCTAGTGTGACGCCCATGCTTATTTCACAAGCGTGTATATTTAAAATTATATTTGTTGTATTTTTAAAGTAACTTAATTCTAAATTCCTAGCACTTAGACTAACGTTATTGATTAAAAGCTTCTTGATTCAGATAGGTTTTCATTATTAACCTTATAGCAGCTTTCATGTTCCTCGCCTAGTTTCAAATCAAATTCGCATGTCGAAGCTTATCCAAATACATTATATATTATTTTCGTGGAGGATTTTCAGAATGGCGAGAGCTTGAAGGCTTGAAGAAAATGCATATATTGCTTAATAACTTTCTTAGTATGTTAAAATCATTAAATTTGTTTATCATACTAATCACCGTTTTTACTTACTCTTTTGATAAATTCTCATTTCAATACTCGTATTTCGATATTTTCTATTTGTTTTTAATTGCATTATGATATACATACACCACGTTATTATGCCCGATCATTGTTAAGATATACTCAATTAATTGCTATCTCAATATATCGGTAATACAAGGAAATCTGTTTTATTTTTTTACTCAGAATAAATTGATTATACTTTCAATTTATCATACAGAAGACAAATTGTAGTAAGCTCATAAATGAATGACTATCCTTTGAAAATTAATATTTGACGTTTGTAAATGACTCACTGCAGTCTAATGATGTCAGAAAACCAGCATTCCAAATACAACTATAAACCATTTTTATAAAAGTTTGAATCATAGAATCCATCTATGTGATTTATATAATATAATACATCACATTATGACAGTATTCTCATATACGTGCTTTAGTAAAAATATATCTACCCAAAAGAATAAACCATTTCAATATACTTTTATGTGTGCTAAAATTAATAATACATAAATTATCTTGATAAGTGGTTATATAATAGTATCAAACTCTTAAAGTAAGCATTAATCAAATAAAAGAAAAAATGTCTTTTCAGATCGTAATTTTCGATCAAAACCGGTCAAAACGTTACGAAGTTAGATATTCATTTACTCCTGTACTTAAACTGGTTTTCTGAACATTCACTGAAATACGACATACTGGTTTTACCTTTATGGTATATATATTTTTGTATGGGGATGTAATATGCATGCAAATTATTACCGAAAATCAAATTTTCGCACGCATCGCCAATATTTTGATATTTTAATATTTCACACGCTGAACCATTTATCACTGTGAATAACGCAACGCGGACAGCGTAAGACGCAACTTGATTTATATGTGTTATGTATGTAACGATAATTCTGATTCCCTCCCGCGCATCGGTAATTCATTTATGAATATTATAGCAAGCAGGTGCTCCCTGGAATCACACGACCGACAGGTGGGGTCCCGGCGGAAGGTTTTGGAATTAGCGCGGGATCAAGGTGGGAGCCAAATTAACACACTGCGAATATATTTTGGAGCGGGCTTGTTGATTAATACCTGAGAACCGTTAATTGGGCGAGGCTCTGTTTGTGAGACCCATTTCCACTGGGAAAAGATGAGCAATTAATTACTCGTCTAATATCGCCAAATATTATCATATGACCCTTAACCTTGTGTTATATAAAATTGAATGAGTTCATCATTAATACTTGCGCTTGTTTAGGGTACTATTTTGTATGAAATGTGACATTTTTAACAAAGGTTAATAAACTTTCTATTTGTATTTCTTGCATTCGGCTTACTTGTATTTGAATATATAAAATCTCTGTTCAAAAGGAAAACTATCCATCATTAAAATGTTTCATATGATACTCAGTGGTGCATAATCTCTGGTCAAACGAGCCACTATCAAAAAAAAAAGTTTATCTTTGTGAATCGGCGCTCGGCTTTGGGAGCTTTCAGGAATATTCAAATATAGAACAGGCTTTGAAAGTCTTTCAGCGTCGCCCCGCGGCTCCGACTGTTTGCCGAAACACTCGGAAATTCGCCTCACTGTCACTGCACTAATAGGAAAAGACTTTGTATAATTCACTTAGAAACTTTTCATGTACATGATAAAAAGCCAGTTGAATTATTTTAGACATCACGGATTAAGATTATCTGAAAATTAAAAAAGTGTAGATGAACCGCACGGATTTTGTAAACATATATTTTCAATCAATTCTGCCGTTGATCTTATTAGATCGATAGATGTTAGGCATAAAGTCGTCAAAAATTTATGTCACATATATTTTCAGACGTCATTTTCAACCGGGAACTTAAGAACGTATATATGATTCTCTACGATCCCAATAACTTGATCAATTAATACTTTTGTACATTTTAAGAGATGTTTAAACGTATACGTCTAAACTCTTACTCGAGGAACCCAGACATTATTATGCTTTGTTTAGTATTTTTACCGATTTCTTCAATTCCTTACTAATTTTGCCACCGGTAAGCTTTTAATTTTCCTTCCATCTTTTTCACTTATACAATTTGAATTTCTCCAAATTATACATGTATTTTCTCAAAAATCACATACCGTTTCCGCATTTAAAACCCCAGACATCCCAGTTGTGCGTCACATAGACTTTTCTTTACACATATTTTTAACTAATTTATAACTTTGCGGTTATCGCTGAGTTCATTTGTGATCTAGAAGTGGTTGAATAATAAATTAAATATTTATTAATCTGTTTCCGATAACAGCGGTAAGAGGCTTTAATTTCTAATCTACATTTTTAGTAATCCCTCACGTAAGTGAATCTGCTGATCCATAAAATATTCCTGTAATTGTGAAACGTGCTGAAAATACATAATTTATCAATATTTTCAGACTTAAATTTTATTTCTTACTGAAGTTACGAGTATTTTTAAATATATATGTACATATCATATATTGTTATTAACTTAAATGTTTATTCTTCTTCGTAGTATCAATCCGGTGGATTGGTTTGCAGCAACAGAATCTTGCATCTCGATCTCCATTCCTCTCGGTCCTCCGCAACCCTTTTCAGCTCAGCATAAGCGCTACAATTCATGTCCTCGAATACTTGCTGTAAATACTCCCGTCTAGGGCGCCCTCTACAGTTTATTAGGTAATGCAATTTATATTTGTAGAATTTACTGTTATTTTCAATGTCACATATTAAATTGATAAACTTTCTTTTTAACAATCAGTTTATTATTTTTGAATGAACGACTGAAAAAGTGCACAGAATGCACTTAACCACGGTCTTATTACCGTCTACAATTGCTCAATGTGTTCATTTTAAAACATGGTACTATAAAATTTTCTACAAAATTGTTGTAAATTCAACATCATCATCATCATCATCATCAGCCAGTTTTCGTCCATTGCTGAGCTTGGCCTCCCTCCATTCTTTTATATCTTCTGCCATCTGCATTGTCAAGTAATCCTTATGTTGTCAATCCACCTGACAAATAATATTGTTATCAAACAAAAATTAAAAAAAAAACGAATTTAAACACTCCTTATTCACAAATACTTTAGTAATATTAATTAAATAGAAAAACAAATCGCTTAAATAAGACACAGTATAGTACAACACAAGGAAGCAGTGCACATAACGACTTATCTTTTGTCAGTAACTACTCAGTTGAAGCATTGGATACTTGAAATTTTTCTTGATTGCATTGTTACTGCACTATGCATTTTCCTGAAAAAAAAGACTACCTTATTTATTCTGCTTGCAATGCCGCGCTTTTGCCCTGCTCTCCGCCCGTCGCTGATTTATTTGAGGCGCGGAGTCTCGCCCGGGCGCTGAGTGTTTCAGGCGTTCAGGCTTCAGGAGCCCAACTTACGGCATAAATATTTCAATATTGCTGTAACATTTTACACGCTCGCCAACTCCGCTTCAGCCCACTTTGCTTTAAACAGTTCGATGCTTCACTTACCCCGAGATGTGCCGCCTTGACGTATTGAGCCGATGCGACAACGTGTAATAACCAAAGTGAATACGCTCATTCTCAACTTATTTTCTGTGTATGTAAATATTACACTGAAAGGCGTATACTATTTAATATTATTTTTAACAAAAAAATACTTTTTTTTTGTATACTATATATGTTTTAGTAATTAAATATACACATAATATACGTCAAATTCTTTATAAGCATCAATTCATTCAGAAAAATATCGGTAGAAGCGGGATGCAAACCGCGGGCCTTGGAACCAACTTTTGCCTAGGTCTTTATATACCGCTTAACCCCCTCGGCTATTTCTCCGCCTGAACTGACACGCGTTAGAACATGTATTTATACCATTGTTATCATCGTATGACGATAGATGTCTATGTATATATTCAGAGTATGTATATTATTATTTTTTAATCCATATATATATATATGTTTTGCTTGTGTAAATGTATTTCGTATAATCTAAAAAAATATATTTAAGCTTAGAAAAAGTGTGGTTAACTTAAATCAGCGTATGACTGATACATTTAATTACGACAAATCACTTTCCCGAAATACCTACTAGCGGCGCGTCGAAAGAACTGTAATAAGCATCTTAATATTGTAATAAAGGCAATTTTGAATGTATATTTCAAGCAATACTATTAGTGTAGTTTTCTAAAGCATATACGGAATTACTCGCTGAAAGAATAAAAAATGGCCGATAAAATAGAATAAAAAATAAAAAAATTCCACCTGAGATTCGTGGCTTTTGAGCTGGGCATTATTATACAAAGAATTTATTTTTCTTTAATTTCGAAATTATATATTTTCAAAATAATATATCTTTTTTATAAATTTACATATCTTGACCTGCTTTGTGTAATACATATAAAGCGTTCATAGTACCACCAACAGCAACTTACTAAACACTACTGAATAAAACCGTCCCAGTGAGGCTTCCACTTAGAGCCTTTGTTAGCCACTGTCACTACTGTCCTCGTGCACTTAACTGAGCATGTTAATCTAGTAATTCAAGGGCCATATTGGTCAACCGTGTGATAGTTACTAAATAAACGCGTCCGACATTAGTGTCTAGAACCTACCTTTACGTTTACGAGTATGTTTGGTATAATTTGTCTATATTCCTTCATTCTTCTATACTTTTATTATCGAATCTATCTTATATAAGAAATCATTACTGTAAATATCTTATATATCTGCATATATATATTCAGCATTTGAAGCTGAAATTATTGTGTCCATCTGTCAATGTTGTCCGTGGAAAAAGATTTTTAAATTAAATATTATATTATTACATAACTATTTTATTTTGAATGTAAATTTATAAAACGTTTATTTTTATTTTTTAAGTAGTGTAGCTGCCAGATGCAAAGTCACTGGAATTTATTAATTTGATGATTAACAATTAACCTTTTTTTATTTTATCAACTACAACCACATAATGGTTACTGACATTATTACATAACACGAAATATCCCAATTTTTAAAAAAAAAAGTACGTTGCTCCGTCCTGTATGTTTGCAATTTCATATTAATATTAATGGTGCCACTCTCGACGGTTTCATCAATATTCATTATTTAATTTTCTATATTGTTCACTTTAATACCATCATCAGTAAAAATAAATGTTAAAATAATGTACATTTTGTGCTCTCATCTACGTCGTCACTAAATATATGTTATTAACATATACGAGTATTATAGATAATTCTTGATTTGTGTTTGTTGACAATAAAGATTATTGGTTATTATTAATTTCTATATGTAATTACATTATTATTATTATTAATTTTATATTTATTATTTAATCTTACAATCCGTAAAAACTATTAAAGTAAAATACACGAAGCTTTTAAACAAAGAAAAATTTAATCTTGAACTGAAACAAAATGTGTCAAATTGAATGTCATCGCTATTATTTTGTTGTTTTCCCTTATACATTAATGATTTCCAAAACACATATATATACCCATCACACAATTCATATCTACCCTTTCAATCACTCTTTGATTTATATAGAGCCAACACTCACTTTACTAACTGACTTGAAAATGGCCATACGACATGAGTGAAACATGTCGTCAACAAATATATTGTGGGATTAATTCTAAAAATCTTATATTTATATCTGATGCTATTTTTTAGTTATTTGTTACTAAAAATGTAGTTTGTTTTAATTTTTAAGTTTATTTATTTTTTATTGAAAATAATTATATACCCAAATAATTCAAATGGAAAAACTATATATGTAGATTTAAAATGTATGTATTTTTATATCTTCTCTCTTTATAGCTCTTTGATGAAACAATTATTCAAGCTGAGAATATTTCAATTACTTTTCTCGGAAGTACTCCATTAGGAAAACACAATGTTTACATAATATACTCGTATTTACTCGTACTTCTCCTATTACGCCCCCCATTATTACATATAACATAATATATACAAGACGCTGTAGTGTTATTAATGGAATATTAACCTTTCTATGTCAAGGACTACTTTGGCCTTAGATTCATGATTACATGTCAAAGTTTTCAGGGCGTATTTACATAATATACAACGGAAATAGCACTTAAAGATATTAGTACGCAAAGTTAAGACGCCACCAGGAATATAATTAAATAAATTTCCAAATATTGTTTAACTATAAAATATTCTTTTAAATTAAATCTATAATATATTTTTTTATCTTAAAGTTCTATAATTAAATTAAACAAATACATTTTTAAGAATTCATTTAACGGTTTCATTGACATGTCTGCGGTTAGGAGTCATTATCAGATCAAGTGGCTTTATATAGTTTTGTGATAGGCTGCTGGAGTATTCAGTGCACAAGAAGGAGTACGCGATAAAATATAATACTGAAAGTCACTTGCATCAAATCTAAATGTAAAAAAACTACAATACTAATCTGATTATATAATTTAGATTTACAAATATCTCAAAATACCTGCTTCGAATATTTAAAAAAAATGTGAATGCATCGTTGATTTTTGATGGAAACAATGATTTAACAGACCTTTACACTTCGTTGCATTTTTTTATATACTAAACATTTCACGACAAAATATTTGATCAATACCTTAATGCATTTTAACTTTACAACCATTATTTTATACACCTTTAAATTTTTATTTGTAAATCAGGTAATCTGTTTCACGTGACGTAAAATTTCAGGTCTGTTCAATTAGCAATACCTTTTTAATTACGCGTCATTATTTTGCAAACAATGTCACTCAGCTCGTAATAGTATTTGATTAAGTGCGTATCAAACACTCGGTTTTTATTTGCTTTGTTTTTCGCATTTGTTTTCAGTAATACAATTTAGCTACAATGCCAATATTGGATTTACAATACTTAAAAACAGCTATTTTATTGAATCAAAGTGAATTTAATTCATGCAATTGTATCATATCCGTATTATAAGAGAAATTGATCGTTATGATTTCAGTAATTGATACGATTTTTTGTACTACCGAAAAAAAAACGTTTTTTCTACATATAAATGGTAGTAGGACAGATTATTTTATACGATATCTACTGCAAACTGCAGCATATAGTCGCAGCATATTAAGGCTGTTAAATTTTTCAGGTGTCGAAAATGATGATTATCACCTCGTTCCAAGAGTTTCAGATCTTAACCGAGTACATTATGTCTTATATTTTTAGTACCGTTCGAATCATTGATATGAAGTCTGTTCTTCCATAAACTCTGATTTTTTTATTTTCAAAATTAGAGCGTATAGTCAATCATATACTGTCAAAAAAATCAGCTAAATATATCTCAACTATCAAGTTTATTCTAATTATTTTAATTCTACTGAATACTTATGTAAACCATAGTTTTGCAGCATGAAAGTAACTTGTTGGGTTGAACACTAGATGGCTTGGATTTGTATTATATTGTGGAAACCTACTCGTCTGTTGAAGGGCATACAGGTTAAGCTAAAAAAAAATACATGCGTTTTAAACATATAATAATATTTAATTTTTACACGAATTTAATGTATTTTATTTATATCTTTTCAGGGCTGATCCGCACTCTTGAAGTATTGGATACAGAGACTCGAGACCACTACTGGCTTACAGTATGCGCCCAGGACCAAGGAGTAGTGCCTCTTCATTCTTGTGTAAAGGTAAGACTATTCATCTGTATTAATTTATAATTGTTCCTTTTTAGCCCAAAATACATAGGAGCAATCTTTTTATCTTATTGTTTATAGTTATTGTCATCAAATCGTCGTAATGCAAATTATTGTGGTGGTATTAAATTGTATTTTTTTTTTTTTATGTAAACGCATGCAGGAGAGCACAACCGGTCAAGACCAGTGCACTCTATGACGTTCAGCCAGGGAGGCTGGACGCTGCATGCGGGAAACGTGTGTTGTGTTCGTGTTTGTGTGTGGGTTGGGGAGATTGCAAGTGTATACTTATCTGTTTCTTGAAGAGATCCAGATTGTAGGAAGGAGGAAACACAGACGCTGGAAGAGCATTCCATAGCTTACCTGTGACATTAAGGAAGGAACTTTGGAAGCTGCCAGTTCTTGGTCGACATATATTAACCGTGTATGGATGTTCGGCAAGTGTAAGACGAGTTTGTCGGCTGTGAGTGGGTGCAGGAGGAATTAGTTCTTTAAGTTCCGAAGAGCAGCGACCGTGGTAATAACGGTAGAAAAGACTAAGAGAACCAACCTTACGTCTGTGTTCCATTGATTGTAGATTAGACGTAAGGGTGTCATTGTTTATCAAACGAATTGCTCTTCTTTGAACTGAGTCAATTAAGTTTAGAAGGTATTTTAGGGCTCCAATCCAAAGGTGACTGCCGTATTCAAGGATAGGTCGGATTTGTCCTTTATATAGAAGAAGAAGTTGTTTATCGTTGAAATACCGACGTGATCTATATAATACACCTAGTTTTTTGGAAGCGAGACCGGCTTTACACTTAATTGACTCGTAATATTTGACATTATTCGATATTGATAATCCAAGCATGTTGATGGAGCTTGCTTTCGGAAGAGAACAACCGTTGAAAGATACAGAATCCATAGCAGTCTTCTTGGTGGAGAAAGTACATGATTGGGTTTTTGAAATGTTGAAACTGACGAGGTTGAGGTCGCCCCATCGTGAAACCCTTTCAAGAGACATGTTCATCTTCTCCACCAGAGATTCCCTAGCAGCAGATAGTTCCGAATGTTTCGGAGGTTTTTGGAAGATTATACTCTCATGGACAGTGCTGTCGTCGGCATAACAGTGAATGTTTGCGCATTGAAGCAAATCATTCACATGCAGAAGGAAAAGAGTGGGCGACAGCACAGAGCCCTGTGGAACTCCTGAGTTGATTTTATGGCAGGAAGAAGAAAAGCCATCTACGACAGTGATGATGCTTCGATCACTCAAGAAGTTTTATGATATTGAGACAACGATCATAGCAATATGTAGAAAAATTCAAACCCCTCGAAGCTATTAATATTGTGTATGCCGAAGGGTATGACTATAAATCGTTTGATTAACATGCGATAGGATGCGGGCTCGATCCCAAAAAGTTTAAATAATAGTTTATTGAATAAACTGAAAAACTTATACGTCCATATGATCCCTTTATCTTGTTTTCATAGATCTGCAAATACGTCCCAGTTAGTATGAAACCGTTCCCTCGCCTGACATTGCCTATCAATTAAAATGCTCGCCAGATATAAGTTCTCCCGTGATCGATGCTAATTGATGCTAAGCTGTAGTGTATGACGTTATCGAATAATCCATTTTTAAAAGTGGCAGTGGTTAAATAATTTAGAGACTAGATTACTTCATCGCTATCTTGTATTTTTTTTAATTTACGAGTTCGTGTTTGTATAAAAAATATAGAGATTATGTTTTAGATTGTTTCCAATTTCGGTGAACGTAAACCGACCCATGTTTTCACTGATGATCTCGACATTGGAATTTAGCGGTTGAGTTTGGAGCATTTTCCCTACGCAGCACCTGTCGCCTCTCATTTGTGCTTTAAATGAAAAAACGTCAATCATCTCCCGGGATACTTTTATCAACACATCTCGAGTAACCGAAAAAAAATGCAAATGTGTATGTGAAATGATTTTCCCGTTACAGCCGTTTTCGTGAACATTTCAAAACACTTTTTTCGACTTTCCATTTGTATTACGTAAGTGATATATAGATGTTTGTTGAAAGATTTGTTTTTAAATCAAACTCATTGCTTATTATTTATTTAGACGCCCGTTGGATTTTTATATAAATAATATGAAATAATGACGTCTGCTAAATGATTATAATATTTATAAGGTGTTGCGTTACTTAATTTCCACAAAAATATTAATAAGGAAAACAAAATGAATACATAATCAATAAAAAGAGATCACTCGCATTAAAAACAAGTAAATAGTAAAATCTTTGATAGATATATTTGGTACTTAAACAAATTACCTCGTCACGAACAATGAGGTTCTCAGCATAATCAAGGAAGATAGGCACCTAGTCAGAACCATCTCAGAGAGGCGATCGGTCACATCATGCGCCACGATGGTCTTCTGCACGACATCGTGGAAGGGTTGGTTGAGTGTAGAAACTGTAGAGGGCGCCCTACACGGGAGTATTTGTAGCAAGTGTTCGAGGACATGATTTGTAGCTCTTATGCTGAGCTAAAGAGGGTTGCAGAGGATCGAGAAGAGTGGAGATCGAGATGCAAGATTTTGTTGTTGCAGACCAATCCACCGAATTGATACTAGGAAAAAGAAACAAATTATTGATTTAACAACTATACACTTTTGAAAATCATTTTCCGTACGTTGAAATCTTTGCAAAGACAAATTTTAATTATATTACTAGTGCTAGTACAAAAGAAATTAATGTTATTATATATATTTATCAAAATTATCGTTAAAATTTATATGCACATTATTACAGTGATAGACAAATCTTTGCAAAAAAGACATGAATACATATAAACAAAGCACTTAACCTAAACTTTGCGGAGAAATAATGCTTCGCGGGAAAGCTCAAGATGTTCTGCAAAGCACTTCGACAAATATAAAACATACAATTAATATTTTGTTTGTCAAAATAGGATGTATTATTGTAATATCTTTTGATTCAATTATTTGATAATATAATACTTTAAATACCTGCTCCAAGATATTTATTTAATACTGTTTTGCACTGATAAACCAGCCGTGATCTTAGCGTATTAGTAAACGAAACACGGTGAAGTGTGTCCCCTTTATTAACAAATGTTACGTAAATGCGGGTTGTAGTACGAGTCTAAGGATATTGGTGGATAAACACTAAACATACTGCGTTTAGTCGCCCTTATCTTGACAGTATTTCCAATAATAACAGTCAGCAATCTCAGTCTCTTCTGTCGGATTCTTTTAAACGGCTGAAGTGTGCCGTTTCTCAGCGAGCGTAATAATTTATCTAACTATCGTTAATTAAATCTCTAAGTTTCTTTTCGATTTCCTTTTGCTCGGCACTTGTTATTTTGCCCGCACTACAGCTTCCGATCAACAAGATACAGCGACAGCAAGTTAAGAGCCGTGTCGCAATTTCTCTGGGCCGAGACGCTTCAAGATTAATTGTGATTAAAGCGCCCATCAATCCTTCACGCCTAAGGACGATTAGTTTTATTGAAAAAAAAAGTCTACAAATGCGCAGAACTTTGATTCTATTACGCATCGATTTACGCACTTATATCTCTACTGTATTTGATACAAATTTGGAGTGTATGATCTTCAAGAACCTTAATCGCCTAATATATACATATCGTAGACCCAAAATATCTACCAATATCGAAGGCTGAAATTTTCTTCTTAGCTGACGACTTGTATCTCAGCTTAGAGGTTAGCAGATGACTCTTGGGAGAGGGATCAGACTGTTTAACCAAATCGCCTCGGATGTTGATATATTTCACGTAAGGGAAGCCCAATTCAGACATGAACTCCAAGAGTTTCTTTGGAGGAATAATTTGTTGGCGTCGTCTGTTTGATGAGCATTGGGACCTTCTGTTGCTTGTCTTTATTGCATTGTTCTTAGTACTTAATCATAAGTACCTATATTTGTATATATTGTATTTTTTTATTTAATTCTTATTGTATTTCAGAAATTAATTGAATGTTGTAAAAATTTGTAATGTTTCTGTAAGGAAAAAAAATGAAATGACTTTCTTTATCAATACAAGCTGCTTAATTTTGGTATATGATTGTACAAAATTTACACCATAAAGTGTCAGTTGCCATCGTCTTGCATTATACATCTGCCTCCCAGATCTCCGCGAGTACTTCCATTAAAATTCCTTTGAGAGAGGTATACAAGAAAATAATTAATTTTTTTTTTTGGATAACCATATGATAAGAATTTATATGAATTATTCAATGTAGTAGTGAGTAGATACATATTTTTTGTGTACGTACACGTATGTACCGTAAAACATTTTAAAAAACACTGCATAAGTCTATTATTAAATTTGTAAAAAAACACATATGTTATGTAAATGAAATTTGTACTTTTATCTTTCCCTTGTATTTCTTCGTGCGTTGTTATCATACTGATTATTGAAATGTGTTTTCTTGAGTGGGAATCTTCAAAAGAAGCAACATAAATTAAATAAAATATTTTTCCTGTGTTATCTTCACGAATTCTGTTCTGAATTAACGGCCGACAGAGAAAACATAAAAACTTGCGTTAAATACTTTAAGATTGTTGGTCGCTCTAAACTTTAGTGTTTACACAGCCGCGTACAATGAATGATTTATTTTTTAAATTTCCACAATTTCAGTTTGCGTTGGTTTTCTTTTACGACCGTAATTCATTACTAAAGAATCCCTATAGTCCTGAACCATTTTTAATGTATTTTTTTTAATGTAGTGAAACTTATCGAAAACGAATTATTTTTATGAAATGGAGTCTTAAGCTTAAATTCGTGAAAGTTTAGTTGTGTTATGGACCAACTAAATCGCCATTTAACACATTTTTTTTTATTATCAGCCTTCTTTTATCTTCTGTTATACATAGGTTTCTCGCACGAGTTTTCATTCATTTCGATTCCCTTAAGTATCCTTCTTTGTTTTATTCTCTTGTTGTAAAATATTCGTAACGTCATGAATAATCATAAATTTCGAGGTAACAAAAAGGCAGTTGATATATCCAGGGGAATATTTATACGTTTGTTGATCATCATTTTTTGACAGATTGGATTATTATTCCGACCCTCTTGAGGCTTGAACTATTTGGTTGTAAGATATAGCTCAACCAGACGGACTCCATCTAAGTACAGTCCGCGTCTAATGCTTGATTAATTTTGGCGATCACTTTATAACTATTATTTTATATACTATAGTTATTGAAATGAACGGGTTTGTGTAAGAAAGTTTAGCATAAGGTTTTTTGTACTAGAGTCTTGTAAAATAATTACATTGTTATACTGTTTATTGCTATTTTCATGATATTTTTACAGTAAAAGAACTTTCACGCTGAACCTTTGGGAAGCCTTACAGTGCGTGCCAGCCCATACTTAGTTCTGGATTATACAGGACGTTGATAAATTGTGTCATTTGTAATCGTAAACCCCTCCTGATGATTTTTCGCCATTAAATAACAATCTTCTACACATTCGTCTAATGTGGCATGAATATCGGGTGACGTATATTGATATGCTTACATCTCATGCACTATCCGTCATTTTTAAATGTTTTGAAGACATTATAAGCCGTAGTTTGTTTACTCACCTCTTTTTAAATCAATATATTGTAACATTTTTGATGCACTTGTAATTAAATTTCTTTCAATTAATATACTAATTTTTTCCGGAACCAAGGTCGCGGTCTCGAAATTACAGCATTAGCTAACTGGTGATGCTGGAATACCAAGGTTCCGGCACTGAGGATAAATCCAAAAACCGGAGTTGAGTTGATACTAATTTTTTTTATACGAGATCCCTTTTTATGTGGCAAATTATTGGGATGTTAAATGCTTCGTATCGATGCGTAAGCATTCTTTATTAATATTAATACATATAATTTTGTACACCGCAAATTCCTCGATACCTGTTGTTTTGAACCTTGATCCCCCTTATTTACATAGAGTGGCAAAATCCCCTGTGTCGTACCTGACTGTATGAATATAAGATAAAGAGTTTGATTATAACAATTACTTAAAAGACTTTTGGGTGTTTAATACAACATAAATTTGTTCAAAATAACGTTTTGAACATAGTTAATTAATCAAAAATTAAATTAGATAACAATTCAAAAATAATACATTGACTACTAAAACTTTTGTAAACATATCTTGTATAATTTAGATTTTTATATATAAAAATGTGTTTACATGTATGACTTGAATATATATTTTTTAAAAGTATGAATATATGTATTCTAATAATTTATAAATCAATGAAGACTTTACCAATATTATATTTTTTATATAAATAGAAATCGAATTTGGTGTGCAAATTTCGTGATTAGTCGGTGGTTATTTTTTTCTCCGATTTATTGATAAGTGAAGTGTCTTATAGATGGTGAATTCGTATGTGTATCATAGGTATTATATTTTGAGTGTGTTATTAATGCAACCGACACTAGGCACTTTTTTTATTAAGTTAAGTTTTTTTATAATTATTTTATATGACTGGTTAAAGCAATCTTTAAAATATACATTTTTTTACTCTTTTTTCGTGACAAGTTCATGAGGTTCGAATATGAAAACAATCGACACATTCAAGTTGTAATGAGTGAGATACATTTGAGGGAAAAAAATGTTGGAGTGAGCCTAAGAATCGGCAATCAAAATATAGGCTGCACGGACTGACGAAATTAAAATAATATCAAAGATAAGCTGATATTTATGACGTGTGCATACAACAAGTGAGTTACTAAATATGATAACTACATGTCTACAAACAACAAAAATAAGTTTTAAGGAAATATGCCTGAAGTGCACTTTACTTTGATGTTAGACTTTGTAATAAAAGTTTGTATCGCGTCTTTGAGAATATTATTCAGAGAGCATTTCAGGCACGTCCGCACGTTCCGTCGAAGTAATACTCCTTCCCCATTCACTCTTTCAGATTGAATTCCGTCCTCTGCTTCAATGTCTTAACCGTATCGGAAATTGACTATTCCCCCGACAGAAGAGACTACCGCCGTTGGATTCCGGCTTTGCTTTTTTTTTAACACTTTGGCGGTTTCTTTATCGTCGGAAAAACAACCGCATTGTATTCCCTCGGAAAATAATACCAGACTTCAGTTTCGGCGCGATTTCATATTAACCGTATTTTATTATCTAATCAAAATGTGGACTTTTTTGTCGAACGCTATAAAATGCCGTACTTTGTTTTTTTGACATAAATTACTCCATAGTAGAATACAAAATAAATTATCATGATGTAATAATCCATTGCAGAAGATGATAAAATATATATAAGTTGTTTTCATACATGTAAGGAATGTTTTATTCATACACCAGCTTAGTTGATTTGCTAGAACAACAACGCTGCATTTATATTAAGGTTATAATAGGGATTATCGGCTATAGTTGTCTAACTTCGGCTTTGTAAAAAAATTACACTGTCGCATTTATATATATTATATATATATGATTCCGTAACATCATAATAAATTAGCTTTTGAATATTTCCAGGAAAAGGCTGTTGACCTAAGATTGAACAGCTGACTTAGCAATCCCTTAGAGTAACTTTCGGTTGACTTGTGATCGGATGTTTAAGTGGATCAGGCATACATAAAGTTATAACACCTTAATCAACCGTAGTTTATATTACCAAGATCATTCTATTAATAGGGGTATTCCAAAATCATCCAAACATCACGCCGGCGGGTATATCTCAATGGTCAAAGTGTTTGCTTTGCAAGCCAAAGTTCGTGGGTATGATCTCCGACGGAGATTAAAAAAATAATGATTTTCATCGATTTCTGAGCTCTAAAATACCCCCGGTTGGTGTGAATTTGATCTTTGACCGGTGAAATGCCAGTCATAGTCTATTAATTCAAATTGGTGGTAGACGAAAGCCGCCCCGTGAAGACCTCTCATTCATAGTAAATTCCTATAATAATAAGGATGATGGGTGAATCTCGGGCTGTAGTCTATGACGTTTGCGGATCAACACTCCACATGCAGCGCTTAGCCATATGCATCATGGTGAGCGTCATAGAATTCCACATATGAGACTTCAGAATTACTATCACCATCTGTCGGTATTCTCCTGTATGTGTTTACATAAAAAAAAACTCATCTGATGATTTTATTAACTCCACTGCTTGCGTAGCGTTACCAAGTATTTTTTTCTTTAATCATTTATTTTCATCTCTTAATCGTTAAATAACGCATAGCCTTACAATCTTAAAATTCAGAGGGGAATATTTATAGTAGGTAATTTATACTTAATTCTATTGCATATTTGACTAGTCAATGTTTATTATCACATTAGAAGATCGGTCTAGAATCTAGATAGACTCTAGTCCAGGAATGTTCTAAATTACTTTATTTATTTTTACATGTGTACATAAAAATAAATCCAGTTTTATTATTTTATTAATTTAGCTGTCCATGTATCCCAAATGAACCAAAGTTGCAAATTCAGTCACCATTAATCCTTTTAAATAATATTTTACTACGTAGTTTTTTTTCATTATTTTCTTAACCTATTTGATAATGTTTTAATACAAACATATGTAAATATTTTTTTAATATTCAATAAAAATGTAATTACATTTTGAACTCTTTTTCCATTATAAACGTTTTACTTTTTATTGTGTATTTTAGTTACAAAAGTAAAATATCTAGGGATTTCAAATATAAGATTATTATTTTACATCCACATTATTCTTTTATAGTATTATTTGTCATTTTTAATAAACGTTTTGCATATTCATTACTTTCAAAAATCTTATTGTATTCTTTCCAAAATTTATACTCTTATCAAATATGCTTTTTTAGATAAATTTATTTAAATTAAAAGGCTTACAAATCTCGTCTATGAATTTTTATTCTTATTGAAATTATAAACTCTTCAAATCTTTTTACTCAAATGATATTTTTTATCCGAATAGTAATCTCACTGCAAAGTTTTTCATTTAACTTTCTTTACGCCGATATATTTTTCCATCAAATTTATACAATGTCTACGAGTTTTTTTTACATTCTTTTCTTAATTGTGATTGGAATCTATGTATAAAATATTACCAAAGATACATATCGTAACTAGTTTAACCAGGCTTGACCTTACGACATCCTTTTTCGTTTTGTATAAATATTGAATAGCTTTTACTAGAAAAACCTCTTGTGGTTTTCTTTACTTTCCAAATTGAACGTGGGTTTGGCATACGGGTAAACGTGGGTGTGTTACATAGTATTTACTAATGGTTTTTTGTTGTTACATTATGTACATTTAAAAGGACACCGAACAAGTGGTTCATTGAAAGCTACCTGTGCCATAGCAAACGACGGTAATACTGAGTATTATTCGATTTGTTAAAAAGTTTTGTAAAGCGAAATAGAAAAGTGAAAAAAAATGTCAATTAGACATATTTTGCGAACATGAAAATCACATGAATACATTCAATATTAGTCACAAAATAATCTGAAATATTAGGCAGAGTTTCAGGGTAGAAACTGATGAAAAATTCCACGTCTCTGCGTCATAAGTTAATACTGTGAGGATGCATTGATTAAACGTCTTAACTCCATCATCATCATCGTAATTTGCTTTAAATCTGTTTCAGAAACAGATTCGTTCCAAATTTTATATTTATAAAAACATAACCCACTTTTTATACGTAGAAGTTTAGTGAATAGAGAAGTATTATTATAATAGTTTGCCTTTCATCTGTGAACTAGTTTCTATACTAGGCTACTGAGGTGTTAGGTGTAACTCTTCGCATAGGTAGGTTCATATATGAGCTAGTTACTATACTTGACTACTTAGAAGATGTTAAGGTGTTTCTCTTCACGTTGGGAGAGAAATTTATCTCCAACCACTAACAAGCAGGTGAACTTTGCAGGGAGTGACTGAGTATTATAAAACTGCTAGCTCCATGAAAACTTTTGACGTTTTTGAACTTAATAACTTTTCATATTAGACGTGATGCACCACTATGCGGCGAGGGAATTTTATCATTTCACAAATATTGCGGAAAGCAGGTTTAATTTATTTTGATACGTTATTTTTAAAAATTATATGAGATACCCCTCGATAAATTTTTCTAAAATTAAAAATTTCTGTAAGCCAAGAATTACGGCGCTTGCCTATCGCGTGAAAGATCGCACTTACGATCCTCATAAAGCATACATTAAAAATATTTACAATTAAATTTATATTTGTTTAATTATATAAATAAGTATATCAATATTTTCGGATAATTTGAGACAACTTTATAGTTGCTGTCATTATGTTATTAATCAAAATCGGTGGTAGATTTATATTATTCGTATTTCAGAATTGTATTAACAGTTAGGCAGTTGTATGATAAAATATTATAAATAAATTCATTACTAGTACTTTGTAAGTTTTTGTAAAATATTATTTGTTTACTTATTAAACCAATGAATAGCTTCTTAGGTTTTCACGGCCAGATTTGATATTGTGGCTTTTGGTTTTAGCCGTGTGTGGCGAATTACTAATTTCCAATATTTCGACCGCCATTGCAGGGGTCTTCTTCAGGGTTGATGAGTTAGTTGGCGGCCGCAATAATGGAAATTAGTAATTCGCTACACACGGCTAAACCCAAAAGCCACAATATTAAACCAATAATTATTTATAGACACATTTAACAAGTATATAGCAATTAGAGAAATTTCCATAAAATGTATAAGCATGTGCATTCAAGTAGTAGATATATTGAAAATATTAATTAAGTTATTATTTTTTCCTTGTCTTAATATGGATCACAATGATCATTATCAATCATATAATCTAAGATAGCGGTTTCGCTCTCAATGAGGCCTTTACCAGACTTTTAAAAAGAAAAAATGATGGAGCGCTCACTGACTGAGAAACCTGTTGACCTTATTTATGATGTCCAATGATAAACTTGTCACATGTAAAATAGTAAGCAGAAACATTAAGTGTTGAATGTGCGCTATTTGCATTTTGCATTGTTTCAAATCTCTTTTATTCCGGGTGAATCTTATCAGATTATTTACGTATTTCGTATTCCGTGTCCGGCTTTGCAATTTGATCTGTCCCGCTTGCCCCGTTGGCATTTCTCCGCTGCGTGTCGCATCAATAAAAGGCTTCGCGGGTCGAGTTTCTCTCTCTCGTTTATTGGAGGTTCACAATTCGACGGGCAAATCCTTATTCCGGTCCAGCAACCCGGCGTCCATGATGGACGGACGTCTGCTGACCCTCAGATATATCGGCCAGTCATCCATTTCAGTCTCCTATTCTTCTGCATCGTCACACTTGCGTAAGGTCATTCTCGTAATCGAAATAAGTGAACATTTTCAGTTCAGACATTGACAAAACGACGATACTGTTCCGAATTTTTAATGACGATTTTTTTACTCTTTGCAACCTTTCTAGGTCTACTTTAATAGAAACATTATATATATTTCAATAAAGTAAAAAGTAGAAGAGGAGCATGTAATCCTTGTATACATTAACTCGAGATCTTTAGTACTATAATGCTTAGTCATGAGCGACTGACTTGCGAGATATCTACCTTTTTTTCTATATATTTCATCTATCTCTATATTTTTTAGATTAATTTGATCAACTATTCTAAGAACAGTTAATAAATAACAGCGCGCTTTTTTTAACCTCTAACTCTTGGAACACGGACAGTTATTAGTTTAGTTACAATGTGTAAATTAAAGAAGTTAATTCATTGAAAATTTCACAATGTATAGTTTAAAACTCCACGGATTCTCAACAAACCGAGATATTTTAAAATCTTAGATAAAAAAAAAAATTTTTTTTCAATTTAATTTAATCATCATAATTATGGAATTCCTCTTATAATTAACGATCAAAAAAATAATTTACTTGGTATTTTCTTCTGCTATTATCTGGAACGTTGCTCTTCTGTACTTAAATAAATAATCCCTCCTGCATCCATCTGCAAATTAACAGCCTTATCGCAAACATGCAAAACGTTAAATACGGTTGTTGAATGTCGACCAAGAACAATGAATTATCAATGTACTTTTATAATTTACTTCTTTTAAGATAGAAAAAAAATTCTATAGAAAAGCGTCTCATTATAGTAGGACACATACATAAGTAGAAATTAATGAGAATTTCGCCAGCATGAAAACCTTTTTTCTGGTTTTCATGGCGATATATATTACATAAGATATTTTTTGATTTTAGTAAATACTATAAAAAATATCATACATCCGCGGCACATTATGAAAGGACTGCCAAGTTACGAATCAAAATATAATACTCAAATGTATAGTAATGAAATTTCGGCTTCCCGGATCGATTTTCAATAAAAGAATATTCCGCCGTAATAAACGACCTCTATTTCCGCCGGGCGAAACATTACGATACCGCCTAAGAACCTTCGCTACTATTGAGCCAAAAGTCGAGCCGTTTTTCTATCAAATTTGATGTCCTTTTAAACTTTAAACTACGACATAGTTTGGTCTATTTCAAGATATAGTACTACGAGTAGATAGTCGTGCTACCATTCAACTCTCTGGGAGCTGGGGTAGCTTTTCGGTTGCTTTTACATTCGTTGAAATACTGAAAATAACTTTTAATGTTTTCCCTTTAGACAGCGTTTCAATAGGAGATCATAAATTCCATCTGGTGAACAACGCCCTCGAATTTGTAAAAATCGCCACATTTTGTGAAAAATATATCTGATTTATTTTCAGCGACGATTTTTTTTGTGAAGAATATTTAACGAAAGCTCTTTAGGCGATGCAATAGCTAACATATATGAAATAAAGATACTTATCACCAGTTGATATTTTATTTCATGAAAACATTTTTTTATGACAAGTATGTACATATACTCGTATATTATACAAATAGCATATTATATAGTGTATTAGTTTGTATATAAATTACATTCTTCTCGTACTTCATTTTACTTTATTCCATAAACCGTAGTAAATGTCCTATTTTTGGTATTTTTCAGGTGTACATCGAAGTAGAGAACGAGAACGACTGCGTGCCTTTGACCGTGGAAAGCGTCTATCATGCCGAGGTGGACGAGAATACCATGAAAGGATCCCCCGTGCTGCAGTTGCATGCCAACGACGACGATAGCCCTACACTCTTCTATAAGATCGTCTTGGGAAACCCCAGCGGTCTCTTCCACATCAACTCTTCCACCGGTTAGTACAACATAAACCCCTCTACAATTACTGTTAGTTATACAATCCTCAATGACAACCGTCGCCAATTTATTTATCCATTATAAAATCACTTACTTGTGGATTGAAGCTGTTCACTGGCGCGTGACAAGGCTACGTAATATGTCCGTTCATCTTCATCCTCCCCATTGTTCTTTATCTTCCGTAAGTCAATACCACAATTTAGAGGAGTATCTTTGATCTGGAATACTGTGATGATGCTGTCATCATTATAAAAACACTTAACATCGTGAACATTTCACTGCAGATCTGTAAAAAATCATCGAATTAATGTGAAAAAGATCAATTTTCTATGCAATGGTGACTGTCGAGATGCAGATTGGGTAGATTGGGCGTGGTTATAATTAATGACCATCAAGTCTATCGGATATTAGGAACGCATCTAATTTGCATTTTAATTTTTATTCTTCTGCTTTGCTTCATTGTGAGTCTGCACATAATCTACCAGCGGAATTAAGTCTTATTATATTATTTTGTATATCATTGCGGTGAAACTTTTCTCTTTTCATTAGCTACGTGATCTCGTCGCCAGATAACCTCCCACGGTTTACGCCATCCGAACATCGAACTTTTGTAGGATTAAATCTTGAAACCCCAATCCGTAAAATGTGACTGTGTTATCACTCGGTGAAGTGAGTGAATGGTGCTCACAATATTTACTCGGAACCATATCTGAGATTGGCTAAGAGATGCGACCCAAAGGCTAAATCCTTCGACAGTCATACAAGAGATCTTAATTTTTAAATTGCCAAACACAAAATACCCACAATCAATTAACAATTCTTCTTCCATATCTTTTTTGTAACTAGATTGACTTATCCCAAGGCATATCTGCATCCGTAAATCCACCAGCAAACATTCATTGTTCCTGATAAGAACAAGTAACTCTTATAGTTTGCACAGCTTGTGAAAAGTCATTCGTATTAGTAATAATATTTGAAATATAGTAATTTTAAAGTCATTTACTCGTATTTTACAATAATTTTAAAACTAAACAAGTAAAAATACAACGAAATACAAAAACGTTTTTCACTTAAAAAACAAAACGATATTTAAACTAGGTCACTTGCACATGAAACATTCATTTATCATTTCCAGTTTACGTCAAAATTTTATCCGTTTACCCAAAGACAAAAAAATGTGAAACGAAACTTTGAAAAAAAAATACAACTGATTAAAGAATGGCGACACCGAAAATAAAATAACATTATTCTTTCTTAGTTGAATTGCTATATTTTAATTTTGTTTAACGTATATAAATAGTAAAAATTTAACTTTTTAGTATTACACTCACTGCTAAATTATGATTTATATGTTGCATCTTCTTCGTAGTATCAATCCGGTGGATTGGTTTGCAGCAACAGAATCTTGCATCTCGATCTCCATTCCTCTCGGTCCTCCGCAACCCTTTTCAGCTCAGCATAAGCGCTACAAATCATGTCCTCGAATACTTGCTGCAAATACTCCCGTCTAGGGCGCCCTCTACAGTTTCTACCCTCAACCATCCCCTCCACAATTGTTGCATATACGTCATGTAATCTTTTTCTATGGAATAATTTAAATAATTTGAATTACTTTTATATTCTTCTTCCTTGCGCATTTAAAATTACTACGTATATATAAAAAGTTTTTTATTGCGATTTCATTTATTTATCGAACTTGTACTAATATATGTGCCCATGGTTATGAAAGTGGCGTAAGTCAGGTTTTATTCGTTCTGAGATATTTAAAGGTTTGTGTTTTGATGTTGGTTGAAAACCAATGAAAGTGACAACTTCATGTTGCATAAAATGCCATACTTAGATTTCTTAAATTAGTGTTGGATAAAGATTATATTAATTTACAACATTGGAAACTGAAATAAATGAATAATTCGTTTTTTACAATTTCATGACTTACGCCACTTTCATAATTATGGGCACATATATGAACGTTTTTATGTATTTTGTAATTAAAAGAAAAATTAAACTTACGCGTTTTACTTGATAACATTGTTTTACAATGAGAGTGAAATGAAAAAGACGACATAATATTTTTCAATTTTTTTATCACCTGTACTCCTTGAAAGTATTATTCATATGCCCACCACAACAACATTGTAGTTAAATATTCGCAAACGGACAATTTTAGTTATGAAAAGTAATTTAAAAATACTACTTATAGTAGGTTCTAGGAACATTGCCAGAATAACATCAGAGCGATTGAGTAAATGTAATGGATGGATGATTTAAAGGTTAAAAAAAATTAAGTAGGTACATATAAGTTAGAACCGCGAAAGATGGAAGAACCGAGGATATTTTGTTCTTGTTCTGTAAATCAAGATGGAAAAATGTAATGATTAATTTATAAAAAGAATTTTACAATTTCATTAAGAATTGTAAGATAAGAACCTTAATGCTAATTGTAAATAATTCCGTAGAAAATAAAGTTCAGTAAAATTGGCGTTAAAAATCATCTCGATAATCCATTAAGTCCCGAACAAGCCGGTAATAATTGGCTTTGATGAGAATTTTCGGGAAAAGTTTTTTTGCTACGCCTAGAGCCTTCCTTTGATGTAGCCCGTAAGCTGCGCGGCGCGGATAATAGGGACGTAAGCCACGAAGGGGGTTAATTAAGAGGCTGTTACACAGAACGAGCAGAAATGCAGGGGGTTATACCAGTAATCGACAAACCGCGGCTCCTAATCCACAAATGACTCTTTTCATAGTTCGACTTCCACCATAAGTAGAACTACCGTTATGTTCTTTCCATATATTTATTTCAGACTAACTGCTAAGTTGTAAAGCCCTTATCACTGGTCTAGCCAACTAATGACTAGGCATGGCAATTTTAATGGCAGATTATACTCATTTAATAACTCCAGTCTTATTACTTTAATACCCGTATACGGACACGTTTCTTAAGATTTGAGGTGAGAGAGAACAACGGCTGAGGCTTCCTCACTTTGATAATTCTAAAACAAAGTAGCTTGGTTGGATACGTTAAAGAATGTCTCTGCATATAAGTGTGAAACTCCAGTTAACATTATAATGTAAATTTCGCATTTTTATCACATACAAGTGCGTAAAACAGGGAGATAGATTTTTCACTCACATTTTTTTTTGTATGGAACCGTTCTTATTAAATTAAGTTGTTCTTCAAAAAAGTTTGGCTTTCGCTGGGTTAGATGATACGAACGGGAACGTTCTGGATCAATTCATTCTGTCTCTAGAGTATTTTTGGTTCATTAAATAGTCCCTGAATATTTGAATGAAATCACTAAATGAGTGATTAAAATCATTTAATTTTATTATCACCTTGCATCAACATAATTGAACAAGTTTTGGTTCTACAGATATCATAATTAATAAGAAATTCTGAAACTTTTTGAAAAAAATATCTAACCAAAACGTAAAAAAATAGGAAGTATAATTTTGTAAAAAAGTAATTATTTTTATTGTGACATGAAAAAATGCATAATTATTATAATTAAAAAATATATTTAACATTTAATTAACTCTCTCGATTTTTTATATGAAAATAAGCACAACCTTTCTAAACACAAGTTTCAATCATCAGATATCAATTATCTCAGATGCATTATTTTATTTTAAGTAAATACTTGTTTTTTTTTTCATTGTTTTGATTTATATTGTATAATTATGGATAAAACATAGTAATATAATGTAAAATACTTATGTGTTCATTTGCTTCACACGTTCTCATTCTGATTGGTTAAAACTAGTTAACTCCACTTATATTCAAATAGCCATGATAAATAGTAATATTTCCCAGACTTTTAGCCCGATTTCCATTGGAGGAACACAAATAAAGGTTGTAAATGACTATACCTATCTGGGACAAGTAATACAACTAGAACGAAATAACCTCTCAAAAAAAAATCGACACGCGTATACTATGTTGTGCAGCATTTGGAAAACTAAAGTAAATTTTTAAAGCGCAAATTCCGCAATGTCTTAAAACTAAGGCGTTTAACCAATGTATCCTCCCTGTATTTCCTTATGGCGCAGAGACGTGGAATCTAACAGCAAGTCTTACCCATAAAATAAAGGTCACCCAGCGTGCTATGGAGAGATCCATGCTAGGAGTGTCGCTAAAAGATAGAATCCGGAACGAGGATATCCGCCGTAGAACTCAAGTAGTGGAGGCTACCCATCGAATAGCCACACTCAAGTGGCAATGGACAGGACATATCTGTCGAAGAGATGACGGTCGATGGGGAAGATAAGAATTGGAGTGGCGCTCAAGAACTGGCAAACGAAGCATTGACCTACCCCCTGCAAGATGAACTGACGACAAAAGGAGAATAGCGGGAGTGATCTGGATGCGGAAGGCAGAGGATCAAAGAAGATGAAGACTCATACGGGAGGCTTACGATGAACAGTGGAGGGATACAGGGTGATAATAGTGATATTTAAATGAAAAAATTTAAATGGATATTATATTCTAGATTTATGTGGAGTTTTTGACAAATTATTGAAAATAATTATGCTATCAAAAATAATTTAATTTTGTTCGCAATTAGTTCATCAAAACACACTCAATCCACCAGCGGTATTTGAGCAGACTTTGCTCTAGTAATAAATATTTCCATATTTGTTTTCGGAAACTTGTTTCAAAATACCGTAAATATTTTAAATGAGGTATATTTACCCTCCTATTATTATAATATTGTTGCGTTATAAATTGTGTGTTAATTTTATTGCGTTTAAGCGAGTCATAAAATTATCATGGAATTTATTATCAGAAAGCCTTGAATATTTTTCCTTTTCATTAAAAACTACCATTAAACCAGTTTTTCGTGCTTCCAAAAAAAATATTCCCTGCAAAGTTTCGCAGAATGGAATTATTAAAAGAATTTTCAGTTAAGAGCTCAGATAAAAATTAACATTTTGATGGAGTTATGGAAATATTCGACTTCACATATGAAAGTTTTTTTTTCTTTCTTTAATGTAAGTATTTGAAAACTTTCAATTTACATTTAAATATCTTCGGCATGCCTTTTGTCTTAGTGAGTTAATAATGAATATACTTTTTTCAGTATGAAATGCTAACGTATTTTTTTTTTGTGTAAATATTATTAACTGATATTTCTTCGTTAAAGGAAAAAAAATTAAAGAATAGAATTTAATATATCTATATCATACTCTGAATATTATATAATTCAAAACATAAATTCTAATAATACGTATTTATTTTTAGTTTGTAGTTGTAGGTTACAGGTGTTCTGGGACAAGACATGAACAATCTGAGCTTACAGAAAAAAGAAACGGAAATTGGCGGTGTCCATATGCTCCAAATATGGAGCGGATATGGTAAAAAAACAAATACAAGAACTTAAACATAAGATATTTATTTAAATATAAAATAATTAATTTAATTGTTACCTGAAAACTGTTATACCGTAAATATAATGCAGTATAATGTCTGTCTTTGAAATTTGAGCAAACTTGCAATCAGTTATGCTCGTTTTAGTGGCTCTTTATGAGACACACGACTATTGTGGTCTTGATGCTCTCGCGTCGTGGACCGTTTGGTGCTAAGGGGTTCATCCAAATACGACAAGAGAGAGATATAATAAAAGTAGTTCAACTACATTATTATAACCTAAAAACTTTTATGATCACCTCGCCTGTGGTTTTCGGTGGACTAACATGGTCACGTAGGGAGGGGATGCTGCTTAGGGGAAAAGTCCCCCTGCCCCACGATCAAACTGGGGAAAATAAAAGTTTTCCTATTTAAAGTCGGATTGGCACCAGGTTCAAAGTCACACCGACTGGTATATCATCACTCCGACAACTTCCGTCCCTGACAATGTGACTTGGAGATTCCAGAAATACGCGGAATTATGTTTTAAATCGTATTTTTTTATTAATTTAAATATATATATTTATCAAAGCGCAATAAATAAATATATTACTTTATGGTTAAGGTGTATGTTTTGTAATACTTTTTTTGAAATGTAATTAACTTCCTAGTACTTGCTGCGTTCATATTTTAGTTAAGTTTAGAGTAAACACTTCTAGCTGCACTAGAAAATGGTTTGTATTAAAAACCGTAACTCTTGCTTGTATGAATACTTTTCATAATATACATATATACATAATATAATATACTTGCTTAAACATAGCTCTAATTGAAAGTAAAACAGCGGTCAGTATGTGAACAAACAGTGCTCAAAGTAGTCTGAAAGTGATAAGAAAAGACTAGACAGACGCCTTTGAGATGTGGTCTTACGGAATAATTCTTTGAATTTCCTGGAGAGACCACGTCATGAACAATGAGGTTCTCAGCATAATAAAGGAAGATAGGCCCTAGTAATAACCATTTCAGACAGGCGAGCCTGGTGTATCGGTCACATCATGCGCCAAGATGGTCTTCTTTACGACATTGTGGAAGGAATGGTTGAACGGAAAAACTGCAGAGGGCGGCTTAGACGGGAGTATTTCCAGCAAGTGTTCGAGGACATGAGTTGCAGCTCTTATGCTGAGCTAAAGAGGGTTGCAGAATATCGAGAAGAGTGGAGATCGAGATGCAAGATTTTTTTGCTGCAAGCCAATCCAACGGATTGATACTACGAAAAAGAATGTTGTCCATATTTAAACAAGTTAAAAGTATTTATCTGTTTAACATCTGAAATGTATCTTAAAATGAATGATAAAATTATAATGTAGCGTATTACATTTAATTCTGTTTTTCATCATATAGCAATATAATATATAATAAGAAAAGAAAATGTAATTATAACTAAATAATAACTATATTTACTTTTATTGATACCTTTATGGACAATAAAATGTCTGGCGGAAGTATAAAAGTAAACAAATAATAATAATAGCACTTTGTTGTAGTTATTACTATTACTTTTCTGATTGTTTTCGTAAATAAGATCAAAAAATAAATGAGATGTATTAATTTCTTCCCTACGGTTCATTTTCTATTAAGGGATATAATTTTTTTTTTCATTTTTGAAACGGCTCAAGCAAAGGCGAATGTCAACGAAACCGATCGAAAAAAAAACGAAGAATTGCTTTATCCAATAACTACGTTAAATACACAAAATGTTTTTATACGCACGGCAATTTCCCAAGAGCTTCGATTCTCGTTCCTATGGATTCCACGGTTTATGATATCGAAATCAATATGTTTTCATATTCTTTAGGAATCTTTTTACCTTACATTGTGTGTTAGACCCAATATTTTGAGAGATTTTATTTTACAAATTAATTTAGATACAAAATATCAATTTAATTTTGTTTGGATAGGACGCAGGCTTACGCGAATAACTTGATAAGCGTAATATTTATTTTCGTATTTTTTTTTCTATATATTTTTTAATTCACAGCTTACGTTTTAATTAATTTTACACAATACTTCCTGCCTTAAAGCATTTTAAATAATTACTTCTCCATTTATTTGTATTCAATGTTCATAGGCAACCTATCAACTTTTTCTACATAATTTTATATGTAACTTTCCGAAAACTGAATTTCATGCCAAAGTTTCATTAAATATAATTAGTTGATATTTCTTCAAGTTTCGTTGGGTCGGATGAAGGAAGCGCACATTTGTTTTATGTTTTCCTGCTATAACCACCACCTAGTTGAAGCATTCTGTATGTCAAGAGGATAATAATTTATATTATATTTGTATTAAAAAACATTAATTTAATGCACTTAATATTTTCGCATATCATTTTAAGCAAAGTCATCATCGACTAACCATTGAGTCAATTTACTACCAAGTAACATTATACCGACTTAATTCTTCTATTCACAGTGGTTAGTGAAACTGAATACTTGTGCAAGCGCACCTCTTCTCAATACTTATAGTTCGGCTGCATTTTTTGATAATGTCATGATTCAAATAATAAATAATGAGGACAAAACAGTCGCTATATCAGCGAAGCTTTGTTTTGATCAACTTTTCCTGCGAGTCTCAAATATTGTGCATGGAGTAAAAAGTGACTCAAACGTTCCCAAGGCGCGAAGCAAGGTGTTTGTATTTCCTCCTTTATACAATATATCTTCAAAAAATAGATCAATATTCACATGCAATTTCCTCTACCTTCACACAAACACAACTTAAACGACACATGCTTCTTGCATGCAGCATCCAACCGTCCTGGCTGAGAGCCTTCTCGACCGGTTGTGCTCTCCTGCGTGCGATTTCATAAAAAAAATGTTACCGCTTCTCAACAGGTGACTGCTTACAGTAATCTTTCTCGTTTGCGTCGCCTATATCATAGTTATACAAGTGATTCATTTTCATGTTTTTTTTTCTATTTTTGTTGTTCCAGGCTTGATCACCACAAGTGGCCGAAGACTGGACAGAGAAACACAGGCGCAGCACGCGCTGGAGGTGGAAGTCTCAGACCATGGCGAGCCCAACTTGTCCTCTACCACGAGGGTAATCGTTGACGTGCTGGACCTCAACGACAATGCGCCTAAGTTCCTGCAGAACATATACTCCATCAAGGTGCCCGTGAGCTCCAAGCATCGCGGACGATTCCAGGTCGGTACCAGAACAAACTTTAGATTATATTACTTACGTCGCTACCAACTGGTGTCGGCAGCTAAAGAAGACACGTTCGAATAATACACTACGAAAGGTGCATCTCTATTATTTATGTTATTACCCTTACTGGTACGTCTCGCTTTATTGTAATAACAAAAAAACTTCTTCGCCCCTAAACATTATACAGCTGAGTGCTGTGAACGTGCCTACTTTCACTGACCACCCTATCGCTACGATAACGTTTGGCAGTCTGAATTAAGGCTTGAGAGTTTTAAAAATTTATAATTATATATAACATTATTTAAATGTATCCTATCTCTATAATACGCTTAACATGTAACAAATTTGCGTGTTTTAATCGATACATAGTAATTATCTTATGGTAAGTAATTTCCGCCACAGTCATGTTAGTTGATACTATCCATGTCTTGACCAAGTTATTTCAGCACTCGGAGCACTTGATGGGTACAAACATGGTATGTTCCCCATGTGGATTCAACAGCGAGAGCTTGTGGACTTAATGAAAGGGCAGACCTAGTATCCTAGGAATATTTGGGCGTTTGCCGATTATTATTTTAAGGTGATCGAATTATTAACCAGATGTTTCCGAGGCCTGGACAATTAGTCCTAAAATGTTGTCTCATTCCAAATATTATTTTTTAAAACCTGAAAGTAAGCTATCAATATTCCCCACTAGGGACTTAACACAACTTACGAACGACATCTATGGCAAACTCATGAACCAAGTCAAACGTTCTTCTTAGTGTCCACCCTTTATATGGAGTGATATGTTATCTTTAGTTTTTTTTTTTTTTCATTTATGATCTTCTACAGCGGAAAGATTTACCAGATAAGTCTTCATAGGAGCATACAAAAAGTTTTATTTTAAATTAATACACAACATTACGAGTATTTAAATGTTGATATTTTTCTGTGTAATATTTAAAAACATTTGGAAGCTGTTACAACTTTTCTACAATTTTTCCCTCGCAAAATTCAAACAAGTTTTGTTTTTGTTTTTTATTTTCTCGGTTTTGACACTTAATGGTCCCTACGTGATGTTAATCTTTAAAATTGTTATCTCTGAAAATAAAAGCATTCACAAAATTTTACATTAAATGTCATGTTTTTTTTTTTACCAAACATAAAAACCGTCATCAAATGGGTACAAAAACATTTATCATCATAATCATCAGCTTTTCAGTCTATACACTTCAGAGTGAAGATCATACTATCACACTAGCATGAAACAGTTTTTACATTTTTTATTTACGGACTATACTCTGTAAGTAATGCTATATTATACTTAAGAAAATTTAGCATGATCCCTAAATATTTCACTCAATAAATTATATTTACTACAAATCCGAGTTTATATAAATGTTTAAGTACTTAAAGTAGGTACAAACTATTAGTTTTTTGAGGCAAACATGTGAAATATTGAAAATTCAAATAATTATCAATTATTTACGTAAATACTCAGGGATCAAACTTAATTTTCTTAAGCATAGGTTTCACAATATAAAGATATCAATTATTTTTATCAAAGCAATCTAAGATTAATTTTCATTCTTATGAAATACCATCTATATGGGATTATGTATTTGGCCGAATTTTGGAGGTTTGAAACTCGTCGTTAATTCTTTTAGAATTAAATTGCCAACTTCTTTTAGATAGCTCGAAGTTATTTTAACTTAACAAAATGTTTCCCGGTACTTTTCTATTTTGCCGGCTTTAGAAACCAAACAAAATCGCTTATTAAAAAGTCAATATTTTTTTTACGAAAATTCTATTACGATAATTTTCATTGTTAATTCTTGCGTATATTGGATATTCTCATTATTTAAAAATATAATTTTAAATATTTTTTCCATATCTGCTTCATTGCTGGAGCATGTAGTCGCCGTAGATTTCCGTCAAACAATTATTTTAGCTGCAAAAGTATCCCATATTGTGGTACATGTTTTATAAATTCATGTATTCCGATCACTCTGTTTCTTTCTCGTGTACACTGTGATCGTAAAGAACAACAAATACTATTATTGCAAAGGCGCTTTCTTCAGTATTGCATTTGACATGTTTGAAGAGAGTCCCCCCCTGTACTTGCCGAGATTGCACAATATCTTGCTCGTACTTGCAGCGCAATGTTATTACCTCAATATTCGCGGATGTAAGCCACACAACCATCTTTGACATCGTAACTTTGACTCGATTCGAATTTCGCAAGCTGGCGACATCGATATGTATCCGCTAAGAGAGAGATTCTCAAACTGTGTCTATTTTTTTATTTATTGAAATTATATTCATCCCATCATCCTCCCATTAAACACTGGACAAACAAGAAAGGTTGCAAATGCTCATTAAGGAATTACTGTCGTACATTTTAACTGCATTATGCTCCAAGGATTATATTCAATATTCACTTTGGGATGTATTTTAAATATTCAATATAGAATAATATTTTACGCTATTTCAATACTATTACTACTATATAATTACAGTGTATATAATCGTATATACATTGTAATTAATGCTCATTTTGAGCTTCGAGAGGTAGAGATGAGATGAATGGAGGCCAAAATCATGCCGGCTAACAGAACTTTATAGCGGCAGTTCATGATAGCTATAAGTTATAATCCCGTTAGTGCAGCTGATCTAGAAATGATAATGATGATACATGATAATGAGGATTGGAGTATATTGAAACCTAATACAATCAAACCTATTGCTATCAGTGAATCTATGTCCGACTACATACTCGCATATCTATTGCCCATGAAAATATGTACACTCGTATCATGTTTTATACTGAAATTGATGTCAAAAATATAAGTATTTATAAAATACTATCGCGTTGCTGACGTACATAACTCAGTTATAAATATTTTTTATTTTAAAATATTTTTGTTATTTAAACAATAGCTTAGCCGCATGATAATAGAAGGATAAGTTAAAGTTAACGATTTTTCTAGTTTTACTCTTCGGCCACCGAGTTCGTATCGACGCTTAGAAAGCTTCTCTTCAAAAATATCAACCAGAAGTTTCAGTGTTATCAGTTGTCAGCCTATGTGCTTCTACTAGAGACCGGTTCGGCAAAAAGGAGAAAAACCGCTACAGTTTAGAAACCATTGTCTTCTATAATATATATATATCTGCAAATCTGCTCTATGCGCGACAGATGCTCGTGCTTGTTGAGACCTGTCTGAGAGATGACATAATATTACTAGAACAAGGAGAACACAGTAACACGTGTTATCAGTTACAACTATTGCATTGAACACACAGATCCGCGTGAAACATTTGTGTTATCTTTCATTATTCCTCAAAAATGTCACTTCATGAATTAAATAACATATTTTCGTAATACATTTTAAATTCAAAGATGATTCATCGTAATTATTTTCACTAAAATGTGTAATATTAAGGATTATTATACTCGCAGAATAAAACTCGCTTCCAAAAAACTAGGTGTATTATGATCACGTCGGTATTTCAACGATAAACAACTTCTTCTATATAAAGGTCAAATCCGTCCTATCTTGAATACGGCAGTCACCTTTCGATTGGAGCCCCAAAATACCTTCTAAACTTAATTGACTCATTTCAAAGAAGAGTAATTCGTTTGATAAACAATAACACTCTTACGTCTAACCTGCAATCAATGGAACACAGGCGTAAGATTGATTCACTTCTGTCTTTTCTACCGTTATTACCACGGTCATTGCTCTTCAGAACATAAGGACCTAATTCCTCCTGCACCCACCCACAACCGACAAACTCGTCTTACACTTGCCGAACATCCATTGACAGTTAATGTGTGTCGACCAAGAACTGGCAGTTTCCAAATTTCCTTCCTTAATGCCACCGGTAAGCTTTGTAATGCTCTTCCAGCGTTTGTGTTTCCTCCTTCCTAAAATCTGAATATCTTCAAGAAACAGATAAATATACACTTGCAATCTCCCCAACCCACACATAAACACGAACACAACACACGTTTCCCGCAAGCAGCGTCCAGCCTCCCTGTTTGAGCGTCATAGAGTGCACTGGTCTTGACCGGCTGTGCTCACCTGCATGCGATTACATAAAAAAACTATTAAGTAATTATTACTTTTATATAATTATTATTTTATTACTAAGTTTTGGCAAGATGCGAACTATGGAATCGGACAAGATTTTTGTTATTTCATTTGTTAAAAACATTCCACCTGAAATTAATATTACGTACACGTACATACCTATTCATTTATTTTTAGTTTTACATTTATCATATTTATTTGAACCGAAAACTATTATAAAAACTACTAAGCCTACCATAAAGTCTGCTATGTGGCTGACTTCCTGAATTTAATGACATTATTTTTTAGAGGCCTGCTTTTGGGAATTGTAAGTTTGTTACTAAAATATTGCCATGTTTTGTACCATGTTTTTTTTTTGGGGTAAATATTTTTATAATTCATTAACATCCTCCTCTCTTTAAAAGGTAGTTCTTTAGTCACGTGGTGGCAGGATTATGAGCAGATTAATAACACAAAGAACTTTTTTTTCAAGCACATTGACATATATTTACGATAAACTTTACAAACTTTTGGCCCGACCTAGTCACAGCATTCAGGCCGGGCCACAATACAATATGCTCTCGTATTACGGTCGACACACAACTCCCGCGCTCGTGATGGACTGTCGCTCAGCGCCACAAGCTACGGTCTATATAACTAACGTCACACCCGTGACCGGACTTGTCCAAAATGCCAATATGGCGACACGTCATGTACGACAAGCGAACAGAAATAAGAGACGAAAGATTATCGAGGTTTTCGGTACCAGTCAGCAAGGGCTATATCATGCTGATGTCATCATATTTATGTTAAATGGATATTTATTTATATGAAATTTTTGAAGTTTGTGTGAAATAGTTACACAGAATTTGATAATAAATTATTAAATCATTAAACTAGTACTAGTCTGAGAAAAGAGTTAGCGAAGTGTTAGGTATCTATTTCAAAACTCGTTATACTTACTTACTGAGTAAGTGATGAATTACACCCTATTTAGTGAATGGTGGCGTTGTCGTTCATAATTTTAATTAAAACAGAACATTGTTTATGTTTCAATACGTCTGAGATTCAATTCGCCGTAATGCAAAATCAAAAACCATATTTTATCGAAATATGAAAATAGCTGCGAACCATTAACGGTGACATTTGAAATTGGCGATAAAACACGTCTTATTGTGCGAAATATACGAAACACTGTGCAAAATTTATCGAAGGCAAAGCGAAATTTTCATCAGATTTAATTTCGGGCCCTATAATTCTATGAAACTCATTTTCGAAGTGGTGTGCTTATAAATTAAACATAGATTTTCGTACGCATTATTATATGAGTATACAATATGTCTTATATTAACAGATCGGCGTGATTAATAACAATCTTTCGAATATATGAGTTCCAATTAACAGCTTCATTTTATCAAATAACCGTTAGTTACTACTACACAATTGAGTTTAATCAATAAAGCTATAAAATATGTGAATCTATATTTCGCTAATAAATCATTTATTTGGCTTCTAATAATGTTTATACCGTCTGGAATAGTGAATAGCTTTAATTGCAAATTATAATTAATCTGACGAATTACACATATACACGTTAAATTGATTGAGATACAGGAGGCGATAATTGTAAAGTTATCGTGATCGCATAAAACATTGAATTGGGTGTCGCAAGTTCAAATCTCACGCATGTCATTGTTTTATTTACATCTGTTTAATTTGATTTAACTACGAAAAAGTTCAAGAGGTGGTTCTCTTTCTACTGGAAGCTAGTTCGAGGGAAAAATATATAAATTCGTCTCCCGAATGCGTAAATTAATCGAGCGCAATGGCGACTACATCTAAATATAGTTTAATTTTAAGTTTTTTAACCATGTAATATACATAGGCAAAAAATCGTATTGACTGTGAAAAAAATGCAGACCATGCTCCTCATACTATTTAGTTGTGTTTTAGTTCTATTGAGTTTTATAGTTCCACCACATGGTTTTAATGGCCTTCCTCAGAAGTCCAGCGTTGTTTGATACTCCAGCCGAGCCGGCTCTAGTATAGAGCTAAGTTTTAGAAGTCGGTTTAGGCTTACTTCTAAACCTTTTACTGCTAAGTCATTTTCTGGGAAACATGGTTTTTTGTCGCGAACGACCACTAAGTACAATATGAACGGCATGTACTTGTAATGCAAAGATGTTAAATACATTTCAAACGTGTTAAGATCAAGGCGTAAATTTCACATCAATAAAAGGCAATCGTGTGGATTTAACAGCATAATACTTTTTTACTCGTATTTGGAATTTTGCAATATTTTTTAGTAATTTTAAAACGGAAAGATATTTTTTGTTATTCACAAATTAACCTACTCGATAATTTTAAAATTTTAGTTACATTTTAAATAATCTCGGCTAAATTCGTAAAAATGTTAACTTTCTTAGTGGTTGTCATAATTCACGAAGTTAAATGTATGAATAACTTGACCCGCCTTTGCTTCAATTTAACGTATTTTAATAACGGTTTCTTTAATAACGTAATTAACGATGTTAATGTGACAATTACAACTACAAGACTTAAAATTAATATATTTTGTATCTAGTGTAAGATATCCCAACCTATTATGAATCCATCTAATAACTACGATTTTTATCAAATTCTCTGTTTAGAAAATCAGGCGTTAACTATCCTTTAATATGTATTTTAATTTTTGTAGGTTTTATCTTTAATGCTGTTGAGTTAAATATGTACCTTTTCCGAACATACATTTTTTTTACAAATATAATATTTCTTAAGTATAATATGCTTTTTTACAGTAATTGTGGTGTGTTACTTTGAATAATATGGTTTTGTTTCTCATGTAGTTTTTACAATTGAATTTGTATTTTTAATAATGAAAATCAAAGATATAATTCACGAATTACTTGATAAAAAAATCATGGAATATTTTTTAGTGTGTATTTTATTCGCATTTAAAGTGGACTAACTAACTCTTACAAAAAAATACGATAGATGCCACTTTATGTTTGTGTTATACTTATTTATTAAATATACCCTATATCGGATTATATTTTGTATGTGTTTTGCTAAATTTGAGTATTTAAATATCAAAATAAAAATAAAAGATTATTTAGAAATTATTCCATATTTTTTAATTGTAGGTTGACATGTTGACATGCTACGATTTGATATTATGGAATTATACCTAGAAATTTTTTAAAGTTATAATTAATTCTTTGATTTTCATTTAATGTTTTCGAGTGATTTTTCCGTGGTAGATCTCACATTCTCACATTACAAAACTAACAAGAGACGATCCCGATTCAACACTAAAATACTGTAAGCACAAAGAAAAACGCTATGGTTTTCTAATCCATTGGAAAGTGTTCGAGTAGACTATGCGGGTGTTTTCCTTTTGTTTGGCTTTTCTTCTGATGATGAACGTTTGGTTGGATGACGTCAGAATCCTTCGGATGAGCCTTCTCCGGAGCTGGAAGGATCCGGAGATAGTTCGACGGACGAGTCCGCGCCTTGGGAGACTTACAGCGGAGAACCCAAAGGATTGGCATTGGTCCGGGTAAGGACGAAGCATGGCTACTGCACTTGCATGGAATCGAATCATGACATCTACACCATCATCAAAACTTACCACCATCATCGAAATCAAGAGAGAAAGGGGGTTTTCACCCAGCACCACTACATTTCGAAGATGTATTGCGAATAAAAATTTCATGTCTCCTTATCATAATATTTTTTTTATACAACCCTTATCTTTGTAAAAACTTTTGAACAGAAATATTTCTATTAATTATTTTAATAATTTATTTGAATGCTTCTTACATAGATGCGAGTAAATATCCTTTTAGGAAACAAATATAATGTGATAATTTTCGTAATTATATTTGTAGATGAAACATGTTAAGCACTTTCTCTTCATAATAATATATATTTACACCAATTACTTTCCCCTCTCTTTCTCTCTTTATTGCAAGCCTTATTTCATTAAATTAACATTTCTAGAGCATATACTAATCATTGTATTATCATGTATCGTAGTTCTTCTGGAAAGGGTACTTTTATTTAATATTTTATCAGATGTTAAAGGGTTGATTGTATAGTTGTGTCTCTTCTTATGCGCCATACAATACTATTGTATGTTTGAAAAGAGAACCTGTATCCTATGTGGGTTTATCTACATTAAGTAAGTTTCAATGTATATTATATACAATATATTTAAAAATATTTAATTTATTAATTTCATTAATTCGCCATATGCTGTCACCATATATTCTAGAGCAGTGGTTCTAAATGTTTTTGAAACCACGGAGCATTTTTTGTTGTAAGAAAAGGGCAAGGAGTACCAAAGTCAATATAAATTATCCCATAATTCACGACAGATTCAAATTTAATGACATCTTTTACTAGATTTTGCATGGAATTTTTTTTTTTTTTAAATATATGGTGATGGCACAAAAATGTTTTATACCATAAAATATTACGTTTTTATTATAGAATATAACTAGTGCTTAGTAACTCGTAGTTTACAAAAATGACTTACATGAATTACATGACTTATTAAACATAATATTGTAATTTTTTAATCTGTTACACGTAATTAAATTAAATGGTTTTCTTCAAACTCGCACTTCTTTAAAACCATCTTTAATATCGCCATTGTTAGATTAAGTTGCAGAAAATCTGGTCGCTTTATTCATAAGCTGTGTTTCAATATTTTCTCGTTTTATTTTAACTTTTTTTTTAATTTTCCGCCTAAAAAAAATAGTAATATTTTAATAAAGCATATGTTGATATAAAAATCTAGAGCTTTTTTCAAATTATTATTTTATTCTACATTTGTTTCGGTACTATTTTTAAATATATCATAAAACGGTTCATAGATAGATTGATGTACCTTATTATTTATACGTATATCATTTACTCTGAAATGAAATTAAAATTTTTAGTTTATAATATAAGTCGTTAATTCCTTCAATTATTTTAATTTGCATGGTTCATTAAACGCAAAATGCTTACCATACATATCGTAACTTTATGTTATATACAATTTTATATTTGCACGATTCTTCAATTAAGTATAAGGTTCTAAACACAAAAACACACTTGTGATAATCATCATCATTATAAGGTCATCCTATAATTTTTGTATACTTCAGGACAGACTCCTTTTTTGGTATTTTCTGTCATTCAATATGAATTTTATTATTATACAATATTTACGTAAATGAAAGTGCATTTATTAGAATATATTCCTCAATTATTACTGAGGATATGTTTTGGCTTCGGCGAGAAGACCTTCTCTAATGAACCATTCATACTGATAATGACTTTTCATTGTTATCAAAATGTCTAATCAAAAATATTTATTTTTGTATTTATTCTAAAAAAACCTTAATCACATCATTGCAACCATGGAAATCCACCAAAAAATGTTTACTGAAATTTTCCAAATCTCAACAAAATATATGCACGCAGCTATATGTGGTCTTCTTTTTTGTCTGAGTTCACTGCTGAACATTGTGGTTCTTTAAAATAATCCCACTCTCTTGCACCGTATTTCCTTCATCATCCCTGACATCTCTTAGTATTTTCCTTTATTAGGTCTTTTCATAATATTAGAATGTCTTATACTCATTCATTCATTCCTTATCTCTCATTTATAAGTCTATCTTATACCCATTTATAAAACATATCTTCTTATTAGTAATTTTACGTCTTATTCAACCATTCCTTTCCCGTATTATTGCCAATATCAGCTGATATCATCCAGTTGTTGAACTACGTTTCTGTATCTTGTTCATGATCTACACTCCATAATAAAAATACCTCCATCTGGATATAAGGCCAGCTCACTTCTATTTTCTCTGCGCAACTACACATGCTATGTCGGCAAGTCGTTTCCTCCTCTGAATCATTGCATTCCTGATTCGGAAGATTCACTGATGGAGACATCTCTAGTAATGAAAAAAAATGTATCAATAAAACCATTAATGTATTTTCTTTAACTTTTCAGGTCCTCGCTCATGATGAAGATGAAGGAGACAATGCCAACATCACATACAGCATCAGGTCGGGGAAAGGAAAAGTAAAATTCCACATCAATCCGAAAACTGGTCTCGTGGTGTCAAACACAGATCTGGAACCTGGTAGCTTTTTTGAATTCCAAGTAAGTATAATATATTGCAATGTTTTTTGGATACGAGCGTGGCAGCATTAACGACAGCTGTTTTTACTTCAAGACCTTGCACTCTTGTCATTCTGGAAAACGAAAACTTGAGATGCATACTTTTCGAAAATTTTGACATTAATGATATCAATTTAGTATAAATTTGTCTCGTGATTAAAAATCTGATATTATTCTTACTTTCCTGTGAAATATTGAAATGTGTGATCCAAATATGCACCAACTCACATAAAACAAAAGAGGTTTGCAGGTTGTAAATGTCAAAACATGATCGTAGAAGTAATTTGATGTTGTCTTTTTATTTTTCAATAGGTCTACTAATTATTTTTCTTTCTTATGACTAATATAGTGTAGAAGCAATTTAATAGAAGCGATATAGTAGAGAATAAAAAGATTATAAATCAACATCCTGTGAGATTGACTATCTGAGATATGAAAAATAAGTTTTTTGAGGAATTAATCGTCACCAATCTGATGGAATGAAACATTATTCTTATTTTTTCAGATACGAGCTACGGATAACGGAGTCCCTCCCAAAGGTTCGCTCATCGGAGTCAGCTTGGAAATCGTTTCCATACCGGAAGAGTCTCTGCACGCACCCAAGATGATGAACTCATCGCAGACTATCGAGATCACCGAGACTGATAAAGTCGGCCATTACGTGTCGCTCATCCAGGCCTCTGATGAGGACAATGATACGCTGTGGTACGACATTGTTGGTACGTGAATTTTCATTTCACTAACCTACATCAAGACCTAATGCTCGGAAAAATTAGGTCATATTGTTATATAATAGGAAAATCTATTTGAAGTTTATTACTGCAAAATGTTCTAAAATTTTACAATTTTCAATTTAAAATTCTTTTTTGTTAAATGTTTTAAGAAATATAATTTTTATTTTCAGGTGGAGATGATGACAATAACTTTTTCATCGAACGTGAAAACGGCAACGTCCTTTTGGCCAAACAGCTGGTCTGGGAACACAAAACCAAATATTCTCTCAATATAAGTGTGACTGACGGTGTTCACAATGCTTATACTCAGGTAAATTCACTCTTTTTTTATAAATACGAAGATATTTACTAGTTATGAAGTTAAAAAAGGTGGGACTTGGCAAGAAAACATTAATTATAGCTGCCGTTTCTTTAATCTGTCGGCCTTAGCCACCCTAAAAGCCATCTGGAATTATATATATAATGTATTTGACGAAGGTATGAGGTGCAAAAAATCATGATGGCTGACAGAACTTACCAACTATGTGATTAGTACGATGCTCTTCAGTACAACCTATAACTTGTTTATAACATATTTTGCTGTCAATCTTAATATTTTGTTATAATAATGATGTTTTTTTTATACTTTTGATATGCGTAATACAATAGTTAAAAACAAATATAATGTCAAAAGAATTTCAAAAGGAAATATAAACTTAATTTGATGTTTTCAGTTGAATATTGTTGTCATTAACGATGTCAACGAGCTAGGCCCCTCATTTAGTCAGCCTCTTTATCTTGTGAACGTGTCGGAGAACTTCTTGGGCGGCGGAGATCCAATATTGAGGCTGAAAGCTACCGGAAGAGACAACCTCCTCTATAGTCTCCTCAACGCCAAGAACCCCATCTCAATGAAGCTCTTCAAAGTGGATTCCATGACAGGCGACGTTAGTATCAGAGAACAACTCGACAGGTCAGTAAAAAAAAAACTTAAAATTTTCTTCGCCTTAGACCACTATAAGTGTAAATTCCCCATTGTTCTTAAATAAAATTGCATTTTATTTATGTTTTTTATTGCCAATTGCTTCTAATCAAATAATTAACCTTTAAACGCCCAGTGGTCCCATATGGGACTGCAAATTTGCATCGTTCAATGCCCTAGCAGGCCAATGTTTGTAATGTTTCGTCGCACAATAGTTTCTTCCATGAACTTACTTTAATACTATTCTTACAAATTAATGTAATCCGATTGTGAAATGAACCATAAGCACTCCTGTATGGAACGGTAGGGCATTGAACGACGCAAATCTGCGGTCCCGTAAGGAAACCACTGTGCGTTTAAAGGTTAATCAAGCTAAAATCCACTTGGACCACTGAAATGCCTCAATCTTTTGAAAAAGTCAGAATTTAAAATAATGAATAACATATTTAATTTTTAAATTGCAGGGAAAACATGGCCGAACATCTTTTGACTGTGATGGTGCGCGATCAAGCTCTCAAGTCTAAGAGAGACTACGCTCGAGTCCTGGTCAGGGTCTTCGACCACAACGACCATCCGCCGGAGTTCAGCTCTAAAATAGTGGAAGGAAAGGTGTTTGAAACATCGCCAGTGGGGACGTCTGTTGTGCGAGTGTTGGCCAGTGACAAGGACAAGGGAGAAAATGCTTTGATAACTTATTCTATAACCAGTGGTTCGTATAATATGAAAACAATATTATTATTTACCTGTTAACCGAGTATGACGTAATATTTCGTCATTCCAAGAAAGCAACTGTTGCGGGTATGAGGATATATTCTGTCAAGACACTTCTGAAATTCCACTCTAACGGCGCGACGAGCTATGGCTTATTTTGTTTGTTCATCATATACCATGTACATCTAGGCATCGAGTTGCACGGACTCGCCGCGTGTTTTCTTTTTACATGAGCAAAATTAAAAATTCCTCGGTTAACAGGTTAATCAAAGGCTGTTAATTTACTAAATGTGTAACTAAGAAAATTGCACTTTTATTACATTTTGTAACATTTAAATTAATACAAACTGTATTTTAATCTAGTAGTTATGGTTTCTATAAAATGTTCAAGCATTTTTGTGGTGTAATATTTATCAAATTTGATGATATTTTAGACAGTAAAAATCAATTAATTTATACTAAATGATTTATAATAATAATAATAATAATATACAAATAGAATATACCATGGAAAAGGGAAACATTATTTTTATTTGATAATTTTGTTTTCAGGGAATATCGGAAATATGTTTTCTATTGATCCGGAAATGGGCGACATAACAGTCTCAAGAGAGCTGGACTTGAACAGTGCATCCGAGTACACGCTCCAAGTGAAAGCCATGAATCCAGGACCTCATCCTTCACCTTCTTCTATACCGGTCCACATTATGGTCACAATGGCCGACAATGCCAGCCCAAGGCAAGTTAAAAATTTCTTTTATTCATACAATAGTATTAATCATCCATATTGATAATTTTCTAATTAAAGCAGCTTTCATTGCTTAAAATTTATACTCTTACCTTTTGTCTGACGTAAAAATATTCAGTTCGTAGTGTAACAGGTTAATTTAAAATACCTACCTCAGTAACATTTACACATTGAAGGTGTATGAGATTTATCTACCTACAAAATCAGTTGTCATAATAAGGTCGTTATAAATATAGTATTTTTTAACTTTATTGTGTTAATTTTCTCTTCATAGGTTCCTCAAGCAAGAAGTGATTGCTGAAATATATGAAAATGAACCTGCTGGCACCTATGTGGAGCATTTAGAAGCCAGGAGTATATCATCGCTTTTGTTTGAGATTGTGGATGGAGATCGAGACGGCGTATTTGACATCAATCCATCTACTGGAGTGATCACCACCAAATTCCCACTGGACTATGAGAAGATCCAGATCTACAATCTCACAGTATCTGCCACCAATATGGTAAGTGCATATTCAATTATATTGACAAGTATGAAGGAGTAAATGTAAAACGAGGAAAACAAAATAAACAAAAATTGTCTCATTGAAATACTGTTTTCTATAATCACTCTCATTCATTCATCTTCTTTGTGTCTTATTTAAAAAATAAATACTTTATTATTGATGTATAATAATATTTTATTTATTACAGGCCGCATCGAGCGCACAATGCACCGTTGTAGTCCACGTCTTGGACAAGAACGACAATGCTCCTCGCTTCCTCTACAACACTTATTATGGCAGTCTCCAAGAGTCGGCTCCGATACCCTCGCACGTACTCTCCAACACCAGCATCCCCCTGGTCATCTCTACAGAGGACCTCGACTCTGAAATTAATGCTTTGAGAAGTTACGAAATAATAGAACCTCTTGCCAAGCAATATTTCAGCATCGATTCTACAACCGGGGCCGTCAAGACTATCAGAGAATTGGATCACGAAAAAGTGCCGTTGTTTATTTTTCATGTCAATGTAAGTTTCAACAATTCTATTTATTTTAACTTGGTATTTTTTAAAGTTTTATGATGGATTTTAAATTAATATTGACACAATAATATGCCTTATATTATGGCTTTATGAATTTTATGTATCATCAAAATATCATATTTTTTTGAAAGATAGAAAAAGGTTAAACGTGGCATTACGTTGTTGTTCTAGGTTATTGATATGGGAAAACAGCGACTCTCTTCAGAATCGGCAGCCGAAGTTCAGATATCTGTTTTAGATGTTAACGACTGTCCTCCCAAGTTTGACGAGCCAGAATACAACATAACCCTACTTTTACCGACGTATAAACACGTCGCCGTCGTTACAGTCAGCTCCACCGATCCTGACACAGTTCAAAATGACACTCTCAAATACGATATCGTCGACGGCGACAGCATGCATATATTCTCCATCGATCCCGTAAAAGGAACCATCACTATTATTTATCCTGACAGAATCAAACAGTTCCACAGATTGCACGTCAGAGTGACCGACGGTAAATTTTCTAGTCTCGTTCAAGTGAACATCAGAGTCGAGAAGTCCGAGAGTTCAGGTTTGATATTCCAAAAACCGCAGTACGAAGGAAGCATCACTGAGAACTCGACCAAAATAGTGACCGTTGCCGTAGTCAATGTGCTTGGAAACAGCTTAAACGAACATGTCGAGTTTAGGATTTTAAATCCGACAGATTTGTTTACTATCGGATTGACTTCCGGAGCGATACAAACTACCGGGATCAAATTTGACAGGGAAGTCAAAGATGTGTATTTGCTGATCGTCGAAGCGAAGAGTTCGGCCGGGACGTACGACAGAGAACGAGACAGCCCTCGTGTCGCCCACGTTATCGTAAAAGTAACAATATTGGATATAAATGATTATTGCCCGATGTTTGTCAATTTGCCGTACTACGCTGTTGTGTCTGTGTATGAAACTAAGGGATTCGTCATCACTAAAGTGCACGCTATAGATATGGATAGTTTGGAAAATGGAGAGGTTCGCTATGAAATGAAACGTGGTCATGGAGAACTGTTCAAAGTCTGCCGGAAGACTGGAGAGATCTCTTTGAAGCAAAGCCTTGAAGGACACAACAGAGAATACGAGCTACTCATTGGAGCCTACGATGGAGGTAAATGAAAATACCTTTTTTTTATTCAATACATCAATTAGAATTTAAGATCTGTATCAATACCAATATTTCTTAACAAATTGATATACACAAACACATTTACAGCAAATATCATATGATACTCATATTTGCTGTAGATTTGTGTGTATTATCAATTTTTTTTTGAGAAGTAATTCAAAATAGTTTTTAATTATACACTGAGCCTCCTCAAGAAAAATCGTAACTGAGTCTAATAGCAATGTTTAGGGCTAAGGTATGTTCTCCGAATCACAGTGATCATGTGCACCAATGGGACAGTGACTGTAATGTTATCAACCTTATTACACCATAAACATACCTGTATTTGTAATACCGTAAATAGTGGACAACTGCAGCATCAAAACAAATACCAAAATTGCCTTTATGCCTGGCCTTGGTCTACTAACTCTAACTCAAACTAGAGATATACTATAAATCTGGTTGCTGGTAGAGGTCGCTGTTGAATATGATTAAGAAAAGTAGTAATTAATTATGGTGTTTCATAAAAAATATTTGTTTTTTTTCAGGTTTGACTCCGTGCCACAGCGAGGCCACCGTTCATGTCACCGTTGTCGACAGATCGATGCCAGTGTTTGAGAAACAGTTCTACACCATGAGTGTCCCGGAGAACGTAGAACTGCAGACTCCCCTCGGGTCCCCCATGCTCGCCTCCTCTCCCCTCGGCCGCAAACTCATTTACACTATAGTCGAGGGAAACAAACTAGAAGAGTTTGCATTGGACTTCAACACTGGTATTTAATTAATTAATCATAATTAGTATATGCATAGTATTTTTTTTTAATTCATTCTTAAATTTTCCCAAAATCTGCCAGTAAAGTAAAGGATGATCTTTCTTGCAATTATATTTTGTTTATATATTCAGCACAGCAAGGTTTGAATATGTATTTCTAGTATAAAATCTATTTGTATTACACAGGTGGGTACAGTATATTATTGGATTCATTTTTTTATTAAACTAAAAATGACTAACTGGCTTTTTGTTGAATGATAATACTTAATTTTGGTAAACAAAATATTTCAATACCTTTTCAAAAAAAAATACTTAAAACCAATAACTACATTAAAGATACTCCACTACTATTTAATAAATTTATTGAAATGTATTTTTCTTTTACATGGTTTTTGGTTTCTTTGATTTAGGGTGTGGTGTTTCTGATAATATTTCTAAATTAATTGTTTTACTATATTTCTACACTAGTTTAGTTTTTAAAATTAATTCATTACGAGTAAATGAATAAATAATTCAGTAGTTTACAATTGAATTACTTTAACTGCATGATAATGTGTTGTCGCTCTTTGATTTACATGTCGATCTTTTATTATTATTTATAACATATGTGGTTTGTATGCTGAAACTTTGCTATCGGGAATCATACTTTAAAATCTAAGATAACATCTTTGATTTTCGTAAAATGTCAAAGTGTTTTGATTTACTGTCAACGATCCCTCGAAAGACAAAGTTTGGATTAAAGTTATGTTTGTCTCCCTCTGTCCACAGCGCCTGACAGTTACAATGGTCCCTGTGAGTATTTATTGATTGTTGTCAGTGTATTAGTGTTCATCTTGTGTGATGTGCTCTGAACATCCCATCGGTTTCACCGTCACATTCGCAGACCTCCATTTTCAATGCAATGAAATCGCTTCTCGTCAATGTTTTGTGCCATAACATGCTCTCACACGCTAAGCTGATGTCATTCTTCCTTGTGTTTTAATCTATAATTGACTGTTTTTTTGTATTCTGTAGGTGCACATGTCGAATGCTTGTCTCACAAATATACTTTAATGCAATAGATGCAGTAGAAATCTTTGTTTACTAAATAAAAATATTTTTATTGTAATATCATTGCTTATCTTTTTTAGTCCACGAAAGACGAAAATTCTATTTTAATTATAAAACTGTCAACTTTTTCGTCATCCTGTAAAACACACAAAATTAAGCTAATGAATAATATGAAGAAAAAATACATGATACGTATTGAATCATTAAAAAAAATATATATTGTTAAAAAACAAAAAAAAACAAAAATAGTAACAATTATTAACACATTAGGGATCTAATTCTGCAAAGAACATGAACCAAAGTCACCTTTTTGTCTAACCCTGGTATCTCAACTTGTTAGAACAACGACTACAAAACATAATCAATGGAACATTGCACAGATATTTTTGTAAAAAGTAATTTCCACTGTATTTATTGTAATGTGGTTTTCTGGTTTATGTCTTCTTCTTTGTGTTCTGGTTCTTTATATATTATTATCGCATTTATTTTTTAATACTAATATCAATTAACATTTAAGTTATTTAGATGGTTTGCATGTTATAGAGGTGTGTAGAATAGCTTTACATAAGATCATAATTTTAATTGAGTAGTAAGTAGTAATTTGCAAATAATTAATTAAAAAATAATTCATCATTATTAAGTAGATTTTGAAATCTTTCAATTTTGTTTATAATTATAGATACATTTCAATAACATGAAAAGGTATATTATTATGGCCACTATTTGTTTGTATTGAAAGGTCATGTCATATAAATTATTAATTAATGTACAGAGAACACATTTTCATTCTTGATATTCTTATAAATAATTATCACGAAATAAATAATATTGTGTATTTAAGAAATTGAGAAACTCTACCTTAATACCAAATACAGCTATACATTGTCTTATTTTAAATTGAGAAAAAGAGAGAAGTGAGGGATTCCACTACTTCATCTTGATTATGCTTCAAAATTTGTCGAAAAATCGTTCCTCTTTGCTTTCACAAAGCATTTTTTTTTAAATAAAACATTTGATAAAATGGCATGTTCAAGAAAAGATTAAAATAACACAATTATTTTCAATAAATAATCGGTCGAATGATGATCACCAGGTACGCTGTATGCTGCCGAGGAGCTGGATTATGAGGAGCAGCAGTCGCACCAGCTGACGGTCCGGGCCACGGACAGTGTCACGGGCGTGCACGTTGAGGTCATTGTCCTCATTCAGGTTGAGGACGTCAACGACTGTCCGCCAGAGTTTCCGACCGACAGCTATCACGTCAACGTTTCGGAAGCTGCACCTTTCGGAACACTGCTGATGAAGCTTGAAGCGACCGACAATGATACTGGTAACCATACATGCAATTATAATATTATAAGATATTTAATAAATCATTTTGACCTCTCTGGTCATTGAATCTTTATAAAATTATGTTCTAAACTGTATTATTGTAAACTAAAAATTATGAGCCTGTGATTGATTTTTATTTTCAAGGAATAAATCAAGAGATCTACTATGCGATATCATCTAAAAACAGCAATGCCAGTCTCTACTTCCACATGGACTCCTCCGATGGTAGCATTTACCTCAAGCAGTCTTTAGACAGGGAAGCCTTTAGCTCTCACCACTTCACTGTGGTGGCCACGGACAAAGGAGTGCCATCGCTGTCTAGTACGGCGCATGTTTGGGTGACAGGTATGATAAACAAATATTGATTTATATCATATATTTTAATATTGGCAAAAAAGGGTATATATTTCTCTCTTTTGTGTTCATAGAAAAAATTGAACACATAAAATAACAGCAAGGGTTATAAAATTCGCAGATGAGATTTCTCCATCACTGTTTGGCAGTATTATTTTTTATATTAGGTTTATTTTTAAAATATATGAAAACACTTCACTCTCAATGAACCAAAACAAATCTTTTTTGATTAAAAAATACATATTCATATCAAATTAAGCTCAGCAAAAGGTTTTTTTGGTCTCAGTCATAAAATGTGTGAGAAATGGTATTTTTAATTGAAAAATGTTGGATAGCGATTTTAAAAAGTTTTATGCACTAATACACTGCTACCAAAAAAATTTTTTTATAAAAAATATTATATAAATTTTACAGTTCTGGATATGAACGACAATCCTCCTCGGGTTGAACAACCCGTGTACAGCTGCGTGGTGTCGGAACACGCCGTGAGAGGTCAGTTTGTGACCCGAGTGGCGGCCAGTGACCCCGACCTGGTGGACCAAGGTCGTCTCTCCTACAGCATAGTCGGTGGCAATGACCAGCAATCTTTCACCATCAACAACACTAATGGTAAACAAGAAAAACGAGATAATCACATTTGTTTAAGAATGCTTATGTTTTTCAAATAATACTTATAAACTTCGTGTTGCCGTTCCTAGAATATAAATAATTATGATAAATTCGGGAAAGATTATATGGGTATCTATAAAAAGATGAGTGATGGATTATTGCCAAATTAAATAACCATATCCAAAATTATAAAGCTCGACATCATAAACTATATTATCATAAACATAAAATAAGTTTAAACAGCATAAATTCGTATTAACTTTAAAATATTATCAAGTACAAATTATGAAAAAAAATAATTACTAAATAGCCATGAAACACTCCAATTTATAAATTTTAAATTGTTTCATCAAGAAATGAAAAATGTAAGTATTCCAAAAATGAGTTCAGTGAAGATGTTACAACTTCTATATTTTTACTTCCAGGCATAATTTACTTGCTGAATATCCAAAAGTTTGGTGCATCACCACTGACAGTTCTGAACGTTTCGGTGTCTGATGGAGTTTACACAACATTCAGCAGAGTGAAGGTGTCTCTTAGTCCGGCCAACAGACACGCTCCTAAGTTCACACATGTCATTCAAGAAGCTACGGCAATGGAGAACCAACCACCAGGACTACTCGTTGCAACAGTGAGTATTATCAAAAGCATCGTAAATAGATATCAAATGTTAAAATGTTATTATTTGTACAATACTATTTTTTTTACATTTTAGGTTAGAGCGACCGACGACGATCTAGGAGACTACGGCGTTGTGTCGTATTCAATCCCGTCTGACATGCTGAAGAAGATCTTCTCTATTAACAGTCAAACGGGCGAGTTGACAACGCTGGTCCGATTGGACCGGGAGCAGTCGCGGGAGTTTGAAGTTCCCATAATGGCTTCAGATGGAGGAGGAAGACCGGCATTCACCGCCGTAAGAGTGAAGGTCGCTGATGACAACGACAATGCACCTGTGTTCCGCCTGCAAGAGTACAAGGCGGCCATTCATTCCAATTACAGTGTTGGCATGTCATTTTTGAAGGTGAATTTGAATCCAAATATGAACAATTTTGAATCTTTCAAAACAAATATTTGGTAACAAAAAAAGATTTTTGATTCTTATATATTTTCTATCATCTTCTTGTGAAAAGGATTGGCCAAGTAATATTTTGTTATCAGCCGTAATAGGCTAATTTTGCTCTTATATTATGTTACATTATTAGAGGTGCAAATTAATTTGGTCCGAAGGAGCAACATAATCAGCAATGCATGGTTAGCAACTACCCATCCAAATTTTGGTCTACGATCAATGTTGCCTCACTACGGTAATCTAACGAGAACCTCACTTGCGATATGCTATTGTAGTTGAACAAAAAAAAATATTGCTATAGATTTTTAAACTTATAATTCACACATGAGTACTTAATTTTTAATATTTTATTTATAGATATATGCACTGAAAAACTTGTCCTGAGCTTAATGTATTATGACAATTGATTATTTTTCATACTAAATATTGTTATTTTTTTATTCAGGTTAGAGCTATTGATGCCGACGATGGACTAAATGCCAAAATCCAATTTTCAATTTATGAAACCAAGAAAGTCGGAGTCAGTGAAATATTTGGAGTTAATGTCAATACAGGAATCATCTCACTGGTGAAGGAAGCAACTGCATTGGGTAAGTCTAATCTCTTACGCTTAATATAGGCTCCATTGAAATTTCGTTACAAATGTTATTTGATTGTTTCAAGTCTATGTTAGAGAAATTGGGCATTTTTAAGGATCTTTAATATTTGCCTGATATACTGAAAATATACAGAACTGAAAATCGCTAAATATATAAATTTTAATAACATTCCACATGCAGCGCTTAGCCATATGTAACATGGTTAGCATCATAGAATCCACAGATAAGACTTCAGCATTACTATCTTTCGGTATTCTCTTGTATGTGTTTACATAAAAAAGTGCATTTTCATCAATTTGAAATCTTTTATCAATGTATCAAATGTATATTTTTACACGAAAATGTAATAATTTTTACTTAAGAGCTGTATAAACTTTAGTTAATTTTTAGTTAAAACAAGTTCTTTATATTTATGTTATCATTGATTTTTTATCTTTATCATATGATTAGTCTTTGAAATGCTGCTCGTTATAAGAACTTCTGGCTATGACTTTCAATAAAAAAATGTATAACTGGATGATGTAAAATATTCAGTCGACATAAATGTCCTCTGTATGGCATAATATTTTAGCCATTTTTAAATTTAATATTTGTTTTCGTTGCAGAGTCCCAAGTTTTTCAATTTTGGGTTCGAGCCACAGACTCCGGAAAGCCTGCCTTGTACTCTGACGTCTCAGTGGAAGTTTACATAATGGCGGCATCAGATCAAGCTCCTATCTTTGAGAGGAACCATGAATCATTCTTTGTTCCCGAAAGCTCCGCTCCAGGTATATATATTTTTTTCAAGGGTCATCGACAAGTTAAGGTTACACTCCACTCACTCAACGCATTGTTGGTTGTGATTTAATTATTTTTTTAATGTTTTTGTTGCCATGGTAACCGGCAAACTTTTTAAATTTATTTGAATAGATGTTAGGTACCTATCATTTATAACTATCATTTTTTAAAAGCTTAATTAGGTATCCTTAAAGAAATGATTAGTCTCCTACAATACAAGACTATTTATTTAATAATTAACACTAACAGACAATAGACTGTCTGTTTATGCAATTTTAATTTTACATCACATAAAATATCTATAGAGAGCAGTGGTAAATGTTTTTTTTTTTATCTTATTATTTTGATACTGTATATCGAAAGTGTAAAAAGTGAATTTACTGTACATAAATTAATATTGTCTTTTATTATTTAGGTACTGTGATCACTCGCTTGAAGATGGTCTCTGAAGTTGCCGCCACGTACCGTATTCTTCCCGGGCTGTTTGAGAAGTCCCTGTTTCAAATTGATGCCCTCGGCCAACTTGTGCTGTCAGGGAACCTCGACAGGGAGACAAAAGACTCGCACTTGATTGGAATATTGGCCGAGACTCAGAGCAGTCCACCATTGTCTGCACTGGCTGAAGTGACGCTGTTTATTTTGGATGAAAATGACAACGCACCCATCTTCCATTCGTCACCTTACGTGCTGACGTTGGCTGAAAATGTAGAGCAAGGCACATCCATCATGAAAGGTATAATAAAAAATATAATTGCTTATTAACACATTGTTTGCGGGAGACGCTTAAAGGCGTCTTTTCCATACTGTTGGTAGAGAGCGGGAGACGCTTAAAAGCGTTTTTTGTATTTGTATACTGTTGGTAGAGCGCGGGAGACGCCTAAACGCGTTGACACTTAGAGTAACAACATATTACGAGAAACGTGTGATTCTTGGTTACTCTGTGAACTAAAAATTAGGCGCCAGCTCCTTTGAGACGTGTAATATCTCATATAAGGTACCTAAACCAATAAGGTACCTAAACCCGGCAATTCGTGAAATTAGGGTCGGGTGGCCGACTGTGGTCATAAAACATTCACTTGAAAGCTGTAAGATAAACATTTCGTTTTTGTCTTTACATTTCTTCAGTGTTATAGCGATACTGTTCTTTCAGGACGTTCTCCATTTTCGTTTCTGTCTACATTCCATTTAAGAATTTCATATAAAATACCTATCATTGTATGATATATTCGTAATCGATCGCTGATGAAAAAATACCTACTAACAATGGACTACGTTAGTGATAAGAGTGACGGAGAATTGTGTGCTGATAATTTATCAAATTATTCTTGTGATAGTGACGTTGAGAAACATACAGATGATGAATTTGAATTTAGTGATGATGAAGTTACAGCGCGTCCCCAAACTTTTTTCCGTCGAACAATTGAAAGCAGTTCGGATTCAGACTCAGATGAATATGAAGATGAATGGTCATCGGCAGATAATACACCAGTACTGGAAGAGTTTTTAGGTCGCCCAGGTATAAATACCGATAATGCTCCGAATAGTGTAACGGAAGCAACAAATTTATTCATAGGAGAGGATTTTTTTACATTCCTTGTACAAGAATCAAACGGATATTATTATCAAAATATGCACAAATTTAAAATATACAAGAAATCTCTCAAATGGAAAGACATTACAATACAAGACATGAAGAAATTTTTGGGACTTATTATTCTTATGGGACAAGTCCATAAGGACGGTCCACAAAGTGCGTAGCGAAACCCGGTATATGTGTAAATTCTGTGCTGTACCATTACATAAAGAGAACTGTTTCCAACGATATCATACTTTGAAACAATATTAGTGTTTATTGTTTTGTATTTTACAAAATATATATTATGTTGACCGTGCATAAAATGACTAAATCGACAATATGACAAAAGTGCAGTTTTTCAAATGTTTTATATTTAACCTTGAATATTATAATTTTTTATCCAAAAATATAAACATTTGTGACCGCATATTAATAGAAAATTTCATTTAAGGTAAAGTACTCAATTTTTTATTTAAATATGATCAATAGTTCAGAAGTTATAGCTGTTTTACGTGAAACGTAATTTGGCGCGCGAATCTGACAAAATTGCCTGCTTTACGAGGTGGATTAATAAAAAAACCCCCGCAAACAATGTGTTAAGAATATATTAGGGAAATTATCAGTTATGGAGATGATTTGACGTAAGACATGAATTAGTAGCTGACACAAATGTATGTAATTACTGCTACAGAACTGAAAATGAAGAATACTTATTTGTTTGCAGTCAACAGAGTTTTTGTATAAAAAGAGTTTAAGGCACGAAGACCAAAAAGTCAGCTGGTCTTCGGTTTGTAAAAATAAAATAAAAAATGAATAAAAAACATGTTCAGCCAAAATTTTAAATGATTACAGTTTATTATTATTTATGTACTGTTATTATCTTTAATTTCACTCAATTATTGTTTTCAGTGACTGCACAAGATAAGGACACAGGTTCGAACGGAGAAGTCAGGTACGCCATGGGAGCAGACATGGAGGAGATGGGCAACGTATTTGCCATTGACCCTTACACGGGATGGATAACCACCCTTGTCCAGCTGGACAGGGAGGCGCACCCGGACTACAAGTTCCAAGTCCTCGCCACAGACAGCACGCACCAGAAGCATGTGACAAAGACGTCGGTCATCGTCAGGCTCAAAGACTACAACGACTGTCCGCCAGTATTCACTAAACAACACTATGAAGCTTCTGTCAACGAAGATGCACTTCCAGGTAAATTTTTTAATCCATTAATATTTTCACAGTGGATTACATATATCTCTTTGCACAATTTTGTTACCGTAATTTTTATGGCTGTTACATACTGTTGGTTTATTCAAAATGGTGATTATATTACTAAATGTATAATCTAATGGATTTGAGCCGAAAACTACAGGTGATGACTGAGATATTTTATTAGATGAAAGTACATTACAATGTTTATTTATTAGTCTAAAAATCTTGTTATCAAATTCATAAAAAAGGTGCCATTTTTACAAAAAAAAAATATCGTTGTCCCTGATTTTATGCCTTTTGAAGTCTTCGATATACTATTAATACACACCCCTAAAAAATACCAATCTCAATTTGTGAATAATTTTCATTTTCAAAGTGACAGTTAGACAGCTGGAAGCTTATACCCTCAAAAGAAGCGATGACACAAAGTAACCCAAAAATCAAAAATAATATGATGAATATATATTTATTTGTCTGTTTTGTTTTCCAGGGACAGTTGTTCTTCAACTAGCAATAACAGATGAAGATGCTGACCTTACCCCAGTGGAGTATTACATCACTTCCGGTGATCCTCTTTGTCAATTTCAAATACGTTCTACTGGAGAAGTCTACGTTGCTAAGAATTTAGATCGAGAAACTGTGGCCAAATATAACCTAGAAATCATCACCACTGATGGAAGGCATTCTGCAACCACCACTCTATCCATAGAAATTCTGGATGCCAATGGTAAGAAATTGTTATAAATATCGAAATACTCACTCTACAATATCAGACAACATCCTGATGTTCTGCTGAATACATTGTGTGTATTTGATAGTTTTCCACAACAAGTGCTCTTGAGTTAACTACTTACTTAGAGTACACGGTTACTACAATCTCTAGAGATGACTTATTCAATTTCATACAATAATAATCAATGTATTATTTTTAGGACCTGGATAATTATCCCATGGTTCCTAAAAGTATTTTCCATGGATTTATTTATCGAAGCAATATTGTTTAATGAATAATTTAGATATTTCTACCATGCTCTAATATAAATAACATTAAGCATTTGGAGGACTGTGACCGTGGTTTCATGCATACTGAGTTAAAATATCATAACTATTTCATATTCAAAATAGATAAATATATGAAGGCTAAAAACATAATTAACAATAAGTGAATACCTTTATTTTTCAGATAATCCTCCATACTGCTTACGTCACAGATATCGTGAAAAAATATCTGAAGGAGTCCCGATCGGAACTTATCTTCTCACAATCCTGGCGAGCGATGCGGATGAAGAACAAAATGCCAAGTTAAGATACTTTTTGTCCGGAGAAAATGCGGAACACTTTATGGTCGACAAACAATCGGGAGTTATCAAGACGGCCGTGGCGCTTGACAGAGAGAAGGTCTGGAAGTATCAGTTGACAGCTCACGTTCAAGATAAGGAGAAGACTCTTTGGGAGTGCTCGTCCGACGTTGAAATATTCATTTCCGACATAAACGATAACCCTCCGAGATTCTCTATGGGACAATACAGTGTGACGCTTCCTGAAGATGTGGAAGTCGGCACCCTCGTCACCAAAGTCCACGCTTCCGATAGTGATCTAGGAATGAATCGGAAAGTTCGCTATTCTCTCATCGACAATCTGAACGGCCAATTTAAAATGATTTCCGACAGCGGCATCGTAACCGTAGCGGCGCCTCTCGATAGAGAAACGCAAAGCTCTTACACTCTCGAAGTCCGCGCCACAGACTCTGGAAGTCCATCGCATTGGAACCAAGCCACTATTCAACTGACTATTTCTGACATCAATGATAATCCACCAGAATTCGCGACCAAGTATTATTACGCTATCGTTCCAGAAATCGACTCCGTCGGAACGGAAGTCGTCAGAGTCTTGGCGACTTCTAAAGACACAGGACTCAATGCTGAAATCTCTTACTCAATTATTGGCGGAAACGAACACAAGAAGTTCTCCATCAATCCGAGCACCGGGTTTATTTCAATATCGGATAGACTCGATTATGAAAAAGCAAAAGAATACTTTTTAACTATTCAAGCTAAAGACGGAGGCACTCCGCCTTTAAGCAACCAAGCTTCAGTGAACATATCCATCACGGACAGTAACGACAACAGTCCGATATTCACGCAGAGCACTTACAACACGAGGATAAGAGAAGACGCCGACATTTATGATAAAATCTTGCAAGTCATCGCTAATGATATTGACAGTGGAGAAAACGGACGAGTTTCTTATTCCATCGAGCGAGGCGATCGTTCCGGTCAGTTTTCTATAGACGTAGACTCGGGTTACATATCTGTCGTATCGGAACTCGACAGAGAGTCGCAATCGAGCTACGTGCTCGAAGTCCACGCTAAAGATAACGGAATCCCGGTGATGTCAAGTTTTGTTATGGTCAACATCGAAATAACCGATGCGAACGACAACCCTCCTCTGTTCTCTCAGTCAAACTATTCAGCCGTCATTCAAGAAGACAAACCTTTGGGTCACATGATTCTGAAGTTTGTCGTCACCGACGCAGACATCCACCCGAATGCGGCTCCTTACGTGTTTGATTTCCGTCACGGCAACGAAGCCGCAGCTTTCCGACTCGAACAAGACGGCATGTTGAGAACCGCAATCAAATTCAACCACAAAATAAAGGAGCACTACGCTTTGCAAGTGAGAGTCTTCGACAACGGAACGCCTCCGAGATATTCCGATACGTGGGTGTCAATTAAAATTATAGAAGAGTCACAATATCCGCCGACGATAATTCCTCTCGATATAAATATCAACTCATTTATGGACGAATACGGCGGAGGAGAAATAGGCAAAGTGTACGCTTCGGATATGGACCCGTACGACACGCTGACGTACGCCCTCGCTCCGACTGTTGGGGTTCCGTACCCGATGCCCGATCTTTTCCAAATTAACGAGAACGATGGAACTCTCATCGCTTTACCGAGGCTCGACATCGGAGATTACCGAATCAACGTAACCGTAACCGATGGTAAATTTGTGTCCTCGACGATTGTTAAAGTCACCGTCGAACTTATATCCGAAGAAATGCTGAGGAACGCCGTCGTAATAAGATTCCGAGAAGTCGGCGCTAAGAACTTTGTGCTCAGTCATCGCAAAGAGTTCGTGAGAGCCGTCCGTAACGCTTTGAACTGTAGGTTGAAAGACATCATCATCATAAGTGTGCAACCTTCGTCGGACGATATTAATTTGGTCAGTCACAAGGACAGAAGGTCAGCAAACGAGACAAATGTGTCTTTCTTCAGACACCGAAGGCAGCTGATCGAGCACGACTTGGATGTGCTGTTCGCCGTCAGGATGGTCACTCCGCAGAACACTGTAGCTTACTACTCTTCAGAAGCCGTGAGAAAAGCTCTGAATTCAAATTTGCAGGAGTTGGAAGGCTCGACGAAGCTCTCCGTGGAAGAGATTGTTCGAATCAAGTGCAGTTCTCAGTTCTGCGCTTACGGAGAATGTCAAGATCGAATAATCTTAGATGTCAATAGAGTTATTCCTATAGCTGCCGACGTCACCAGCTTGGTGAGTCCGTATCACCAACACAGAACCGAATGCATTTGCCAGGAAGGATACGGAGGAGAGAGATGCGAGACTATCGTCAACGAGTGCGCCAGGAAGCCGTGTCCAGAAAATAAGAAGTGCTTCCCCGACTTGACACCTCAAGGGTACAGCTGCCAATGCGTAGAAGGATTCTCCGACATGAAGTGCGATGTGGACGTATCTAAATGCCATGGAGAAAATTGTTTCAGACCGACGAATTCTGTATTCTTCGGCGGTAAAAGCTATGCTCAGTTCAAAGTGGGGAAAGAAAATATTAACGGAAAGAGACTGCTGGAGGATCAGCTGACGCTGTCGTTAAGAGTGCGAACCATTAACCCGTCGGGAAATCTCATGTACGCTGCTGGGAAGATAGACTACAATATATTAGAGGTAACTACTTCAGTTTTTTTCTTTCATATCTGCTCAATCACATTCAAATTTCTGCCATATAGTTGTGAGAAATGCTTTTATGATTTTTTTCTCCCAAGTCATAAATGGAATTTTAGAGGAGAATTGGTTGAACTCTTTTATAGGTATTTCGGAAAGAAATTACCTTTTTTTGCGTCACTTTGACGTCAGTTTGTCAATGGTCACTGTTGAGTTAGCACGTTGTGGTTGGTATTATTTTAAAGCTCTATTAGCTCTTTCTATTTTGACTTCTTTTTTTGCCGCTGTTGAATAATGCAGGAGCCTGAAATTGAAGAAACACATTTCCACCATATCATGCTGTTTTTGTTTGATAAGGGACTGAAATCCAAAGATAGTATTTATATTATTTTGTACAAATGTTTTGACTGCAAAATTCGCACAAGCTAATTTAGATCTGTAATTTCCGATCTTTGATTAATCAAAAATTCGGCTTTCATATACATTACTTAAAAGGCATATTTGTAATCGCTTCATAGCAACCGTGAACTTTTCATGGTTTTGTGCCTCAAAATAAAACTACATTCTACTGTTGTGATATTAAAAAATAGTGAAAAATATTAGATTTCTGTTTACATCTGATTTAATTTGATTCCATGTACAAAAACGTTTTTTTTTCATTGTAGATTATCAATGGCGTTGTTCAATACCGGCTAGAGCTTGGTTCCGGTGAAGGAGTAGTGCGAGTGGCCACGGTCAGGATCTCTGACGGTCGCTGGCACGAGATCCGGCTGGACCGAGAGGGAAGCAGCGCCAAGCTGACCATTGACGGCAAATATGTCGCACACGGCTCTGCCCCCGGCTCCAACGGCATCCTGAACTTGTATTCTGATGACCTTTTCCTCGGTGCTGAAGTGCGACAGCATCCGGCCATCTTGGGTAAAGATAATTCATTCAATATTCATTGATTTAAATGAAATAAAATGCCTTTTACAAATCGAATTGTTTTCAATATGATAACATCAGATATTGATGAAGAAAAAAAATTTATACACTCCTAATCTCTCCTTTTCTTACACAAACATCACATATTCTGTATGCAGCGTCCAGTCCCTTTTTACAGTCATGTAATGTTCTTCAAGAAATTTATTATTCATCTTATCGCCATAATAAAGATCCAATAGACATCCCAAGAACTTGCAAATTATTATAAATCTAAAGTAAAACGAAATGCAAGAGTATTTTCCTGCAATACGATCCTTGGGATTGATACTTTGAATGAAAAAATACTAAAAAATTTGTTTGTTTTAACATTTTTTGCAGGTTTGGAGGATGTATGCCGAGGGTTTGTTGGATGCTTGGGAGACGTGAGAGTCTCGCATGAGAAGATCCCGCTGCACAGTGGAGGCATAGCCGGGGCCGTGTCCCTCAAGCGCTTGTCCAACGTGGAGATGAACTGTCCGGCCATCTTGAATCCACCGGGGCCCTGTGGCAGCCTGCCCTGCCAAAACGGTTTGTATTCACTGCACCCAAATATATTTTCCCATTGAATATGCAAAGACAACACTTGGTTAGCTCTTACTTGGCGTTTGTAATAAAAATCATTAACATTATAATTATGTATGTTAAACATTTTACAATTAATTAATTAAATCACTCTAGAAAGTAAATAAAGTGAAATAAATATTGTGAGTGCCTTTTGTCCTTTTATGTTTATTTCTAAAAAAACAGATTTCACTTTCCTTAAAAATATAATAGATTTAGATCATATTTTAATATTTTCAATTGCTTAAAAAAGCTTACATTTCATTCCAGTTTGAATAAATTTGATATACGTTGCAGCTACCACCTAATATTACTATATTCTCATAAACTAAGCAGACTATTTAGCTCCTTTACAGTGAATAAATAATATGTCGTCCTCTTATCTCGCCAGGGTCATGCATACTTATTGGACTCAGTCCATATAGGCTCTAGCAATAGATAGTATAACACAGGTACAAAAGTAAAGGCACTGTTGTAATGATTATTTTGTTGTTTGAAGGTGGAACTTGCAAGGACCTGATGAACACCCTGGAGGAAGGTGATGGAGCAGAGTACGAGTGTCACTGCTACGACAGGTTCACCGGTCCTCACTGTGAGCTGGACACCGACCCCTGCGCCTCTCAGCCGTGTCTCTACGGAGGAATATGCTCTCCCCGACCACAAGGTTTCTTCTTCTTTCATATGCAGAAGCATACGGTTTCGATTTTTCTTTATTAGCAAAATAAATATATACAGTGAAACCTTGTTACATCCTTCTCGCTTTTTTCATCATCCCGCATAATTTATTTATTTTGTATGGTCCAACACTCATAAGAAACAATGTTAAATAATCCCACATAAACTGTCCCTCGATTTATCATTTTCTTCGATCTAACATTTAAATATTATGATCCTCTCACAAATATTATCCAGATTAACAGTTTTTTTTACAAAATTCTCAATACATATTCCTAAATATTATAAAATGGTGATATCAGCTTGATATATCTCTTTTAGGCAAACTTTCGTCTCTTATTTTTGTTTGCTCGCCTGACATGCATATCTATTAATGTTAGTTTTAATTATATAAAATTACACGGCGCTTGCAAACGCCATTTTATTTGTTATGACAGTTGCTCCATTTCATGTTGGTGCAACGGTCATCTATAATTTGCTTTTTTGCCGTGATTGTCTTAGCGGTGCTGGATGTCACAGTGTTTCGGCAGTTTTTCGGTTAACTTTTGTCCGGCCAGCGAACACCATACCAGTCGGACAAAGAAATCAAGTCTAACTAATTGTTTTTTGTGTTGTTAATCTGCTCCTCCATCCGTCCTCCACGCGGCCACGTTACGAACCCGCAACTTGTCGTCTTTTTGAATTATGAGTGTTTGCTCTAAGCATGATGCACACGTGTTTGTCCTATATTATCTGTATCGTTGGGGGGATCCCCATATGATGTCAGCGTATGTTATGTATATTATGCAAGTGTGATGAGGCTTTGTTTAAATTGAAATTCCAAACTGCAAAGAGGCAACTACGATATATAATCTACAAATTAATGTTTTTTTTAAGATTTTTTTATTATTATTACATATTAAAAAAAAAATCTTTTTTTGTTTACCGCACTTTAATTTTTAGAAGGTCCCTTAAAAAATGTAATAACGAGGTTTCACTGTGTTAAAATTGCAAAAATAATCCCACAAATGAAGTGTGTCAAATATAATAAAAAATTAAGATAAAATAAAATAAAAATCACAAAAGAAAAGACAGCCATCACCATCTCCAACTGGCTTTATAGAACACGTAGTTTAATACTTTTTACTTTATTTTTTTCAGGAGACTTTGAGTGCCTCTGTGGTCGAGGTTTGCGGGGGCGCCGGTGTGAAGTTGGTCGCTGGTGCAACGCTGGAGGCTCCTGTCTGCACGGGGGGCAATGCGAGGGGGGAGACGGGGGCCCGGCCTGTCGCTGCCACGGCTACCACGGACCTCTCTGCGAGGTTACTTCTACTTCTATATATAAGCCACTTAAGGAAGGAAAACCACTTAACTAGACTGTTTTTTACCCTTTTTTGTTTTCGAGGAGAAGGAATGATGAAAAGTGTTTGGGTGTTAGAGCTCTTTTTATGTACATTATGGATTACATAGTCAATTATTTTAAGAAATTTTTCTCACATATTGTCTTAGTTATAAGAAGCTGATATACATGGTGATCTGAAATAAGGGTGTACATTTGGAGTGCCCGATAGGATTCGGAAAATTAACCTGCAAGTATATAAAAAGTTTAATTATAATTTATAGTAATATAATTAACACATTTTCTTAAAAAACAATCATTTCAAAATGGTAACTACTTGTTACTTCCATCTTTATATATTTATAGTCTAAAATTTGAATAACAGATTCCACATAAAAGCGTACCGGGTCAAAAAACTAAGACCCCCAATAAGCTTTGAAATGCTTTTACAGAGTCTGTTTTCTAAATTGCAGGATGAATATCTCATTACGAATACTTTCAAAGTAAATCGGAAATCAAACCCATTTTTTTCTTTTTCAGTTATTATTGTGTAGTCTTGATGTTTTTTCTTCTTTTTTCAGCTGGACATTGATGAATGCAAAGGGGATCCATGTCTTAATGGAGCAACGTGTATAAACGAACCTGGGAGCTTCAGGTGTGTTTGTCCCCCAGACATGACAGGTAAATAATCATATTAAACAATTTATAATATTCACGTAAATAAAATACAATTTTTCGCATAACTTTTAATCAGTTAAATTAAAATCTTTAATTATACCATAAAATGTTTCCAGGAACTCACTGCGGGAACCCTCTTCATTCGAACGCTGTTATCTCTCGGGTGCACGACTTCTTCAGGCGTGACAAGTGGATGTGGTGGCTCATCGGGGCCGCCATGTTCACAGCCATGATGGGCATCTTCCTCGGGATCGTGTGCTGCGCCAAGAAGCGGCCCAGGAACAACGCCAACCGCAAACACCAAGTTCTCAACTCCAATGTGAGACAGAGTGAAATGCAAATGATCAAGGTATGCCTTAACATTTTATACTATTCCCAATATGAGCCCAAAATTATGAAAAAGCCTCACACCAAGCTTTATTGATATATATATTATTCTTTCTTCGTAGTATCAATCCGGTGGATTGGTTTGCAGCAACAGAATCTTGCATCTCGATCTCCATTCCTCTCGGTCCTCCATAACCCTTTTCAGCTCAGCATAAGCGCTACAATTCATGACCTCGAACACTTGCTGCAAATACTCCCGTCTAGGGCGCTATTATTATTTGTAATTAAATATACACATACTATACATCAAATTCTTTATAGGCATCAATTCATTCAGAAAAATATCGGCGGAAGCGGGATACGAACCGCGGGCCTTGGAATCAACCTTTGCCCAGGTCTTTAATACCGCTTAGCACTCTCGGCTATTTCTCCGCCTGAGCTGACACACGTTAGAACTTATATTTATACCATTGTTATCATCGTATGACGATAGATTTCTCTATAGTATATATTCAGAGTATGTATACTATTATTATTATTTTATTTATTTTATTATTCAATCATTTCCGACAGTAGGCCCGCGGTTGGCATCCCGCGTCTGCCGATATTTTTCTGAATGAATTGATGCGTATAAATAATTTGATGTATAGTATGTGTTTAATTACTAATAATATTATAATATAGTCAATGATCTAAAAGAAGATTATAATTTTGAAAAAATAAAATAATGTTCTAATAAATATTTAATCCATATATTATTATTTTGTGAAAGATTATTTCTGTGTGAAACTAAAGATGATAATAAACATCAGACTTACTTTAAGGTTGTGCAGTTTTACAACATCTTCTTACTTGTTTTTTTTGTTCTTTTAGCGGGGTTCAAAGCTGTCCAACTTGGAGGTGCAGCGGGGCGTGGGTGGGGGGGCGGCTGGTGCGGGGTCGGAGCGCCCGGCCTCTTATGCGCCGGTGGCCACCAACTGTGATGCGCAGATCCCGCCACACAACATCCTCATCAACAACCTCGACACCCTCAGGAGCTATGGTTCCGCTGGTACGTTTGCCAAATATAACATATCTATTCATATAATTTTTTTTTTCACTTACGTATTTGGTGTCAAAATCATTTAATCTCTGCTCTAAATATTTTTATAATATCACGTATCTTGTTAATTTTATGAATAAACAGGTGCTTGCAACAGAGATAAAGAGGCATTTATTTGCAAATAAAATAAATAAGATTGTAGGAGTAAAGATCCTTAGAACACCTTCATAAATATGGTACAAGTGTATGCCACTCTTTTTATTATCAAGTAACAGTGTTAATAACATTGAAAACCATGAAAAAAAAAACATATATGTATCTCTTTTTAGTGAATTATCTTCTTCTTCGTGTCATCGACGTCAAATTATTTTTTCCCAATATCTGGCAACATCGATAGCTCGAGTGTTGCCCTGCATTAGGTCCTGGGATGTGCAACTTGTTGGGCGCATGGAGCAGCATCTTAGGTGTGAGGTGGTCTGCAGGTCAATCACGCAACTAAAATCGACAACGTGTAGAGAATGATCTGGCGGATCGTCAGGATGCAGAGCTGAATTGTAACTAAGATAATGGCAATTGACAACAAAATACGATGGTAATTTTTAGCAATCACGTGCTTCATTGAAGTTAAGCAACATTGGACGCGGTACAAAACATTGATGGGTTGTTGGTTGGTTTGAGCTGCCCTGTAAGACCAAATGGTCCAGGTCTTTTAAGCATCAAGTTAATCAACCAATACACAAATATGCCTTGAATACTATAGTTGCTGTATGTTCAATTCATCGCACTCACACCTTGGAGGCCGATGGTAACCACATATTTTTCTAAATGTACCACCAAGTAAAGAGTTTATATAGTCTTGGGATAATGATATAAATATGATATGTACGACTTGTCTTCTTCTTCGTGTCAGCGACGTCAAATTATTTTTGGCCTGTATCTGGCAACATCGATAGCTCGTGTGTTGCCCAGCATTAGGTCTTGAGATGCAGCTTGTTGAGCACATGGAGCAGGATCTTTGGTGTGAGGCGGTCTGCAGATCTCCACAGTCGCACAATAGTGTCTCTCCTTGCCGAAGCATTCCTCACCGCTCGAGGTTGTCCTTTGTTCTACCAACTCCGGTTCTTAATCTGTTCAGCGATTTCCAGGTCCGCCAGTCAAGGCTCTTGCCAGTTGGGAGGCCTTCCTTTGGAGTAATGAAATCCTCTGGTGCGATTTGTTGCCATAGTTGGAGTCTCTCATTTTCAGGGCCGGATGTGAGAGGTTGCGTGGATTTCAGAAAGCTGCTTCGAGACTTCAATATTGGTGTTGGGGGTATCTGATTATATACAATTATTGAATTATGGAAGGTGAACATCTTAGTAGATGTAGTTTTTTTGTTGCTTTTTAATGATGATTTTACTATAAAGCAGATATGGAACTAGAAGAAAAAGATAATGATCTGATGAAGAGAATAAGTTTGATTTAAAATAATTATTAGTATTAAATAAAAGGACCTTGATATTGTTAAATGGAAGACTTCAAAGACTTTTTTAATTCTAGATCACCATTGCAGGATATTGCCCATAAACTATATAATTCATATTAAAACTTTTCTTTTATTATATTATTAGCTATTACACTACAACAAATATTTATATAGCAAATGAATTGATACATTTTTTTAAATACAATGCTTTATATATTTTTTATCACTGTAGTATATTTATTTTACGTTAATAATCATGATGTTATTAATTTTCAGGTGATGACCTAGAAAACATCCCGCCCGACTATCGGAGAAACTTGAACAGAGATCCTGTCCCCAACAACGCCCTCACCGGCTCTTCCTGCGCCGACTCTGATCCTCTACACAAGCAGTCCTGGTCAGACCAGATGCATCTGCACTCATTCCAGGACAATAGAATTAAAAACGGTAATGGTTATCATGATATTTTTTTTAAATATATACAATTAAACCTTGATCCAAATCATTGGATCATGTCAATGATAAAAATTCAAGAAAACATTTGGTAATGTGGCTTTTGGGCTAAGCTGTGTCTGGCGATTTTTTTTTTGTAACAATATTCTGACCGCCACTGCAGAGGTCATCTTCAGGTCAAAATTGTCAACCCTGAAGATGATTCCTGTAATGACAGTCGAATTATTGGTACAAAGAAATGAGCCCCACACGCCTAAATCCAAAAGCCACAATATCTGATCATTAAACCTACAAAGCCATTTGAGAAAACATTTTTTTACTATTTTGCTAGTTGTTAAAAGACTATTTTGTAATGGATCAATTCAATAACTCTAACATTAAATATATTATTATTAGACATGTTTTATTTTCTTATTACTTGATCAAAAAAAGGAATATTTTTATTGGATCATTTTGAATCATGACAAAAGAATATCTATGACATTATTAATTGTTTTTTTTTATTCTATCTCTGTATTTGATATTATTTTCAGATTTGAAAGGGAGTAGTAATAAAGGGGACGGAGTGATCAGCCCACAAAGAGGTACGCTTCCAGGAAGAGTTGTCCAAGACCCTAGGCTTGTTGGTGGTTAGTTTCTCTTTAACTTTAACCCTTTGGCAATAATTTTAAATTTTAATAGATAACTTTAAGAACATCATAAACACGCTTAAATTATTGTATGCGGCCAACTTCTCTATGCTTTATAATATTCCGAAACATATTATTTTAAAGAAAGGTTCTTTTATGATTGCTTCGTGATATTTTCATCCCTCTTCAAGCTGAAATATCACAATTTTTATACTGAATTGAATTATTCCCTTGTATTATTATGCATCACTATGAGTGCTGTACATGATTAATATAAAAACAGAGGTTTTTGATGTAAGGAACTTTTGGAATTCTACAGATCAATGTGAGTAATTTAATATTTTTCTTTTACACCACTCGAAAATAAAACATAAAATAAAATTATTAATTATTTTTTAAATACATCTCAAATAAAATGTTTGTAAAGGAAATAAGGTTTTTCGTCATGTACTGCTACAACAAATTTGCTTAAAATTCGGAGCATATAGTCACCATGAAATAAATAAATGCGAAGATAATTACCACTCTCCGCTTCCCATCGCAAAGTTCCCACTAAAACGTTTGGCAAGCCAAAGACCTTCAAGATAATATGAAGCTATTTGTTTTCAAAACACAAGACAATGTTAACCAATAGGGGTTTTTCGCAACATAGAGTCACTGCTGTTTGACTGCGGAGACATTACGACCACATGACATTTAAGATCCTGCCACATGTGTTTCACATACTGTTCCATGTTGTCCAACAGACAGGCCATCGATGTTCCTAGTTATTGTGGTGAATCCACTTAAGGTTGCCCACAGGAAGAAAAATATTATTTAATTTATAATGGTTATTAATTATTTTGCTTTTAACAAATCCAAAGGCTACCACTGGGATTGTTCAGACTGGTGCAATAGCGTCGGGGGAGGTCCCATGCTGTCCAACATAACGGAAGTTCCCGGTAGCGAGGTTCCCGACTCCTCCAGCTTCCACAGCAACGAGAGCAACGAGTCACGACAGGAACGTGTCCCCCCGCCCCTCGGGAACCTCCCCCCTGGCCCACCACCCGAGATGGCGCCCCTAAATGAAGAGGAATCCTCTTATGCGGGAGACGAAGATGAAGCCGACAACACGGACGATTTATACGACTTCAATCCAGGTATGAAGCATTCAATGCTTGGATATTATTTATAAATCATGTCAATTATTTTATTAGTGTAGAATTATTTTGTACGAAGCAAAAATAAATCATACTACAGTCAGCCCTTTTATAATGTTTTTATAAGATCAGATGATAAACTTGAGTCTTGGGCCGTTTAGTTCTAAGAAGAGTTCAACCTAAAATTACAATTTCGAAGGGAACATTGAAAATTCGCCAATGGGAATATGTCCATTACAATTAAAAACAATGTGTGTTATAAGAGGGTTGAGTGTATTTAAGGACCATTGAAAGTAATAGAATAAGTTTTCTTGTTCTATATATTATGGCCCAATATTATTTTTACTGTGAAGCGACTCCTAAACAAACAATACTACATGATACATTATATTATACATAGTTCCTAATATTTTTCAATATATTTGAATATATGCTTTAATGCAATACAGAAAAAAGTATGCACATTTAAAAAATACTGTTTTCCCCTGAGAATATTTTTTTTTAAATATCATATTTTAACACTTGTAACATTAATTATAATATTATTAGATTTTTAAATTCTTGAGCATTTATAAAACTTAGTTATTTAAAAGGTGTAGTTTTATTGTTAACATATTATTTTATGACGTGCTCTTAGTGGATCAGTAATTAATTTAATTTTCACCAATAAATGAATTAATGGTTAGTTACACTTCAAAATAGTATATCACTCTAATAATTCACAGATCATTAATGAATTAATGACTTTTTTTTAATTACTGACTAAATAATTATTAACTTTATTGCATTGAATAGTTAGTTACTCTAAGAAATCTGTGGCGGTGTACATACAAAATTTTTTAATCGTTTTTGTTTTAAATATACATCTATTACAATAATCCATAATTTCAGCCTATTTTTATTGTTTTATCTGGTTCTTATAATTGTTAGATTTTTTTTAAGTAGTTGTTTGTTTTTTAGAAATTAATTTTGTCCAACCTTTAAAATTTGTTCTGTAGATTATGATATGATGGGTCAACCGAACTCGTCCAATATACGTGGTGATGGTTATATACTGTAAGTACCGGCAGCTGGAATGCGAGTGACCTTATCGAATAATGTTCTAAATCGCCACGAAGATCTCCTCTCCTTATCAATTAACTCTATATTTCACAAACCTATCTAGTTAGATAAATATAATAATCTATGACAGCTTAAATTATCTCTCAGCTTACATTCTATGATTTGAGTGTTTTATTAAAAATAATAAACACATAATGTTTTCTTTTCAGTTTAATACTTTCATCAGCGCATGGTTTTGTTTGCAACTGTTTTATAAAAAAAAACACACTAAAATATAATCATTCATCCGTATTATTAGCAAAAAAATGTTGACATAGTTTTTTTTTATAAAATTACTTATTTTGGCACCTTTCAAAAGCAGCCATATTAATTTTATTTATAATTTTTATCACACCTAATAGTTTGATCGGTACCAGGATATAAATGTTTCTTTCTTAAAATAAATGTATATTTATAAAATATCTTTTGTTACTATCCCAATGACAACAAATATGCTTTAATACAATTAAATTATCACCACATCTAATGACAGGACCAGCCTTTAACCAGGTTAATAAAAATGTTCTATATAATGCGTATTTTCCCATTCATTTAAATTTTAAGCAATCATCTATTCGCATATTTTTCACTTAAGTATAGCCGATTCAAGCTATATATCATAAAACTCCTTAAAAAAACTATCTGCTGGAAATAATTTGCATGTGATTAAGTAAAATAAAAATATTTTTGTGTTGCGATGCATGAATATTGGTTGTGAAAATTCTAAATTATATAGAATACTTTCAATAAAACAAAATAATGATTTTAAGAAATATGTGACACATTAGAATTTTGACACGTAAAATTTGTATCGGTTTTGACTTTATTTTGCATACATGTGAGTAGTTTTGGAGATTAACAAATTAGCAATTGAAAGTTACACTTACGTACTAAAATAATCGTAAGTATTCCACAATATGTAATAAAATAATTTATTGTGAGATTCGGAACTTTAATGAGATGCAAAGGTGACTTGGGACAAAGAAAGGATAACAGCAGAACTGTATGGTAGCTATTTGTGGCGACTATATATTCCAGCTTGGGAGCAGATATGGAAAAAAACTATCAGAAGACTACAAAAGAAAACAATTTAATAGACAGAAGACAACATGAAAAGAGCTTCTTCTCAGGATATATATTGTGATATACTATATACACTTAGTTGTTCATTTGTAATATTAGAATTAACATTATTTAAAAATTATCATATTTATATTATTATATGTTTTACTTACAAGTCTTGTAAATTTGCTCACATGTTCAAGTGCTAAAAAAATTCAAGATATGAGAGCAATCTAATAAGTTCTCATAAGTAAAGCTTGATGAATACTTGCTGATGTTTTGTTATTAATGTGTTGCAGCGGACAGTTATCTACTCCACCCGAATACGTACCTGCCGCGGTACGTGCACAGCTCGACCGAGGGGGAGACTGGGGCGGAGCAAGATCTCGACGCAGATGGGGACACGCGGGTGGAGTCTTATGGCTTCCCCTCAACACGAAGGAGACAGAACTATAATGATGATGATATCGGTTCTGTTCTCACGATGCTTGGTAATGCATATTACATAGATAGATTATCGGTAAAAAAATAATATGCTATTTACCGGGCGGCATTGTCCAGTGGTAAAAGCGTTTGTTTGCCATTCAGATGCTGCCGGCTCAAATCCCGACCAAGCTTGATTTTTTTTAATTTATTTAATCAAATCTATGCTCTGTACATGCCCCTGGTAGCGTTGAACCACACCTTAATGACAAAAAAATGTCCAGACTTCATGAGCATGGGTTTGATTATCCAATCTTCTTAAAAACGCTGATTATTGAACACCTAAATATTTCTCTGGTACTGCAGCCATAGTCTATGCAAGTGCGCGGGCTCTTACCCTGGAGGCTCCCGCAAACCATCCATGTACCCATGTGAACCTCCAGGTATACAGGTGTTCTGCGAAAAGGCATAGACAACCTGAGCTTACAGAGCTGTGAAACGGGAATTTGTGGTGTCCATATTTTTGTTTGCATATTGTGCTCCAAATATGGAGTGTTAAGATTTCAATACATACAATTTGCAACAGGCGATATCTGTAATAATACGTTTCAATACGTAACACATGCATAATTTAATATTTTTCACTTATTTTAGCAATTCTTAAAACATTTTACAAAACCGTCATTGTTTTTTTTTCAGACGAGAGAAATTCGCTGCTCGGTGGCAGGGGATCGCATAGCGACCTCTCAGTGAATCTCTGCGAAATCGAAGACTCCGAAAGTGAATTTGACACGAGCAAGGCTGCGGACAAGAAGTGGACGAGCAGCAATGGCGTCCAGCACACGTCCGTGTGACAAAGAGTCTTAGCCTCTCTAGAGCCGGGGGCGCCGACAGCTGGCATCATTCGTCAAATAATGTGATTCGAAAACCTAAAAACTAAACATGACAAAACTTAAAACGTTCGCGACAGAACTGTAGATTATTAGGGCAGCACTTAACTTCAGTGTATCGACCTTTACAAAATCAATACTTTATTGCATTTGATGGCTAATGTTCTTTTAAAGCATTCCTTGTTATTAGATTATACCTTTAACATTGAAAACGATGTTTTTTTGCACTTTTTATGACAACTTTGATTGCGAAGTCAAAAACAAATTTCCTAGTGACAACCTTAACTATAATAAATTGAAAATTGTGTTTTTGCAAAATGATTTGTTCAAGATTGGTTAAGTTAAGTTTAACTAGACTTGGGTCAGTTTTTTTCCAATATATTCATGTCTAAATATGATAAACTGTCAAAATTGGAAAAAATTATTAAAAAAATACAATTTTTTTACTAAAAAATGGTAATTTTGTCAATTATACCCGTAAACACTACTTGTGGCCATTCTCTGTCACTTGTAAGAAGGTTATGATTAAATAAAGTATTTTTAACAAGATAAGCTTGATACACTAAGTGAAGTGTTACCATCATTAGAAGTGCCAGTTGCCTTAAAGATATTTGTGTGGTAATTTATAAACAATTCGGATAAACAATAAGTGTATAAATGAGGCATACGAGGAGATAATGTTAAATGATAGTTTGTATTTACGATTCTAAATGTATGTAAGGACGTATGTATTTATATTTAAGTATGTTAAAAGACTCCTTTCAAATAAAATGAAATATTTTTCGTATCTCCGGTAGACAGGCTCCTTTATTAGCCTCTGGACCAATTGAAATGTAGATATTACATAAGTCACCGCTATCAACTTAGGTATTAAATCAATTTATAAACATGTCGCTCTTGAATTATAAGTGACAGGACATATTGTCCTGTAACATGGTGCTCAGAATCATAGTGTCATATCAAAGACTTCATACTACTTGTAATGGACTCAAGTGTTAGCTTATAAGTACGTATTAAGTGATCCTAAATTATTTCCTTGCCTATGTTTAATGATTTCCATGTGCTATGATGTTTGTTTAATGAGTTTAATATTGTGTATTTCCTTAGATACTGACTGCTAAGTTTATGATTGATATTTTTTTAATAATTTTATATTGACCTTTTTTATATACAATTTCTTGAATGTAAAATGTGTTAGGTATTGAGAACATACCCAAATGTAATTAAATAACAAACTTCAAAACATTTGTCTTTTTATTCTTATCTAATTGCCATAATACAGGTTGTCCTCGACTTACGACCGAGATGCGTTCCTGGACTTTGGTCGTAATGTAAGTTGAATTTCATACAAAATATGTATGTAATTACATATTAAAATAAAACATGTCTATTTATTTATATTTTTTTATTGTTATATTTATACTTATTTATTAATACAAAATAAAATATTCACTTCATTAATATCTTAAATATTTTCTTCATTAATATTTCAAATATTTACTTCACTAATATTTAAAATGTTTCGTCATCTGGACTTATAAAAGTACAATCCATTGGTTCGTCAACAGTAGTGAAGAAGAAGCAGTAGTAGTCTTTTTAAAAAACATATGTAATTTTAGTTGAGTTGTTTGTCGTTTTTTTCCTGTATATTTCTTTGTAGCAAGCAAGATCTTCCTGAATACGGCGGTTTTACTCAAAAAAAAATCGTTTTCCGAATCCATTTTTGCAAACTTTTGCATTACTTGATCAATTTGAAGGAACGCTGCTTCCATTTCTTTAAACACAAATTTTTTTGGTCATAATTTATTAAATTTTTAATAATTATTTTTTTAATTATTTTTGGTCGTACGTGCGAATGGTCGTAAGTAGAACCGTCGTAAGTCGAGAACTACCTGTAATCACCATTCTTCATTTATGTTTACTCTAAGAGGGAGACCTATAATTATCAATTCAATTGTTGTAATTTTACTTTTAAAAACACTACAATTTTAGTTATTTAGTTTGTAAAATAATGACTTCCTTCAAAATATCAGGATTTCGGAATCCGCCACGTCACGTACTAGTCAGAAGACATTTATCAAATTCAACCAATAAATTATACAATAAATATTTGAATGATTAAGCAAGCCCTGGCACTAAGCAGAACAAACCATTGCATTTTCAGTACCCTTCCACACACAGCTCAATGTGATCATAAAATGTCAGTTTGCTTACTATATAAAAGTACGTCAAGGTTTCTGATGTATGAAACTCGCGGCATGCCAATGCCACCCATACAGAACCTATAGTATTATCCTAAGTTTCTTTATATAATAAAATTAAAAGAACGGAAAATATATAAAACCAATTCTTAAAATATATATTTTTGATAATACAGATTTTTAAATTCATTAAGTCGTACAAAAAAATATTTATAACATCTGACACATCTAACAAAAACCCTCCTCAGAACTACTGGAAGATTTGTTTTCTTTTGACAAATTTTTCATTTAGTTATAAATTCAACAGTGGCTGTATTTTGTAATAGAGAATCTTAAGTTTTCTCCTTTACATTATTGGACGTTCGTAACACAAATATTTTGGGAAAACCAGTCAGTAGTGTATTTAATAAGCCATATCCATCCTAAACAAACTCCAATTTACGAATAAACATATTACTCAACTAAGTGAAGCTTGCTGGTAGGTATTTTGTAATGCCAAAGTAGTAAAAAACGCACCTTTTAACTGTAAAACAGTAAATAGTTTATTAAAAAATATAACAAAGGAACAATCTCGTTATTTAAAGAATAGTTTTGATTTCATTAAGTTTATTGCACTTCATTATAAAATATTACCCCAATACTAAAATCCCTTCATACGCCAAATAATATCTATCAATTTAGCAAAAATAAATATTATATAATATAAATAAATATATATTACTAAATATTATAAAATACATACTGTCATATAATTGTAAATAAGTATGACTAAATAATAAAATTTTCACACCTACTAAATGTACCTACTAGGTAGTATCTAAATAACAAGAATAAATTTTCACCTGGCAGGGCTTACTGGTTTATTTACAATTTTCGATACGTTTTTACGTAACTTGAAGCGCTGCATTATAATACATATTATTAATTTCCATAATGTTCTCCGCAATTTTCACAGTTGGAAAGAAATTACCCGGCGCTTTATCATCCGTCAAGGTAATCAAAGCGTTATAACCTTTCACATGGTCCATTATATTTTTATTTCCAAATATATTGACAGTTACTTAACCTAAAATAATATGGTATTTTAATACATATATTTACTTCACTCTGCAAAAAATGATAATACATATAATTCCAGCTTTTTTATATGTACATTCATCTTATTAAGTATACTTATTTTTCAAAATTTAGTAGAAATGTCATTACAATATTTATATACTGAAACAAATACCATATGCTCCACTTAGGAAAGCGGACATGGTATGATGTTGATAATGATGAAACAAATTATGGTTCTACTTGTCATATAAAAGAGACTGTGTTTACGTTAATCACAGGATAATCACGCAATCCGCTAAGCCAGACATCGAAGCCATATTCACACTATAGGCTTGGATGTTGGTTAGATTGAGCCATGTACTTGACTATACAACGATTTGAGAGACTCTCTGTGAATTTTTTTTAACCCCAATCACTCAAACTGAATAGACTGAATAGTTGTATTATGTTTTCAGAGTTTACCTGCATTGTCAATGACATGCCGCGCTTGCAGTCGTATAATTCACTATGATGATTCCACAGAACCACAGATTCCTGACTACATCATCAACAAGGATGAAGACCTAAAGACACGCAAGGCCAGGTAATAATTATAATAGTAATACCAAACCATGGCCATAATGTAAAAATTTAGGTAATTTATGGCTATGTGCCAACGACTGCGGTGATGGAGTTATATCTGTAGATTCTACGACGACGTTTACCATTTTCAGGATTACAAAGAACTGTATTCAATTTTTATTTTATTTTTCAATTTAATAGTATGTGAAGTGTTGATCAAGTAATGTTATTAATATTAGAACACGGCATTTTCGTATTGTCTGTTTTTTATGGGACCTTAATGTTACTCAATAAGTATAAATTCATGGAGGGTTTTTCATTGACGGTCTAAGAACCGAAAGACCTATAAACTTCAACACACGTGTAAGACAAACTCTAAGTTAGTTTAAAAATTAAAACCTTCTCTATAGATGTCAAGCCTCTTTACACCAAATTCTCTTTTTGTATAGTGGATAGTTTCCAAAGACTTTTTTTGGTTAGTTTTTTATTAACCAAAAAACATAAGGATTTATCTTCTTCATTCGTTGATAGTTTTTATTTAATAGTATGCAATATTTAATATAATAAGATAATTTTGTGCATTTACATGAGTCAAAAGTTATAAAATAACACTGTAAAAGAATAACAACATAAGTAAAGATTTTCAATGTTTTGAGCATTCACTTTGAGATCCATAATAAATTATAAATATTTATTTATTTATTTACCTTGTTTTCACATGGATCACGTAACGTTGTTATGTGATCCATGTGAAAACAAGGTAAATAAATAAATAAATATTTATAAAAAGTAAAGAGTCTAACTAAGAATAACACATACACTTGGAAAAACAAATCACATATAAAACAACTGCTAATATCATGAAATGCACAAATTATACCGAATGAACAAAATAGCATAAAAGGAATATAGTATATTGATTATTTGTTTATCCGGTTATAGGCTAGTGTACCAGTCACGCAAGCGCGGGATGCTAGAGAATGACCTTCTGCTGAGCACATTTGCAGCCGAGTATCTCGGAGCAATGACTGAAGAACAGACCGTTCTGTATGATCGGATGATCAACACGCCCTCTAACGACTGGGACATATTCTACTGGGCCGTCGGCCACAAGCCAACGCCACCGGAGTATGAAAATGAAATCATGGAAATGTTCAAGAAGCACGTCCGCAATGATAAAAGGATGACGAGGCTCAGGCAGCCGAATCTTACCCCACTTGGGTAGAATCATAACAGCATGTGTAGAAAGCTCAAGAAAGTACCATGAATAATGTATCATATTTTAATTAGTTTATAATTACCGAATACTGCATGTCCATGCGATGGTATGTGCTTAAATATGTTTATTTATTTTTAAGTTAGGTCATAAATACATTTTCATATAATATGTATCTACAAGAAGCCAAATTTTATTGATACATTAGAAAAATAAGTTTTAAAAGAATATAGATACACTATAAAATATTTAATAAATATATAGTATTATATAACATCATAATCTGCTTGCAGTATTATTTCATATCTGAGTCTTCAGATTTTAATACCTAAATGTTTTTGTTTCTATTTATGCTCTCTGATAAAAATGGCGCTCGAATCATAATCATATGTTTTTTGTATATTAAAGAACATTTTTGGATACGCACAAACTACATATAAACATAATAAGAGGGCAGTTTTTTTTATTATTCTTTAATTCAAATATATTTTGGTACATTTTTTAAAATTTACATTTCATGTTATTGTAACTTCTTTTTGACCTGTTAATACTGCGTGCGGCTAGAGAAGAGGTGTGATTATTACTCTAATGATATTACTTGCATTATGCATCACCAGCATCATTCAAGAGTAACTAATGGTTTTTAAATCGTAATTAAATATATATATGAATATATATTGAATGGTGATTTTTTATTTACCATATATGTTTTAATAAAAGTTATAGTTTGATCCAATCAATCGTAAGACAAAAATAATGTATTGTTTTATTATACAATGTATATAATGTATTTACATTTATATATTATTATTTACATTACATAATGTTACCGAATTGTGTGCAATAATATTATTACAGTTTCTATGTTCTAGATAGTGTAAAACCATCTTCTCATTGTTTATTTTGTACGTAAATATTTTAATATTCACCAGTGATGTAGTCAGGCCGTAGCGAACCGGAGCAGCACTTGGTTACTTTTTTTAAGTTTCTTCAAACAATAAAATAATAACAAACATATTGACTGTCGAAAACCGGCACAAGTCTTATCATGTGTCATTGTACATTGCACATCTTGCACTGTATAAACTATCTTTTGAAAATACCGACTTTCTCTTAACATTTTTATCAGAGGTGGCAGTGTGCTCCGGTACATATTTATTTAGTATTACACCACTGGGCATAAATAATTAAAAATAAAAATAACATGTGTCATTTATTGGTTTTAAACTAAATATATAATAATTATTACTTGTTTTAAAAACAGACATATTTATAGTATAAGGAGTATAATCAGATTTTTTATTATTATTTGTTGTATAATCAAAGGGATGTTGAATTTTATTGCTGGTAATGAGATAATAATATTATTGTCCACTTGACTCTTGTTTTATTATCATCTCTACAATAATATAATGAATTATAAACATGACAAATGGCACACAATATACAGTAAATAAGATCACATCTTAGACATACTTATTATTGTAATTTTAATTTAAGTTATTACTGTAGAACTTAATCAGGTCTTGAGCACTTGTGGATTATCACCGTATTATTTTGCTTCATTTAATTAAATCCAAAAAAAAAACAATAAATACTATTTATTTCTTGCTATGATTATAGACTTCAATTTGAGGAAACACGTTGAAGAAAAATAACTTTCAATACACATATATATTTTCTTTAATTGCCCTATTAGTTGGACAATACATGCTCAACCCATTCAATGACGTCTATGGCAGTTATGAGATTTACATGGATTTTGTAGACTCACATTACAGCTCTATTATACTGTTGTAGTGTTTAACCCTTTCATTACGACTCGTTGAAATACAAATTATACTGTCAATACGGCGTGAATTTTTCAAACCAAGTTTTTTGCTATAAACTAGTATTTGAAGCATAAATGTACATATCTGACCTATTTTCAAATATCACTTTGGTTCTTGTATCCTTTAGCTATCAGACGATGCATAAAAAACTATTCTATTTAACAAACGTTCATTTTATAACTCCATGCGTGTGGTTGCATTGACACATGTGGTTTACAGAAAAATCGCTCCTGTGATGAAACCTAACGATATTTATTTACATGCTTTACAGATTCCTGTAAATAATACAAATAGGTTGATAAAGGGATTGACTGCAGTTCCAAGTACCTACTGTAGATGTCACAATGAGTCCGAAAGTAGCAAAAGGATATATCACGGCTACCGATGTCAACGGCAGGGGAATCTTTGACGGCATTTATCGGCTACCAATGTGAAACGGCTAAAATTAACTTACAACGTAAGTGAATATAAAATATATTAGATGTCAGTCAAAAACTACAAGACATAACTGATTTATTTTTATAGTAGAAAATATATTAAAGTCTATTAAATCTACCACAAAGGCGTTCAAAAGATTATTGCTTATATTTATGGAAGGATAAACTAAACATCTAATGCCTGATAATTGTATTTGACATTCACTACAAATTACTTAATTATTAGTTCGATTATAAAATATCAAAAATAAATCATTATAATACCCTGAGAGCAATTAAATACCACCATCCCATCCCTAAAAATAAAATATATTTTATATTAGATGTTTGTGAAGTTGAAAAATATTTTTTAATTGTAAAGTTCTCAAAAGTACAGATACAAAATGTAATGCTCAATCTATTGCATTATGTTTAATTAACATCATATTTTTTTTCTTATTTTTTTATTCCTATATAACAGCTTATATATTTTATTGTACTGACTTTAACTTATTGAAACTTTTATCCGTCTGTCAAAGCTGAAACCGATGGATGATAGTAGAACATAGACAACATACATAATACCTCCGAATATGTGAAGATAATTCTCCTTAGAGTTAGCTCCTAAAGCGGCCAGGGAACAAGTACATTTATATATATTTTTACAATATCTAAAACCCTAGTACTTAACCTTTCTAATGCTGGATTAAAGAATTAAGAAGACCTTTAGCTTTTGGTTTTGAAAAGATTTCCCATCAATATTATTTTTGTAATGTATTCTCACTGTCACATAGTTGATGTAAATATCCGTATTCACATTATGTGTGCTAATGATTATAAAAGGAATGTAAGTAATGTTTTATTCGTTCTGAGATAATTAAAGTTTTGAGTTATGATGTCGGTTGAAAACCGATGAAAGTGACAACTTCATGTTGCATAAAATGCTATGTTTAGAATTTTTTAATTAATGTTGAATGAAGAATATATGAATTCACAACAATGTGAAATGAAATTGATAAATAACTATTTTTTATCAATTTCTTGACTTACATCACATTCGTAATTAAGGGCACATGTGTTGTGGGCCAATATTTTTATAAATAACATATAAAAAATAGTTTTTTTTGTGCAATTATGACGTTTTATTTGCGTAGTTATTCAAAGAGGATATATTTGCATTTGTAATTTAAAGTTTGTACTACGGGGAAATCCAGTCAGGGTTAACAGGTCAGAACTTTGTATTATCGAAACTGCTGTGACAATTAATTATTATTATTATTGTTTATGTTGACAGCCACTGATAGGAGTCTTGAGGTATTCAGTATCTACCATATTTTAGCTTCAGGAGTCTATGCGCAGTCATACCTACACAATTCAGTGAAAATGATTTATGACCAGAACACCAAATATTTACGCAGCATTTTCATTCCTGACAAGCTCTTTAAAGAATGTCTTTTTTACTTACACAAATTCTCAAACATTTAATAAAAGAACCGATGAATATTTAAAATTGTACACTATTTATGACTTCAAAAGCTAAAAAATAAATTAAACCAAAATTCTCTTATTATATTGTTTTAGTAAGTTTAATACATAAATGAAATAACTATTAGATTAAATTTTATATCTTTAATTCCGCCACATTTCTTTCACAGACAATTCTTTCAGCGACTCATCGGTAACGACGTGGGGCGCACTGGACGTCTGGTGCATGGGACATTTGGCTACGGGACAACCGGTGCCCTGGATGTCTCGCTAACCTAACTTAAGGATTTGTCCAGTGATTGTAAATTCCAGAGATCCATATGTCTCATTAGCAAAATGTCGGTGAACTATTTGTACAGTTAACGAGACATCAGTGCATAAGTTGTCCCGTGCGCCAAATGTCCCATACACCATACATCCAGTGCGCCCCACGTCGTTACCGATGAGTCGCTGAACGAATTGTCTATGAATGATAGGTCGTGACACGGTTTTTTTTTTTTAATAATAAGGAATGACAAATATATTTATTATTTCAGCTTTTGAATTTTTAGAATATAATCAATTCTAAATTTCACACTTCCGTGTGTAAATTTACAATTTATTTTTAAAGAAATTGGTGATTTTCGACTCGATGATTATCATGTTAAGGTTAATAGTAAAAATAAACAAATTGTAGTTGGTAATTGATTTATTTTTTAAGGTAATATAGGTTGGAAGTTGAATAACACATTTTTTAGATAGCATCTATTTTTAATAATCTTTTTGAATAATATTCATTGAAATTATGTTTCAATTTAGTACTTTATCCATATTCCAAGACATAAAATAAGTTACACATATATTTAATTGTTTTTATGGATCTTTAGAATAAATTTCAATAATCTAATAATATTTTTTTTAAATCTGTGAATTTTTATGTGAATATCAAATAATAAAAAAGTGTTTTTTAATGTGTCTGTTTATGGGACAGTAAAAATATGCAAAAAACTGGCCAATAGTTCCATGCAAAGAAACACCCAAGTTAAGGTATTGCGTATTAATTATAACATTGTAATAATATGTGTGAACATTATTTAAATTCATCATTGTTTCACTAACGCGTAGTATGACGATGACCGGCGGGCCAGTGAGGGATGACCCTGTCTCTAAAAACTACAATATAGAAAGTTCTTTCGACAAAAACATTAATAATATTAAACTTTAATTGTCGGTTATCTATTCTTTGTGATATATTTCAAGATTTTACTATACTACGCTTAACTTAATATACTCGTAAGATGTTTAATAGATGTCCTCCTTGGTATATTTTAAACTACTTAATTAAATTTTGCCCCTAATAGTAGTGGAGTAGTAGTAGTAGTATTTTCACAGGTTCGATGAAAGGAAAATCCTGATATATCTCCTTCTCGTGGTGGGGGGTGAGCGACAACACCAGTCGGCCATTATAGACAGGGACAGAATGTTGGCTGGAATAAGCTAACACCTAGCTAACCTCATCAGGTCAAGCTGGTTAGGGCACTCTATTGTCCTGGAGGTAGTATATGCTCTCCAAAAGCGGATGAACCTTTATGGTCAACAGCATTAGTATGTGGAAATAAAGGGGAAAACACCACATTAAAGGTCCAAACGACATCCCGTGTGTCAGCAAAAATGAAAGGTCGAGAAGAGTGGAGATTGAAATGCAAGATTTTGTTGCTGCAAACCAATCCACCGGATTGATACTACGAAGAAGAAGAATTAAATTTATTTCAATGTATGCAATGGTCCATTACATTCTGCTGACATACGTATTGATTTTTTTATGACTAAAATATAATATTTTCTATACAATTTAATAAACAGTAATATCTTTGTAGATAAAAAATTAAACAATAAAATTATTTATGTGTACGAAATTGCATTATTTTTCCTGTTAATGTGATATGATGTAATATGGTAAATGATATGATTTAACAATACATTATATTGGTGTTAGTCAGTATCGGATCAGCAGGAGAGATTAATAGAAGCATTAGATTTATACAACTGTGAGATAACTTTTTATGAAAATGAAATATCTTGCTTGGTGATTGTATTTTTTAAAAATATATATCTTATGAGCCGCCATCGTGATAAATTTAAAAGCCATTATGGCTCATTATTAGAGACCCGTATTTTTAGCTTATATTTTTTCATTTTCAGCGTTTTGGAGCATTTAAATGTTTGGATTTTAGCATTTTGGAGCACTTAAAGCTGATTTTAGAGTTTTGGGGCACTTAAAGATGATATCTATTTAATATCTTTTTGGCATATATTTTTATAAGATGCAAATAATTAATAATGTTTATTTAATTATTCATAATACTCACAAAAATACATACTTAACATATTAAAGGAAATAATCTTAAAATAGGGCAATTATAAAAATATAAATTAAATTATTCAGGAAACGTCTACAAGTTACAGTTACAAGGTTCATTTACAGAAAAATTGAGGAAAAACCTACCCAGTGATAATCGACTTTAATTAAGATGACTGATTATTAATAATAATCAGTAAAAAAGAGTTATATTTAATGAAAATTTACTTAAAAAACATAAAACTTCGCAAATAATAATGATTTTAGCATGTATTTGCATATTTTTTGAAATTCGCATTTATTAGCGTATATTCAGAATTTTAGCATCTATTTCGCATATTTTGCAAAATGTTAAAAATACGGGTCTCTAATTATTATCTATTTATATAAAATTTATTACAATCAAATTAATTGTGAAATATTCAATATATAATATAACTGGGTTATTATCAAGGGAAATAAAGATGTTAAGCTTCTGCATTCAGATAAGAGGGTTAACGAGCTTAAAGATTTAAATATTCTCCGAGTGGGGTGATCAATTGTTGAAGCATCGTAGATATTATTGTTTACATAGACCACTCGAAATGTAATCAGTGTTTTGATATCCCAAATATGTCTTAAGGCTTATCAACTGTTTTGGTGATGTTTTTTGAACGTCACTGTCCGTCTATCACTGCCCAGCAGTGTGTGTGGCGTTTATCTTTCCCCGTGTGTTGGTGTGATCGTGTATTGCCTTCACTGCGCACATAATTTAAATTTATAATCGGGCATGTTTATTCATTCTTCATTACGAGTTAGAGTGCTGGAGTGCCGGGTGGAGCTTTTGCGAAAATCTTGTGCCGTTGGAAAATAGTTCTATTTGCCCGCTTGAAATATGAACGCTAATATTTTTATTTGATTTCGGTGATCGTTTGTGGATTCTAGTGTTTTATTTAAATAAGTATTTTCAGTTTCATAAACTGTATTGTTTGATTATTGTTAGTGTTGGAACAAGTGTTCTTTATTGTTGGTGATTTACAGAAAAAAAAATGGTTATCCGGAGTAAAGTAAGTTATTGCAACTACATTTTAATATTAAATTATTTTATTATCAGCTTCTTGACCTCGATAATAATCATTTATTCAAGATTTATCTGCTTCTCTACTTATTCATTTTTATTTTAGATTTTATTACAATTTTATGTTTCAGCTGTATCGAAAAATAAACTTATTTTTATCACAAGTCTACTTGTGAATCTATTGATTTGTACCATACATGTTATTTAAGCATAGACTTTTTAAAATCTTTTTAAACTATATTTTTAAAATATAAAATAGTCATTTTTAAAATATCACCACAGATTTAAAACATTTAGAATTATAAAATTACTATTACTTAAATATACATATACTATACATAAAATTCTTTTTTCAACGCGTCAATCCAAGCACAAAAATAACGGCAGAAGCGGGATGCGAACCGCGGACCTTGGAAACCAACTATGCCCAGGTATTCATACCGCTCGGCGAACTGCGAACTATATATTTAAATATCCGAGGCATATTTGGATATTTGTAAATCATCTTTTAAAGAAGATTGAGTAATTAGCCCGACGCGTTCAAGGCCTGTACCATTAGGTTGTAAGAACCGGCTTAAGCAAACTAACATTTGGACATTAATTTCTCTGATTCCACCAACCAGTGAACTTGGATGAGATATAATTGGTAAACTTCATTCGAGATTGATTTTGGTTTAGTTACTGGTGCGGAGGGTGCTAGAGAACCAGCACAAGCTGAAGAAGCTAGCGCGCTTCTGCAGTTCATCCCCGCGCATCCAGGAAGCTGAAGATGCGGCTCCGCTGGGCTTTGAGGACATCAAGAGAGGAGCCACCGACATCCCGCCCTGCAACTACCTCACCTGGGGACCCCAACTCAAAGAGCAGCTTGAGAGCGAACCGCAGGAGTCCTTTAAGGTAATAGTATCATCATCATTCTATATACGCTCCCTAGCTGGAGCGTATGGCCATCACGAACAACCACTAAAAACCTATGTGAGCTGCTTCTCAATCCTTTAGTTTTGCCTCCCATGTTTAGTTTCCAATGGTCATCAGGTTAGAGCCCGGGGGGCTAAAGAAAAAGCAGGTGATCAGATATCTATCAGATAGATCAGCTTTATCATTTAACCAACGTGTCTGTTCTCTCACCTTATCATTCCTAACAAAGTTAATCACTGTACTCTTAGTATTCTATGCAAGTACCAACTATTTAGAACCTGTAACATCCCCAACCTCCTGTACGGCTGTGAATATTGGTATCTCATCATAAGCCATCGCAGTCGTATAAGGGGCTTTAAAAACGGGTGTATGATTTAGTTTGGTTATTTAGTAGATTCTATGACATGCAGCTGGACATTACATTAAAGAACATCTACTGATAGTGTTCCTAAAAATGATTTAGATTGTTTGCCATAGAAAAATATTAAATGGATGAGCAATTCAACATCTCATGAAAATATATATTTTTATTTATTTCATGGCCAATTTTAATATATACTTGTACAGCTGTTAAAGATTCAATAAATTATCATTTGTTGTACATTTGTATATTTTTGCCACCTTTTTATAATACCTAATGTAATAAGATGATGAAATAGTTGTGACATTGAAATATAATAGAATATTTTGTTTATTGTTTTTTCAATATTATATATGGCCCACGGTTTATCAACAATGTTTTAATGTTTTGAAAAAGTATTATTTTGTATATTCCTTTCGTGATTTGAATCCATTAACTAATATTATTATTAATGAATAAAACAAGAACATCTAACATTAAAATGTATACTTTATCAGCAAAAACTTCGTATTTTAGTTTACTTTCGATTTCCGTATTGACCTTCTTGGAGTTAAGCATTCATTTTTCTTTTAAGAGTGTAAGTACAATAATTATTTACACAAATTACAAGTACATATTATATACCTAATAGGAGCTTATCGCGCACACTTATTTTCTGTGATAACTTAACAACTGTAGATATCAAATGTAAAAAAATTGTGATAAATGTTATCAAAAAACACATAAGATTATAATTTGCAGATAAATAATCTATTTTAAAAATCCAAAGAGTAAAATCTTTTTGCCAAAATTCTGCCACATAATTTAAAAAAAAAAACAAAATTCTCATATCAATCATTTTTCAATAATATTCGAAATTAACATTTTAAAATTGAATCCCTTCTTCTGCAAGTCTTATTATTGTACATAAGGTAATGTATATTCAGTAATATATTATGATATAATAATAATAAATAAATTGCAGTTGGGTACTGTATTGATTTAAGAAAACCGTTTTTTTATAAATAAATTATTTTGCCGACTTAAATCAAATTTAAGTAGCTCTTTAGATCTCTGTTTCGACCTCCCCATGCTTGGAAACCATCTTTTTGTGATAATTATAAATTATTGTTAATTCTAACCCTAAAAATCTCTGTATAGTTCTATACAACAGTTATCATAGAGGCCAGCAATTAGTATGTATTCCTACATGCAGCGTCCAGCTTAACCCGGCTTAGCCTCACAGAGTCCGTGGAGGACTTAAAACCCTCTGGCACTCTCTTGTGTATTTATATATAATATATTATAGAAGAATTTCAGTATAAAATAAAAAATCTATTCTAGCAAACTAATAATTAATATTTAGATTTTTTGCTTATATTATAATATAAATTTTTGGTTCATCATCATCAGCCTGTATCCGTCCACTGTTAAACATAACCCTCCCCCATGAGTCTCCATCCTCTTCGATCTTCCGCCTTCCGCATCCAGGTCACTCCCGCTTTTCTTCTTATGTCGTCAGTCCATCTTGCAGAGGGTCAGCCGATGCTTCGTTTGCCAGTTCTTGGGCGCCACTAAAATACTTTTCTTCCCCATCGACCGTCGTCTCTTCGACAGATATGTCCTGCCCATTGCCACATGAGTGCGGCTATTCGTTGGGTAGCATCCGCTACTTGAGTTATTTTGCTGATTTCCTCGTTTCGGATTCTATCTTTAAGCGACACTCCGAGCATGGACCTCTCCATAGCACGCTGGGTGAACTTTATTTTGTGGGTAAAACTTGCTGTTAGATTCTACATCTCTGCGCCATAAGTTAATATAGGGAGTATGCATTGGTTAAACGCCTTAATTTAAGCACAATACGGAATTTTCGCTTTGAAAATGTACTTTAGTTTTGCAAATGCTGCCCTTCCAGGTGTATACGCCTGTCGATTTCTTTTGAGAAGTGATTTCGTCCTAGTTGTATTACTTGTCCCAGATAGATATAGTAATTTACAGCCTCTATTTGTGTTCCTCCAATGGAAATCGGGTCAAAAGTCTGGGATATATGACAAATTGTTGGTTGTATTATTTTAATTGAAGCGTTTTCAACAACACATCAGTTATGCATGAACATTTTTTAAATTTTATTATTGGATATATAAATATTATTGATTTAATTTGCGTTATCTTTGACGTGCAGGATTTTTTACAATATAATATTGTTGTTCATTCATCCATTCTTGACTTCACGTGTATTGTTCACGAGTTGCTCTGAAGTTCTCTTACATCATTTGCCGAACTCGACAATAAGAGCAAAATAAAGCTGATAATGATTTGCACCAAATGGTATGTGATGTAACAAGCTGTGCCCATTTCCATACAATATTTCAAATAACATATTGTTATCACAATATTTGTGTTCAAATGCTTTATTTTAAGAGAAAGTACTCTCATGATGTTTTCAAAGCGGCGCATAATATTTATTTTGTTTATAGGTTACAATTTTTCTATTTATACATTATATAAAATACAATTCTTATATATAATTCTTCAATATGGCAGTGTATCCAAATATAATTTATTTTGTTTGATTTCTTCATATTAAAACATAGTTATATATTTGTCTAATGAGCCTGTTGAAGTTACTCTGAATAATCAATAAGTCAAATTCAAAAACTAATGTGCCGACGGGTATAGTTCAATGGTTCAAGCGTTTGCTTGGCAAGCCAAAGGTCGTGAGTTTCTGAGCTTTAAAATACCCGCGGTTGGTGTGTATTTGATCTCTCACCCTTAAAATGACAGTCATAGCCTATTAATCAAAATTGTTGGTAGAAGAAAGTCGTCCCGTGAAGACCACCATTTATAGTAAATTCCTGTAATAATAAGGATAATGCGTGAATGTCGGGCTGTAGTCTATGACGTTAGTGGATCAACACTCCACATTTAGCGCTTATACATGTGTAGAATGGTAAGCGTCATAGGATCCACAAATGAAAAACTTCAGAACATCATCTGTCGGTATTTTCCTGTATATGTTTAAATTTAAAAAAATTTAAATCAGGTTTTAGATATAAGTTCTTGGCCACATCACTTGTGTCGCACTCATATCCACCAATAGTCTCTCGATAGGAAGAAAATTAAACAAGCAGGTTTCCACTATTTGAAAATTCTCAAAACATTTGTTTTGATAAATCGCCGTCACAAGAAAATCAAGAAATTTATAAAATAAATATTTCAAATATAGTATATCAAATATTTTTCTATAAAAATCGTCTGGAATAAATATATCTCGCCTTGACGTTTCCAGGATATTAGAGCCTAAGATTGTTTTACATTTGTATTAGTCTGGTTCTCAATATATTTAACATTAGTGATGATCAGCACCTAGGAATACAAATTATTTGTGTAATATTATATTCAACAGTCTTGGCTTTAATTAACATACAATATAGTAAGTCAATGTACTTGTGTGCAAAATAATACATTTATAATATAAAGGCTTTGGAAATCTGTTATGTTTGTTTTATAAAAAGCCACTAAGAAATTGGAGTGAAAGAGACTCATATGATCATACTCACACCAAATCATTACAGTATGCTCATACTCTTTACAATGTCAATCAGTTATAAACGACATTAACAAATGCTTAATTTCACCTCTGAATCTTCCATGGACTGTGTTATAGATAGAAAAGTACTCGGTAATGATAATTCAATCCTTATAAGAGTTTACTTTTAATGCAGCAGTATATAAAATCTTCTTATATGAGTTTGATCAGAGTAAAAAACTATGTTTTCTTTGAACAGTTTTCAGATTTATCAGTTCGGCTAGCGGCTCCCTACCAGTTACAAAATAAACCTGCAGAGGCCGACTTACAGTTTGGCAAATTCTTCACAGACCATATGCTGAAGATATTCTACTATAAGCAGTTAGGAGGCTGGCAGAAACCACAAATCATCCCCTTCGAGAACCTCGTACTGCACCCCGGGGCCAAAGTACTCCACTATGCAATAGAGGTAAGCTAACATTCACCTCCCTAACGTATTCAACGAACTAACATCCCTAATCACTTTAAATTTAGAAGTTTCTTACAGGTATCTATTAAATTATAAGAACTTAATATCACTTATATTCACACACATTATAATTATCCAATGTTTAATTAAAAATTAATTATTTGAAACTCAAACACAAGAAATGTTTAAAATGTAAATTTATGCATTATTGGTGCTCGTCTAGCTTATTTTCTAGTATTTTTAATCAATTCTGCATGCCAAATTATAAACTTTTTTTTATGGAAATATGATAATACAATATAAAGTATTTTTATTTTTTATTTATTTAATCGGTTAATAAATTTACACATATTTAGTTTTGTAATATTTTTTCCTGCAGATTTTCGAAGGAATGAAAGCGTATCGAGGGGAAAATGACGTGATCAGGGTATTCCGGCCAGACCTGAACATGGAGAGGATGAACTTGTCTGCTATCAGGACGGGACTGCCGACTTTCGATAGCGAGGAGATGATCAAATGCCTGAACCGTCTCATCAGCATAGACCAGGAGTGGGTGCCTCACTCTGAGTCAGCCAGTCTGTACATCAGACCCACCTTTATTGGAATAGACGTAAGTCAGAAAGCAAGAATACACATTACATATTTTACCATTTTTATTATGTATAAAACTAGTTAAACTCCTAATACAATTTCGTTTATTTTCGTTTAGCAAAGGGAATCCCGCTGCATGCTATACATACTCGTCGTATCTATACGTCTATATCACAAACCCAGATTCAATGCAACTAGATTGGTCCAGTTTCTTCACGAAACATTCATGTTATAGAACCTGTTTATCAATCTTGGATTTTTTATTTACTTATGATGCATTAACCTCGTAACTTATCGTCAACAGTGATAACATTATTATTCAAATTGCATGCGGCCATTACAACATATTGAACCGATATTTAATCAACTTCATTTTCTATAATCACTCGTTTCACAGAGAAGCGTATTGGGAGATAACTATCATAAATATTTATTATAATAAATAAGTTTATCTCGACTAAGCGCAAATCAATCATTTCCAACAACAACTATTCAAGCACATGGCAACAATTTATTAAATTTGTCCAGTTTCTGTTGTAATGAATGTAGTTTATTTTATTAGTGTAATAATTATATTATGTCTACTAAACATTACATAATAAAATATTATTTCTCAATTTGAAGATAGTTTAATCAAATTGTTTTTATTAGGCTATAAATATATATATTTTGTTATATCTGCAGATTATGAGCAAAATATGTTGTTACAAATTTAATCCAATCTTTATATTCTTTGTGAAAGATATTTTTATTAATACTGTTTACGTCATACGAGTTTAATTCATTCCGCAACCTTGCTCGTATTTCAAATTACTCGTATCTCAAAGCAAATTTCCCCATTGAAATTAATTAGACAAAAAAATGCTTTGACACCGAGGGCACACTGATAAGTGATTCTCTGGACATAACCGGGGGGATTCACGTGGAAAAGCGTGACGTGCGGTTTGCTCGTATCTCAAATTTTGATCATATTTCCAAGCAAAAAATTGCTCGCTTGACGGCTTGTATCTCAAAAAATTTGTATGTTGGGGAACTCGTATGTCAAGGTACCACTGTACATATACTTTTACGTGTTCAAGACATCTTGATATATTTTCTAGCCAACCCTAGGAGTGGCATCATCAGAGTCGGCGTTGCTGTACGCCATCTTGTGTCCCGTGGGCTCCTACTTCAAGGCGGCCTCTGACGGGGCGGTCTCCTTGTTAGCTGACCCGAGCTACACTCGTGCTTGGCCGGGCGGTGTAGGGGACCGCAAGATGGGCTCCAACTACGCCCCCACACTGGACATCCAGAGCAAGGCGGCCAAGCTGGGTCTTCACCAAGTGCTGTGGCTGTATGGAGAAGATCACCAGCTGACAGAAGCCGGAACCATGAACATCTTCATGGTATCCATCAATGAGGACGGAGGTGAGCATCCGAATTAAAGTTTATTAATTAACCATTTTGTAGTAATCAGCTAGCATAGGTGCATATTCTTCAAGCCCTTGGGCTCGCGTCGTCCTGAAAAACCGTCGGGTACTTTACATAAAATGTACTCGGCGGAGCTGCGGCAGGTGGAACTGACTTGGGATGCAAAGAAGACTATGGTGGCAGACAGAGCTTTATGGCGGCAGTTCGTAAATGCCATATGCTCCAGTTAGGGGAACGGACATGGTATGATGAACTATTTCTCTGTGGATGATTTCTATAGAGGTCATGAACTTCGTATGAAGTTTTGAACTTCATTTTCACAGCTTTATTCCAGTGCTATAATCTTTAAAATGAGCTAATATATTACTATTACTACATAATATTAATTTCGATTTGAGTCTAAAGGCGACAGTTGACATATGTGGTTATTTGATAATACAATCTAGCCATTATTGAGTCAATTTAACTTTTTTTATTTGTATTTCCTTTATTCCATTACAAATTTAAATAAAAACCCCAATGTAAATCAATATTTTAAGACTATTGATATAATTATTGATGTACTGTACAGTGGTAATTGTTTTATACGAAATTGTTCAGCATGCTTAAATAAAAAATAATTTAATTTAATAATATTCTATTTCTGATAAAATACATATTTCAAACATTTAATTTCTTTATACAAAAAATTGTGACAAAATAGTTAAGTCTTCTTTGTGTTTACCGTTTTCGTCATAGTTTAATTTATTCATACAAATATATGAATTCGATAAATATTGAGCAAATATACACAGTTGATATAACAGTACCTTTATCAAATGATAAGTGAAAAAAACCTTACGCATTATTATGTCACACCATATTTTTTTCAGACAATCCCTTTTATGACTTTGTGTACTGAGATGAAATTATGTAATTTTTTTAGCAATTTTTTCTTTTATTTGACAGTCAATTTGACGCATTATGGCATCTGTTTATTCGGCCTCGACACGAGTCGCGTTTATCGTGAGGAAGGATCCTTCACGAACGTATCAATTTATTAAAACATTACACAACTGTTTTAGCGGCATTTTTTATAGTAACTGTGCAAATATTTTTGCAACTTTTGAAAAAAACATGTTCAGATATTTTAAATTATTGTAGACTTAGTTTAACATATTATTATATACATTTTTTACAGTTTACTTGTATGTGTGGCTCTTATCTGAATTACTTTGAGATATCAAAATTATTTTTTGAAAGTAAAACAATATGTCTAAATTCTCTTCTGTATTGTTAATATATTAACTTAAAAATGCTTTTAGATTTACACATTACAAATTTATTAATATAATATACAATTAGCCATGTTTTTTCAAAGAAATCTGTTGATTATTTCACAAGATCTTTACTGATATTTTATGCACAACATCTAGATCGATACTGAAATACAATTTAGACTTAAATGAAAATTATACAATGAAGTTGTAAGAATATTTACCGAAAAATTTACAGGTTATGACTTTAATTTTAATTGATTATGCACTAGCTGACCTGGCAAAAATTGTACCGTCTCTGAATTAAATTCAGTCTTTTACTAAATACAAATAAATACTCAAAATGATTTAATCAGAGATATGGTTGTATGCTAAATGATAATGCAACGCCATCTACTGGAACCAGAATAAATCTTAAAATCTGTTACATACAAAATGTATGAAATAATTAGTTCCATAATAATTTTTCCGGTGATTATTTTTCTCATGTTTTAATACGTATTTACCTATCCGCGATAAAGACACCATCAAATCAAAGATCATGAAAATCAGTCCAGCAGTTCTTGAGTTATAAATGGTGTTACTAAAACACAACTTTATTTAGTATATATAGATTGAATACCTACTCGATTAAAAACATTGAATGGTAATTATGTTTATATTGAAGTTGAATGATGATAACATTTATTGAGTAATATATAAGCAGCGTATATTTTACCCTATTTAATTTATTTTGTGATTACTCGTTAGTTTAAAAAATAAATGAATATTTATCTTTCATAATATATTTACGACTCTTAAGGAACATAAATCAACATTCAGTTATATTTTTTTATAGTTTATATTTATAGTTTTACAAACGTTATGTTGTGATTAATTTCAGAAAAAGAGCTGACTACTCCTCCCTTAAATGGGCTTATTCTTCCCGGCGTGACTCGCCACTCCATTTTGCAGTTGGCCCGCCACTGGGGTGATTTGCGAGTTAAAGAGGAACCTATCACTATGGGTAGGGTCATTAGGCTTGTCAACGAAAACAGGGTAAGTTATAATATCAAATAAAACTAATTACTTTTCAATAAGATATTATTTTGTGACCATATAAAATAAAAGATATCTGATAACGAAATTAAATTTTCTTCTTATCGTGAAGAAGATCTACTTTCACTCACAATTTAAAGATAAGATTTGTTTTAATTTTTATAATATTGTGGTATACGAACACGCCACTAAGCACGAAGGCTAACGCCACTCAGTATTTATAACCTGGCATGTCAGGACATGCTACAGTCCTCGATACCTAAAGGCCCCAAGAACGTCACGCCGACGAATCTCGACGTGACATCGCCTCCATTGACGATTAGTTAGCAGAACTAACAATATATATATTTACAAGTAGAAAATATGGGTTAATCTTTCTTTCATCAAAAATATAAGCTGAGGAATTATGTTATCTTCAATGTAATCAAAATGTTGTAAATGATTATCCGAAATATCTGATTATTTGAAAAAAAAATCTTGTGAAAGGATAGCAAGAAAAGGAGCTATTCCTATCAATAAAATAATAATTATTGTTTTAACTTTAACGTTTCTTGACTCTATGATAAATACTAAGATACCAGGGTGTTTGTTTTACTATATATAAATATTAAAATACTGGAGGACATCAGATAATGTCTAACATTCAAAAATATTAAACTCTGAACTAGAACAGATGTATTTTCAATGTTTTGAGCATTCACTTTGAGATCCATAATAAATTATAAATATTTATTTATTTATTTACCTTGTTTTCACATGGATCACGTAACAAAAGTTCTCTATTAGGAGACTGCAGTTTCGACTAACTCGTAGTCTTTCTCAATCCTTCTCTAGTTAAGAGATAACTGAGCTGCGTTGTACTTGTAAGTGGTGTAACACATTTTTGTAGGGGAGGGGTGGGGTGTATCTAACATGAAAGGAGAGGGAGGTAGGTAGTGTTGCAAGGATGAAGGAAGAGATAAATACATAAAAGTGGTTTAGGTATAAATTTATTTTTTATTTTTTATTTTAATATTATTCTTATATGTCGTATATAATTTTATACTTATTTATTTATTTAACGGAAACAATTTTAAAATTGGTGAATTAATTAAGGTATTTAGTTGGTTATTAATTATATCTTCTTTCTTATTAATGGCTTTATAAATTTCTAAGTATTCTAAATTATTTAATTTAACGGTTTTATTTTCACATGTAATAAATACTTTTTCTAAGTTGTACGAATGATTATTTTCTATAAGGTGGTTTGCGAATTCAGAAAAATTAGTGCTTTTAGGCACCTTAAATGTTCTTTAATTCTAATATTAAAATTTTCTTGACGTTCTACCAATATAAAAAGATTCACAATCTTGGCAATTTAATTTATATATTCCAGAATTATTGCGTTTATCATTAGTATCTTTTATTATTTATAAGGTGGTATCCTAATTTATTATCTGTATAAAACGCTGGCTTTATCTCATTTGGGAGTAATTTAATTATTTTAGGGGTAAAGTTATTAACGTAGAATTCGTCTCCACATTCTATCGTCTTTAATATTTTCTTTAGGATACAAGTATTTATATGTTATGTTTTGACGTTTTTTATTATTCAAGATACTGTCTATTAATTGGCTATGATAGCCATTGTTTTGTGCGATATTTTTAATTGTATTTAATTCTATATCAAAGTTTGTTGCTAATAGAGAACTTTTGTTACGTGATCCATGTGAAAACAAGGTAAATAAATAAATAAATATTTATAATATAGAACAGATGATTGCCATCTATCAAGACAATATTTTGTGTAATTGTTATCATTCATGATAATCAGTATTGTATATTTTTTGTCAAAAATAAATATTAAGATTACAAAAAAGATGTGTCAGTTCAATCACCTGACCTTCTAACAATACACAAATTACCTCACAGTATTTATTACGTATTCCAATACTAAAATATTTTTTAATATTTTTTCAATTGTAATATAATAGTTTTTGTTGTAAATTTAATTGGTTCTATAATTTTAAGTATTCCACCAAGAATCATTCATATTAAAATCTAAATGCTATGTGATTCAATTAGTGAGATGTTGTCACAGTAGATCACATATTTTAACTGCCTTGTCTTCCATCATCTGGCTTTTGTCATCTCATGAAAATCTGTATTAAAATAAACAAAATATATGCAGAGTAGATTTAGGCAGAATAAAGTATTTTGCAGCTGGTATATTCCCTTTGTAATAATAAAGGAGTATTATGCTTCATTTAGATTTTAGAGAGTGCATAATTATGTCAATGATATATTAAAAATGCTACAAAAACATTGGCGGTTACTTTATTCATTTACAACTTGATTTTTTGTGACAGTACGTGTGTCTTATTTATATTTTTGTAAATAATCACCGTCATGGAAATATCCTATCGACTTTAGTTTAATGATAACATTTTTATTTTAAATATATATTTGATCTGTCTGTTTCAATTATTCACTTTACGCATTTAATCCATCTTAAATTTGATTGTGTGATTATTATTACAGTTGTTGGAGCTGTTCGGTTCAGGTACTGCCTGCGTTGTGTCTCCCATCGGCCTTATAAACTACGGAGTGGAAAATATTAAGATCCCAACCTTGAGGCAGCCTGCGCCCGTATTCAAGAGGATTCGTGACACACTCCTGGCCATACAATACGGCCACATGGAGCACCCGTGGGCGCGCAAGGTGTGACACTTTGGGCGTCTTCTGCTGAATCTCACAATATCATTACACTTCCTTAAAACCGATAAGAGTTGCGGTCAGATTTGATACATTGGCAAAGCCTTGTCTGAACGCTTCTTTTATTCACAGGTTTCATCACTCACAGTCTTATTTGTTATGATTATTGAAGAGTCCGCATTCTGAGATGATGCAATGTTATCCGATTTCACATTGTAAAGCTGAACTGTTTTCGTATTATGAGATTGGTAAATGTCATGATGTAATTCATTCTAATGTTTACCAATCGTTATCAAAGTATAGTAAGATTTTTCTTCTTGTTGTGAATCGGAAATAATTATGTTATAAGCAATGTGATTGTCGTTACAATTAGGAAAAAAAGTGATCATCGATAATGTGCATATTTGTGATATCATTATTTGAGTGTTTCAACTAATTGTGATTATTACATCAATATAAGTTTGAACATCTTACTCTAGTTGTAGCCGGGTATTCCAATTTTCACAATTTAAATTTATCAAATAATCATGTTAATAAAAGGTACTGTTTTTTATTTAAATCATACAAATGGATAAATATTATTTAATTAAATGGTGTTATGCTCTGTTTGTGCTGCGTCATCCACTTCTGTGACCCCTGACCTGGTCACCTCATGATACTGATAACTTACTCTTCAACTCGAAAGGCGTGATAATGTTAATAATCATGAAACTGTATATTTGTAATGTAATATAATTTAATATCTAATATGTATATATAGTGGTGGTCCGTCCAGTGATGCTATGAGTATGGTGCATCCTTTCTTTTATGAAAACTTCAGAAATTAGTTATTACAAAAAAACAAAACATTTTTAAATACTTATTGTATTTTTTTTGTTAATAAATATGTCTTTCAAAACATAGATCATTTCTCTTGATTAATCATTAAACACTGCTGAAAATTAAGGGATTATCTGTATTCGGAAATATTGGTTTGCTTCAGCACTAGTATAATGCTTCTTCTATCTGCCACACAGTGTGTTGAAGTGCCCAAGGCAAGCAGATAAATCATCAGTCTCAAGGAGTCGTGATGGATCACCACAATTATTCATTAGTGTTTTTAAACAATTTGTTACATGCAAAATGGATGCTGTAAATTTAAAAAATATATATTTATATTATTAAGAATTCGTGTTATTTAAAATTTCAAATTATGTATTTTAAATAGTGTTTATGCTTGTTATTAAAATGAAGGAAATATTTATTTTTATATTACAAATATTAAATAGATGAAATTAAAATGAAAGTGGAATGCCACTACTTATTGAATAATTTATGTTCTAATTATTACTCTAACATAAATATTTAGAAGAAAGTTTTGTTAGTGCGCCATCATTCTTCATAATATATTTTAAAAGTAATTATGCAGCTCGTAATATAAATATTTAAAGAGATTGTGAAGCTTAGATGGCTTATTTTACATTAACAGTGTACCCTATCTTACTCTACTGATTATACATTCCTTGTGTTTGTGTTACACTAGTACTTATGTGATGTATGTTTTAATTATTTATATAACAGAAGGAGGACTCAGGATGCCGTCTGATATTGATATGTGAGAGAATTCTTTATTTGATTGAAAAACTCATTCCAAAATTTTTGACAATGACAGAATCTTGCATTAATCCATATGGAAATATCAGCAAAGCGACATCCGAGATTAATTTATTGAAACTGACATTGTTTTAAAATATTATAGTGTTCTATGCTGTAATTTTTAATGATGTATTAGGTATAGGTATAAAAAATATTTAAAATTGGATGAAAATAAAAAAACTTCCTACTCAATTTGTTATTTATTAAATCAGTAAAAATATAAATGAGCATTACAATAATGAAGAACATGTGTTCATTAAAATTACTCACACATCTGCTTCAACAAATTTTAAATGTTTTAAGCAAATGGTGATATATAGTTCATTCAATTTAGGAAGATCCCTATGACACATTTATTGCCCTGTGCTGAAAAGAGTCCGATATAACATTGTAAGAACATTAACTATAGTCCATCCAATATAGGAAGAACCCTATGACACATTTATTGCCCTGTGCTAAATATCGTCCGATATAACGTTGTAAAAACGTTCGCTACCTATAATAATTTTATGAACATAAACAAAAGCCTCTCTTCTTATATATAATAAGTTATTTAGGTAAATATATCACAATAAAAACAAAATATATGCATATTGTTACAAATTAGAAAAAATACGGCAATTTGTAACTATAATACTATAATATCTGACGCACGTAGAAGGCCATGTCACATTACTGCGAAAACCAGTGTTGGGGTATAAATAATCGTATTTTCGATTGTTTTTGTAAATACCTACTAAAATTAAATATTAGAATTATTATCAATTATAAGTGAATATTAACAGGTTTTAAGAGACATGTAAAACAAACTATAAATAATAATATTAGTAATATGAAAATTATGAAGAAAAGCAAGTGTAGAGATAAATATTAGCACATAACCTTAAAAACACATATTTTAGTCGGAATCCGATAAAGCAGTACATTCTAAATTGTCTTCGTCACTATCGGAATCAGAACTACAACTTTCACACACATTTATAATCAGGTTCTGTTCACTTAAATTGTCAAAGCGTACATCGCGATCCCAATCTGCATAATATTCTCTTTTGTTTTGTCCACCACTTTTTTCCAATCTTCTGCCGTGACATTGTCACATGCCTCGTTCAATAGAGTCAACATCTTGTTCGCTGTGAATGGTGGAGACGTCTTATTTCTAGCCGAAAAGACCAGAAAAACGACTTTCTCCCAATTCCTAATACTCTTCATTTGCCTCAAAAAATCGCATCTTTTCAGGGAAATATCCGTGCGCTCCATTATAAACTTTCTTTTTCACATTTTTTATATTTGAAGCCAATGTTTTTCAATACCTTACTAAGAGACGTCGCACTGCCTTGAAATAATCCGACTGACTTTAGAGAACCTACCAGTTTAAGAAGTGTTGGTATTTCGTTGCGGTCATAGTATGCATACACGTGATTCCGAATTGCTGCCAAATCAAAGCTATCGGGTTTTGTTATTGAGCATTTCTTCTGTCGTTTCTTATTTGGTGTTAATATTTTTTTCTCTTCTAATGAAGATTCACCGTATTTCTCTTCTGTGATCCGAGACACTGTAGATTTACTGATTCCTAGGGAATCCGCGACCCGATCTCGAATGTTTTCAACAGACGGCAATGGTCCACCATTTTGTTTTTCTTGATGAAAATAATCACGCAAGCGTGCGACAAATTCACGTGATTCACTGCTGAGAACAGTTCTTTTCTGTCTCTTCGGCATTGTAAAAACACAAAAATATGATTCAATGAAACAACTTTAACAATACTAACAATAAATATAATAATTACAACAACAAAAAACACGAATCGATCGAAGAACAGCACGCTACTGAAAGTCAAACATTTGTACTGATCCGCCATGAAGCCGCCATGCGGAAATAGAGATGTTTATATACGATTCACTTCGAATTCAAATTCGATTTTTTTTCGAAGAAGAAGAGAAAAAAAATCGACCTAATCGAAATAAATATTTTTGCCCCATCCCTTTTACAAGGGGCAATAAATGTGTCATAGGGTTCTTCATATATTGGATGGACTATATTTCATACCTATATTTTATTATATTATTTTATACCTATATTTATTTTATCAACATTAATAAAAGCCTCTCTTCTTATTAATAACAAGTTATTTAGGTAAATATATAACAATAAAAACAAAATAATAAAATATGTATACATATTGCTACAAATTATCAAAAATATGTCAATTTGTAAAAATTTAAATATCATATCTGACGCATGTCAGTATTTTTATACTTCTAGTTGACAGTGATATCTTCCCAAACTACTGGGTAATGGTAGTTATTTTTATTCTCCTTCTCCTTATGAGCAATATTAGATAAAGGTACCTTACATGTACCCCAACAATAGATGATTAGTGACATCCTTAATAAAATGTTGATTTTGTCAACGCTATGATTGTGATTTAAATATGTTCCAATTGTTCCTTAAAAAATTGGTTATGACAGGAAAGCATGTCAAAGCTGAAATGAATGTCATGGAGTTAGTGAGCCAGTCATGGATAAGGTTCATAATATGCTTGTGTCATGCTAATGACACATCCTTCCAGTTGATCTGTTATCCTGAAATGGTAATAAAGGATATAGATAGATCATAAATGGGACTGATAACGCCCTCTGTAGGTGTTTGAGACTTTTAAGGGGGGCAGTAGAAAACCCAGAGAAAATTAAGGGGCGAGAAAATGACACAGTGAGATCGTAGGCAGGTAAAAATCTACAGATTAGTAAAAAAAAGTGCTCTAAAATTTAAAAAAATACTCAAATTACGCGGTAGGGAAAAAAAGGTTGAGAACCTATGATAATAAGGTAGAGAAAATATATTATTCGCAGGTTCTCAACCTTCCATCTAAATAAAACATCAACAAATTGAACAAAAGACAAGTTTTTGTTTAGTAAACAACACGAAAACAGGGGTTATTATTTTTGATTTCAGCAATATAACTGAATTAGAATTGTTACAATGAAAGAAGCAGCAAGTCGGCAGGACTTGAACATTTATGTTTAGCTGTAAGGTTGCATGTTTTTAAGTAGCTGTTAGAGTGGGGGTGTACCTGTATATGGTGTGCGGAGTTAATATCAAGTGTCATGTTCTACAAACTTAAAAGTTTATATGGAGGACAAAAACTATTGAATACATATATATATGAAATTGCAGATGTTCATAGTCAGCTTAATGAATTTCACATTGTCCATATACTGGAAGAGCATTCCAAATCTTTTCTATAAAAGTAAGTAGAGTAAACATACTATATTATACCTCAAACGTGTAGGTATGCTTAGAATAGGTTATATGGGTCTGACAGTGATGAATAGATGTAAGTGGGATCAATAAGGAAATTTCGGAAAAGTAGTGTAAGTGATAGTAGCGATAAAATAGGCTTAGTAAACTGACTAAACGTCCATATATTAGAAGTAAGATGTAAGGGTGCTATTGTTTGTCAGACACACTGCCCTTCTTTGAGTTAAATTCTTCATTATAATAATATTTCAAGTTAATAACATTACACACTTAGAAAAAAATAAAATCGAAAACTAAAATCCTCATGAAGTCAATGAAAATGTCTCATGCCTTTATTAGATTTTATCGAGTATAGATATATTTTTATTTTATTAATTGTATTGTATTACACTTTGTTATACCATTGAGAGTGCAATATAATTTTTCAACGGTGTAGGAGCACTAATATTTATTATATTAAAATAATTAATAGATTTACTTATTTGAGATCTGTGAGATGAAACTATTATTTCATTCGATTTTCTCATTTTTTTATTCATCTATTTCTATTCATCTTGCTGAATAAATTACAAAATCTCATGTAAGTTTACGTTCATTTTATTCATAGATGGAGTTAATGTCTAAAATTTTAAAATTTAATCATTGTAAAATTGAATGTTAATAGGTATTTTTTTATTATTAAGATTCTCGGACGTAAAATATTAATGAAGTTTTTTTAAATAAAAAAATAGATCGTCGTTTTGGTTTATACAGTCAAAAACTATATTTTAACTGACGAATATTAGTCCTGATTATCATATATTATTCTTATACATATTTCGTATTTAAAAAAAAATGTTTCCCACTTTTGAAATTAGTGATATCTACTTACGAAAAACAAATACATTTCGAGTAAAAATATTTAGGAATTAATATTTTTGGAGAACCATTTACAGTTCTAGTTTCATTATAAGCCTCAACTTACTTAAGTAAACTCAAACACTAATTTAGAATTAGAAAAAAAAAAGATATTTATAAACATAAAATATAGCTTAACAACATTTATCTGTGTTTTCAAAGTCATCATAAAAAGTGTAAAAATGGTATGTAATTATATTTTTGAATTAAATTAAATTACATTATCGTGGAAAATAATAAGACGGACTTTTTACTGGGGGGAATTTTTGCAGTGGGGAAGAGTCTTTTTGTATGTGTTGTATGTTGACGTCTGTCATTCGAGAACTCGCATTGAAGCGGGATGGATGTCCCGCCACCGCGCCCCGACGAACCTGACGTTTACATACGGATCCACATAGAGGAGGACAACGTCCAAAAAGGAGCTTCACAGATCCTCAGTGTAATAAGGCCGCACTGGAAACACGACAAAATAATATACAAAGTATGCTTTTATTTTTTAATACATATTTTAATTTTACGAATCACCTGTTAATGAAAGGTTAAGCATGTTTTTTTGTGCAGTTGAGTTTTAACAAGAAATTATGAAATAAAACATTTATAATATGCTTTATCACATACATTTGTAACTGTTAAATATTATTATTCACCTAAGATAATATAGTAAAATATGCACGAATATAATAATCTGTGTATGCAAATGTGCATTATGCTTTCCGTTTTTTGCGTCATAATAGCTAACTGAGGATTACATACAAGGTCAGTTTTGTTACGTGCATTATACTGAAAAAATAAATATTCAGTGGATACTTTTCTTAAGCTGCTCGACAATTTGTTCAGAATTTGGGTAAAACTTCGTTTTAGTGTCTCAAGCTTTATTAAATCAACACTATGTTTTAATAGTAGGATAATGTTGCTTAATAGCGTTCTTTTCTAATCCAAAATTAATTTATTGGGTTAGGTTAGGTCCAACTAAACCTGAAGGGTACTTTTTTTATTATCAAATATTAATTTATGTTTTAACATTTATTTATCTGTAGATATCACTACTATCTAAATTGGATTTTTTTCAGCTATTATTATAGCCATATTTCTTAATAATATGTATACACATATTTAAATATAATTTTATGAATCAGCACCATGCTTATGAAAACTGAAATATTTAAAGTTTATTTTAAATTTGCTTTAAAATGCCCAATTTAATATTACTATCAGTTGGAAACATCATAACTTCCTGTTAAGTTGGTTACATTCTGATACATTCACATAAAAATACTAAAATAATCAAACAAATATGTTTTCTTAAAGTTCATAGAAAAATAATGTTTTTTAACAAAAAGTCCATAACAGTTTGATTAAACGTAACACACATTATCTGACTTATTGAGTCTAAAACATATAACTTATTCTTCTGCCATATATTTCTCTTTTTATCATATATTTTGCTTTGAAAATATATTCAAAACTGTCTCATAACAGTTGAATTTGTTTGCTAGGAACTTATTTTTATCTACTAACTATCATTAACGTTAAAAGATTAACAATCCAATGTTTTCAAGCGTTGGTAAACAATGAAGGGCAACATTAATTGTTCAACGTTTAGTTTGATATATGTATTAATATAGCAAGGTCAAGTCAGTTGCATTCAATACAATTGATGGCCGTATTCCTTGTAGTGTTATTAAATCAATAAGTTATAAGGAAGGAGTTACATTAATATTCCTTTTGAAGGTAAGTAGATATAAATAGATCCAAGGCCAAAACAGTCAATATATATTATTCCATCATTGTAATACTTAATTTTAAATATGTTTTTTTATACTATTTAAAATACTTAAAATAAATTAGTTTAATTACAGTGTTCTATAATTTGAAATAAATATGGCAGTCAATTGCTGTAACAGAAATTGTACAATATATTGATCAAATATTATAATTTATGCTGAATGTAAAATTTAGCATAAATCATATTTTTAATTATGAATTATAGTCTGTTTACATGTTTTTGCATGTCATTTTGGATGTAAATTTAGCTAAAAAAAACATTGTTGAGATTTATTATGTATGAATTTTATTTCCAAAAATGTTAACAAGTTGTATAATTATGACAGAAAAAATACTAAAATATTTTTTTTTACCATATCCGCTCCATATGTAATAAACATGGACACCACAAATTGTCATTTCACAGTTCTGCAAGTTCAGTTTGTCTATGCCTCGTCCCAGAACACCTGCACCTAGAGGTCCATATGGAACCATAGATGGTTCCCGGGGGCCTCGAGTTGTACCAGAGAAATATTTGGGTGTTCAATAATCAGTGTTTTTAAGGAGATCGACTGATCAGCCCGATGCTCCTGTGGCCTGGACAAATTTTGTTTTGTCCTTAACCCTTTCCCTGCCACGGACGAGTTAACTCGCCAAACTCGTTAGGTCCCGCCAGGCCACGGACGAGTTAACTCGCCAGATCATTATTAAACTACACAATTTGTGACAACCCTGTTCGTATAAATTATCACAACATTATTTATCAATTAAGTGTGTCTATTCTAATGGAAAAGGGGAAGAACATCCAAATTTGGTAAGTTTACATTAAATAACATTATATTAAGCACTTGTTGATTTTGTAAAATGACTTTTCTGACATTGAAAACGGCTGGCCCATGGGGGTCTTTCTTGCACAATTGGTCTGGCAGGGGAAAGGTTAAGGTGTGGCAACCCTACCGGGGGCATGTATAGAGCTTGGATTTGATTAAATATTTTTTTAAAAATCAAGCTTGGTTGGGATTTGAACTGATAGCGTCTGAATGACAAACAAATGCTTTAACTGCTGGACTATGCCGCATAGCTAAACGTATTACAGATGCATTCATCAATGTTTAAAAAAGATTTTTAAGTATTGGTTTCGTCAGATCATTTTTAAGTAAAGGTTTGTCAGCTATGTAAAATGCTATTTTAAATGGTGGGTTCGCTAAAAGCTTTTGTTTTTTCTAAACAACATTGTTTGCGTCTACATCAGTCTTTCTTTCCTTTTCCTAGGCGTTACACCGCCACTTTTTTTACCATCAACCATTGTGTCTTCAGCAGATGTGTTGCTAGTAAAACGATGGTCTAATTGTAATATGACAAATCAAAAATTTGTCCAAAACACCATAGCTAGAAATACTAAATTGGTGATCAATATTATGTTATAATCCAAAATAAATCTAAAAATTTAATTCTTCATACCTAATTAATAATATTAGATAATAAGTCACTGTGTTTTGTCATCAAATAATGTGTGATACTTTGAAAAACAATGTCTTATCAAAGTTTATTTTTCTAAACTTAATATTGAATTTTTGTTATTAATATGTTTACCCAAATTGGATGTTTACCGATGATTATGACATTTACCCCGTATCAGCATCACATCCACTGATAAACAAATCTTTACAACGACATCATTAATAGCCACACGTCCACAATAATTATTCTGAAAACTTTTTCCTACTATCTTGATTTCCTTATATCTCCATACTGTCAATTCTAAATGAATCTAATTTTTACAGATCAGGCCTACTTAAACTATGGGTCGCGACTCCAAATGGGGTTGCGTAGCAAAATTCTGGGGTCGCAAGAGATTTAAAAAAATGCAATTTTGATGAAAAATAGGGCATATAATTTTTGTAACTATAATAAATACAATTTTACAACTTACTATTTTTAATTTTAGATTTTAGAATGTTTCTAGGCGAATTCTAAAACTATATATTTTGATATGTTCATGTATATTGTTACCTAATAAATAAATCATTATATTTATATGGGGTCGCCAGGAAACTCGCAATCATAAATGGGGTCGTGAATGAAAAAAGTTTAAGAAGCCCTCTTATAGATAATTATTTTATCTCAAACAATATAAACTTTGTAAGAAAAACTTTTTTTTTATGTAAACACATACAGTATAATACTGACAGATGGTGATAGTAATTCTGAAGTCTCATCTGTAGAATTCTATGACGCTTACCATGCTGCATATGGCTATGCCCTGTATGTAGAGTGTTGATCTGCCAACGTCATAGACTACAGCCCGAGATTCACGCATCATCCTTATTATTACAGGAATTCACTATGAATAGGTGGTATTAACGGGACGACTTTCGTCTACCACCAATTTTGATTAATAGGCTATGGCTGGCATTTTACGGATGAGGGATAAAATTCACACCAACCGTGGGTATTTTAGAGCTCAGAAAGCTTTTTTAATCTCCGTCGGGGGTCAAACCCATGACCTTTGGCTTGCAACGCAAACGCTTTGACCAATGAGCTATACCCACCGAGAATTTTATTTAACAGTCGGTGATAATATTGTGGTTTATATTTAAATTGTCTCTACTTTCATCTCAATTATAAGGTGACTTTAGATTTTTATTATTTTTCTTTCAGATTTTCACAGATGGCATCACAAACAAACTGATCGGGTGTTTCAATTCTGAAGACGATGGCGATGTGGTCCTCGTGAGGGTTTACGGCCACAAAACCGATCTGCTTATTGACAGAAAAGCCGAACGCAGGTGACTATTCAATCTAACACCAGTCAATAATTTTTTGTTGAAATTGATTTAATTGTTTAAAAACTATATGGACTCGCTTTAAGTGAAATTAGGATTGCCAGGTGTGTTATAAAATACAAGTGTATTTTATAGACTTTTCTTCCCATATCCGTTCCTTTTCTGGAACATATGGTCATCACATATTGCCTCCATTCAGTTCTGTCTGTTGGCATGTCTCGTCTCAAGATCTCTGCCCTCGAAGGTCTATCTGGGAACCTATATGGTACCTGACGACCTCCAGGGCAGATGCCCGAAGACGTAATGGGACGGTAGCTGTGTTATTCGAGGAATATTTTTGTGTGATTTTTAATCTTTTTTTAAGGACATCGGATGATTAGTCCGACACTCCCCTCTTTGGGAGATTTTTAATACACATATTAATAAATTCTAGACATTTTTTAACACCCAAATACCGGACTGACAAACCAGGTAGCCAATAACTCTAGGTGTAATCAATGTTGTTCAGTAAAATAGAACAGTGTCAAGAAAATAAGAATAATGTTAAAAGATGGCAAAAATATTGTAATTAGAAAAGTAAACTGTTTAATAATAAAACAATGTCGGTTGTTTCCAGAAACATAAAGGTTCTGCACGAGGCAGGATTGGCGCCATGTTTGTATGCCGTGTTCGAGAATGGTCTGGCTTACCAGTACGTGGCCGGGAGCATCCTCACCACGCAGAGTGTTGTGCTGCCCGGCGTGTGGCGCCTGGTCGCCCGCCAGATGGCCGCCATGCACAATGTGAAACTCGACAACCAGGTAAAAATTAAAACCCTTATTGAGACCTTTAAAAACATCCAAAGCCACATTTTGCATCTGTATAAAGACTCCACAGATTTTCCACATCGTTTATGATACATTCCAAGAGATTGCGGCATAATCAGCCACGAAAGAAGATGTATTTCTCTTTATTCATCTCTAGGCAATCTAACAGCTGATCTTCATATACATAATCGCTTTGCTCTTGTGTAAATATATCTATAAAGGACTCTCTATTTAGATGTATTTAACATATATATCATATATATTTAACATCATATATTGGCTCCCTAAAAGTACTGGAGGACTCTGCGAAATGCCTTATGATCACAGGTTTGATGAAAGGAAAATTCTGATCTAACACCTTCTCGTGGTGGGGGGTGAGCGACATCAGTCGGCCAATATAGACAGGGACCGAATGTTGGCGGGAATAAGCTAACACCAGCTAACCTTATCAGATCAAGCTGGTTAGGGCACTCTATTGTCCTGGAGGTAGTCAATGCTCTCCAAAGGCGGATGAACCTTTATGATCAACGGCATTTAGGATGAGGAAATAAAGGGAAAATATCACATTAAAAGTCCAAATGACATCCCATATATTGCATCTCAAGTAAACTAAGATCGAGAAGAGTGGAGATCGAGATGCAAGATTTTGTTGCTGCAAACCAATCCTCCGGATTGATACTATAAAGAATAATTGAGGGTGCAATCCACCGTGGTAAATGAAATAAATACATTTGTTATTCAATTGACAACTAGGTTAACAAAATTCCTCAGTTGATTCCCAAAAGCAATACATGCTCAGTGAATCAATTTATTATTGAAGAGTAAACACTTTAATTAAAGAGACAGTTAACAAGATTTCAATTTGCTTTATTGAAGGTTATTGCATGCAGAGTGTACTTGTTTGCTTCAATGAATTCCGAGTTCAAATGCGCCATTTGTCAATTGACTTGAATTATCATTTATCATTTCAAATGTAATTTATTAAATTGACAGAAGAAATTCTTCTGTACACACCCACAGTATAGTATACACTTAGTTCATTTAAATTTAAATAGATCTTAAATGATCACGTAAACCTTGTTTGCTTCTGTATTATGTATATCAGCATTGCAGTTCAATCTTGAATATTAAAATCATTTGTTTGTCATTTTACAACTCGGTGTTTATTTAATATAGCGGTACCTTGACATATGAGTGCCCCAACATACGAGTTTTTTGAGATACGAGAGAGCGATTTTTAACTTTGAAATACGAGCAAAATTTGAGATACGAGTGATCGGCTTAGTGGGTCACGCTTTCACGCGTGAATCCCCCTGCCACTGTCAGAGAATCAGTTATTAGTGTGTTCTCGCTATCAAAGCATCTTTGATAAGTTGTGCTCGAGTTTTGTGACTTTTGTAAATTTACAGTTGTACTTTGTTTATTTTCACAATCATGGATCTGAAGAAAGTTAGTGGAAAATTCATAGCTACGAGCAAGGTGTGCGAGTTATTGACTTATTGAGGCAGTATGAGCGTAGTACATCCATGATATGTACTGTGCCTAACACGTTTCACGCCACATAGGTCACCGGTGACCTATGTGGCGCCCTTTCTAACAACACGTAGGTCACCTGTGACCTACACTGTTATTGAAAAGAGCGCCACGTAGGTCACCGGTGACCTACGCTGTTGTTGAAAAGGGCGCCACGTAGGTCCACCAGTGACCTATGTTTTTTTTCGAACAAACAGTCCCTGTACGCCAGCGGTTAAATTTCAATGGAATCTTAACATTGAATGTGGCCTATATGGTGCCTCTGAGTCAAATGTATTAGAAACATTACATGGTGTTAAACATGTTAAACAGAAGGAGTCGATAAAGGGTGTAACGCCAGCTAAGGGCGTTACTATAATTTCCAAACTCCGAACCTCCCTTCATGAAAATATGTAGAAACTCCTGATGGTGAAAGAGAAGAAGCTTCAACACGTAACAAAAATAACTGTGGTGACATTTTGGGGGCTGGAACGGATTAATGGCAGTTCAATCAATTTCAATGGGGAAATTTGCTTTGAGATACGAATAATTTGAAATACGAGCAAGGTTGCTGAACGAACTAAATTCGTATGTCGAGGTATCACTGTATTTGCTTTTATTTATCTCACCTGACATATCTCAAGTGTACTTGATTTTAAATTGCTTTAATACCAAGCTTTTATTTGTTGTGTTGATGAAGCAATAATATTTTTTCTTATTTTCTTTTTTTATCTGAAAGAGATAAATTAAATGATTGAATAATTATGATATATAGATTGCAGTTGAGCCTGTGCTTTGGACCAAGGGAGAGAAGTTCCTAAGTTTAGTTCCAGAGCCGTACACCAGTTCCAGCCAACAAATAAGGTATTTATGAAAAAAATTTCAATCTTTTCAGAATTCACTTTAAAATCCATTATAAATAATAAATGTTTATTTATTTACCTTGTTTTTACACGGATCACGTAAGATATGGTCTCTGTTTAAGAGACTGCAGTTTCGACTAACTCGTAGCCTTCCTCAATCCATCACTGTCAAGAGACAACTGAGTCATCCTTGCAACCCTATCTGTCTCCCTCTCTTATCATTCTCTGATAGACACACCCCTACCCCCTCTCGTACATAAAATTTGGCTCGACCATTTATGAAGTACTATGCAGCTCAGTTGTCTCTTGACAGTGATCGATTGAGGAAGGCTACGAGTTAGTCGGAACTGCAGTCTGCTAAACAGAGACCATATCTTGTGTGATCCATGTAAAAAGAAGGTAAATAAATAAATATTTATTATTTACCAAAATCCTTTCCCTCTAAAGAAGATAAACATCTTTATTAAATAATGTTCTAATAATACGTATGAGATTACAGTTTTGGTTAAACCTGATTTTACTTGTTTTTTCGCATCATTATTTTGTATCAAATAGAAGATTTTCAAATTCATTGTCAGTTTTTTTTTATATTTCACAGGTTTGAGGAGTTGATAACTCCGCTGAGTGAACTGCGCACTGAGCTGGAGGAACTCAAGTCTCGTCTGAGCGGCCTCGGCAGTCCGGTCGTGTTTGCTCACAACGACCTGCTGCTGGGGAACGTCATCTATGACTCCACACAGAACCGGGTGACGTTCATTGACTACGAGTACGCGGATTACAACTATCAGGCGTTTGATATTGGAAACCATTTTGCTGAATTTGTCGGTGAGTCGAAAATATAATTGAAAACTCATCATCATCATCATACCATGTCCGCTCCCTTACTGGAGCATATGACATTCACTAACTGTCGCCACAAGGTAGCAACCCCTATAATCTTCGACTTATCCTATGTCACCTCTGCCAAGTACATTCTGTGTATAATTCCCGACGACCTTCCAGGACGGCGCGGGCCTGGGTGTTTGCAGAAAAGGCAGCCGTAGTTTATGCTCTGCTGCGGCATTCTAAGAATATGTCTAAGAATGACCGCCTTCGCCTCTTGATTGACTGTAGTAGAAAATTGTACTCCAGTATTCTATGCAGACATCTGCTCTCAAATCCCATTATACGGCTGCATTGGCTTTTGGTAAGATGCCAAGATTTACAGCCATAAAGAAAAATAGTTTAGGGTGAAGAATAAAAAATGTTGCCTCATCAAAAAAATCTATTTACATATTGTTTCACATTATTAACCCTTTCGGCATCGGTTGTCGGCATATGCCGTCCAAGATTCCCCGACCGTTGACATCGGTTGACGTGATATATCGTTTTGCTATTTTCAGTACTTATTGTGACATCTACGGTAGGAAATCGGAAGTGCAGTCATTCTCTTTATCAACCTACATGTATTCTTTACAAGAATCTGTAAAGCATGTAAATAATTATCGTTAGGTTTCGTCACAGGAGCGATTTTTCTGTAAACCACATGTCTCAATGCGACCACATGTATAGAGTTACATAATGAATGTTTGTTAAATACATATAATAGTTTTTATGCATCATCTGATAGCTAATGGATAGAAGAACCAATGTGATATATGTAAATAGGTCAGATAAGTACATTTATGCTTCAAATACTAGTTTAAAGCAAAAAAAAATGGTTTGAAAAATTCACGCCGTATTGACAGTACCATTTGTATTCCACCAAGCCGTAACGAAGGGTTAACTAATTTTTATGGATCAAATTGATTATTTTATGCTTTTGAAACTTTTATTGTTTGATATGAGCACGGAACTTTTTGGAAACACGATAACACATCAATCATTTATTATATTTATTTGGTGATATTAAATATTTTGAATTGTCATGAAGCCTAACCTAACCTAAGTTATTTCGTTAACGAGACCTATGGATCTCTGGACTCTACATTCACTGGAAAATCCTTAGGTAAGGTTAACGAGACATCCAATGCACCAGTTGTCCCAAGCAAGAAATGTCCAGTGTGCCCCACATCTTTACCGATGAGTCGTTGAACGAATTGTCTGGGAACGATAGGTCGTGACATCATTAACACTATCCTGTCCGATTACACAATATGTGTGTCATCACCAGGCCGAACGTCAAAGGCGGGTCACACAACATGTGTGTGATCGTTTCGCCAACGCATAGTGGCCGACTATACACAGCTTGTGTTATGTTTTTTCAAATGTTAGTGGCCGATCACACAACATATGTGTTGTTTTTACTTCGACTTGAATTCAAAGATGTCAAACCTTTTCAGTGAGGGTCATATTTAATTTTCTTTGAACACATGACGATAGATTTAGCAATTCTTTAAAAAAACAGTCGGCCTCCAGCGTAAGTTAAATCGCGTAACGCGCGAACTGGATAGTGTTAAAAGCATGACTGAATAAATTTTTAATTTGAGTGTGAATTTTTTTGTCATTTTTTTTTAGGTATCAATGAAATAGACTACTCCCTATATCCGTCAGAGAAGTTCCAGTTGGCCTGGCTGCGAGAGTACCTGGAGGCGCGAGAGGGCATCGACCCCAGCCCGGCCCAGCTGCGGCGCCTTCACGCTCAAGTCAACCAGTTTGCGTTGGCCGCACATTTCTTTTGGGGACTGTGGGCTCTCATCCAGGCGGAGTACTCCACCATTGACTTTGACTTTCTCGAGTAAGCATTAACTTAAATATATACCTCAAAGCCAAAGAATTTATGAAATTGAGTTTATTAATGCAAATTTCATCATTATTATCAGTTCTGTGAATGCTATGAGACCTTAAATATAAAATGACTGATTTAAGTTTTTTTTATGTAAACATACAGATTACCGACAGATGGTGATAGTGATGCTGAAGTTTCATCTGTGGATTCTATGATGCTTATCATACATATGGCTAAGCGCTGCTTGTAGAGTGTTGATCCGCCTACATTCCGACATTCATGCATCATCCAATTATTACATGAATTCACTATGAATGGGTGGCGTTTACGAGACGACTGTCGTCTACCACCAATTTTAATTAATAGGCTATGACAGTAATTTTTCGGGTGAGGTTTCAAAATCACATCAACCGGAGGTATTTAAGAGCTGAGAAAGTCAATTAAAAAAATATATTTTTAATCTCCGTAAGTGATTGAACCCACGATCTTCGGTTTGGAAAGCACACGCTTTAACCACTCAGCTATACACGTCAGTTTGGTTAGAACTGTTGAAATCGAAGTATCATTAGGAGCCGAAAGCATTGTAGTCTATTTGCATAATTTCAGGTCTTATTGAAATTTGTTATTAAAAATATCCAGAAGTGTAATACATATTCTTGACAGATTTTTAAATTTCTTTATGAATTCTTAACCTATCAAATCTAAATAAAATTAAATCTTAAAAAAGTGTTTCAAATCATTAAATGTGAGTTTATTTTACTATTTGATATAGAAGTAAATTAAAATGAGAAATATGTAGGAGGAGAGAAGCTTAAGTCCAATTAATGACATATTAAACACATTTTTCTTTATTTCTCTTACTTATATTTTTTCAAATTAACTTTTTTATGTTAACAAAAATGGTATTAGAATAATACAATATAATAAAACACAAAACTGTACACATAATCATCATCATCAGACACCAAGGCAATTGTATTCATTTTTTAATAGCTTTTTCCTGAACAATTTTTCAAATGAGACTTCTGTGCGTTTCATGTTTAAAGGACAGAAATATTAACTTAAGTATACATACCAAGAATATTGAAATCATCAATAGCGGTAATGCAAAATCACTAAATATACACCAATATAATTCTTTAACTTGTGCTTCACCTGACACTTCATACACTGTGAAATAAATATGTTATATAAGTTCACAACCGACTGTTAACACTGCTTATCTTACTGCAGGAATTGAACGAACTTGTTTTTATTTTCAATATGTCAGGCATTATCTTGAATTAGAATATTATTTTACAAACCCAAAATTAAATATACTTTTTTGTTTTATATTTTTTTATATCTTGTAAAATGTGAACACATGCAATTCTAATTTTGTTTTTATATATTTTTTGTAAATTATTTATTTCAGATATGCTGCAGTTCGGTTTAAAGAATACTACGATAAGAAAGATGAATTTTTATCTTTAAATGAAAGCAGCTGATGTCCGGCAACCGAGGCGCGTGGACTTGCTGTTGATACATTGGCCTTGCGATTTTTTACCGGTTTTTCATGAAAAGTGGGTTTTTTAAACGTGAATTTTTCATTTTTGATAATCATACACCATTCCTAAATATGGTATAATCATATTAATTAACCATTTAGTGTTGCGAGAGAAAAGAAAAATATTATCAAGAAGTTTTTACAGGTTAACAAAATTATTAAGTATTTAATTCTAATAAGATTGATGATGAGTATAAATGTACTTTCAAATGTTATGTACCTTTTTAACTTAATCGAAAAGCAATATCCTCAAAGAAGAGATGATGTCTTACTTTAAGGTTAGATAAAATGAAATTTTCGCAAAAAGTGGTGATATTTTTGTATTAAAAAGTAGTCCAATTTTTAGCAAAAGATCAAAAGTCTCCAGCTTTCTAACTTACAGGTAGACCTGTAATGTACGTTTTCTAAGAAGTACTTATTCAATAATTAATTAATATGAAACAAGTCTGTACGACTAAATAAATGGTTTAAGTTCCATCAAAGTAATTGTATCTCCGAGTCTCAATACTTGTGATTGTTAATTTTTCAATAATATGTATATAGATTCGGTTGGGAATACGAAAATCATGCAATTGTAATGTTAAATTATTGATGCCATGCATGTCAAATACTTACATGTTACCTCATTCCAAAGCTACTTAATTTTGTTAATTATTTAACATATTTTTATCAACATACAGGATATTTTTTATACCTACTTTGAGAGCACTGAGTTCTGTAGTTGTATCTTATTGTATTATAATACCAAGAATTTTTAATATCATTTAACTTTGACTCTTCTTCTTGGTAGTATCAATCCGGTGGATTGGTTTGCAGCACCAAAATCTTGCATCTCGATCTCTTCTCGATACTTTGCAACCCTCTTTTGCTCAGCATAAGAGCTACAACTCATGTCCTCAAACACTTGCTGCAAATACACCCGTCTAGGGCGCCCTCTGCAGTTTCAACCTCAACTATCCCTTTCATAATGTCGTGAAGAAGAGCATCGTGGCGCATGATGTGACCGATAACCTCTCTGAGATGGTGCTTACTAGGTGCCTATCTTCCTTGATTATGCTGATAACCTCATTGTTCGTAACGTGGTCACTCCAAGAAATTCCGAGAATTCTTCTGTAAGACCACATCTCAAAGGCCTCTAGTCTTTTTTTATCACTTTCAAATAAGCACCATGTCTCCTATGTTGAGTCAAAGTCAATGATATTTTTTGCATTCAATTTATACTGTCAAGTATTTATCTGCTTGTTTCTTTCAAGTTGCAGACAAAACTTCTAATACAAAATTGTAATAAAACCCTTTGTTTTAAATTAATAAACCCAGGAACATTACATTTTTTTTTTAAAAAGAGTTAAAAATGTATTGTCCTCATAATCTTACATATTATATTGACAAAATGTTAATGAGTCTCAGTTTAATACAGATGGAGTGATATTGTATTTGTAATACAAACAATCCAACATACTGATTACATTTATTCACAATGTGAAATGCTTAGTATGTTACTTAACCTTTGTTAATTATTTTCCATGAAAATATAATATCTTTTGTGATATAAATAAATAACTTGAAAAATAAAATCTCAATACTCCCTCTGTAGTAAGCTGTGATTAGTCAGACTAGTCTATTCCTCACTAGTTGTATTTAAGCACTTATACTAATCCAAAAAAAATGTAGTTATTTAATTTGATTTACATATTTTTTAGTGTTTAGGCACTTAATTCAACATTTTTCCTATTTTATGATCTATCATATGCACCAAAGTGATTTTAATTATTAATCGTTGATATATTGTAATCTTGTTTGGTGCCATTTATTATTAAGGTAAATTAATGTAAAAAAATGACTAAAGTAAATAATTATTCCATGACGGAATTTTCTTCTTTAATTAACTCTCCATGTCGTAATTTTTCATGTTTCCATATCGTGTGTTGTCCAACTTAACTGTAATTTATAATCATATTTTCTGGTTATCCGTACTATCTTTAGAATATTATATCATAGTTTTTATTTCACAGTTGACTTTCAGGCAATATTTTATTACAGGAAGTACCTAAACTATTTAATTTATTTACTAACGTTAGAGTATCAACTGACAATACTTGGTGAAACTGCATAATTATAATTTATTTACAAGAAAACAAAACTTGACTCACTAAGAGGCGTAATATTTTTATTAATAAATATACTTAGTATAGTCTTTTGTAGATCTTGGCTCCTTAACATTACCCAGCAGCCTCCAAAGGCGAGTGTCTGTCCAACTGATCATTGCTGGGTTTTGCCGATCATTCACGGCTTCAATATGTATCACAACTTATCACAACAATAAAGTCCTTCTGTACGATAATTTATCAAGAGTCTGCTGATTTATATTTCATAGATTTATAATATACATCACCATGCATATTTAATTTACATTCCACTTACAAAGTAAGGTTAACATGTCTGTCATATTTTATACTAAACGGGTCCAACGTAAAGTCAACTGCCTTATATTTCAATAATTATTTTTTGTAACACCATTTACTTTGTAAGCTTTCTTTTTATCTTTATAATTATAAATGTTTTATTTAATAATTATTTATTATTAATAAATCTCTCTTAAAATCGTAAATCTCGACTCTAGTGAAAAGAAAAATAACTATATATTGCTTAGTATTGTATGGCATTCATTTTTTTTTTAATGTCTTATGTGGAAACACTGAACATTCTAAAAACGGACGCCTATTTTTCTATTTTGAACTCATCGTTTGCGGGGAAACGAGTAAACTAATCATGTCTCTTTATATACCAAACCGCGAGAGATGAGTTTTCTCGTTTTTCTGCTAAGCGGTGCGGCGCTTGAAACTTGTAAACAAGGGCAAAAATGGGTGACGGACTATACCTGTACGTCTACCTGCCGATACAATCAATTTGGGACCGATGCGATTTGGCGGGAAGTGTTACTATCACCTGTATGTGGGTTAATAAACTTTATTATAATTCCTCAAATGCATTTAATGCACCTGTTTTATGTTTGTTGTTTTTATTTGTGTTTTAAATTTGTTAACATCTAAAAGAATGTAAAAATAAAAAGTTTTTATGTTAGAATTAATCGTATTTTTATTACACCTGATCATACCTTTCTCCAAACAACACGAAAACACCATGTTTTAATGGACTCCATGAGCAGTCACATGGACTCTCAGGGCAGGACCTAACTTGGAACAAGTTTCAGTAAATTAATAAATAAATTAGGAATTAATGTATTAATTTAAGAATTAAATGCCCAGAAATCAAATAGTGACATATAGGAGTATATTATGTTATTTATATCTTTAGCACTCACTTTAAGATCCATTTTATATTTAATAAATAAGAATTTCATACCTTGTTTTAATATGGATCACACTGAGCAGTGTGCTTTGTGATTGTTCAGTGACATCCATGTTAAAACAATGTATGAAATTCTTATATATTTAACATACATTATGTATTTCAATAGAACAATGGTTTTGTAGCCAGATTTCTTACATAAATTATGTGGCTTATGTTTAAATAATCATCATCAGCCTGTGTCTGTCCACTGTTGAAAGTAGCCCTCGTCATGAGTCTCCATGCTCTTCAGTCGCATCTTGCAGGGGGTGTGCCAACACTTCGTTTACCAGTTCTCGGGCGTCACTACAACACTTTTCTTCCACTACAACACTTTTCTTCCCCATCGGCCGTTGTCACTTCGACAGATATGTCCTGCCCACTACTTGAGTTCATCTGCGGATATCCTCCTTTCGGATTCTATCTTTTTCGATCTCTCCATGGCACGCTGGGTGACCTTTATATTATGGGTAAGACTTGCTCTTACATTCCACATCTCTGCACCATAAGTTACTACAGGGAGAATGCATTGATAAACTCCTTAGTTTGACAATGCGGAATTTTCACTTTAAAAATGTACTTTACTGCTGTATGTTTTCCAAATGATGCTCATCCCAGTTATATATGCCTGTCTTTAAAATAATATCAATGGAATATTTTCTATGGGTAAAATATATTTTTATTTAAATAAAATTAAAGACAATATTTTTTGTTTTTATTTCATTTTTATTAACATAAATGTTTTTTTTAATGGGACAACAACTCAGTTGGGATAAAAATATTATCTTAGGAATAATTATATTTACAAAAGTATCCTCCAGAGGAAGTCTGTGACAAATTATAAAAAGGAAATAATCCTACTTCAAAATAATAATAAAAAGAATACTATTAACAATAATATTTTTCAAAAAAAAAACAATGCTCTTCTCAACAGGTAAAGTAATAACATATTTGATTATAAAAAGTGTAGTAATTACTGGGTTTTTTTCAAGAATGATTTTTCCATAAAATAATGAATTAAATCATCTTAGCTGTTCTAAATGTTTATATTGCCAAAAAGTGGCGTAATGACTTGATAGTTCTGATTTAATTATTCATTTTGCCTTTCATAATTTCAAAAGAAAATAGTGTCAAAGATATAATAAAATTAATATTCTGTAAATTTATATAATAAAGATATGGAAAATTTAATTTATTCATAATAAAATCTCTTTAATTAATAATGATGTAATTGTAGTAATTAATAAATTTTATTGTGAGATGTTTGCACAACTTTGAATTATACTGCCTGGTCAATAGTTCTTTCTCAACGGTAAGTCTGTTACATATTTTTTTGAAAATAAAATGATGCAATGGAATAAATATTTTATGATTTTATGAATGTGATGTGAGTAAATAATATTACGTTTTTTTGGGAAATTTTAGGAAAGAGAATGTAGCCAAAAAAATATTTCAAGCGGAAACATATTTTTTTCACAGTAATATAAATAACTAGACACAAAGTTCATAAAAGATTGTAAGTCCAACATTGAATGGCAGCAATGAGAACGGTGTTTATTGACAGATTAAATGTGCATTTATATCACCAATAAACATTCCAGTTTAGAGAAAATTGTATTTTTCCGTTATTCATTCAAAACAAGTTTTGCTGTAACAGATGGAACTCTGATGAGTAAGATCATTAGCCTTACTCTGACTAGATGTCAAGATTCCAGTTGAACATCTTCAACTTTATTAATAAAAAAGCTATTTCCCCAATAATTCTGGTAGAGTAATGTTGTTACTTGTTATTACGGACTTTTAATGGTTGTGTAGGTGAAGAGCATTTTCAAGTTATTGTAAATGTCGGGTAAACCAAACACTAATATAAAAGTTATAATAAAAAATGACACTTATGTTATTATTTCACCTCAGCATCAATTATTGCCGACCATCCTAAAAAAAACATCCAGACTCTTATCAGAGGCCGGATACAAAAAATACATGATCACTCAGCTTTTAATACTTTCATATAAAAATTGAAAGAAAATGACTCGTAATAATATAACATTGTTTTATCACAAATATAACCAAACAATATCTTAATCGATTACTGCTCGGTGTAAAAATTTATAAAAAATCATCGCTCCCCGGAGACCCGGGAGTTCTGTCGTCTATAACAATAAGATCATATCTGTAACCGACGGGTTCAGCTGCACGAGTTACCAAGCGCTAGTGTTACAGACGGACTTCTTCGGGGCTGTATAAAAATACAAAGGTAATAAATCCTCTATTTAAAGTTTAAACCGCAGCGCAACACGGCTCATCGCACACGATAACTGGTTTTCGAACAATTCAAAAGTGGGTTGAAAATAAAAAAGAAATAATTAGATAATGATTACAGCTTTCAAACAGTGAAGTTTCAAGTATGCTTTCAAGTATCTAATGAATTTTCTTTTAAATTCCCCGCTGCAAATGTCTTTTGTCACTGGTGCGTGTCACAAAGCCACACAGATGGTTGTCAGTCTATAAATATGTTTTCATTTTGCACACACTAAACAATTATATGATAACCGAACATTCCCAATATGGCAAATGCACTATCTTAATACTACATTAACTGGCCATGCGCAATTAAACAAATTTAAAACCGGAGCATTATTAACAACTTTTCAAAAAGTTCCTACAAACCACAAGGCGAGTATAAGAAATACTATCAGTCAATTAAAATGACATTTACACCCGAATGATTTGAACATATTGATCTCTACCGAGATCACAAATGTTAATAAATCAACTGCCATTTCATAATAACTGCAGTAAACTTATACTCCTTATGTGATAAATGGCTGTCCACACTTTGTATTCAATATTGATTTACTTTCATTCGTATTACTATTATTGGCACTCGAGAATAAAAATAAAATAGTTTGTAGAAAATGTCCTTAAAAATTAGCAGTACGGAATAAACATATAATCAAGTCGATACGCAAAAACACTCCAGGCTATAAAATGTATGGAACACCAGCCACCGTCGTAAGGTTCTATATCGCTTTGTGACACGAACCAGATAATATAATTATAAATACATCAGAGGATTATGACAACGAGGACGTTCAAAAAATGTAATCACAATATTAAGAAAGCATATCAATGGCGAGAAGACACGACTAAATATTGTTTAAGTCTTTTGTAGTTTAATTTATTAATATAGAATTATATTTCACATCATGGATGCCAAAACATATTTCAAAGAAATTTCATTACCTCTCAATTTAATTATAATTATTAATCCGATCCACATATTTTCAGAACTTTAAATATTAAGAATATAACAAATCACAAACGTATCTGTGTGAAGGTATTAACAATATTGTGGAATCAATTAAGCAGTAAAGATGCCTATTTTTGTCCAGGATGTTGTGAAGCTGTGATGCACATCACGTGGTAATTTACTTCCAGGCAAATCAGTCTGTTTAAGGACTGAGCACGAGTTATAAGGTAATTATGAATGAATGTCCTGTTATCTATGAACCTCTAATGTAACAACAAACAAGTCCGTGCGCTCTCTATCACATGCAGAGGCAGTGATCCTACAGAGTTAGCGAGTTCTGTCCGTTAGCAACAACCGCTTGATGAGACGCCCCGCTTGTCTGATGAGCCGAGGCCGCACCGGTGGTGCCCCATGCAGACAAGAGCCGGGCCGAGGGCCGCCAGCTCAGATCTGTGTGCTGAAGCGAGGCCGGGGAAGATCGCCGAACACGTCTCCGTGCACCGACCTGGCCAGTGCCTGGATGCTCGCCGCTATATCCGTCGGTGAATCATCCTGATAACATTACCGAGCGTTTATTAATTTCCCATTCCACATCGTCTTCACTATTTGTAACCCGGCAAACGGAATTGATGTTACCGTGTTTTTTAATTAATTTTTTGTGCCCTTTAGATGCTTTTTAACAAAACACTCTGATTATATAAACAACAGGCCGGCAGTTAGCATGCGGTGAGCAACATCAAATGTCGGTGTAAAAGTAATTGGAAAGGAAGCTTTAAATATTTCATCTAGATGCTACAATACTTCAAATAACAAATTGTTGTTTTTAAGATGAAACGCTCATTATACTTGTAACGGAGATCACATTCATTTATAATAAACATGAAAACCTTGTGTTATGAAATTGTTCTGGGATATGTAGCCCAGTAATTATTTTAGGATAGTCACCTTACACCTGCACTCCTTCAGGAGCACTTATCAAGACCTTGTCTTTAGAGCACTTTCCCGTTATACGAGTAACGGGCTTTGGTGAACATCATCAAACGTGGGAGTAAAAGGATAAAGCTCGACTTACGTGTTCGTCCAGCCCATCTTGGGACTGGTCCAGATATGCGAAGGCCGGCATGTTGACGGGCAGACTCTTAATCAGCGCCGCTCCCCAGGCAGCAGAGCCGCTGCTCTTTATGTGAATGCCTTCATCGCGACTTACAGAATCTACAAAAAAAAACGGATATTTAATAAATAATCCAAATAATACAACATTTACCAGAGAGATGACTATTAATATGGAAGAAAATGAATAGAATGCTGTCTGCAAACTCACAAATGAAGTCTGACTTCAAGCTGAGTGCTTTACCAACAGCAAAATGTATGACTTAACAGAAGGTAGACAGCGCGGGTAGAGATTGATAGTTAGCGATGATGATAATCATTTTATATTATATTTTTTTGAAAACCATGAATATTCAAAATAACACAACAGAACTTACCATCTGAATCAGATTCGTAGGCGTCCGAATCCTGGTATTGCATACTCGGTGGAGGGGTGGAGTCCATCCCCTCGAGATCGAAGATGCCTTCGTAGTCCAGAGAGTATTTCTTTCCCAACAGGTTTATCATATTCTGCAATGAAGATCGTATACATTTATTTCAAATTAAAATATTTAAAGTGAAATTTAATTATTCAAACTTTAAATACTATAGAGCTGGAAAAGTACATTTATAATGCGCTATTACTCTTTAACCTGTTGGCATCGGTACCCGATATATGGCGTGTAAGATTCCCCTACCGTTGACATCGGTAGTTGTGATATATCGTTTTGCTACTTTCTTAGAATAGTCTTTTATGCATCATCTGATAGCTAAAGAATACAAGAACCAATGTGATAAATGAAAATAGACCCGATAAGTACATTTATGCTTCAAATACTAGTTGTATAATTGACAGTATAATTTGTAATCCACCGATCCGTAATGAAAGGGTTAAGATAGTTATAAAATAAACATGTGTTGCACAACTAGAAAATGAATGCTAGTTTGTACAACTTTTTGTTGAAAATGGGTAAAATGTGAATCCAGTTAATATTTTGATCTGTAATTAAAAAGTTGACTTATCAATGCCGCTATAATATAATTATACAAATACATACAAGATACTCTGTCGTGGATTACTTTCATTTTATATTCAAGATAATAGTTATCATACATATGTGACATCATTTTATTCTATATTATGCACTCGAGCTGTATAAGATTACCCACATTTTTTTTACATTTATTTTAGGCTTATTTAGAATAAACGCATACAAGCAAGGCTAGTGTTCAATAAAAAAACGAGAATTCTTGATCCAAAAAATATTAATTAAAAGCTCCATAAGCAACTTGCCAAAACATTTGTTTGGCTGTAAGACATGGTGCTTATCTGAAAACTAGAGGCCTAAAAAGAAACTAAAAAACTGAGATGTGGCCATACAGAAGAATTCTAGGAATTTCCTGGAGAGACCTATGAGGTTCTCAGCATAATCAAGGAAGATAGGCACCTAGTAAGAACCATCTCAGAGAGGCGAGCCCGATGGATCGGTCACATCATGCGCCACGATGGTCTTCTTCATAACATTGTGGAAGGGATAGTTGAGGGTAGAAACTGTAGAGGGCGCCCTAGACGGGAGTATTTGCAGCAAGTGTTCGAGGACATGAGTTGTAGCTCTTATGCTGAGCTAAAGAGGATTGCAGAGGATCGAGAAGAGTGGCGATCGAGATGCAAGATTTTGTTGCTGCAAGCCAATCCACCGGATTGATACTACAAAGAAGAAGAACAGGACGTATCAATTATTGTGATTAATATTAGGTGATTAACTAATATGAAAGATGTGCATTTTCATCAAGAACCTGAAGTTGGTGTATCAACTATTGGCAGGGACAGGTGCACAAGAGCGGTGACTCGGTTAAAAGACTCGGCTGAAAGGTTAATGCCAACCTTTCTGCGATCTCTGGTCTCGCCGACGTTGGAGTGCTTGGGAGGCTTGGAGGGCGGCGCTGGCTGCGTCCTACGCGGCGCCATCACCTCCATCACTTGCTCCGGCGCCCTCTTGTTGCCAACACCCACAACATTGTCTGATTCACACAGAGACCTGGAAACAATTTATCACCGTATTCAAGAGATGGCATTTCCAATATATGTGTTTCCTTCCTCGTACATAATGAATGTGTTTAAGAAGAAGATGAATAAAAACATGATATCTTTTTAACTCTCTCTCTCTGTAATTCTGATAATGAATGTTCACTGTACGTCACAGTCAGTCATTCAGGAAGATCTATTCTGGCATTGACATAATAAAGTATTAAACATAAATGATTAGCTATGCCTCTAAATTAAAAAAAAACTATTGTAATAATATTAATTCTCTCGATTAACCACTTCCCGGTTGATTTCTTTATAAAAATTTTTCCAAAAATACAATTTCTTTTACGGTTTTATATTAAAGGGACAACATGCCGCTTAATTGGGACAGTAAATTTAAGATCACAGCACATATTATGTTACACATATTCTCAAGAATTTGATATGATGCCTTGTCTGGAATTTCTTCCTCCTAATACCACATTGTTAGTGCAACCTTATCTGAAAGTGATAAAAAAAGACTAGAGACCTTTGAGATGTGGTCGTACAGAAGAATTCTCGGAATTTCCTGGAGAGACCACGTCACGAACAATGAGGTTCTCAGGATAATCAAGGAAGATAGGCACCTAATAAGAACCATCTCAGAGAGGCGAGCCCGATGGATTGGTCACATCATGCGACACGATGGTCTTCTTCACGAATATTGTGGAGGGGATGGTTGAGGGTAGAAACTGTAGAGGGCGCCCTAGACGGGAGTATTTACAGCAAGTATTCGAGGACATGAATTGTAGCACTTATGTTGAGCTGAAAAGGGTTGCAGAGGACCGAGAGGAATGGAGATCCAGATGCAAGATTCTGTTGCTGCAAACCAATCCACCGGATTGATACTACGAAGAAGAAGTGCAACCAATGGACATGAGAGTAATAAAAAAAATTTAGACTTTGTATCGTGGAAAATTGGTTAATTACATATTAGAATCCATTGATGAAAGTTTATTAACACATTGTTTGCGGGAGACGCTTAAAGGCGTCTTTTCCATACTGTTGGTAGAGAGCGGGAGACGCTTAAAAGCGTTTTTTGTATTTGTATACTGTTGGTAGAGCGCGGGAGACGCCTAAACGCATTGACACTTAGAGTAACAACATATTACGAGAAACGTGTGATTCTTGGTTACTCTGTGAACTAAAAATTAGGCGCCAGCTCCTTTGAGACGTGTAATATCTCATATAAGGTACCTAAACCAATAAGGTACCTAAACCCGGCAATTCGTGGAATTAGGGTCGGGTGGCCGACTGTGGTCATAAAACATTCACTTGAAAGCTGTAAGATAAACATTTCGTTTTTGTCTTTACATTTCTTCAGTGTTATAGCGATACTGTTCGTTCAGGACGTTCTCCATTTTCGTTTCTGTCTACATTCCATTTAAGAATTTCGTATAAAATACCTATCATTGTATGATGTATTCGTAGTCGATCGCTGTTGTGTTTAAAGTTATTTGTTACATATTTTTTTTATAAAAAAATACCTAATAACAATGGACTACGTTAGTGATGAGAGTGACGGAGAATTGTGTGCTGATAATTTATCAAATTATTCTTGTGATAGTGATGTTGAGAAACATACAGATGATGAATTTGAATTTAGTGATGATGAAGTTACAGCGCGTCCTCAAACTTTTTTCCGTCGAACAATTGAAAGCAGTTCGGATTCAGACTCAGATGAATATGAAGAAGAATGGTCATCGGCAGATAATACACCAGTACTGGAAGAGTTTTTAGGTCGCCCAGGTATAAATACCGATAATGCTCCGAATAGTGTAACGGAAGCAACAAATTTATTCATGGGAGAGGATTTTTTTACATTCCTTGTACAACAATCAAACAGATATTATTATCAAAATATGCACAAATTTAAAATATACAAGAAATCTCTCAAATGGAAAGACATTACAATACAAGACATGAAGAAATTTTTGGGACTTATTATTCTTATGGGACAAGTCCATAAGGACGGTCCACAAAGTGCGTAGCGAAACCCAGTATATGTGTAAATTCTGTGCTGTACCATTACATAAAGGGAACTGTTTCCAACGATATCATACTTTGAAACAATATTAGTGTTTATTGTTTTGTATTTTAAAAAATATATATTATGTTGACCGTGCATAAAATGACTAAATCGACAATACGACAAAAGTGCAGTTTTTCCAATGTTTTATATTTAACCTTGAATGTTATAATTTTTTATCCAAAAATATAAACATTTGTGACCGCATAATAATAGAAAATTGCATTTAAGGTAAAGTACTCAATTTTTTATTTAAATATGATTAATAGTTCAGAAGTTATAGCTGTTTTACGTGAAACGTAATTTGGCGCGCGAATCTGACAAAATTGCCCGCTTTACGGGGTGGATTAATAAAAAAAACCCCCGCAAACAATGTGTTAACAAGTTCCACAACAGCCAGAGAGATTAGTTCAAAAATTTCCCTTTTGCAAGCAATACAGATTGTCGCCGATAGTTGGCGAGCCACCTGCCATATAAAAACCACCACAATACAGAAATGTTTTACTAATTGCGGCTATAAACCCTTAGATATTTACCGAAATTTTAAGCAATGAAGAAAATCAGGATATGTTGCAAGTTCCTATTATTAACTATGAAGAATTTTCAAGAATAGATAATATTTACCATGCTACGATAATAATGAAGACTGTGATATATATATATATATAAATATATATATAATATATATATATTGTAGTCTATGTATTTTAGATTGTAAGGAGACTAAATATTATGTTTTAACAAATATTTCAGACTCGAATGATCAACGCACTCCGAGATGTGTTAGTGTAGCAGCAATCAATAATCACTCACATGCACAGCAGATCTCGCTCCATCTGCGCTCGTTCCCGGAAGTCCTGAAGTTCAGCTGCTTTCTGATCCCGGAAGACTCTCACAGACTCCTCGAGGGCATCATTCCCGGCCTGCACTGCGGCCTCCAGGCGACTGTCGAGGGCCGCGGCCGCCGCGTGAGGAACCGGCCGCGGCACCCGAGGCCGGATGTCCATCGCCGACTCGGAAACGAGGACTTTGAAGACAGAGGAGAACTTGGAACTCTGACGGAGGGCCGCAACAGCTTCTTCACTTGTCTGCAAAAAAATACATTAAGCTTAACCCTTTCCACTCCAAGTTTTTTTGTTTTTTCCACCGGCTACACGACAAAATTGTAAATTTTTTAGGAAAATGTTTTTTTCTTTTTTACTAAATAAAACTTTTTTTTTAAATTTATTTTTTTATTGGTGTATAATGAAAGAAACCTTTTAAATAGTGTACAATGAAAGAAACATTGAATATCAATTTTTTAAATCTATTTTAGTATGGTATTTTTCAAAACACAATCTAGTATGTAGTGATGTTTAGCCTCGCATGTTTTGCAATAATAGCATGTTTCTTTTCTTCCGCCTTTTATTTTTATGTTAGAGCACACAACACAATCTTCACACTTATGCTTTCCTTCTGTGTGCAAATATATAAAGTGTGATGTCCCATCTAATCGTTGCTCTTTATCGCCTGCGGACGAAGTTCTGCGTGAAGAAATGGGAGCTCTGAAGTCTCCTATTAGCGACATCAATAATTATTGCCTATAATGTTTATGGCTCAGCAGTGTTTTCATTATTTATTGCACATATTTTATGCAATTTGAATGAATTTATTATGGAGATTTCTAGCCCCAAAAAAAAGTTTTCTCCACATTTTTTCTTAGACATTATGGGTTGAAAATGTATTCACTAATTACAAAATAAATTCAAGTACATAAAAATTAATCACTTATAAATGTCTCAAAATAACAATCTAACGCTTCTTATTGAAAAATAATACAAACGGGCAACATTTGTTTACGAAACCTCGGCGCGACAGTAACTGTTTTGTTTTCCTCGCCGAAATACACCATTGTTTTGTTTACATCAGGTAGCTGCGAAGGGTTCTAACTTTCTAAAATACTTACACAGCTTGTCAAATAGTAACAGCTTGTCAAATAGAAATACTTCAAATGTGCATCGAAAAAAAATATAAAAAAAAATGTCTTAAAAAAAATTTACACAAAATGCCCAATGTCGAGTGACACTCGACATTGGAGCTAGTGGAAACATCGCATGTCTAGTGACACTCGACATTGGAGTGGAAAGAGTTAAGGAATTTTATTTCCACTTTTTTTTACCGTATCCACTCCATATGTGGAAAATATGGACACCACAAATTGGCGTTTCATATTTCTATAATCTCGAGTAATTTGAAATACTAGCAAGGTTGACAAACGAATTAAACTCGTATGTCGAGGTACCACTGTATTCCGAAAACAATTACTTATGAAGACCCAAAAATGAATGACCCTTTCTGAGAGCCATAAAAAGGTAAAGACCACTCCCTTTGGAACCTAATGTTTACTTTTTATACTTCTCGTGATTGAGAGGCATTTTTAATTTATTACCGATTACATTTTACTTGAATAATGAAATTTTTATTTACGAAAAGAAATGTTTCTGATCCAATTTAAACCGGCGGCTTCCGGTTTTAATAACAAGTGCATTCTCTTAAGCGTCATTCAGCAAATAATACAGTTAAATGCTTTAAAAGCAATAAAACAGTGAAATCGTAAAAACAATAATCAATTGTTACTTCTAACAATAAATAGCTACTTATAAAAAGTATTTTGAATGAATGTATCGATGATCTAAATTTAGTCCATAGCACATTTACTTGATAATTAAATAAGCGTATTTGTTGTTTACCAGATGCTTTCAACACAAATTAAAATACTTGTGACATCCTTTCTTTCAAGGTAACTTTTTAAATTAAAAAAATGGATTACATCAGCATTTAGATTACAGATACCAGAGCAATAAAATTGTTATGGATATTTAACCCTTTCCGGTCCTATGTCGAATGTCATTCGACATTTTTCTTATTCTTCAGTTTAGAATCAAAATATAAGAAAACATATATTTTTGACTTATATTTAGTGTACACGGGATTGATAACACATTACCATGTTTTTATGAACATTCGAATGTGTAACTTTTTACCTGAGAATAATACGATAGGTTTTTTGAGAGGCTGGCTCGGTCGCGCGTCACTCGCATGACCCGTGCGCGTGCGAACAACTCGATATTCATATTTTTTTGGGGACAAAAAGGGTCATTTTTTATATCCCAACCCTCAAGGAAAGCATAAAAATTGCCTGGTATGCTCCAACAGAAAAATTCCTGGAGGCAGAAAAGAAACGCGATACATTTGTGTAACTTGTGAGAGAAAGCCCGGCCTTTGCATCGGTGAATATTTTCACCGATATCATACTTTGGATATGTATAAATAGTGATATTTTGAGTTATAATTCTAATATTCTACACACTCAAAATAAAATTCAAAAATTTAAACATAAATATAGGTTTATTAAAAAAAAAAACCCTGATGTATTGTTTTACCCTGTAATTCTATCAATTTATTGTGGACTGGAAAGGGTTAATAACTTTTTTTCGTATTGACATGAAATAAATGTTTTAAATATGAGTTTTGAAAATTTCATGAGTATAAGATTTATATATCAGAGAATTTAAGCTTGCGAAATTGTGCATGTAAATATATAATTAATTAAATGCAGAAATTTAAATAATAATTTATTTAATTCTCCATTATTAGACATTTAACTACAGCAGCCTTCTCATTAAGCCCCTGGGCTCTTAAGCTGGAAGTTGTGTGCTAAAACATCATGTAGCAGTCCTGTTACATTTTTCACCGGAATCGTCCTGCGGGCGATCTTTCTCTGCTCTCCATATTAATTTCCTCTCCTTGCACTTTATATGGTACAGACTCTCTTTCGAATATATAATACCTTAACTTATTGACACGGGCACCGTTTGTCAGATTTTTAAATAGATTTTTTATCACGTAATATTGATTGTAATATATTATCTAATAAACAAACATTTAAATTATTACGCATAGTTTTTACTGGAATCCAATAATTTTATATTTAGCCAATTTAAACATTATAACAACAATATATAGTAGTAATATGAGACTACCAAATTCATGTTTATGAAAGCTATATGCGTACGCTTTTACTGTAAGTATTTTTCCTCGTCTCTTGTTTCTATTACATTTCAATAGGACAATAATGTTAGTGATTAATGGTTGTTGAAGGTGATGGTGTTGGTGCCTCACCGCTAGCGCCACATTGATGAGCATGCGCTGCATGTCCGTGAGGTGGGAGGCGTGCGTGTGTGCGTGGCAGACCAGACATTGCTGCACCAGCCAGGAGCCCACGGCTCGCGACTGCAGCAATGCAGCTTCCTCACAGGTCACCCTTCCACTCGCAGCACAACATAACACCTGCAAATGATAACATTCAACTTTAGTCTACACCATTTTTTTTTCTAGAGAAGCATTTTTATTTACCTTACGTCTATATTTTGTAACCTGCCCACAGCCTAACAGTGCTTTCTTAATGCTCCCTAATTTTCTCTAGGTCTTCTTCTGCTAAGGGGTTGTTGCCTTGTTGGCAACAAATCGCATCAGAAGATTTCATTATCCCACGAAGAAGAACTGCCCCTCTAAAAGTCTCAAACTTTATTATTTATCCCTTTTAACCCACTTTGAGAACTTATGGTCAAACCCAGTGGTCCCAGAGTGGGAGCCGTGGCTCGCTGGGGAGCCGAGAAAAAAATTGGGAGTCTCTAGCTATCTAGCCTTTTAAAACATGAAAAATTCTCCAGTTCATAGTAGTTTATGAAATTAAATAAAATATAAATATTGTTATAAACAACAGAAAGCGTTCTTTAATAGCTTTTCTCATTAACAGATTATTAATTTTCCTATTAAAGGTGGCATTTTTTACACATTCCATAACAACGTTAAAACAAAGAATTAAAATTAGAAAGAAATAAATTTTATTTAAAAAATAAAATAAAAGATTAATGAAAGCTTAGGTTTAATTCAAATCGGCAACTAATTTTTTTCAGAATATTTATTTGTGTTGAAACTTATTTGTCTGTTAAAAGTGACAGAGAAAGTGCATTTTTATTAGAAAAATGGTAAATCCGAACAACATAAATGATACTCGGAACCACAATCCATTAGTTTTACCGTAACAGTGATCTTATTGATTTTATAAAGCCATTATTAAGCTAGATAAATACAATGAAGAATTAGAAATTCTACAACTATTATTGCCATATCCGCCATTTTAAGCTGCCTGTAAATTTTAAAAAATTTGGAACCTCTTTCAATAGTTGAAATTACAAAATGATAAACGGTATACTCATAATATTTGAGTGTAGAACGATTTGAAGAATGAATTTGACATATTTATTGCGATCCGCAGATCCAATTTATGGGAACAACAGGAACAACCACTATTTTCCACAGAAGTACAAAAATAGATGAGTTTATTAGTGCCCCACCGAGCCACAATAAATAAGATAAGTGAAGAAAGTAACTACATCATATCCCATAGTTTAATCAGGTCCGAGAACTGTGAATAATGTTTCTGAATGTTTGTAAAAGGATACTGTAATTTAATATAAACATATTCTTGTGGTTTGTTTTGCAATGAATAATCCAAATGAGGTGCATTCAGGAGAGCTGAGTGATTGAATAAACAAAATGTTTCACTCATATAAACATTTTGTAAGCCATCGTGGTGCTGTTCTTTCATTGTTATGTAAATATCATACATTTTATAAAGATGCATGAATGCTGAATGCCGTTTTCAATTACCAGAATGTAGTGCAGGACAGAATATTTGCACAACATTAAAAAATCACATAGTTTATTCCGAAAATTTAATATGAATCAACAAAATAATAAATATTTTATGAATTAATAAATTAATATCCATCATTTTTTAAACTTAATTATAAAAAATAAAAAAAATCTAAAAAAAAACAGAGTTTTATTGTACATATTCAAAAATTGGAATACTGTCAAAAAAAAAATATTATGCAAATAATTTTTCATGCCTTTGTATTAGGTGCGTTATTGGGTTCTATATTTGGCTGAAACACAAAGCCGCACAGATGCAAAAATTTAATAAATAGTCGTCTGGGACACTTTGGCGACTCAAAAACGACGGCACAGCTACTATCAACTAATATTATGAAACTAAACAAACAAAAAAGGTTATATTTACAAACGGTGCTCTGCATACAATATTGCATAATTTTCGCACGGCGATATCAACAAAAATAATAACAAGTAAATAAACATTTTTTTAATATATATTTTAAGATACTTTTTTGGCTGGTTGCAATTGCTTTATTGACTTGTAAATTGTTTTTTTTTTGTTATTCTAATTTTTACCTCTCTGAAGAAGGGATCCCTTTGTTCCTGAGTGGAGAGCCCGAGCTCGTCCGGCTTCACGACGACGCTGCCGTTCACGTCGCTGATCGACACGTTTAGACATTTGCAGGCGATGAGCATCTCTCTGCCGCGACTCGGTGAGGCTCGCGAAGGATGGATGGAGTCTGGACGGAGTCTTGGTGAAACGAGAGCGCGATGGCCGGGGAACAAATGTAAGCAAAGAGGCGAGTTGTGGGGCGATGCGAGCTCTGACTGCGACTGCCCCTGGCGGCCGGGCCTGTAAGCTGACGTGACACTTGCACGTACTCCACACAACAACATTGTGCACGCCAACTTTACTTTACTTGGCTACTGTGGCCGAATAGTCAATTAAATTTATAATAATGCCACGCCCGCTTACCTGCATAATAACTAAGAGCACGATTTATTTTCTCAAAACAATAATGCTAAATTTTATTTGTAAAAAAAGGTTATTATTTTGGTGACCATAATTTGGACCAACATTAAAAACCAACGAATATTTGCAAATTCTATCACGACCCCTTCAAATTTGCTTTTTGTAAACAGCGAATAAGTATTCTATAGCTGCCTTAGCTGCAATTCTCGCTGAATTTAGTATAAAGTTCATAGGTTTGACGGGTTAAAACAAAACTATTTACTTACACCAAATGAACATTCTTGCTTGTGTTATGGTTCTATGTTCGTTTGGAATAAATGCACCATATGCCGAGCTTTACCTGAAAGTATAGTATATTCGTTTATTATAATGTACATATTCAGAACATCGGGATTGCTGAACTTAACGTAACCAATGATAGTAATTTGCTCTTAATTATCCATATGGTAAATCTACAGCTTTATACTATGTTTTCGTATGGATTGCTTAATTTAAATTAGTGTTTTTTTGTGACCATAATATATTTAACTTGACCTAACCTTCAAGACAAAATGGGCAATGTCTCTGGAGCGTCGGTCTTATCATCCGATTTCCTTAAAAAAACCCGATTAACAAATCACCCAAAAAGTTGCCTCGAATACTATAGCAAGCCCCTCCTTAAGCACTCGGTCTTCTGCTCTCGATAATGTCGGAAACCATATATGTTCCCGAGGGGAATTTTAGGTGCATATGTGTGCTAGAATGAGGAATGGACAGTGGTACCTGACAGAACTAAGTGGCGAAAACTTGTGGTGAGCATATGTTCCGAATATGGAACTTGTATGAGAAGAATAAATGCAGAAAAAATATTTATTTAATAGTTAGATTTTGTTATTAGATATCTCACTTAATATTTTAGGTATGTGTAATAAATATTTTGTATAGTTAGTAAAATCATAGGTATTTTAGTTATTTTGAAATTCGCGGTGTTTTCAAGCCGTCTAATGCATCGTCCAATCAGAGCAGAGCTTAAAGATATGCGCGCTCTCGGTGAGGAAGTCTGAAACTCGTCATAGCGTCACAAGTGGCCTCATACAAATATCTGTGTTGCCGTTCACATTTTACATTGTGAGCAAACAACATTTGGATGGTCGAGTGTAGCTCGGTGTTGTGTACAGCTGATTGTCATTTACAGAGTGGGACAGGGCGCCCATACACTTTATGATAGGTCGGAAATTTATACACAGGGAGCGCACTCAACGTATTTTTTTTTTTTTATCCCGGGTTTTACAAAATAATAAATTTATTTTACGAACAATATAAACAATATTATTTAGTTTCATATCAAATTCAAATATATTTAATTAAGTAGACGAGTTTTTATTTTCTTCTCATTGCTTGCATCGTGTTAATGATAAGTTAAATTATTTGTTGACATGTTTTTTTTTTAAATAAACTAATACTTAAATAACTTCTTAGGTTTTCACGGCCAGATTTGATATTGTGGCTTTTGGGTTTAGCCGTGTGTGGTGAATTTCTTCTTACCAATATTTCGATCGCCATTGCAGGAGTTGATTGACTTAGTCATTATGATCAGGATTGATCATAACGACTAAGTCATCAATCCTGAATGGCGGTCAAAATATTGGTAAGAAGAAATTCGCCACACACGGCTTAACCCAAAAGCCACAATATCAAACTAATACTCTTTATAGAAATCTATCTTAGAAGAAAAAGACACTAAAAAAAATCCATCCATCCTCGAGATTCACGCAACAATTCCCCAAAATCGAGACTGAAAAGCCGAGAATTATCAGTTAGCAATCTTTATAACTAGAATAATGTTACAGCGATTACAAATTATTAATATGTCATTTATATTGCAATATCATTATCATCAGCCTGTATCCGTCCACTGTAGAACGTAGGCCTCCAGCATGAGTCTCCGTCCTCTTCAATCCTCCGCCTTCTGCATCTAGGCTACTCTCACTTCTTTTCTAATGTCGTCAGTCCATCTTGAAGGAGGTCGGTCAACGCCCCGATTGCCAGTTCTTGGGCGCCACTCTAACACTTTTCTTCCTCATCAACCGTCGTTTCTTCGGATTCAGATATGAAATGCCCATTGGCACTTGAATGTGCTTATTCGTTTGGTTGTTACTTGAGCCATTACTTCAGTTCTTCTTCGAAAATCCTTGTTTCGAATTCTATCTTCTAAAATCTAAAGACACTCCGAGTATAGATTTCTACATGGCACATTAAGTGACCTGTATTTTATGGGTAAGACTTGCTTTTCAATATACATTGCAATATGTATTGTTATATTATGATATCGAAATATATATTTCTTGAAACGTATGTACATATATTGAATAATTTATATGAATAATAAATAATAGATTTACACTATTCTTCTTTAACTTATTACTTGATGTATTTGTAATTATTATACCTATTTTCTCGATTGCCAATTTGTTCGGAATGCCGGGATATATCATAGCGTAATTGAAGTCCCTGATTCCTTGACTTGGGTCTGCGCATAAAAAAATTGTGTCGAAAAGGTAATCATTATTATTATTATTTATTGTTGAATATAATCAGAAACAAAATAGCCTGATTTATTAATTATTTATTGTGTAAATATAATTAATAAATTAGGTTATAAAAAATATTGCACGTACATACACATAATTCATTAAATTATTATTCTCTTCTATTGTAATCCTTTATCCTTATTACTTTAATCATGTAATCCTTATATTGCACATACAAATAGAAAAACATTTAAAATTAATTAATGAATACCTACTGAATTGAACAATTTTATGAATCAATAATAGAGCATCTATTAAGAAAACCATTTTCAAAGTTAAAGTTTAATTATTATATTTCAGCATCTGTTGTTGTTTTTTCTGACTAACTATTTATAGGTTCAAATGTCAAATATGAAAACACATAATATTTTATTTATCAATCCCATAAGATACCCCCATTTTTAAAGAAAATTAAATAAATGCATAATATCTACTAATTAGCAGGTGTTTCTTTTTTAATGTTATTTAATATGTTCGTTGCGCACATACATAATGACAATCGCCACTATTTTAATTGTAAGATATAATTTTAAATATTATTACATCATGTATTACGGTAAACGATTTTCATTTATATTGTTATATCATGTCCTAAGCAATGTTTCTATAAATCTTTTACTCATAGATATGTCCAAATGATATTCTGTATTCGGGAAAAATATATACTCAGAGACATCTGTTAAAATGCATGAAAACTAAAATTATAAAATTGTGTTTTAAAAAAAATTAACTTTATTGCACCTCGAATTTTTCTCATACATGTATTTAAAAAAAAGATTTAAATAATAAAAATATTGTTAAGAATTTATTAAAATTATTTTTCTGCTCGCCTACATGAGTCTCCATCCTCTACAATTCTCTGCCTTCCGCTATCAGGCCACTCCGGCTATTCTTCTTATGTCGTCAGTACATCTTGCAGGGGGTCGGCCAATGCTTCGTTTGCCAGTTCTTGGGCGCCACTCAAATACTTTTCTTCCCTATCGACCGTCGTCTCTATGACAGATATATATAATTATAATTTAGAGAATGACTTACCTATATAATTGGTTGGAAAGAAAAGGCTTTAACTACTTTTATAAACAAAATGTTTTTATTAATGGAAATAACTTATTGTAAATATATGCTCATAATAATGGATAAACAAATATCTTAAAATCTAATAAATATCTATGGATGCATATAATAATAATTATGAAATCGTTAAAAATAATAATGTTATAATAATGTGTGAATACAGGCACATTACGAGTTGCGACAATTACCAAGTAATTCCTGAAGAACCAACAAACATCGATAGCAAGACAATTTGTGACATCAATTCACTCCAATAATTACTATCCCAACTTATTGTGCCACTATATATTTTAACGACAGAGGACACTGCAGGATAGCAATCTTATTTAAATAACATTATAAAAAATTACGCCCGTAAAATTGAGTAACAATAAGATATGAATATAAAGAATAAACAAAGTTATATCATTCTTTCCATTAATACTTATTTTAAAAGTGGTTTCAAAGATATTCTTTTAAAATGACGCAAATTTGATATAAAAAACGTAAGAAACACATTTTTTACTTTTATAGTAAAAGCTAAAAGTAAATGTTTTGATATTTGTGTACATTTAGTATCTTTTAACATTTTCTTTTTAAACTTCCGTAATTTATATTTGCATCCTAATGACTGCAGTCTTCTGTCAATGTCCTCTGTACAATATTATGAATTACGTAGTGAGCCGACCCGATGTACAACTAATGGAATGTTAAAATAAAGTTTAAAAAGGCGAAAGGCACGTATCGTAGTTCTAACAATATTAGTTGCGAGTTATAATAATCAACAATATTGAAAATACTTTAACTAACTTAAATATATTCAGTCTTCCATTATATGCTTGTTATGTATAAGTAATCATTATAATAAACCATTAATCAAATACAACAACTATTAGCTTTACGACTTAAGGATGCATTACTTGCGGTGAGGTACGAGTGTGTAAACAATATTAGTGTCTGTTCAGTAGAGGTATTTCAACAAGTCAGTGCAAGACTTTCACATATTGCAACACAAATGATCACATAAATATAAAAAAACTGTTAAACATACTAATTAGTAATAGTTCATCTCGTGCCCTTCTTTTCTTCCAAAATTCAACATTCATATCAAATAACAAAGTCATCAATATTTCACATGCATAATGCAGGCTGCCCAAATAAATATATATTATATTAGATTTTTCAAACATATTAGATAATTGTTTCATTCCTCTTCTCACTCCACAATTTAAATCAGCATAATTCAACCTTTAGCATCCGGGGACCGATGAAAATAGGAAACATATGTCAAGGATCGATGGCAATCAGATCTTTAATCATTACCAAAAAAGCGAAAATTGTATATGGCTCTTAACTTTTCTCTTGACTCTTAAAAATTTGAATTTCGAAAAACTTTTATATCGATAACTTCTTCCAATCATCTTCTATTTCTTACATCTTTTAAAAAGAAAAATAATATAACAGCATTGCAATTTTTCATTTCTTCAGGATAAATTTCTAGTCAATGATTTTTGTTTTGTAAATCACCATCTTTCTAGTCTTTTATTAAATAATTGTCACCCGGCATCTTTTATACTTACTTTTGCCGACAACAAATTACCTCGGCATACTTTTACAATCCCATACATAAATGTATAATCTTACATTCCAATCATACATTATCGATTTATTTATATAACAGATAAAAACCATAGCACCCATAAATAAATTTTATTTTCCAGTCACGTCACCTCCTAAAAATTAAATAGCGCCATACATCATAATAATGCATGTAAACTAAAATTGGGAATATAATTTGAATCTAATCTAATATTGTAGTACTATATTTGACAGTTTTTTTATATTTAACAACCAAAAAAGTATATCTAGGAGAAAATAAAAACGTATCGGTTTTTGATAACAAAGACTTTCATAAATATCCTTCAAATTTATATAATAATAAATAACTGATCCAAAACTGGATAAGTTATAAGGTACAAATGTAAAATGCAATTAGTTATCAAATAATAACCTTATTGTGTAATTACCAATATTATTTTAATATTTCACATTTAATTGTAGTTTGTGGCTTTTTTGACAGTTTTTAGCCTTAACATAATTTGTTAAGCTTCCATAGTTTTCACAAGATGTCACTTGTAGCAATTATTTCAGGAATGTCAAAACAAAATGTCACAGAACACAAAAGCCACAAATTAATGTTATTTACAGTTTTGCCTTTTGAGTATAAAAAAGTTAATTCAAAACATAAATCATTTTATATAAATATTATTGTTTATTAATCAGCATAAATTTTGGTTTAATATGCAAAATAATTAAGTATAATATATAAGTATATAATATTAATAATTATTTTATTTACTTTTCAATACTCAAAAGTATTTTCACACAAGTGCTTTTATTGCAGGTACCTAGTTTTGATTAGCAGTAAAGTAGAATAATTGAAATACAGCTGACTTTTATTTTTATTCACAAATTGATATCCTTAAAAATGATGTACCGTCAAGTTATTTATTGTTCGTAAATTACAATAAAAAATATATTGGTAAATAATGTTTAATGTAATAGAAAGAAAAAAGTCAGCGAGTAAGTTTTGTTTCACAGTCAATGAAGATAGCAATAACATCACATAGGTTTTTATAATATGAAAGTGCATATCCGGATTAGAAGCATCTATTTATGGACTAGAATATATTCCTTCTAGCGGCAGGATCTCTCTTCAAAATAAACAATATCCTCCCGCCGCTACGGAGGCTGCAAAATACAAGAAACACGTGAGGTACACGTTCAGTCTATAGTGAGGTAACAAGTAGTGATAATGATAATGCATAAGTTATCAGTCTTCAAATCACAGCTGTGTGAAAAACCTACGAGTGCATCCCGGGCAGCGGCAGAGCTCTGGTCTCCGTCTCAGAACCACGAGATGGAATGAAGAGAATACCATTAAACGACAGTGCCACAATGAATACTTAACATGAAGTGCAAATTCAAAACACTTAACACGGTGCAACTTTCAAAAATATTTGTCTTATATTCGATTAGTATTTAGTTCACACCTTTAAGTTTTAACATCGAGTGCCGATTATCTCCCAATATCGCAACGTAAAGGGAAACACCATTTTCCAACACCGGCTGGATTTTTTTTTATAAATAATATTATATAATTTCTTCTACTATCTACTATGCGTATTGTGATGTATTACAATTACATGAAAATTCATTTGACCTTTTCACAGACACAAAAATATATTCTTATCTATGCTTTTGCGATTTGAATAAATTAGGTATTGCCTTAATTTCTAACATTCAAAAACCATTTTAGAGGATAAAATATGTCATTACAAGACATCTATGATTTGTATCACAGAAAAGAGTTAAACAAGACTTTGTTGAAGTTGTTCTCTTTCTGTATTTCTTTTCATTTTTATTAAAAAAGCCTGATCGGTAAAAAAATACTGGGATCATAAACTAGTATTTTTTTTATAAGCCGGGAAAATTATTGTGTATTTTATACAAATAAAAACATTTTAATAATTCCATAGGGACCTCGAGCTCTCTCCATATCATTATATCAGATATAATAAATCTTAAACCTTACACACCGGATGTTTACATTTATAGTCTATCTTAACTACTCCCTTACCTTACCGTTTATCGTGACCTCTACCTGCTCACCTCGTGGTCCCAAATTGAGATTGAAAACTACAAAGAAATTACGGCGAAAATATATTCAGCTGAATTATTTAATCCAAATTTAATTCATAACAAAAGTTTCCTGTTCACCTGTTCACTTAATGTATATTTTAAAATAATATGGACAGGTCAGTCTCTTATAAATGTCTCAAGGGCGCCCCCTAACGTATCGACTTATCCTAAGATATCATTAAATCATAAATGTAATCGTTATCAGTCTTATATATTGGTATCCGAAGCTCCACAATCGTCCCTCAATTAAAAAACATTGTAAAATATGGCCGCAAAGATGCTACGGGATTGCGAAATCTTTACATTCAATGGTATTTTTAGTTTCACCGGTTCAAAATGGGAGGTCGGATCGGAGCGCCTCGGAATCAAAATTCTAGGATACGAGAAAAAATTAACAGGGATCATTACGAGCTATACAGTTTTTGATCGACACTTAAAATCTACATCCGATAACAAAATATAGTACGGGGCGTTAAATTTTCTCTCTCGTAGTATTGCACTGAATCCTCAGTCTGCTTTATGAGCACAATAAAACAACTCCAAAACGTTTCATCTCAGATACGGTTAGTCTCGGTCGCCGCAGTCGACGGGCAACCCTCGCCTCGCCGAGTCTTCCTGGTAGTCTCGGAGGGCGTCTTCCTTCTTGATGATAGCGGACACCTGGTTCATGGGAGGTACGATCACTCCGGGAGGGTCCGGGTCGGGCTTGCGACTGACCGAAAGATCTTCCACGTGATCCTCGTCGTCCGGTTCTTCAGGATGCAGGCCGTTCGGGCGGGAAGGTCTCGGGGGGCTCGGGCTCGCTCGGCGGACGAATTTGAGAACTCCCGGACTGGGAGGACGCAACTGCGACGGACTCGTCGACAAGCCTGCTGCCGCGCGCGCAGCGGCTAACGCCATGGCTTGCAGCGCCTCGCGTCCTCCCATCTCGGCGCGACCCTCGAGAGCTTGCTGCAAGAACCCGGCGTCAATAAGGGAGGCCGGATGCATCGGTTCCTCTTCTCGTCCTTGCGATCCGCTCATCCAGTTGCCGCCGAGAGAAGCGGGGCTGCCGTTCGGTTCTCGTTTGATGCTTCTGTTCATCGGTCTGCTCGTGGTGATTCCTAGTTTTTTGACTTTGTCGTAGAGAGTTCTCGATGGGACGCCGAATTTCCTAGAAGCTTGGAGCGCGCTCATACCGTTGCGGACACACTCGATGGCCGACATGATGTCGGTGCGGGTGTACTGCTTGTAGCGCTTCCATTCCGGCTTCTGTTGAGGGACGTAGGGGGCGATGCCGCAGCGCAGGTCGCTCGGGAAGCTCTGCGGCGGTGAGGCGGGGTGCAGGGAGCGGTTCATGCTGTCTTCGTCAAACGACTTGTCCGTGTAGGGTGAATGAGCTTCTTCGGAGATTTCCATGCGCTGATGCTGAAATATACAGTGAAAATGTTAATTCGCCGCTTCATAATTGAAACCGAAGACGATTTTACTTTTCAATTTAAAATTTCGGTTGAAACCTTACCTTGTAGCTATCGTGGGCGGATCCATTGGAGTGAAACCGTTCGGCTCGCGGTCCCGGTACCGGCACCGGCTGACAGACGAGCGCCGCGGGCTGCGAGGAGTCTGCCGCGCTGCTCTGCGCGAGCACGTTCCTGAGGATCGGGGTGTCGCGCGACATCAGCATGCTGGAGATGCTGGACAGCTTCTTTCGCTTCAGCGGATTCATGTCGGCCGAGGAGTCATAAGACGCGCTGAGCGCCGGCGGCGCGGGGAGCGGCGGGGGGCAGGGCGGCCAGTGCGCGGCGGGCGGGGACCCGCAGCTGCTGTGGGCGGCCGCCGATGTCGCGTAAACCGTAGGAGAACGAGTTCCTTCGGCTTCCTCTTTAAACTTCTGCCTCAACTCGGTCATATCAAAGAGTCCCTTCACTTCGAGCTGCTCGGCGATCTTCATTATCCTCGGGATCTGCGACTGCGTCACGTTGACCTCGCCCGTGTACATGTACTCGAGTAGAGCTCTCATCTCGAACTCTTTGACTCCGGGAAACAGGATGCTGCAGTGATCCATCGGCACATCCATCAAGATCGTCTGGAAGTATGGCGAGTTCGCTGCCAGAATGACGCGGTGCGCCTTGAATTGGACGTTCTCGTCCACCACGATGGTGCAGTCGACGTAGTACTCCATCTTGATGAGAATGTCGAGGATCTCGACCAGGTTGGTCTTGTGGTTGTTCCACCGGAGGCAGTACGTCTGACCCTCGCTGCTGCCCATCTTGATTTCGTTGTGTCCTGAAATTAACGGAAAAAATATTTAATGCAAAAGTTATCAGATTAATAAAAACGTGCAATCTTCTTATCCGTACACACACACAACGACTACATGTCCTTTCCACATATATTGTCTAGCAAGTCCAGATAAACGCTTAAAATCTACTAGAAAGTTTAAGCCGTTTGGAGGTACCTAGTTCCTGTGTGAAACTTTAAATTTTAAAATCCTCATATAAAAAGTATAATCGTTCAACTTTTAAAGATATCTTTCGTTGTCAGGATAAAACTTTGTTTGAAATGAGATGAAACTTTAGTAATTATTATGTTTGATAACCCTGACCCTTTAAAAAAATACATATTTTGCTATTTCTATTGCTTCTGTAAGTGGCCCTTTGTGATCGTATAAAAAAACAAGATTTCTTTGCACGTGATAAAATAAAAAATATTTTTTGAAATACAAATGCTGAAATAATGTACGAATTTTTATTGACACTACTATATTATATTAAGAAAAGGAAAAATATAGTTAATGAAGAAAAAGTTTTAACATATTATTTAGCAGTCTTCTTATCACTGAGCAATAAGCTCAGGAACGATTGTCGGGTGGGTATCTAGTGTGTGCATATCATGTTTTAGTGCCACCCGAAATGCCGCTACCACAAAATCCACAATTTAACGCCATATATGAAATTCCCGCACCCATACGTGAGAAAGCTCCAAGTGGTTAAATACCTCATTAACTACCGTTAATTTTCTTGTGTTAATCGTTAATAAATGTGGAAAATTACGACATATTTGTACTTACAATTTTTATTCAAAATATTTTTGTACATTGTTGATTCACGTACACATTTATTTTCCTAACAATTTCAATTTTGAAGGGACGCTCCTTTTCACATTTTTTGAATGTAACGAGATGTAAAACTGAGACGATGTTCTTTTGCAAGGAAATATATAAATATATATTATTCTTTTTTATGTAAACACATACAGGAGAATACCGACAGATGGTGATAGTAATTTTTTTTGAAGTCTCATCTGTGGAATTCTATGACGCTTACCATGGTGTATATGGCTAAACGCTGTATGTGGAGTGTTGATCCGCCAACGTCATAGACTACAGCCCGAGATTCACGCATCATCCTTTATTATTACAGGAATCTACTATGAATGGGTGGTCTTCACGGGACGACTTTCGTCTACCACCAATTTTAATTGATAGGCTATGACTGACATTTTACGGGTGATGGATCAAATTTACACCAACCTGGGTATTTTAGAGCTCAGAAATCGATTAAAAATCCATTTTTTTTGTAATCTCCGTCGGGGATCGAACCCACGACCTTTGGCTTGCAAAGCAAACGCTTTACCATTGAGCTATGACCACCGGCATAATTCTGAAAATCACAACTACTATATATGAATGGTAATTGGATCAACTTTTTAGTTAAATTCAGTACCGACCTTAGACCCTGCGGCGCCCTAGGGCTTTTTTTTTCTGGCGCCCCATATTTCATATATTTAAAAAAATCTAAGCAAGATTGGTTGCACTCGGCGACTCTAGTATTCGACGCCCTGGAGCACCGACCCACGTCGCCACCCCCTAAAACCGGCACTGGTTAAATTCTATACAGAATTTTATCATATTTGCATGAATTAATTGAATAATATGTATCCAAAGGCTGGATTCAATTGTGAAAATAGAGATGGTTATTATTTGGACTAAAAATATATTGATATTATTGACTTAATCAAAACAATACACGCATTTTTACATTTAATTTAACGTCCAATGTGGTTAAATTATAATTCATATGGTCAGTCTTCAAATTTTTTGCATCAAATAGAAATTATCCAGTAATAAAATGGCAATAATGCATTATTTTCAATGTGAAATACTTTTTCCCGCATAAAAATATGTGAGTCACCGTTTTGTGTTCTTTCATGTGAATCAACACGGGCGGATGGCGCACCCCAAAAATAGGTTACAACAACTTAACTACCTATCAACTATCTGTATTATTTTCATATTAAAATGCAAAAGTGGATGTGAATTTAACAAGGGCTGGCAACATTGGATACTATTGAAAATTATAAACTAAACAATGGAATATTTTAATAATGTGTCGATTAATAATAACCAAAGATGTCCGGATGTATAATGCAATATGTAACACTCGTTCCTCAGTAATAAAGAAAACGATTTGAGAAGAGTGAAATATATGCTGCGTCGTATATTAATGTAATATTAATATAAATAATAAAAAATATTTGTATCCTTTTGTAGTCACGTGCGAGATTGTTTTAAAATTAGGCGGGCTTTAGGCATTATTATTGTTGAAAAAGAGATGGCGCCAGTGTACCGGATAAATATTTGAATGCAGTTTGAATCCGATTGGAATAAGAATAAAGCAAAAAGATTCTTACAAGGTAATCAAGTGATGAGTTACTCTTTTTCACAAAATAATAGAACGAATTAATTATATATTTATTTACATAATATATTTTTTTGCAGCTCGAGTGTCGTAGGTATATTTTACAACACTGATATTTTAGTCGTTGATTAAATGCGAGCACATCAGTAGCTCGTTTCACGTTAGTGTTCCACGAAAGAATTTGTCTATGTTTCTATTTCTTTTTCCGTTATTAATTATAGATTTATCTAGTTATGTTGTAGCTCTTTATAATGATAATTAAAGTCCAAATGTAAGGTATTTTTGGTTTTTACTGTTCATAATATATTGATTTTTATAATATAATCATAATAATTAAATAATAATTATTTAAAGAAAAGTAAATATTATAAGTTCCATGGCTTTTGAAGTATTATAACATCCCTGTTTATTAAAATGTTGAGCGTTAATTTTAAATATACTATAAATGCGAATCATTTCAAAGTCAATTAATTTCGTTAGAATACCTAATATAAAAACTTAATATAGTATACCTTATTAAATATAAATAAACGCACAACTGCAAAAAATTGTAAGATTTTCGATTGGAAAAAATGCGCACAAAGACACTCTTGGGTGTTTTTTGTCGCTTGAAGGTTCTCGGGCCCTTTTGGGACAGAATTATGTTTTTCTGGCTCCCTAATCACCGCGCGTAATGTAATTTATGCAAACGATCATTTTTATAGTCTGCAAACTTTCTAAAAACCTTTCCGCCCAAGGAAAAGCGAGACGCGAGTAAAAATATCAAATTAACATGTTTTTAGCGGCCCTCGGAAATTACATACCCACGTAACTCGCACTTATGCACGTTAGACTTTCGACACAGATACACACTTCATTCAAGAGAGACTCGTGTTTAGAATATGTGATGAAAATAGAGAAATTAGTGTATTATATACATTTTTCTTCGTATATTTGTTCCATATCTAAAACACCAAAAAATTACCGCCACTCTCAGTACTGTCAATCATTATTTATTGTACATGCCTTGTCATAAGACTCATACGAAGGGCCACCTGGGAACATATATCCCGATTTTTTCTAAAGCAAGAGCTGGGAACTTGAAAAGACAGTAGCTGTAGTATCCGAGACATATTTTAGGCGATTTGTAAATTGTATGTTTTCACCCATACTTCATTTTATATACATATTTATTGTAATTGAAATTTTAAAAGCATGTTATGTTTCCCTTCGTTCGGAAAAGACAGCATTCAAAACACACTCCGATAGATCTAGAAAGAAAATTCTATTGCTATGAATATATAATTGAGAACTCCAAGACTTTCATTAAAAATAAAAAGCTCTAAATAATCTTTCAGCAAACTCTGTTGGAGAAAATATACTATTGTTTGTGACTGAGCAATTTTGGACATATTTTCCACCAAAAAATTTCCAAAAAAGAACGCGACGACCGGTCAAAACGTAGGTTACACACGAAGTGTTTATAAATATAACTAATCTCTCGTAAAATAGTAGGAAAATTATTATTTTTTAATTGGACAGTGAAACTGGAATTCTGATATTATTATTGAATGTATTTGGCTTTAAAGTGCCACACCGACATTGTGGACAAATGGTTTAAGCGATAAAGATAAAGCCACAATTTGATGCACCATTATCATCAGTTGTGCAGCATAGTTGCTTGCACAATAGTGCGTAGTGGTTGTTGATCATACTGCGTTACATTGCTTAAACGTAACACCGCCATTTGCAAACATCCAGAAAAAATAATTATATTAAACATGCGTTTGTACAAATTATAAGAAAATCGTTCGAGATATTTGAGGTGTAACAGAATTGAACGAGCACAATGGAATCAAACATAATTACATTTAACTTATTATCGAAATGATCATGAATATTTCACTATATTCAAGGAAATATAATAAGATCCTTGAGTATTTGGCTAATAATTGTAATTTCTTAGATTTGTAATGTTTCACATGTTTGCCCTAAATAACTGATATCTTGAACCTATTTTAAGGATTTTAACTTTTACGTAAGACCAGATTCTAGTAAAAAATGTATTTAAATAATCAGAGATCTACTAACTATTTTCATAAAGAATATGCGAATCGTGATTGATTTTACTTATATATTTTTCAATTAAGAAATGGATAAATATATATTTTTTTAATTATTCTCGAAATCGAGCAATTAAGAATGGTGTGAAATTAATAAATAGTATTTTATGTACAGTACAGGTTACAAATTACTTTGGATAATACACCTGAAGGGTTCGATTTAAAAATTATATTGTATCTGTACAAATGTATTGTAATTTGTTTTTGTTTTTGTTTTAACTGTTACATAATAGATCAAATAATGAATAGTAATGAGTGAATTGAATGAATGAATAATTGTGATCATTGTATGTTTTTTGATAAGAGTGGTGTTTATTACTTTTGCGAATAAATAATAAACTTGGCGAATATTTATTGATCACACTTACTAGTATATTAGTTACTTATCTGTTCTTGGAAGTCTTACTTTTAGCTAAAGGGTCCGCCATCTAACGTTTTTTTTCAACTAGTACTTATTTCGTGAATGGTAACACTTAGCTCTTATTTGATTTGACAAATAATTAGTTTTATCCTTCCGCTAAGCGAATATGGTTGTGTATACGTTTGAACAATGCTGAGAAATATTGCGACATTACTTTGAAAATCAGGCCTTTTTTTCTTCGAAAATGAGCAAGGAGTGGCCGTTACAATCAATGGCGATCGTTATCGGGCCATTTTTGTTCACAAAAATTGAAGAGGAGGATATTGGCAACATTTGGTTTCAACAAGACGGCGCTACGTGCCACACAGCCGAAGCTACACTCGATTTTTTGCGCCCCATTTTCAAAAAAAAAATTATTTGGCGGACCCTTTACAACGGTAATTGATATTATGATGTAGTCACAACAATGAATAAGTGCGAAAAAAATATGCAAAATATTATTGAGTTACGAGAACGTACATAAAAACTATTGTATTAGTGTTTTGAAACGTTTCGTGATCTGTTATGTTATTTCATTTCAGATGAATAGGGCAGACGCATCGGTCGAAAAGACAGCGAACGATGAGAAAGGAAGGTGTTGGAGTGACGCTAAAGAAACGGTAAATGAGGTGCTGGCCCACTCCATGTAAGATTGATTAAAAATGTCGAGACGATGGATGCGGAACGCAAAGGATCAAAGGGAATGAAAGTTGATATGTGAGACAAACTTTCAACAGTAGATAGACTTTGGATAATGATTGAATTCAAGAAATACACAACGATATAATGATTTTACTATTTATCCGCGTTAAATTTCAATTAAAAGTGTTATTATTTCATGAATATACTAACATAAGAGTACCTTTAAATTTTACTCTTTGAACAATGCGGAAACTTTAAAAATTGAGCATTTGTTTTACTTTCGTGGTAATATTCGTAATAATATATATGTACATATTTGATAATTTAATATTACACATTTTTTTGTTGGTAATTTTTCTCTTTACAAAGCAAATTTCCTCTGAATTGGCTAATTTATATATCTCTATAGAATCCCATACACATATTTTTTGTAAATATATATATAGATATATACTTCAAGGTCTTAAAGATGAATAGGCAAATAATTTTCATTTATTAATGGCGATCTTTTGAAGGCTACGGAATTGGGAAATTCTCGCTTCAACAACAAAGTTGTTATTTTTCAGCACGTAGACCAGCGGTCGGGGAACCGGGGTAAATTACCCCAAATGGGGTAAAATGTTTCTTTTGGGGTAATAAGGAAAATTTTCTAGTTTGCTATTTCATAAACGTGTTAGTATTTTTACAAAATGAATCAATTCAGGTGTGTGCGTGAGAAGTAAGAGACACGCGTTGTGTGTGTGCGTGCTTGCGTATCTTATGTATTTATATATATTTTATTTTCAGTGTATATTAATTCAATAAATAATGTTTATTTAAATATACATTGATTGTCTTCTTTTCATAATGGGGGGAAGGGGTAAATATCGACTTACGAAAAAATATTTTGGGGTAATATCGACTTACGCAAAAATCTTTTAGGGTAATGGTTAAAAAAGTTCCCCGACCGCTGACGTAGACAGATTAGCTATGTATTATATAAAGGTTATTAAATAAATACTAAATACATTAAAAATAATTCAACATAATTATAAACAATTTTAGTATTCGTATACTTGAAAAATCTTATTATGTGGCAGAAAATACGAATTGTGTAGATAATTCAATTAATTATTCATAAAAAGAATTGTGCAATACATGAAATGTTATGTATGAGATTATATTTTAATTTATAAAAATAAACAAAATAAAATCTTTCTAGATTGTCCGAGAAAACGCGTAAATTCATTTGAATAAAATTCCACTAATCTATTATTTATTATAATCAAAGATTATGTAATTAATTATTCCACAAAAGTTGTGCAATTTATTGCGAAGTTAATACTACTTTTCAACAGTTTTAGTAAAAGGTATTTTTTAAATTCAAATTATCGGTACTTAAAGCTCTAGCAAACAATATTATTATGCAAGCGGAGTGTATTTCAATTTGCATGTCACAAAAATAGTATCCACTCGACAGCCACACACCCGAAATAAAAAAAAAACTGCGATAACATCGCAAACACGAAAAAAACTTACCTCGCCAAAATAAATGTCTCCCGGGATAAATCCTCAGGAAGGTGCAATTTTTTTTTAATCGACCATTAATTAATGTTTTAAGCGCGATGGAGGTATCATGTTTTTATTTAATGGGAGAAAGGATGCACCACACGATCGCGAATAGAATTTTTGGTGTGTTTTGATTGTGATTTTTGTAATGAGCGTACGTCCACCCTCGTCGACCGCCTGCGGAGCACTGATGCGCGCGCCGCCCGGCCCTTCGCCCGCGAGTCATCATCCCCCCGCGCGCCCTCCCCGCCCCCCCTCGCCCTAGAGCCAACATTGAGTTTTTTACGCGCGCACAAAATGCAATCCGGCGTTATCTCCCTCCCGTATCGACGAATAATTGCACGGCGAGTGTGTGTGGGTGAGTTGCGCGTGTGTGCGTGCAGCCAGGGCAAGCCAACTAATATAACACGACAAGAAGTCGGAACAATAAAAAATAAAGAAAACTTCTTCTCTTCGTAGTATCAATCCGGTGGATTGGTTTGCAGCAACAGAATCTTGCATCTCGATCTCCATTCCTCTCGGTCCTCCGCAACCCTTTTCAGCTCAGCATAAGAGCTACGAGAGACCAAAAACCTGAAAAGAGGCAGCTGTAGTTTATTCCACATTCGTGTTGACTTTTTTAGGATCGAAGACTGTATCCCCTTTCTCACCTCACAGAGTCAATTTATAAGGCATCGTAGAACCAATGCTCTACGTCTACGCAAGTACCAGCTCAATCATATTTAGACTCGCAAATAGGGTTGTGTTCCTCCAACAACGTAATCGAATAACAAACAGAGAGCTTAGTTATCTGAGATAACATTAAAAATATTAAAATATTCTGAATTAATCCAACTGAATCAAACATATAAGTGAGTGTATGTATACGTGTGAAAAATTATTTATTTATTTATTTATTACACAAAACTGAAGTTCCAACATAAAAATGAGAAACAGAGCATACACAAATATACAATACATAAAAAATAAAATAAAATATAAAATAAAAGAAGAAGAAGATGAGATGTGTCAAAGATCATAGAGATCTAGGAGAACAATACCATCGACAAAAGAGGAAAATGATGTAAGAAAAGGATCGAGGTGTGCTGGTAGGCTATTTAGGAGCGCCATTGCCGTTGTACCAAATTGAGTGCTTGAAGCTCCACAAGCATCAACTGGGATCAAAAACAATGGATGGCTACGAGCACGGGTGGACTTATCTGGTTGGAAATTGAAGATGTTCTCATTGAATGCGAAACGGCGGTTTTGAAATATATTAATTAACAGTACTCAATGTAACACTAATGTATTAAAAATAAGTTAAAAAGATATTTTAATAAATAAGCATTTTCACGAAAGAAAAATCCAACGTTTGGTTCGCGATCTACGGGTGTTGGAGTCCTGGCGTAGACCAACACCGCTTCGGCTACGCTGCAGTAGCTAGTTATATGCATTGCGACGAGGTGGTGTTGGTTCGCGTTATCTCCCTCCCATATCGACGAATTGCACGGTGAGGGAGTGTGAGAGCCCGACGGATCGGTGTGCGTGAACCAACACCACCTCGGAAACGCTGCAGCAGTTGCTTGTATGCGTGGCGACGAAGTGGTGTAGGTTTACGATTGTGTGAGTGAGCCGCCATGACACCCGCGACCGGGAGTAACATTCCTATAATAGGTATTAACAAGGCAGATACTTTCTATACGATGCGATATATCAGCAGATTTTTCTGCGAAATCCTCCGAAATAAATCGACCTAAACAGTATAAAGCAAAATATCACTCATACTGGATTAATCAACGAATGATGATTTTCTAAATTCTCTGAATTGAATCGGTCATAAACTATCCTGGTGTTGCCATGATTCATCATTTTTTCATTCCGACAATAACTACTCCCAACAATGAAATTGTTATTACTCGTTGGATGCATTTATTGTTTTAATAATCTACAACAAACTTAAAGATTTAATACTATGTATAACAAAAGAAATATACATTTTTTGTGCAGTAAAGATATTTAGAAATATCATTATTTTAGATATAAAACAGTTAGAATCTAACAAGATTACAAATAGCATTTCATTCTATCGGGCTAGAAAGACAAGCATTTTACAATGCGCTCTTGAAATTTCTTGAAGTTCAACATCAAACGTTCCACTCTAATAAATTCAAATTCAAATTTATAATTGACTGAAATCAATATTGATAATATTGTGTTGATAATTTCGTTGGTTAATAAAAAAATATGTTTGTTGACATATTATAAAGGAATGGTGAAGTAAATTATAAAAGATTTTAAGCAGCAACTAGAGAGATACTTACATTAATAAAATGACAGGAAAATCGCCAGTGATAAATGTAAAAGGTGAGAAAAATAGTTGCTTATCAACTTACCTTTTATCTACTTAACACTCGTGTGTTGACTCTGTACATATAATGAAATAATGATTTGTTGTAAAATGCCTTGACAATATTTTTGACCATTGGCCAGTTTCGCCCGCAGTGGACAGATAAGAAGCAGACTATCAACAGTTAAAAAATATTGTACCACAGCACTGCAGAGGTAATGTCCTTTACATAGCAAAATAAACAATGGTCATTACTTGCCCGGGATCGGTAATCGTAAACACTTATTCACCTATTCATCACAGCTTCCATAATATTAAAACATCGTGTTCGATTAGCGCCATTAAAATAACTATTCATTTCCAATTTCCAAGACTGCTTAGATACATTGCTTACACAATTTATGCCTTATATTATGTGATTTTTTTTTTGAGAATTATAGATCAACTAACATTCGAACATACATCGTGAGTTTGAAAAGGGTTTCCATCTTAAAAATTAAATATCTAGCCCAGTCGGCTGAGCGGTATGAATACCTGGGCATAGTTGGTTTCCAAGGTCCGCGGTTCGCATCCCGCTTCTGCCGTTATTTTTGTGTTTGGATTGACGCGTTGAAAAAAGAATTTTATGTATAGTATATGTATATTTAATTATTAATTAAATATCTACATTTCAATCCTCTCGTGCATCTTTCATTTTTGTTTTTTCAATAGTGTTCCTATCAATAACAAATTGTCTTTTACACGTTTAAGTTTGCAGGGATGACAATTTGGAGGGTGTTGAACTTTTAGAGCTAATAATAGCTCCTGCGTGCATATTCCACATGTGCTTAATGGTTTTCGCGAAGATCTTTTTTCACTTTCCTTCCCCCTTAAGAAGTGCTTCGCCATTGTAAAATTTAAAACAAAGTGCAAAATTATTATAGCGACAGTTTCTTGGGTGAACGTTCCTATTTTTAACAATGTATTATTTTGGGGGCGACATTTTACTGTTTATTTCCTTTTATTTTGCCGCAATCGCTGTAGGAAATGCGAAAATATATTATTAAAGCTTCAATACAATTGCAGATATGAACCTACTTCAATTACTCAAATTACTCTGATCCATAATGGTATCTATTAGTTAAACATTGATAATCACACCAGCAAATATATTTTTTTGGCAAAATCTAATCACTGATTTCACTTACTTCACCATACTTTTAAGCGATAATTACATTATTTATAATAAAATTATTTCAATTATTATATACATATTTTGCGATATATCCCGCCTATGTGAACAATAATGGTCTATGATGTATTGTTTTTACAGCTAAATGTATTTCCACAATTACAGAACAAATATCAAACACAATTAAAAAGAAAATACGACAAATAAAAATATCCATAACTGATTTTAAAAATATTTTTCCATAATAAAATAGAATAATAATTTAAAAGTATACATGCACAAAGAACTTCAAAATATTTAATAACAGCAATAAGAAAATAATGTTTAAAAATTAATATTACGATTGCAACAACATCATTATTTTTATTTTTGAGACCTGCAAAAAAAATTACATTTTATTTGGTATTTTATTATAACATTATCGTGATGTTCAAAAAGGTAGGTACTTTGCAAATATATCTGTATCGAAAAATAAATACGCAATACGAAATGTGCAAATTGTAGCATTACATCTTATGCAAAGTGTTCAATCTCTTTCTTCAATCATTAAGATGACATGTCTGAGGTTGTGCATATTTGTATTGCTCATTCTGGAAACAATTGTCAAACAATCCAACGAGATGAACTGTTGCCCCGCGAGATGAAAGTCAACAAGCCAGAATCTGATGCAATATTATAACTAAATATTTTCCATTTGATTCAATATTAACCTGAGAGATGCGCGTCACATCGAATCGTATCTCAAAATTGATTGCGCACTTCAAATAATAATTTCAGCACTACATTAAAAGTATCTAAAGGACAAATCCGACCTATCCTTAAATACGGCAGACACATTTGGATTGGAGCCCCAAAATACCTTCTAAACTTAATTAACTCAGTTCAAAGAAGAGCAATACGTTTGATAAACAATGACACTCTTACGTCTAACCTGCGATCAATGGAACACAGGAGTAAGACTGGTTCACTAAGTTTTTTCTTCCGTTATTACCACGGTCGCTGCTCTTCGGAACTCCACACAAACACGAACACAACACATTTCCCGCATGCAGCGTTCAGCCTCCCTGGCTGAGCTGAGTGCACTGGTCTTGACCAGGTGTGGTCTCCTGCATGCGATTACAGTACATTATTATGTAACTCTGGTCTGAATTTTGCTTTATCGATGTAACCATGATTACTATCCATACCCGCATTTTTTGTCTATTAATCTTTAAACTCGGTCGCAGATCAATCGAGAATAAATGCATAAAAAATCAATCAATTTGGGAACTGCAGTGGATATTGATGTGAGCCATTGATGACGAGTAAAATTATTACCCCTATTGCTTGTCATTCATTGTGATTTAACTGACGTCACGCAAGTCCAATGCCGTACCAATATACTCGTATATAAGCAGGTAATAAACAATAGTTAAGTACGAAATACCCTCTCGCCCAAAAAATATATGTAAAGGGTCCGCCATCTAACTTTATTTTTCAACTAGTGCTTATTTCGTGAATGATAACACTTAGCTCATGTCTGATTTGACAGATAACTAGTTTTATCCTTCCGCTGGACGTATGTGGTTGTGTATACGCTTGAACAACGCTGGGAAATATTGCGACATTACTTTGAAAATCATGTTATTGCCCGACATCTAACGTTTTTTTTTTTCAACTAGTGCTTATTTCGTGAATGGTAACACTTAGCTCATGTCTGATTTGACAGATAATTAGCGAACGAATATGGTTGTTTAAACGCTTGATCAATGCTGGAAAATATTGCGACATTACTTTAAAAATCAGGCCATTTTTCTTCGAAAATGAGCAAGGAGTGGCCGTTACAGTCAATGGCGATCGTTATCGGGCCATTTTTGTTCACAAAAATTGAAGAAGAGGATATTGGCAACATTTGGTTTCAACAAGATGGCGCTACGTGCCACACAGCCGAAGCTACACTCGATGTTTTGCGCCCCATTTTCAAAAAAAAAACGTTATTTGGCGGACCCTTTATTATATATTCTGACAAAATTAGTTTAAAGACATCCCGTCAGTTTTATTTTCCAACTTTTCAATTCTACCAATGATGTTTTTAAAGCAAATAATCGCTTAGAACATACCATAAAATGTTATTTAAAAACCTGTGAACTTTCTAATTATGACTGAATTTTAAAACAAAATTCTGTTCTTAAGAAGAATGGAAGGTGTAAACATTTAACACTGATCTTTTTGAAAATTGAAGCTATTTTTTCAGCGACTTAACAGCATATATTTAAAACATCACCATATGTATCTTTAAACTTACTAATGAGTATCGTATTTTTTAAGAATGTCCCAATCGATCAACGACCAATCATATTGTCTGCCTCGTCATAATATGACTTACTTCATCAAGTCAACCTTCTTCAGGCCATTACACGAAGCACATAAGAAGAAAGACACTTAAATAATATATATAGGTCCGCCATCTAACGTTTTTTTTTTCAACTAGTGCTTATTTCGTGAATGGTAACACTTAGCTCATGTCTGATTTGACAGATAATTAGTTTTATCCTTCCGCTGAACGAATGTCATTGTGTATACGCTTGAGCAACGCTGGGAAATATTGCGACATTACTTTGAAAATCATGGTAATGTTGCAGAATGTGTGCGAAAATTGCGTACGGATTTTGGAAGAAGAGAATCACCGTCAGCTCCGTATGTTCGTTATCTTGTGAAAAAAGTGAAAGAAACTTACAAAAGTGCTAAGTGTATTAAATGATGGAGTTTAGTTTCCTTATTTGTTACGCTCCATGTTCATGGCTTTGTTCCACCACCGATCAGTGGCTTATTCGCAAACCGATGGAGTGGAAATCAAGAGCAATCGATCGACTCCTATCATGCTCATACAATTTGCATATCAATGACGTGAACAAAGTCCTTCCGCATTGTAGCATTGCGCCTGCATTTTGCTTAGAACTCTTCAATGGGTACCATAATTATAATACCAAATAGTGGTGAATACTGAATACACAATAAGAAGGTATATTCATGCATTGTATTGTATTCGTATACATTTTTTTACAGCGCCTTATTACCCTCATTTATCCACACATTTGCGAATCTAGGCACTTGGCTTAAAATCCAATGCAACCGTAAAGTGAGTTTTGAGAACAAATGCATCTGTAGATACTATGTAATGATTATTACTTAAATATACATATACTATACATAAAATTCTTTTTTCAACGCGTCAATCCAAGCACAAAAATAACGGCAGAAGCGGGATGCGAACCGCGGACCTTGGAAACCAACTATGCCCAGGTATTCATACCGCTCGGCGAACTGAGCCATTGCTATGCCTAGACCGACTCGCGTTGAAACTAGTATTTATATCATTGTTTTTTTTTTTCATTTATCATTCATCATTAACCTTTCCTCCCCGGTGATGTCTATCGACTACACATTGCTTGTAATAACTTAAATATCTCTGTAAATATAATACATACAGGGTTCAGATTTCAGGTATTCCTCCTTAATACAGTTACGTATTGAAAAAAAATATATTTATAATAATAGGCACTCATCGGGAGCAGGAAATATTTTTCTAAAATCCGGAATAAATTCACCACTACAATCAAGACGCGTCAACTGTCATGAATTCATTCGACCTGTCGGAAGCGTGTGCAAAAATAAAATTAAAAAATACCCAGATGCGTCGGCATCTATACTCCTCACTCTCGCTGACGTACTAATATGAGTGAGCGAGACGGGAAACCCCAGTTGGTCGGCTCGTTCGAAATAATTTCGATGCGCGTCGGCTCATCAATATGTCGACAGGCTAAGTAGTGTTAGTAGCTCTCGGAAGTTCACGCGCCAAGGTGCGTCTGGCCGTTTGAGGTCTTCGTCTGATGTTTTTCATGTTTTTAGCTATTAAATGTCAATTATTACTGCTTATTGACATCAACTATTATAAAATTAAGCGATATCTTTGAATATTTTCATTTTTTAGAATTTCTACTCATTTTATTCACTTTAAATCAGAATGTGTAACGAGTACACACCATCGGAACGCGCGGAAGTTTTTAACATAGTAAGGCGAGGGTTAATGTGCGAGTACTTATGCAATTCGGCTGATAACAAAACGATTGTTTTTGTGTATATTTTCCAATAAGAGTTCAGCTAGAATCTTCTTTTAAATCAAAATGTCCATTTAAGAATATTAATAAATTAAATACATAATTTATATATAATACATTTGCGTTAGTTAAATTTAAATTGTATTTACATACTTTAACGTGAAGTATAAACATTTTTATATTCTATTATTTTGAATATATTGTATTATATTTTGTTGCCAGTTAATTTCATACCAAAAATTATTTTCAGGATAAAAATCGCTCAAGTGGTTAAGTCCTTAATGTTTCAAATATTTTTCAAAATTTAATTACATGAATGTTTTCGAATATCGAATAATAAAAGCTTATCTTTTGCGTAGTTGGCATTAGAGTAAGCCACAAAACAATTTTCATCGCGCGTATTTTTTGTCCACCACCTTTTCGGAGTTTTGAAATGAACGCATAAATATTGTATGTAGTACCTTATAGCAAGGAAATGCTTTTAAATTTACATTTCAAATGTTTTTATCTACTATTTTAATTCGGTCTGGTCTTCGTCGTTAGCCACCTCCTTATTAAAGCTTTTGGTCATCACAATATTTTTTAATTGTATTTCCATCTGATGCCATAGGTTGATGATGACTTTTTTATTGTCTAAGGACCTCATAGTAAGTAGCCTGCTAAAAGCACTAAGAGAAGCTTTGACAATTATGCGACCACATACATGGTATACTTAATTAAAACGATTATTATTCATCTTTGATTTTAAAATACTTTATTTGCAACGAAAAATATGCATAGGTATTAGCATCCTCCTCTCTCTCAAAAAAGGCTGTCAGTCGCGTGATGGCAGGACTAGCAGCAGATTGATAGCACAGACCTTTTCAGAAGCACATTGACATATATTTAGGACAAATTTTACAAGCTTAAGGCTCGACCTAGTCACAGGCATTAGGCCGAGCCACAATACAATATGCTCTCGCCGACGGGCGGTTCACGACTGGGGTGATGGGCTGTCGCACCGGCGCCACCGCGGCGGTCTATATAACGAGTCCCAATATGGTGGACACATAAATGTATGACAAGCGAACAGAAATAAGGGACAAAAGATTGTATATCGAGGTTTTCCGTACCAGTCAGCAAGGGCTACATCATGCTGATTTCAGTATTTAAAAAATATATTATTAAAAATTTGTTTATACGTACGAGTACTATTGCATTATAAATTATTAATATAGTTGCGTTTTATGAAGTAAAATAATTATTATATCATAGAATAGTGATTTCATAAAACATATGTATGTGTGTTTGTCGTTTATATCTTTTAATATTCATAAATTTTTCTCCAAAAATAGAGCAAAAAGTAATTATCAACATTTTATAAAGTATAAATGAACTACATTTCTTAGTATTCTAAGATCTATGTTATAATCTTATCACCCCTCCTTACTATTTCATACTCAAAGGTACAAGCAATTCTGCAGGTGCATAAAAACGCACTTTGCCCGCTGCATTACGCTTAGCTGAAAATACCTACCTAACCACTCCTACTTACCTTCCTAAATATTCTGGGGAGGAATACCAATAAGTATATAATGTTATACCTAACCTCTCATTAATTCTTCGTCCCTTTCTCACCTTTCCCTCACGTCATTTTAAAAAGAGATGAAAAATATCCAGCTTGGGTGACCATATTTTTGCATTTGTTGAATATTATGAAATTTATTTCTAACGTTTTTAGGCATTGGTTTCCTCTCGCTTATTATAATAAAATGTATATACTATTGATTTTCACTATCCGTTTTTTAACTGGGGCATATGCTCGCACACAAATTGACAGTTGTTTAAAAATTGTATAAAAACTAGCATGATTATCTGTATGCAGAAGTTCCGCCGAATATATTCAATGGTTCCTGACGTGTTTCTAGGATAATGTAAGTCTGAGGGCAGCTGTAATATCTGATATATATTTGAGATTGTGTGAATCAGATTCATAATTTTAATCGGGTGGCTCGATGATATAAACTAACCAAAAAATATGAAGAAACTCGCAAATTTAACATGGATTTAAATTTTTTTTTTTTTTTTCAAAACTCTAATCTTCTTTTATAGATCGTTGACTAGATTTCAATATTATTAGTAATAAAATATACACATACAATTATACATCAAATTTTATACGCATCAATTAATTCAGAAAAATTTCGGCAGACATGGGATTCAAACCACGAGCCTTGCAACCTTTGCTCCGTTCTACACACCACGCAGTCCACTCAACTATTTATCTACCTGAATATATACGCGAAAGATCATGTATTTATACCATTGTTACCATCCTATACCGTCGGTTCGAATCCCACGTCTGTCGATATTTTTTCTGAATGAATTGATACGTATAAAATTTGATGTATAATTTTATGTGTATATTTAATAAATTTAATGTTTTATTGTTTTGAATTTTATGTGATATTTAGCACTGCTTTAAACAGTAAAATGTCGATTGTCAAGAATATATTATAACTTCATTTGTTATTGAAAGTAAATTTTATCTTCACATTGTGCATTTGCATAAAATAATGTATTTTTTAGTAAAAATAATAATCATGTTATTTAATTCGATAGCAGTTGGAAGCAAAAGTTTCCCTTAAATTGGAGCCTTAATGGTCACCTGTCATAACTAGGTGACTGACTTGTCCCTCTTGTTTTGGTCCCCAGTCTTGAGTTCTCTGTTTTCCCTGTTAGGCTAGGGCGCCACGGTTGATTTTGGAATATTTGCATTTGAATCGCCAGCTCTCAGAATGTGGTACGAAACTTTTACCTCCGCCATTGTTTAAAAAGTTCAATTAACCATAAACAATTTTATTGTTGTTGGTGTTTTCTGCCATTTATTGTTGTCATCCATAGGCGGGACTATTCCTCATTTTGTTTAAAAGTATTTATATGGCTTCCGAATCTATTTATTTTTAATAATAGTAAATACTATTATTATGATATTTACCATTCTCTAATTACCAGTTGCTTGTCTGAAAGTGATAAAAAAATACTAGAGGCCTTTAAGATGTGGTCATACAGAAGAATTCTTTGTAGAGACCACGTCACAAGCAATGATGTTCTCAGCATAATCAAGGAGGATAGGCACCTAGTAAGAACCATCTCAGAGAGGCGAGCCCGATGGATCGGTCACATCATGCGCCACGATGATCTTCTTCACGACATTGTGGAAGGGATGGTTGAGCGTAGAAACTGTAGAGGGCGCCCTCAGGGAGTATTTGCAGCAAGTGTTCGACCATGAGTTGTATGAGGACCGAGGGGACAATTACAACAGAAATATTATATATATTTTCATAAGTATAGTTAAATGGATTGATAAGTGTTGGATTACATAAAAAATCTGTAGCTTGTAAAACATATTGTAGTTGTCAATAATAGCACGAAAAATACATAATAATATTTAAATTTTGTACATGAAAATTAGCTTTTAAATACAAGTTCATTATGCTGAGCTGAAGAGGACTGCAGAGGATCGTGTGGAGATCGAGATGCAAGATTTTGTTGCTGCAAACCAATCCACACATAATGCTTTTTTTTCTACTTTCTCTAGTATTGCGTCCTGTTATTACTTGAAGACTTTTCCCGTGAACAGATGTGCAGCTGTCGCACGAACTTTTATTTGGTCTTCCTGGAAGTTACATACCTACAGGTATCTCGTCAGTTGATATGCTTACTTATTTCAGAACAAATTCATCAGTTCATATATCTTTTGTATCTTCCAATGCAATGTTTTTATAAAAATAAATCGCGCCTATGGTTTTGTTTTACCGTATATATAAATATATTTTTTATACAAAAAAAATTGCGATATTTAAAGGAATCGTCATTTAATTTTATGCGCCCTGAACTACTTTTTTTATTATACAACTTGAGATTTTATTACGATAGCTTCAAGAGCCCTATCCGTTCACAAATCAAGTTTTTCATAAAGAGACTGCGATAAAATAATTTATTTGTGGTCCATTACATGCGATAAATTATGTGAAGATTTAAAGAGTATGACGTGTGATGTAGTGTGACATAAAATTGTTATGAGTGAACGAATGTAAACATACTACCAAATAGTATAAGTATATCGCGATTAGCATTCATATTTTCCGGTCTAAAAGTGCCTTTTTAACGACGCTGTTCACATACTTGTAATGTTATTTTTTATTCCTGTCTTTTGAGATTCTTGTGTTTATTTTTTTTTTATATGAAGCCGTATAATTTTTTAATCACCTTCATTAATTAACGTTGTAATATGCTAACTGTTATTCATATTTATTTAATGTTGCTTTTAATTTTATAGTAATTAAAAATACATCATTAGCTTAACGTCTAAGAAGCTATAATTCTTAACTATTAAGTTATAAACAACTTTTTTTTGTTTGAAGTATTTAATTCAATTAATAGGCAGTTTTTATTTAGCAAACGGTCAGTAATAAATAACTAAAAAGGTAAGTAAAAAATTCGGCAAGAAATAGTTAATGAATGGTTATTAATAATTGGTTTCCATTTTATGTGATAACTATTCATTCATTTACATTATTTTTTACCAATATTGAATACATTACTTCCATTTTAATTTTATATTAACTGACCACATTCATACTGATATCCTCCTCTTCCATTTAGGACATCAGCTGAAGGATGCAGGATCAGGTTCACAATATAAACACTTGCTTATGTTTCACATACACGTTTATTCGTCAATAACGTCGCCCGTTAAAGGGCCGCCATTAGAGGCGGTCCTATCACGATGACGGGCGAGTTGCGACTACTTGTCCGCTCTCACATTTCGGCGGTACCACCCGCCAAGAGGACAGTTGTACCAAATATCAATGGACCAACTCTCATAACAATTATTTTGGCGTATGCAAACACCGCTTAACATTCGATGTAGATGTCACGCAAGCGAACCAAAATAATAGACAAAAGATCGTTTGTTGAGGTTTTACGGTATCGGCCTTAAGGAGCTATATCAAGCTGATATCAATACTTACGCAGTGGATACTGTCAATTTATTTCCTATACTGACAATTAATTTAAATAACTGCCAAAACCTTGAATTAGTTACTGAACAAAGAAAAACAAGACTTATTTACCAACGAAATACCCTAATTTTCAGTGTAAATAAATGAGAAAAATAATTATTACATTTCAAATTTTACTGAAAAATTTACATTATTTGAATTTATTAGCACATTTTTTTAAAAACAAAACTTAGGGTTGAGTTTATACGCGTAATAAGTTCGTAACTGAATGCGGCACAAGCAGTTTTTTATGTTCAAATTCGGGGGTTGGTAATATTACCACCTGCTTGAAACAATACACCGCAGCCCCTAAAATGCAAGGGGATAATTCGGGGCAGAATTGCGCATGCGTAAAAGACCAAACATTTTATTCAAAATTAGCGGAATTACCCAACGTTGCTTCGAAGGAACAAAAGGGGCGTTTCTAGACGCCAAGATGGTTGGCTTTATCTATTGTATAACAGTAATAATATAATATCTTTGCTTTATAATAATATATTTGTACGAATACTTCATAAAATAAGCCAAAATTGTAATTGTTTCAAGATTGAAGCTGATATGAGGACCGTTGGTCTTTATAACGGTTTTAGGAACATAGTAAGTGAAAATCTCTCATACTTTACCATTCTAGTATCAAAAAATATAATAATTATTCTTTATTAAGTGCAATGCAATGCATTTTTACTGGATTAAAGTATATAAAATTTGTTATTGTGGTGAATTCAGAAATCGACTACGTTTTCTTTTGAGCCTATATGAAGTATTTTTAACATTTTATTTCTTATAAAGGATAGATACGTACGAGTATGTACCTAATATTATGCCAATAGTTTATATACTAACATCCTCCTCTCTTCAAAAGGTTGTTATTCCGTCGCGTGGTGGCAGGATAAGGAACAGATTAATAACACAAAGAACTTGTTTTATTTTACAAACTTATGGTCCGACCTAGTCATAGCATTCAGGCCGCGCCATAATACAATATGCTCTCGCCGACGTCTGCACACGACTGGCGCGCCCGTGATGTACTGTCGCACAGCGCCACAAGTGACTATCTCCGTAACTAGTCGAAAATACCAATCATGGTGATGTCAACACATAATAATTTGATTTTAGAAGACATATACCTTTTAAATGATTAAATAATACATAACAATATTACATATATATTTAATGTATTATAAAAATATATAAATAAAGTGTAATGTTTGTGGTGTTGCAATATCGTACGGGTACTCGTATATTGATACATTGTAAATCTATTGTACCCAATAAAACATGTGACATGTGACATGTTTTATGATTGATTTAATCAGTTTCTCGCCATGCGAATGTTTCAAAAGGCTGTTAGAATGATATATTTTTAAAAATGCTTTTTTTAGTACCCTCATATAAGTCGTCACACTGCAGGGGTGTCCTTGAATTGTTTGCGGAAGTTGGCGCTGCACCCACGTAAATAATTGATAATTATATAACAAAGCGCCGCATGGAGGGACAATAGTAATTACAAAAACCGCTAGGAGTGCTAGCGTCGATGTATGGGGTGGCTGTTAATAGGTACTGTCTATGGCTTAACTCGAAGATGAAGAAGAGAAGAGCAAATGATTTTGGCCAGTGCTGTGCAACCTTTTCTCACCTACGACACACCAAAGTTCTTCCTTAAATTCCGTGGCACACTAAAGTTCTGTATAAAATTAAGAAAATTGTAAGTAGGTAATTAGCGCAGAAAGACCATTGTAAAGTTATTTAATTTAATATTGTCTAATTTAACCGCGGCACACCTGTATCGGCTCACGACACACTAGTGTGGTATACCGGTTAGCGCATTTAGACAATAGACCATTGTTGAAATTATTTTGAATTTAAATAATGTAAAAATGATTAATTTTAAAAAAAAAATAAAAATAAGATGCAGAAAATGAAAAAATATAAAATAATATATATTTTCATAATTGGCCTATAGCTGTATATAAATTTATTATTATTTTGTCGTGGTGTAGATTATTATATTTTAGTTCTTTAAGCATGTGTGATTTTTTGTCTATTTAAAAATTCCTTCATATACGAGTATTTTTAATTCACAAAATATTTTGTAAATATTAACTCTTACGCCATCCGAGATGCATTTTCAGCAGACGATTTTGGAGGTAAGGAATTGCAATGATATTTTGTACCTATTAAATACTGGAAAAAATGAGGGATATATTGGGTCCCCCATGGAGAGATATCAATTAATGCCTTAAAAAGAGCCATATAGCCCCTATAATATCAAAGCATCAGCTGATCGCGGGGGGTTGCCCGTCTAAAAAACAGCGATCATATTTCACAATTGATATTGCCATTTGAGACATTTTGAGAGGTCGCCCATGGTCTTAAATGCGAATTGATGCAGTGTACTTTATTTATGGTGATATTTTGGATCAAAGAAGGGATGAATTTGCTACCAGCACGACGATATTAATTAAATTATAATGGATAAATGTTATTTGATAAAAAATAAGCGAAAGAATAGTGAAAATGAGTCAAACGAGTATAAAGTTTTATAGGAAGTTGATCCACGTTTTTAAGATATTTGTAATTGATTTTTATTTTTTTATTTCATATCCGTTTCCTAGCATCACATAGTGAAAATCTGCCTCCACAAAACATTACATGTTATCAACAGTTATCTAAGATGAGTAGAACCCGGGGTTATGAATATAAAAAATTAAAGCCACGCATGTCCCTAATCGTGTAGCTTTATGACTGAGCAAAACTTAATATTCAAATCAAATTTAAAAATCCTGGCCTGCTACTTAATCCTGATGGTTCCTTACTATTGAATTATTAAACATATTATATTACATCAAACACATCATCGGAATTATGTTTGTGCTTAACTGAAATGGAATAAAAGTATTTTTGTTCCTTTCGCATAGTCTAAATTTGTGGGTAATTTACACGCTAACCGAAGCAACTATTTTTTCTATATTTTTTGTTTATATAAAAATGCTTCATGAAAAAAAAACAAGCTCTCTTTTAAGTGACAAAACTAGAGAGAGATATATATTGTTCTCACATTTTCAATTCCTAGATTAATTCCCAGCCTCCCTAGCGCACAAAATGGGGAACAACAACCAGATATAATCGAGGGTAATTAAAGCCCATTAGAACACTACAAAAAGCTCTCTCCTCCACGTCCTCTTCTCTAGCTAAAAGTCCTCAAGACTGGTCCCCTCTGAAATGCTCCCCCGGTCATTGAGATATTTGCATATCAATTTGTCTGGAATAACAAATGCGCTTTCGAGAGCCGTTGCAGTTTTATCACTGAAAGGATCCGGTGGCGGTCCACTTCCAGCATCCGGCAATTTCGTCGTCTATGATAGATTGTGATACACCCTTGCATGCTCTTGATATCAACGATCATGACTAAAGAGGCGCTTAACACATTAGTAACTGAGTGTTACTGTACATATGTAGAACTATCAACTTGTATGTAAAAATATTATGACTTATTGTTCGTGTATTATTCGCCTTATATCATAGCATAGTATCAAAACATTATTTATCAAAGAAGAATTATTAAAATATGCTAAAAACAACGACAATACCTAAATAGCATGCCTTTTTATTAATTCATTTATCTACCCATTAGTAATTTAAAAGTATTAAAAAAAATATGTTTTAGGCATGAAAAATAACCCTAATCGAAAATTTAATTTATTTTCGTAAATTTAAAACGCAAATTATTTATGCTCGTAGACAAATCATTTTTTGTTTAGGTAAATTATAAATGAAATAAAAGCGATCAGTGACATGAAAATAATGAATAAAAGGGTAAAACGGTTCTTCAAAATTATAAAAATCAGATCTGACGTAATTGTACAAAAATGAGAAATAAATGATATAAATATAATTTTTTTATTACATTATAATGTTACTATTATTAAAATGATACTAATGTAAACCTCTCTGTATATGATTCAAGCTAGGTACTAAGTAGTAGTTGTATGTATATGATCCAAGCATAATAAGTATAGAATTTATATAAATTGTATGAAATATTTATATTGTTAAAAAGGTATTGATTACATTAAGTTCATTAAAAGGTGTCTGGTGGAAATTGAGACTTAGATGGGTCGAGGCTATTAAAGAATCGAAATATATATATGTAAATGATGCTGAAATTGTCACTTCGACTATAAAAAATTTATAAATTTTAATGATATTATTTTATATTCTAAAAAAAATGTTATTATGTAAAAAATGTGAAAAAATAATAATATAAATTATACAACACTTAAATCAAAGATGAATCCCACGCCACACACAAGATCTACCTTTAAGTGGCGTGGAAAGCGAATTTCCAAAAAAAAAACAAAAAAAAAAAAAAAATGAATGTAATACTGTCAATAAAATCTTAAATGTATCCTATTATATTTGACTAAAAAAAAAAAAATATCGGATTCCCCTGATTTTTGACCACTGTAACCAAGCTTACTCTAAAGATCTGGGACTGTAATATATTATTATATACAGTGCCGATTTTAGGGCGTTGAATAAGCTAAGGGCGCCGAAAGCAACCAATTTTTCATATACATATATATTTTAAATATAAACAATATGGGGCGCTAGAAAGAAATGTCCTAGGGCGCCGCAGGGTCTAAAGCCGGTACTGATTATATATAATAATACTAGTATGAATTAATAGTGCTGATTTTTTAAATTGCAATGGTAACGCTAAATATATTCTTCCTATCTGTATCTGACAACTTTGACAGCTTAAATGATCTTGTAAGACTAGGTTAGTCGAAGTAGTGTTGGTGAGTAAATAATTATCATATTCTGTGTCAAAATGTTATGGGTTTCAATGTGTTACAGTAAGCTATCCCTCTTTTTCTCATATTTGCACGATTCCCCGCGTGTAGGGGAGGGATAATTTGCATGCCGTGGGGCAACACTGCGATTGTTCTCACCGATTGAGGAGCGGCGGCGCCTGTTGTGGGTAATTGAGGGACAAGGTCGGGAAACCTCTTCATAAGGGCTAGCAACACCAAGAAAAAATATCAGACCATGATTTTATTTTTTGGCATATTTTAATATCCTCTTATCCAATATTGTATTACGTAATATTCAATAAATTCATATTTTTTTCAAGCATTTTTCTAAAAAAATAAACTGGATGCTTAGAAAACATGGAAATGATAGTTAAAAAAGTTAAACGAATAAAAATTATGTCCCACAAGATGTTTGGGCGACTTATTAAATAAGATACCAAATTCTCTTTTCAAATTATTAAATTTATAATGCGCAAAATTACAGCCATATTTAATAATTGTGAAGTGTGGCCTGAAAGGACCATCGTTCAACCGTACGTGTAAGACGAAAGAATCGCAGTGAACAGTGGTTGAAACCAACTTGAGTGAAAGATATTGACATATTTAGTCTAATATTGCTTCAGATTCAGTACTGGTGTTGACTGATACGAAATGTTTTCGGATGTTTGATTTTGTAACAATAATGCCGTGTTATTTGTGTGTCAAACATGATATACTTATGAAATGGTTTTTGTTGTTCCAAGTCCAACTATTTGCGTGAGTATCCCGACACTAGTTCTGAGTGTGAGGTCATTGACACTAAATATGTCAATACATTTATAATGCCACACTTGCAATTACTTTAATAATAAATTAAAATATAAATATTTTATGATGTTTTTAAAGGAAATAAAAAGAATTGAATTGAATTATTCAGTGTATTAGATGTTTTTAATGATGTTAAAAAAATGTGTTTGACTAAGTTTAATGTGGGTTTTTAATATTTAATTAATTGTTTAAATATTATTATATCGGCAATCATAAAATCCAAGATCTTTTTTCTATCTGTTAATATTTTTAAGACTTGACAATTTCATAATGATAAAATTTAGTATAAACATTATGCTCAGATTCTAATTAAATATATATGATCGGTTAACACATGAAGGATCATTTTGCTCGTATAAAATAAAAAATAAAAATATATAAAAAACTGACAGCCCTGAGAAGTTTCCGACCCCATGAGAAAATCCAACAACTCCGCAATAACTTTACAGTCAAATATGAAGTCAGATTAAAACACAATCGCAGCACACTTCAGGGTTGCCACCTGCAGGGATGCTGGGAACCATTTGAATAACAATGGACTCTATCCCTAGATCTGTTACGATGACGAGAGGTTCAGAGGGGAGGCTGAATGCTACCCTTATCGCTGTCATCTGGGGTTGACTTATTAAGCTTTTTATTATTTGCATGCTTACCACCCCTCTTTGATGGGGAGGACGATTTCGTGAATGTAATTATTATGATAGTTGTTACATGGGTAATAATACGTGTTATTTTGCATTTAATAATAGGCTTAATATATTATTCAGCTATCTAATGTGTTATTTTATTTACAGTACAGTTCTGTAAGAGGCTAACGTTTGATTTTTATTAAAATAAATATTTGTTATTCTTTAATGGTTCACGTGCTTACCCCAAATAACTAATAGCTTTTACTGAATTTTAGTGATTTTGTTTTATCGTGAAATTACTAGTTTATGAATTAATTAAATTGTATGGATTTAAATTTTTGTTAGAATATTTTTTCAATACTCTATTCTTCTTTTATAGATCATTGACTATATTTCAATATTATTAGTAATTAAATATACAAATACAATACATGTACATCTTTTTTTTTATACGCATCAATTCATTCAGAAACATCGGCAGAAGCGGGATTCGAACCACGAGCCTTGGATCCAGCATTTGGTCAGGTCTTTTTTTTTACACCACCTAGTTCACTCGACTATTTCTCCACCTAATAAAATTGTATTTTAACTAAACTTAAAGTGGAGTCCAATATGAATTACTTAAATTTGACTAAAGTACTAGTAAATTATTAGAAAATTAAATTATTAGTATTATTAATTTATAATGTCATGAAATATTTCGTACAAAAAGTTTTAGTGTATTTGAGATAAATCAATAATTAGTTATTAAATTTATAATTTATTTTATTATATAATTATATCAATTTGCCATCAACATCATTTACTTTTAATTGAACAATATAATTAATTCATGTCATTTTTAGTTTGAAATAACAGTTCGTTTTTATTTATACAGTAACACCGCGCTGTGTTATATTACTTAGCTTAGATTTGGTTGTTTAAGACGATAGCGAAACCTAGCCTCGAAATTTGACAGATCATATTGCTATTCTTTCGATTCGCAAATTTGAAAGCTAGTGTGATATGTTCGGCAATCTTTAAAATTCCGATAGACCGTAGGGGAAACACCTAGTGTTTTTTAATCCGGCCATAGGTATTCACAATATCCCACCTTTACAGTATTATTATATTATATTATAAATGGATAAGCCCTGATCACTGGTCTACCCAAATAATGACTGGGCACGGCGCTTTTAATGACAGATTATACTCATTTAATTAAGTTTCAAACCCTAGTTGCCCCTGTGGCGCCCCTTCCAGACCTCATCACACATTCTCTGGGACTGTCAGTTCCTCTTGTTAGAAAGAGGAGTACTTTTCGATGCAGTTCGAGGGAATCGCCTCATCTCTATCGGGCATGCAGACTTTGTGGTTACTAAAAAAAATCCTCGCATTTACATCTTTGCTCGTATTTTCGGTGAGAGAATCTATCTTCCATACTCTTTACAACCCACGAAAGCGATTCTAATCTCTTTCACGGGTATTTCTTTTAAGCACTTCTGTGCAGTGGCCACAATTGTTCAGAGGGGACTCCCACTGGACTTATCAGTTGCTAAGTGATCATAATGTTCATCTGAATGAGCGCCTCATCAAGGACACTTTACTGTCCTCCGGTGGGGTGTGAGGCGGGTAAAGTCTAGTATTATTCTATTCCTTTATTTGTTTTCCACCATGAAGGTTGTGCCTGCTTGGAGCTACCTGCGAGAGTGCATCCTTCATTAACGTCGCCTGCATAATTACAAATGCAACGTTATTTTTTCTCTCTAAACAAACACTCTCATATGACCTTAATACCGCCTACTCTCCCACATAGATGCAGCTTCTTTCATCTCACACATAAACACACACACATCCTTGTGGTTTTGAGAAGCAGGACCGTTTTAGGCAAGCAAGATGAAGATAAATAATTGGTTTTTCATCAATGAAAATATATTTTTATCACAATTATTATAATATTTTAAGAGCGACGACTAAGCTATCATACCTAGTATTTAGTTTAATGATAAAACTCAAGTGTGATTCAGAAGATAAAAAAAACATATTTGCCACAGAAAATAGTATGAAAAGCTGCCAAAAGTAAGTGCTTCTAATTTCAAGCGATTATGATATGAAGAGTGTCACGCGTAGTCTTTTTGATTTGCCATAAGTGAAATTAATTTTAAATTAATCTTCATGGGCCTATGTGTGTTGTGTTTTCAGTTTTTAAACAAATAATTATTTCTTCATAGCTTGTAATGTTTCACATGCTTTCTCCATATAATAACTTGCACCTGCTTTCAATTATTTAAAGTATATTAACTTTTATGCTTAAAATACAGTTTTTTTTTTTTAATATTTAGGGATCATCATTATTTGTTAATTACGAAGATTACAATATATGCTAACGTTACAGTGCAATATCAACGTTGCTCTTTAAATATCCCGAAAATCTTCACATTTAGACGGGTAAGCTTGAAAAATGTTTTTTTTTCTTACTTTCAGATCATTTAGAGTTAAATACACAGTAATTTGCTGCGAGTTTTGGTCATTATATTTGTCTCGGGATAAGTGTCAACTGCTTGTAGGTGTTCTCTTTATCTAGCTTTGTTCCTTCATGCTGCCCTGTTTACCCGATACATAATTTGAATATCAGAGAGCCAGCAGTCGCGTTAGAATTGTCGCCGGTCCAGTGGAGGAGACCAGAGGAAGGGCTGAGGTGCAACAGGTCGGCCAAGGACAGCCACTCCGCCATATTTATAAAAGAATTAACCCTGCATTGACCTGAAAATGAACAAAAAAATAACAGTTAATACATACGTTAATCTATAGCAAATACCATCTTGTATGACATTTCTATCATCAATTAATCAGAGAAAATAAAATGGTAAAAGTGAGGATTCAAACTGCAGATACTGTATACATTCATTACACTTCTCGCTGAATACTGGTCTATTTTATCACCAAAACGAGCCGAGAAATTAATACGTATAATAATTTTATGGTTTTACATACAATACATAAATGCATTTATTTGTTAGGTTACATAAAAAATATTAAATAAATTGCTATATAAAGTATTCACAAATATTTTAGCTGGCAACATATTTATTTATTGTACGTATTGGTGTACAAAAGATGGTGTTCGCTTTAGATTTGTACATTTTTTTCGTAATCGTTATTACGTCGCGAGGGGGCAGGATGAGGAGCAGGTCAGCAGACAAACACGTTCTTTTAGAAGCACAGATTATATTTACGTTAAAACATTACAAGTTTGTGACCACGCGGTACGACATGCCCGCGCGGCCGCGACGCGGACCTTACTTCGCCAAAGGGAGGGGACCAACTCACGCGTGGGCCCGCCGGCGCTATGGATCTCGCTCAGCTTCACGAGCGGTGATGTTAATAACTAACACACCCGTCAGCGGACCTGTTCGAAAATGACAATATGACGGCGCACCTAAATGCACGACAAGCGACCCGAAATAAGAGACGAAAGATCGTATATCGAGGCTTTCGGTAACAGTAAGCAAGGACTACATCATGCTGATGTCAGTTTATATTGTACCTATATACATAATATAGTAATTATGTAGGTTACGGACATATTTTTCATTTTTGCGAGAAGTATTTTACAAGACAAGAAAGAAGATGCATGCATAATGTTATTTACGTACTTCGAAAGTGGCCGTAGATAATAAGTGACCTACTAGTAAAGTAGGTACCTGTATACTATGCTAAGCATTAGGTTGGACTGCAATGATTCTGAAATAAAAATTAACTTTGAGTTTTGACGTTAACGTCAATGATACAAGTTCGTTATTTTTTTTATTTTTTAAATAAGGTTTTTTTTGACCATTTTTTATAGTATAACTGTAAAAAATCTCTTTATATACATCACTATCAAAGATTATGTATCAAAAATGTTTCAGACATGAGCTAAATTCATGTAAAACCGTTCGTGCTGTAGTTTATTTACTCATGTACTGTGATATTTATATATGTTGTGATATCAGCTTGATATGGCGCCTTTAGGCTGATGCCGTAGAGTCTAGAAAAACGATCTTTGGTCTCTTATTTTTGTTCGCTCGCCTGAAATGCACATCTAATGTTAGTTTTAATTGTATAATGTTAAACAGTGCTTGCATACGCCAAAATATTCATTATGACAGTTGGTCCATTTCATGTTGGTACCACTGTCATCTTGAATTTGCTTTTTCTGCAGCGACGGTTGGCGGCGCCGAGATGTCAGAGCGCGCAGTCAGTCGACAGCTGGAGCTAGCTCGCGAGCGATATGGTGCGCGCCTAATAGCGTGTGCCAAAACGGTATTTTTGTTGCAATTGTTTGACAAATAAACCGTGATAATATATGAAACGAAAACAAGTTTTTTGTATTGTGAACCTGATCCTGCATCCTGTCATCCGTAAATAAGAGAGGTGGATATTAGTTGTTATATATGATTACATTTTCATTTTGCACTACTATTTGATTACACGGATTATTTGTATACTTCATTTGCTTATTTAGCGAAAGCTTGAAGAAGATAATGCCCTAATAACAAGTTAACTAATTTATTACCAAAATAAATAGATTTTTTATAATGCTCTGAAAAAAACTATCTATACAAAATGTAATTAACTACGATCCTAGAATACTCTATCGAATATGGTTCTCTCTTGAAGAATATAGAAATATAAATTCACCTAAATCTAAAACACTATTATAAGAAAGTTCTTTAGTTTTTCTAGTACATTTACATATTAAAATGAGATAATAACAGTGTTGACTGCTGAGTAGTCACGGCGCTCTCTCGTCTTAAGGGTTGACCCCATTTTGATATGTGGAGAAAGCAGACCCGGTCCAAAAAGTCAAGAGAGGCTACTTATCTGCTGGCGTCGTCATATTTCGGACAATTTATTTCCTGCTTACTGTACAGGAGAGATTTTGTCGCCTTGTTTTGGTACGTAGGAATTTTACATACTCTCGAGATATGGGTACTTTATCCAGTGGTGCATAGCACACAAAAAAAATATTTAAAAAATAAGATATTTCATTACTTTTGGTTATATACTTGTACTTCACCGATGTATATAACTGACAGGTTAAAGCGTTCGACTTTCATGCAAAAGGTACTATGTCCATCAGTAAATAATATTTATATAATTGATAAGGTCTAAATTTTTCATACTTTTAATACTAGTTGATGTGAGGCTGATTCGTCAACTGCCATAGCCTATTAATTAAAATTGGTATAAGCCTAAGTTATTCCAGAAACACCACCCATCGAGAGATGGAATAGATCTCTCCTTCACCATCAGAATACCTTCGAAATTCTCTTTTATGCTTAAAAAAATAATTAAATATTTTTTATCTTTAATATATTAATTTATGTCGTTTTATAATTAAGACGACGTTAATGATTTTGTCTTAAGCCCTAAATAATACGATGATTAAAATTCATTTAATTTATTAAATGATTTAAATATTTTTATTCACAATTTTTAAGTCACGCTTTTTTCTCTTAAATGAAAAAATAATGTGTTTCAGTGATCAGTAAACTTATATATAAATAAATAAGTTTTGATTTTGATTTTCATTTATAATAAAATGCTTTGATATTTTCCTTTTTTTTTTTAGGATTTTATTAGGATTATTAATACTCGTATGATTGGTCAAACCAGTACCGGTTTTAGACTCTGTGGCGCACAAAGACATTTTATTCTGGCGCCCCATGTAGTATGTATTTTTAAAAATCTAATCAAGATTAGTTGCTTTCGGCGCCCCTAGTTTATTTGACGCCCTGGGGCACCGACTCATTTCACCACCCCCTAAAACCGATACTGGGTCAAACACCTTTTCGTACATTGCGTGCACCAACCGGCGTAGTCTTCCAATTTCAATTGACTGGACAACACTTGCATCTTTTGATGATAATTGATTATGAAACACTATTTGGCGGGCTGCTGCTCTTCTCGTTGTTCATATCGTGTAGTCCCTCATCATATATAAGCCATATCAGGATTGATATTTATTTAATGAAACTAGAATTAATTTTAGTTCTTGTGAAATCATATATTGAACACACGAGAGATTGCTTTTACTACTCTTTTATGTGCGATCCATTACACTAGTCAAATTATTGCATTGGAATTAAAGGAATGGGAATATAATACGTATAAGTTCGTTTGTTATATATTACAGCGCCGGTGTTAGGGGGTAGCGAAGTGGGTTGTTGCCCCAGGGCGTCGAATCAGCTAGGAGCGCCGAGGGTTACTAATCTTGCTAAGATTTTTAAAAATATAAGCAATATGGGGCGCCAGAAAAAAATACACTAGGGCGCCGAAGGGTCTAAACACGATACTGCCATATTAGCTTTATTCAATATAATAATAATAATAAAAGCTTTTGTTCCAGCAGGATTGGGTGGGTTTTGCAATACCCAATCTGCTATATTTTTAGATACATATATATTGATAAATTACATACAAAATAATAATTATATTTAAACATAATAATTCATGGTGGTCGCTGCATCATCTCCATCCAGCGATGGCTCAGGGTGGAGTTGAGCCATTCAGAAGCAGGCAGGATGATGGTGTTGTTAGACTTCCTTATCCTGCTCCAGAAGCCGGCAACACGGTGACGCAATAATGCTGGGAATGAATGGACTCTGCCCTCCGCAAACATGTCAGATGCGCTACAGAATGTAGAGAGTTGCATAAATTGGTGATATTAATTATTATACGCAGGTTTGAGCTTCTCCCACTCTCGTTTAGGATAGCTAGACCAAAGTTCTGAAGTATACAATGCCATACAGTGTGCTTTGGTTAGCACTTTCCTGACAGCATTTTTACAATGGTAGAACCTCCGAGAAAGCATACCGCTCCGAACGCTTATTGCTATTCTTTGCCGCTCTATATCTTCAATGTCACGTAGGTCATCTGTGAAGATGTGGCCAATAATAAATATGAAAAAGAAACGAGATACCATTTGGTAAACCTGGTTGACAAACTCTGTAAGGTTATGCTTTGTGTGTCACCTCCTCCGTAAGGGAAACTCGGTTTTACCGCTAGGTGTTAGATAACCTCAGATGAAATTTATGATTGTGATATTTGAACACATAATACAAACATTCATTCGCCTTAGTCAAGCCAACTAACTAACTGCCGTGATACCCGCTGCGTTTTATTAAGTGTAATTATATGTACAGGATAAGAAAGTACCCAAAGTAAAACGTCTTATTTAAAATAAAAGTCCTGTTATACTTTATGGTTATTTTTTTTTTTAATTAACGCATTAGCCAAATATTCTCTTATAAAGCATGACATAAATGCAGATATTAATCAAATATACGAATTTTATAACACTTTATAATCTGTATTGTTCAGATAAGACTGTTCCAGATAAGTACACCCGTGCTCGTAGCCATTCATTGTTTTTGATCCCAGTTGATGCCTGTGGAGCTTCAAGCACTCAATTCGGTACATCGGCAATGGCGCTCCTAAATGGCCTACCAGCACACCTCGATCCTTTTCTTACATCCTTTTCCTCTTTTGTCGATGGTATTGTTCTCCTAGATCTCTATGATCTTTGACACGTGTCATCTTCGTATTCTTTTATGTTATTTTTAACTTTTATTATCTTTTGTATTGTATATTTATGTATGCTCTGTTTCTTATAATTTTGTACCATAGAACTTCGGTTCTGTGAAATAAATAAATAAAATAATGTCTAATGTAATTAAAAAATGCATGTCTTGTTCAGTTTAAGAAACATGCAAAATTATTTCTTAAAATAACGCTCATTTTTCTAATATATAAATTTATGTGTCTACGATCTAAATCAATCTAATCTAATATAATATAACATCCTCCTCTCTCTCAAAAAGGCGTTATTCCGTCGCGTGGGGGCATGATGAGGAGCAGTTCAGCAAAACAAAGACTTTTTCAGAAGCACATTGACATATATTTATGATAAACTTTACAAGCTTGTGGCCCGGACCTAGTCACAGCAGTAGGCCGAGGCACAATACAATATGCTCTCGCCAATGGGCGGGGGGGCGCTTGTGGTGGCTCTCGCACCGGCAGCACAGCGGCGGTCTATATAACTAGTCCCAATATGACGGACACATAAATGTATGACAAGCGAACAGAAATAAGAGACGAAAGATTGTAAATCGAGGTTTTCAGTACCAGTCAGCAAGGGGTACATCATGCTGATGTCAATAAGTTATAACTGCTAATCTTATGTTTACATCAGCTTAAAATATATCTTAAGCCACTGTATCGTGTTCGAAATGTTTCTAGATCTGCTGACAGAATAAAAAGTAACATTAATGTAACATAATAAATGTATTTTCTAATAAAAAATAATTATTAAATTTGAAGTTGTCATTTTTATGGGATGCCATCAAATCATTAAAGTAAAACATTTTGAAGTGCTCGCGTACGTCGTGCAAACGTAATTAGAACACAACGTAGAATGTTCACAGCCATTTCCTTCTTTGTCAACACTGGACTTTACATTTATGAAACATTAAACATTAAGTAGTTACAATGGAAGCGGTATTCTTTGTGACCATTTCGCCAAGGCAAACACGAGCCTTAAACGTGGGGATATTCAACCGAAGGATCTCGTGACTTGTGACATTGGTAATATATAGATTTGGACCTTATTAGTTTTTTGGTGAAGGAATAAATAATAATTAAAGAGAGTGCTCTTCTTCGTAGTATCAATCCGGTGGATTGGTTTGCAGCAACAAAAACTTGCTTCTCGATCCTCTGCAATCCTCTTTAGCTCAGCATAAGAGCTACAACTCATGTCCTCGAACACTTGCTGCAAATACTCGCCGTCTAGGGCGCGCTCTCCAGTTTTTAGCCTCAACCATCGCTCCCACAATTTCGTGAAGATGACCATCGCGGCGCATGATGTGACCGATCCATCGGGCTCGCCTCTCTGAGATGGTTATTACTAGGTGCCTTTCCTCCTTGATTAGCCTGAGAGCCTCATTGTTCGTGACGTGTTCTCTCCAGGAAATTCCTAGAATTCTTCTGTATGACCACATCTCAAAGGCCTCTGGTCTTTTTTATCACTTTCAGATAAGCACCATGTCACAAATGTTTTACCAAAGACGGAGTTAGGACTCCTGTACTCGTTTATGTGAAATTTATTGCATGATAAAGAAAATAACATAAGCTTTGATACGTTGATAATCGTATTATTTTCACCGTGTCGCCTTTTTGGTGCATTTGTTTAGCGATCGGTAGACAATTATTAATAATTGGAATATATTTTTCAGTAAATAACGCAGAAAGTACTAACTTGTAAAGCAGTTTTCATATAACATATAACAACAGTTTTCGACCGGAATCCAATACATTTCATATTCAGCAATAAAATTACAAAATGAAGAAAATGTAGATAATAACTGCTTATGGGGAGAATGGTGGTGGAGTACACACGCAAATGTATCAAGAATGAGTATTTACCTTTGTATTGCAGCAGTGGGTAGATCAGTCTGCGTGCTGAAGCTATGGACGTTGAGGTCGCTTGGTCTTCTGATAATCATCAAATTACTCCGCAGTTATTAGCCATTACCACCAACCAACACTCGTGACGCAGACTTGTACTTTTTAGGTATCGATCGGACATTGTCACTTGGCAAATTAAATATAGGGTCCGCCATATAACGTTTTTTTTAACTAGTGCTTATTTCGTGAATGGTAACACTTAGCTCATGTCTGATTTGACAAATAATTAGTTTTATCTTTCCGCTGAACGAATATGGTTGTGTATACGCTTGAACAACGCTGGAAAATATTGCGACATTACTTTGAAAATCAGGCCATTTTTCTTCGAAAATGAGCAAGGAGTGGCCGTTACAGTCAATGGCGATCGTTATCGGGTGATTTTTGTTCACAAAAATTGAAGAGGAGGATATTGGCAACATTTGGTTTCAACAGGAAGGCGCTACATGCCACACAGCCGAAGCTACAACTCGATGTTTTGCGCCCCATTCTCAAAAAAAAAGTTATTTGGCGGACCCGTTAGGACAAACTAAACACTTTTTTAAAAGTATTTACCTTTAATGCATCATACAAGTTATATATTTTTTAGCATATAATATTTTTCTTGTAATTAAATATACACATAATATACATCAAATTCTTTATACGCATCAATTCATTCAGAAAATTATCGACAGAAGCGAGATGCGAACCGCGGGCCATGGAAGCAAGCTTTGCCCAGGTCTTTATATACCGCCTAGTCCTCTCGGCTATTTATCCGTCTCCGTCTGAGCTGACACACGTTAGAAGTTGTATTTATACCATTGTTATCATCGTACATCGATGGATGTCTCTAAAGTAGTATGTATATTATTATAATATGAATGAATGTATATCCTGCATCGATAATTATGTTTGTCTTGAAAGTATGAAATTACTGTTTTATATATAATATATTTAGTCGTTTATAACCTCCTTGTATTGTTTATCATATATGTATAACATAGACCAATTTTTTTTTATGTAAACACATACAGGAGAATACCAACAGATGGTGATAGTAATTCTGAAGTCTCATCTGTGGAATTCTATGACGCTTAACATGGTGCATATAGCTTAGCGCTGCATGTGGAGTGTTGATCCGCCAATGCCATAGACAACAGCCCGAGATTTACGCATCATCCTTATTATTACAGGAATTTACTATGAATGGGTGGTCTTCACGGGACGACTTTCATCTACCACCAATTTTAATTAATAGGCTATGACTGGCATTTTACGGGTGAGGGATCAAATTCACACCAACCGAGGTATTTTAGAGCTCAGATATTGATTAAAAATCCATTAAATTAATTGAACTGGACTTGTTTTTTTTTAATATTGTACTATTTAAGTAAACGAGGTGTCAGATAAGTTAATACTTGAATGTAATATTGAAATATATTACATACACAGATTTAATATATGTAAGATTTGTGATTACATGTAAAAAAAAATAAAAAAATATTAGAGTAATGAAAAGTATGCAGTGATGGATGAAAATTTTAGACAAATAGAGTTAACATTGCTGAAATACGAATAAAAAGAGCAAGGAAATTTACAGTCGTGATATGAATGCCGCGTTTGAATTTTTTTTTTTAATTTTTGACATTCACCAAAATATTACCCAATACAGTGGTACCTTGATATAAGAGTTTAATTCGTTCCGCAACCTTGATAGTAATCAAAATTAATCGTATCTCAAAGCAGATTTCCCCATTGAAATTAGTTAAACAAAAAGATGTTTTGACAGCGAGAGCACACTGATAACTGATTCTCTGGCCGTGGCCGCGGGATTCGCGCGGGAAAGCGTGACGCGCGGTTCGTGTGCAACCAAGCTAAGCCGATTGCTCGTATTTCAAAGCAAAAAAATCGCTTGCTCGACAGCTCGTATCTCAAAAAAATCGTATGTTGGGGCACTCGAATGTCAAGGAACTACTGTGTTTAATATTATGTGTGTGATTGATTGTGTGATGCTATGTTTAAAAAATAATTCAACTTCAAGTCTTCTACCTACTGCATTTGGAAAAATAAAAACAAACACTGGCAATACTCAACACATTAGTATTGTCAGTTGTGTTTGTGAAACGATCAAACGGTGGAAGAGAACTTAAAATGCAGGTGGAAGAAGTATTGCTAAAGGGTATTATGCATTTCTTCGCTTGTTTATTGATGAGTTTATTATTATATTTCATCAGTAGACGTCATAATAACGGCGGGGTCCACGTATTGTGCTTCTTTTACAAAGGATGACGAAGGCAAAAAAAAATTACGAAATTAAAAGGGAATAGACGAGTCATGCGTACTTTAAATGATTTTTTTAATGCTTCCGTTTTTTAAATTATCGATAAATGTTCTAAAAAAACAATGGCGACAGTATTTGATCTATATTTTGCGCAGTCTTAACTGCCAAAGATTTTAAAAATAACGTTAAATTCTTTTGATATTAATGATTTTATGTATCATTTAGTGACTTTTTTCAAGTAAAATACCGAACAAGTAAGCGACTAAAATAAAAAGGTAGTATTTATATAATTTATATATGTTTTCCCATACCTGTAAAGACAAGGAAAAACCGCCTAAGATGGTATGGCCATGTGACACGGAGAGATGAGGACCACATGGTGAAGAAAGCCCTCAACATACCCACGCTGACAAGAAGACCTGGAAGACCACAGGCAACCTGGACTGCAACTGTAGACAAGGATCTGAGAACTTGGGCTTGACCGAGAATGCGACGCAGGACAGACAGACATGACGAATGTTCACAACGAGAGCCGACCCCAGATGATGGGAAATAGCGAAGCTTAAGAGAGAGAGAGAAGGAGGTAGTATTTATATGATTAACAGTTAGGTACTCACCGCAATCTATGTTAAAACAAAGTAACATATTTATACTGATTCAAATTGTAATTTTAATTTTTTAACACTTAGACTTATTGCATGAACTATTTGTCGCACAATTTGACGCATAGTTTCTATTGTAAACCACATCAGTGATCTGTCTTAACCCTTTCATTACGGCTCGGTTTAAATACAAATAATACTGTCAATAATAAAATTAGTATTTGAAGCATAAATGTACTTATCTAGTCTATTTTCATATATCACATTGGTTCTTGTATACTTTAGCTATCAGATGATGCATAAAAAACTATTCTAAGAAAGTAGCAAAACGATATTTCACGTCAACCGATGTCGACGGTCGGGGAATCTCATGATGGCATATGCCGACAACCGATGCGAAAGGCTCAAGACACTGTCTTTAAAAAAATAGTCAAATAAACGTTTTAAATACAAGTATAATCATAAAAAAAGCTAGAGAAATTCTACTTTTAGCTTATTTTCTGTTGATTTAAACTACCTCCTTTCAAGGTAGTAAGTGGCTTACAAAGTTGCTTCTTTCGGTTTTATTGTTCAAAACCTAATCTAGATTATTTTATTATTTTAGAATCTGCAGGGACATAACCTGTAGATTTTAATAACGTCCCCTATGGACGATGAAGCCAGGCGCAAGGTTTTATCATCACATCAGTGGTCGATACCACCCCATGCCCCATTAAGTGTTTTGTTGTATATACTATGAACATCAATGTTTTCCAATAAATTCCATGTCGAATAATTTACTCGTAATTTAGTACTCATCATAATTAAATATTTTGTGTTCAGCTCGGATATATAAAATAATACGACACAATATTATCAAAAATACCTCATATTTTATTTTTGTCATACAACCCAAAAAATTGAAGCAAATAGTGACCAAAATATTTGTTTTTAGCTCATAATTTTTTTGTAGGCAAAAAACCTTTAAAGAGCAAACTTTTTAAAAATGTTTTTTTATAATTATATTAAAAACATACTTATTTTAACGAGTATTCAACAACTATATATTTCAGAAGTCCAAAGTTTTACATTCGCATATAATCCTTTCCAGGATATAGGTATTTTAATGTTACGTTACGTGAATGAAGTTTCACATTCTTCCAAGTGTTTTGATATTTTTCACGTGCTGTTCTGTGTAAAATGCCTTTCAAAAAATCGAAACAAAACCAATATCGGCAATAATATCATGTTGCATAACTCATCATAAAGCCTCGTTGTCCTGTTGACAGGTTCTCCCCCAAAAGGGAGAATGGAAGCGCATCCTGACCGCCGAATCTTCTGCTAACCGAAAACAAAGCAGGATTTATTGAATGGCGACCAAACTACAACCCGTTTGTTTTCATTTACTGCGCAATTTTACAGTGGTGAGGCAAACGTTATTGGAGGATTCTTATTTATTATTTAATTATTTCACAGAACCGAAGTTCCAAGGTACAAATAATAAGAAGCATAGAGTATACATAAATATACAATACATACAAAAGAGAATAAAAAATAAAAATAACATTAAAGAAGAAGATGATGACACGTGTCAAAGATCACAGAGATCTAGGAGAACAATACCATCGACAAAAGAAGAAAAGGATGTAAGAAAAGGATCGAGGTGTGCTGGTAGGCCACTTAGGAGCGCCATTGCCGTTGTACTAAATTGAGTGTTTGAAGCTCCAAAAGTATCAACTGTGATAAAAAACAATAATTGGCTACGAGCTTATTTATTATTATTTGTATTAACATATTCCTCTCTCTCAAAAGGTTATTATTCAGTCGCGTGATGGCAGCATTAGGAGCAGATTGATAACACAGACTTTTTCAGTAGCACGTTGACATATATTTATGATAATTTTACAAGCTTCCGGCCTAGGTGGAATAACATGCCGGCCGGCCGCACTGCGACCTTCTCGGTCGTCAGCACACCACTGACTCGTGCGGCCCGTGGTCGGTCACCAGCGTCGTAACTGGCAATCTATATAATTAACGCCAATATGGCGACACACAGTCATATCTGACAAGCGAACAGAAATAAGAGACGAAAGATTTTATATCGAGGTATTCGGTACCAGTCAGCAGGGGTACACACCGATAAAGCAAAGGTGCAACGCTCGAGGTCCGAATTCCGCGTCTGCCGATATTTTTTCTGAATGAATTGATGCGTAAAAATTTGATGTACAATTGTATTTGTGTATTTAATTACTATCGATGTAATTTTCATTCTGACTTTACAAAACTATTTACTAGTATTTTCTTTTTCATATTATTTTTCGTTCAGTATTCCACGAGCCGTCTTTTGAAGAGTGCAATAAGAAATGATTTTTTGAATGCAAGAAGTGTCGATATCTTGCCAGTCCAGCCGCTCAGGGTCTGAAGGTCTGAACCTTAAACAGCGTGGGAGGAAGGTGAAGGGTTCCGGTTAAACGCTTTTTCCTATTTCACCCTTTTATTTTAACGGGGTTGAAAATCTTAAGCTATCCTCACACTCCAAACATTTATTTGGGAGAGCTTACATGATCAAAAGTCTACCAAAAAGTGTTTATTGCAGGAGAAAAAAGGTCTCTAGGCGTTAGCTTTACTTCTTTATACGCATAAACTTGTTATTTCATGCAAAATTAAAGATTTTAAATGAAATAGTTGCACATAGTATTACATTCGATAGGTGACTAATAATCTAATCGTTATCTTTTTTTACGCGATGCAATGGTTTCGGAAAATGAAGCGTAAAAATAACATATCTTTTAAAAACTCAATGAATCGGTTGCGAAAATCAAAATATGAAAAAATTGTATCTAATCGTATATATATATCTCTCTTTTCTTTGATGATTATAAATATACAATGAGAAATTCATTTATAGGCACTACATGCACAATTACATCAAATTATATATATTTTCACTGCAGTCACTTTTGGTTACGAGGTTTTTAAAATTTTGGTTGAATCGGACTCATTAAATGAAATTTGGGGAGAAATCGCGAAACAAATAAATTTCGTAAAAAAATAGCGCTGCCGTCGAAAAAAACGCGTAGAAATGTCTGCGTTGAGGGTATATTCGGTTTTTGGTGTTTTATAACTCAACTAAGATTGAACCCACGACCTTTGGTTTGCAAAGCAAACGCTCTACCATTGAGCTATGACCGTCGGCATGTCATATGACATACTACAATGCCACAAATTCTTTTTAATCGCATCAATTCGTTCAGAAAAAATATCATATTGTAATATAGTCAATGATATATAAAAAATAGATTGGAATATTGAAATAATAAAATAATATTATAATAAAATAATTTAAAAAATCCGTCTAAAAAGATCGTTATTTTATATTTATATTATATATATTTAATGTAAGCCCGGCCTAATGTCCGTTTAAGGGCTTCACACACCATTATGAGATTGTCAAAATATCGGATATTGGCTGTTTTGTGAAATGATGCGAAAACCCCGTGGCACAGCGTTCAGCCCCCCATCAATGCGTCATACGTCATGCGTAATGGCAGCAGGGGAATTCGGTATCACGACATTTACATTTCTTTAACGCCCGCCTTTATTCGGTGCAGTAAATCCATTATTTCTATAGTGATGCGATGGGACACGTCTTTATTGGGATCGTTTTTATGTGGATTCTGTGATGTTCCGAGGCCATTAAATTAGTCTATTAATGCTCAATATAAATTACGACTTCACAACCTCGAAGCGAAATTCTAGACTTGCATAGTTCGGCACACAGTAAGATGCTGTCTTAATTTCGAGACCAAGATTTTCAAATGTTCTAAAACCATACTGTGAGAGCGGCGACTAATCTACCAAACAATAGCTTAAAAAATATGTCTTACTTTTAACACAAATAAAAATTAACACATAAAAGATTTTATACAATAATTATATTTTGTAATATATACCATCATATTTCATCAACATCATTTATTTTTATAATAAGATTTTTATACATTGTATACGGTCCGCAATCTAACGTTTTTTTTTTCAACTAGTGCTTATTTCGTGAATGGTAACACTTAGCTGTGAGACATGGTGCTTATCTGAAAGTGATAAAAAAAGGCTAGAGGCCTTTGAGATGTGGTCGTACAGAAGAATTCTCGGAATTTCCTGGAGAGACCACGTCACGAACAATGAGGTTCTCAGAATAATCAAAGAAGATAGACAACTAATAAGAACCATCTCAGAGAGGCGAGCTCGATGGATTGGTCACATCATGCGCCACGATGGTCTTCTTCACGATATTGTGGAGGGGATGGTTGAGGGTAGAAACTGTAGAGGGCGCCCTAGACGGGAGTATTTGCAGCAAGTATTCGAGGGCATGAATTGTAGTGCTTATGCTGAGCTGAAAAGGGTTGCGGAGGACCGAGAGGAATGGAGATAGAGATGCAAGATTCTGTTGCTGCAAACCAATCCACCGGATTGATACTACGAAGAAGAACACTTAGCTCATGTCTGATTTGACAGATAATTAGTTTTATCCTTTCGCTAAGCGAATATGGTTGTGTATACGCTTGAACAACGCTGGGAAATATTGCGACATTAGTTTGAAAATCAGGCCATTTTTCTTCAAAAATGAGCAAGGAGTGGCCGTTACAGTCAATGGCGATCGTTATCGGGCCATTTTTGTTCACAAAAATTGAAGAGGAGGATATTGGCAACATTTGGTTTCAACAGGACGGCGCTACGTGCCACACAGCCGAAGCTACACTCGATGTTTTGCGCCCCATTTAAAAAAAAAAAAAGTTTTTTGGCGGACCCGTTACTATTCAAAAAATAATATTTTTATACTGAAAAAGCTTGATTCGTTCAATTTGATATAAATAAAACAAATACGGTAACAACTAATAACAAATAATAATAAAAAAACGTAACTACTAATAATATTTAAAAAGCTTGTGAATAAATGTTGACTGATTGAATAATAAAAATAATAATATACATACTCTGAATATATATTACAGAGACATCTATCGTTATACGATGTTAACAATGGTATAAATACATGAGGTTTCGCGTATCTGCCCAGGCAAGAGAATGGTCGTGTGGACTATGCGGTGTATAGAATAGAGCAAACGTGCTCGAGGTTCGAATCCCGCGTTTGCCGATATTTATTCTGAATGAATTGATGCGTATAAAATATGAAGTAGAATTGTATGTGTGTATTTAATTACTAAAACAAATAATTTTTCTCTAGTATATCTTGATACAAAACAATTACTTACTTAAAAAATAACAACACACGATGCTTGAATAATCCATCTGCATGGAACTCTCTCGAACAACAAGGAAAATATCAATCTTTATACCTGAAAATCTAAATACTATCGTCATATACAAGTATTTAATATTATTGTCTGGTAAAAACAGGTAAATAGAAAGTCAGTAGAACTCCTGATAAAAGGACTGATAAGACGAAATGTTCCTGCTGGGGCAGGAGAAGACTGGATGTGGTAGATGAAGAAGAAGAAGGGTGAGGGCTTCATCTTAATGTCCAACAGTAAATATAACCTTTGGATAAGCAGTATAGACGAACATGTATTTCTTTGACTGATAGTGGAAAAAATCTGCTTACGAAAATTTAATTTTCTAAGTAATTGTCCTGTATTGTCTTTATATTACATTTATAATTATGGCTGCTAGTTATTATACTAGTATTTACAATGTTTTGACTTTTTTGAGGAATAACGAGGCAAGGAGGCTGCCACAGCAGCTTTTCATCCTACAGTCTGGACAGCAATAATTATAGCTGATTTTTCTCCGGGACTGTAAGTCCTGAAAAACATTCTGTAACTATTACATAAAATATACTCGACAAAGATCTGGGAGTCACGTCCATATGCTCTAGAAAGGACGTATAAACTAATGGTGATGTAACGCAAGTAAAACATTTAACAAATACTGAAGTATTTCGTTTTTAAAATTTTAAAAATATGATTATCATTTCAGATGTTTGGTTTACTCTATTCGCGTTGTCTGTGGCCCGCATGGTGTACTTGAATTATCAGAAAATGGTAATGGTCTGTCTCTGTGTACCGCCAAGTTTCAAAACGCAGATGGCCAGCTCAGGGTCTGGTGTGGTGGGTTCTAGAAGCTCATGGTCTGTTCTGTGTGGCCGCTAGAGGAGGCCTTGACCCCGCTGAGGCGCATCCAGCCAGAGATGCAGCGAGCCGGGCTATTGCCATACCGCATGCTTAGTAGGTACTGCAGCAAACTGCCGCTTATAAACGCAATAGAAATGAGATGGCTGTTCGAGAAATTTAAAATTTTAGATTATTTTTTTTTCAATATTCTAATCTTTTATAGATCATTGACTATATTACAATATTATTAGTAATTAAATATACACATACTAAACATCAAATTCTTTATACGCATCAATTCATTGTCCTTTTTTCTGAAAAAGTTTTTTTTTAAGTTTGTCATCAAATTTTAGAGCTCTTGGGATCCGAATCAGACTGTGAAATTTTTTGAAATTATTCAGAGTTCTTTAACAACCGGCGAGCTCCATCTATTTTTCTGTGAATATATGTGCCCTCGGGTTGGACATGTTTTCTTGATACAGCATGAGAACATAAACTACATATGTCTTTTATTCAAGTCTCCGAGCTTGAAAACGACATGAAAACCTGCGAGAAATGATGCAGCGTTGTTGAATACGGTTGACATAATTTTAAGGCGACAATTTTCACTGTTAAGCAGACCTAGTGAGCACATATGAAAGATAAATGTAACATCCTCCTCTCTTTAATAAGATTGTTATTCAGTCGCGTGGTGGCAGGATGGGGAGCAGATTAATAACACACAGACTTTTTCTGAAGCACATTTACATTTCGATAACTTTACAAACTTATGGCCCGACCTAGTCACAGCATTCAGGCTGGGCCACAATACAATATGATCTCGCCGACGTCGGCACACGACTGACCCGTGCGGCGCCGTGGTCGGTCACCAGCGCCGCAAGTGGCAATGTATATAACTAACGTCACACCCATGACCGAACTTGTCCAAAATGACAATATGGCGACACACGTATCAGTCGGCAAGGGCTATATCATGCTGATGTTAAATGTTATTACAAGAATTAGTAATTTTTTGTCAAGCTTCGTTTTTTCTTTTGAAGTTCGTTGATGTTCGATCACCGTGTAGTTTCGGTGGGATGAGAATCACAGTCAAGAGCGTTCGTATCCAGCAGATAATTCCTGGAGCCGAGCAAGAAGCGGCTCTCGAGCAGGGTCAGCGACCCCCGGACCACCGAAATAACGAAGCTCCGCGCCCCGACGCCCCGCCGCCCGCACGCGGGACGCATCCAGAAATATTTACACTGCGCAGATCAGGTGCGCGCAATCATCCCCAATGAGAAACAACACGGCATATAAACTAGGTAGTAATAAGCTTATTTTGTGCTTTATGGAAATTAAGAGTGCTTCTTTGATTACTATAACACGAATAAGTTGAAGCGTGGTTGTGCATTTGGCCTGCATAAACAGAGCTAAAATACGAGCAAGAATTTTAGTTTAGTCTTCTTCTTCGTGTCAGCGACGTCAAATTATTTCTGCCCAGTGTCTGGCAATATCGATAGCCCGTGTGTTGCCTAGCATTAGGTCTTGAGGTCTGCATCTTGTTGGTTTAATTTAGTGGTTTGTTTTAACCTGCCAAACTTCGTCGTTAACTTGTTGTTAGACTTTTGCATTAAAGGTAGGTGAAGTAACATTTTAATATGGATTTTAACTATTTTTTTAAATTTCATTCAAGTTGTTACTACTACCGGTGTACCTCGATCTTTTTTCACATCCTTTTCCTTCTTTTACGGATAATATCGGTTTTCTGAACATCTATTTTACAATGTTTTGTTTTTTTCATGTTTTTTGTTACTTTCCTCGCGTTTTCTTTTGTTTTTACCTCTTATTTTAGTTTTTTTCACTCTTGTGATATCATATTATTGTTATCTTCTGTAATCTGTGAACTCGCATATGATTATTAAAACTATATTATTTACGTACAAATAAATAAACGTTTAAATTGTATTTTCACAATTACATAGTCAATAAAGTAGATAAAAATGGAGCTACGTTATGTACACCTGTAGCTGATCAACATTATTGTATATTATTTCTGATTGTTTATCCAGGATTAACCATATGGGTGCCATGAGCCCAAATATGGGTCCGTTGTGAGAAGCCCGCCAGTGCCGTGAGCACATCGGCGTGTTATAAAACTGTATATTTTTGGCCAATTTTATAGCTTGGGTCTATAGCGACATTTATGGTCTGCCCAAGAAAAAAAAATGGTTAAAATTGGACACCATTTAGGGGTTCAAATCTTCGATAATCCACGAGGCGTTGCATAATAAAGTTTGTGACCACGCGGTATGACACGCCCACGCGGTAGCAACGCGGACCTTACTTCGCCAAAAGGTGGTGAAGTAAGGCCCGTGCTCGGCCACCAGCGCCGCCGGTGGCAAAACTATGTAACTAGCCCCAATGTGGCCACATACATAAAGGTATGGCAAGCGATCAAAATACAAGACGAAAGATTATGCAGGGTCATGGCATCCAAAAGGTTAAATATCCCTGGTCACTGAAGTACGTCCGCCTTTCCCGAAAGCGCACACCCACGCAAACTCACGTAGAGTCACGCAAACTCACGCAAAGTCACGTAACGCAAGCTGTCGGTGGACGGTCTCTTGCCCGCACTGTACCCACTGCCATAGAGCGTAGAGCGGTCCCGCCTTGTATAGTCCATTATAGACTCCATCTATACTATGAACTTTTTACTGGCTACGCTACGGACTGCATAAGGCGGGACAGGTTAACCCTGGAGGGACTCGGTTCTCACCCACACAGGCTCTATGTTTTGATGCGTCTTGTATAAACAGTCAGAGGACGGCCATATTAAAACATATGCACTATGCACTAGAGCTCAACAATCGTAGTATCAATCCGGTGGATTGGTTTGCAGCAATGAAATCTTGCATCTCTGACTTGAGATGCAATCATTTTTTGCTGATACATGGGATGTCTTTAAGACCTTTAATGTGGTATTTTCCCCTTTATTTCCACATCCTAACGCCGTTGACCATAAAGGTTCATCCGCCTTGGAGAGCATTTACTACTTCCAGGACAATAGAGGGCCCTAACCAGCTTGACCTTATGAGGTAAGCTGGATGTTAACTTTTTCCGGCCAACATTCGGTCCCTGTCTATATTGGCCGATTGATCTCGCTCACCCCCCACCACGAGAAGGAGATAGATCAGGATTTTCCTTTTATCGAACCTGTAAGCATAAGGCATTTCGCAAAATTAGGGGGCTAAAAGTACTGGATCAATACAAACAGGTATATCATCAAAATCGTTTCCGCTTCTTAGGTGAATCAAATGGTTGTCAAAAACTGTCGTCAAAATGTTCTGTCTACTCCCAATTGTTCTTATCATATCAGCTCTGATTTAGCATTGCTACCCGCAGATCTGGCGAGTACATTTAATATATAGCCTACAACGACCTTCCAGAACGGCGAGACCTCGGAAGTGTAAAAAAATGCTATTGAAGTTTAGGTTTCCTTCGTTATTTAAATAAAATATGCCAGGACACCTTCGTCTCTAAGCCGAATGACTACCTCGAACAATAAAATATATTATTTCCAATGTTTCACTTAAATATGAACCGTATTTTTTTTTCTTTCTATAATCGTTAATTTTTGGAACATATTCCAACCACTCAGTTCATCTTTTACCACAGTCCATGCCTTGTCCGAACGTCCACCAACATACATTTATGGTTCCTGGTGATATTCAGGGCAGTATCTCGGCACTTTAAGAGATAGCTGCTGTAGAATCCGAGGCATATTATGGGTGGTTTGTTAATCTGATTTTTTATGGAGATCGGATTATTAACCCGATATATCCGAAACCTGCACCAATTGGTTCTAATATACAGTTAAAACTAAAATGAATCACATAATCATCATTTATCGTCAAAACAAACTATTAAAGTACAAATTAAATTTAACGACGAAAACATTCGTAAAATAGTTAATGTTAAAATACATAGGCTATCAATGAAAGTGAACTTTTATCATACTTTTATGTAACACTGATAATATTCAGTTTTTAACAATCTTCGCTATTCTTTCAATAGCTTGTCTAGTGCACTTACTGCGCATGGTGTGATAAGACACTTATTATATCACTACATTGATTATTACAACACTAAACAGACGAATCGAGAAAGAGTTTGCTGTTATAAAATTAATATGCCGATATAAAATGATATATTTCAATTCATTATGCAATTCGTTATAAACGACAAAAAATATTTAAAAACCTACCTTTGCGTAGAACAATCACACAGATGAGGATTTTCTCTAGTAAAATAGTGATATCAGCTTGATATAGCTCCTTAAGGCTGATGCTGTAAAGCCTTGTAAAACGATCTTTAAGTCTTATTTATGTTCGCTCGTCTGACATGCACATCCAATAATGTTAGTTTTAATTAAAGAATAATACGCAGACGTTTGTATAGGCCAGTTTATTTGTTATGACAGTTGCTCGAAATGTTGGTACAACTGTCATCTTTAATTCGCTTTTTTGCCTCGATCATTGGCAGCGCGGCATGTCACAGTGTCCGGCAACTGTCAATGGACTCGCGCCCCGGCCGGCGAAATGCCATGCCGGTCGGGCGTAGAAATCAAGTATTTATAATAAACGCGAATTGTGCTTAAAAAACAAGTTCTTTGTGTTATTAATCTGCTCCTGCATCCTGCCACCCAGTAAATTCGATATCGAATTCCGAGAGGAGGATATCAATAGGTTTTATCGATAAGACCAAACATAGTGTAATCTTATAAATCCGATTACTAACTGGAGTATTTGGTCGCCACAAAAAAATGACAATAATCAGAATGAACTTATGCTGTACGTTATGATGCAGATATAGATGTATATTACAATAGTATAGGTGTATAAAAATACATTTTGAATTTACTGTAGTAGAATACGGACAGTGTATTCCATGCTTTCATCACAATATTAGAATTAAACATGAATAAATATCTTTTTTTTCTCAATTTTTTTAGCATTTGTTTCTCAATTTTCCCATGGTGGGTCGGCGCGTCTCTGGTTGAACCAGTCACAAGCCATAGACAACACTTGAGATCAATATTTACGCATTACCAAGTGTACACCAAGTACGTAGCTTCTATAACACAGTCGAACAACGACTCTTATAAACCGAGAAATTGCCCGAGCGGTTAAAACACAAGATTGACACATGTGACAACGCGGGGATTGAAAATAAATATATTTAAGAATAAATAGACTGTCGGAAAGTAATAATATTAAAAAGCTTGTGAATAAATGTTGACTGATTGAATAATAAAAAATAATAATATACACACTCTGAATACATACTATAGAGACATCTATCGTTATTCTGCGCATCAGTTCGGGCAGGAGATAGTCGAGTGGACTAGGGTAATGAACAAGAGCAACGGTTGGTTCCAAGGCTCGCGGTTCGCATCTCGCTTCTGCCGATATTTTTTCTGAATGAATTGATGCGTATAAAGAATTTGATGTATAGTATGTGTATATTTAATTACTAAAAAATATTAACATTACGTCAATAAATAACATTATTTATGTATATTTTAAGTCTCAAATACCAATCGATGATGATCAAAATTGCATTCCAAAATTCAAAACCGCTAAACAAATAAAAAAACATTCTATCACAAGTTCGTATTGATATCCTCTTCTCTGAATTGAGAATTGAATAACTGGGTGACAGGATGCAGGAGCAGATTAATAACACAAAGAACTTGTTTTCGAAGCACAATTCGCGTTTATTTTGAATAAAGACTTGATTTCTACGCCCGACCGGTATGGCATTTCGCCGGCCGGGCGCTAATCAATTGACAACTGCCGGACACTGTGACATGCCGCGCTGCCAATGATCGTAGCAAATAAGCACATTAAAGATGACAGTTGCACCAACACGAAATGTCAATGAGAGCAACTGTCATAACGAATAAAATGGCGTATGCAAACGTCTGCGTAATATTCTATAATTAAAACGAACATTATTAGATGTGCATGTCAGGCGAGCGAAAAAAATAAGAGACAAAAGATCGTTTTACGAGGCTTTACGGCATCAGCCTAAAAGTGCTATATCAAGCTGATATCAGTATGTTTTCATGTTTTACGGCTACTATCATGTACTCGTACAATTGTTATTAGACCTTTCTCGTTTAACATATTATATTATCACCTTCAGACCAATTAAACTCCTTTTGTGTATTCTCAGAAGGTGTGTCAACTAAAGATGAGCAGTTTTATCAAACTGTGATTTCAACATCATTTCAGGTAGGCTTTAAAATACTCTCCGAGCGTAAGTATTTCCCCTTCAACGCAACCAATACCCAGCTGATCTTGTTGAGAGTTATATAGTCCTCTGAGAACCAACACCCTTTTTTGGTTGTATTTTGTATGTTTTTGTATACAAATAATGCGTCTCCAGCAGGGTCATCAAACTGAATTATAAACAGCGCGTCTGATTCACACATCTTGAGTTAGGCAAGGAACATTCTCGAATGGAGTTCGAGAGTATATAAACATAATGCAGCTGCTTTATATTCGTAATATCAAACAATTGCATCGGGTTACATACGAGTATTATGCTATTTGAGCTTAATAGGTGGAATCAATGTGTCTTTGTTCATGTAAGCATGTAGGTTTTTGGTGTTTTTTTAATATGCTATATCAGTTTGTATTACTTTAAATATAAAAAACTTAACGCACACAAATATAAAATAGTCAAATATTTCAGTTTATTCCTTGTTATTCTGTCCATGGTTTATGAAATGAAACTTGATGAAAAGAGTGAAGTTAGCAAAGGTGAAAGATGCAGAGGCGTAATTAGCATGTTTGCTGGTCGGGGCATTCCCAACTTTACCGCCACCTTCCCTCAAAAAACGAACCTCACGAGCTTTCTCAAATTTGAACCCTCCAAAAAATTGACTCTCGTTGACACTTAGGCCCTCCAACAACGAAAAATATTGCTCCTCGGTGAAATTTATTAGAAAATGGACTCAGCTAACGAAATGAAACCCACTGAATTATAGAAACTAAACATTTCTTCGAGAAAATGTTAGTTAAACATGTGCTAAACAGGCGAAATGCCGCTTTAGACGCCCCCGAAATCACGCTAATGGGGGATGATTTTTATCAAATTGATTTGAATATAATAATTAGGTTAAATTTTAAATATATTTATAATCAGATAAGATATTATGACAGATAGATAAAACAACAAACTCGTATCTGGCACAATAAAATTAATTGTATGCAATGGTTTTTTTTGTTTGATGGACCTAATTCTTTGTGTATGTTAAGTAAGAGGCATTGCATTTTCATGAACATTTCTACTTTTTATGTCGACATTCTCCTGCATTTGTTTACATTTGAAACGCCATAATATTATGTAAAATGGGCACAAATGGGTGATCCTGTTATTCCAGTTGGTCCGTGGGTGAAGAATTCTCTCCCGAATGTTTTATGCATCGGGCCGTGGACTGCATAAAGAAGTGGGTGCAACAACCTCATTGGGCACTTGCCATGCGCGTCGGATGCATCTAGCTCCAAACTAGACAACACTGTATATTATTATTGTATAACAGTGGAGTGGCGGCTCAATGCAATGCGCAGTGCAACACGGCCCCGATGCGCATGCAACTAGAGACAACTTGCGCAGGGCTCCAAATTCTCTGATACGCTGGGTCAAAAAGTCAAGTGGTTTGAATTTGATTTATCATTCTGAAAAATGTATATATTTTTAGTTATAATAATACTTTAACTAACGACATTGTTAACCGACAATTATTCTCAGTGCAACTAAATTATTACGAGTATAATAGTCATTTATTGTAAAAAATAAAATTAATGATTTATTATTTATTATTAATGTGGCAGGTCGAGACTATTTTTCTTCTGTATTTTTTCCATCGATAGTAATTTTTTCTAAAGTAACGAATCTGTTTATCAAATCAATTGTTATTTTGATTACTAAAATCGAAAAGCAATGTTGAGTCGAGTCGAGATTCCGTTCTATAATTTTGTCTATGGAAAGTCATTGGCTGCACAAGCATTTACATATTTAGAGTAAATAATTAATTATTTCTATGTAAGCTCAAGATTTACTTGAAAAGTGAAACTCCTTTACTCGCAAACCTTCAGTGAGTTATCAAATTTTCAACGTAGCTTCATGAAACCTCTACGTACTCGTATAATTCGCATACTATATTTAATACAATCTTCATGTGTGAATCTAAATTTTTTCATTAAAATATCATACATCCAACGGTGACCTCAACTAATTTTGAACCTCAATTTGGAATCCTTAATGTTCTTATTCCCATCACAAAAAGTATTTTTTGTCAAAATTTTAACGATTTATTTATGCTTGGAAATTTCATCTCATAATTGAGAGAATAGCGCTTTAGATAGACGATTTAAAATGCCACGATTTTGACAGATTTAAATTCTCTTATATACTGTAATAAATAATCAGGTCAATGCCTGGGAAAAGCTTTAAAAAAATTCGAAATCTTAAGCTGTTCCCCTGTATGGATTTTTCTGATTTATTTTACATGCATATTTCACCCTTCTGTATAAATAATTATATCCGTAATACATACTAAAATGTTTCTGAATCGTGCATTTTAAGGAAAATTTAGTTATGTAATTTTGAAAAGGACTAACGAGTGTTAAAGATGTTGTAGTTAGACAATGTGTGATAATGATAGTTTATGTTATTTAAACAATGATGACTAAATTTTTTATAACAGTTCTAGAACATGGATACCTTATTATTACGAGTATATTGTGTTTAAGTTCACCAAAACTGTGATTGAATCGGAGAGCTTTTTTGGTTCGGATGTTGCAAGTTGAAGAAATTGTGGTCTGATTGATTGGACTTGATTTTCCACTCCATGTTCAGAAGCTGCCCCAGATGGCTGCTCGGCATGTGGCTTATCAGTTAACAAGATTGATCGTCTGCCTCTGGAGTGGTGAACCCTGGACTGAGACTATGCTTGATAGTATGAACTACTGATCTATGATTGCAAGCAGTAACTCAATGCTTGTTGATCCGATGCACTCCAGCAAATAGAAGATACCGTATTTACAGCTTCTTTGACAGCTTATGAAAACTGTCTTTTTACAGCTGTCTATTTTTTCAGGAAAGCATAAAAAAATATATATTTACAATACATTTTTTCATCGCACCCAACAAAATGCCATTATATAATTGTCCATGTCAGCTGCCAATATCTATTAACTAGAATATACGAGTATATCTGGAAACATGTTGACATCCCCCGTATTTGAAAATAAACGGCTAAGTCGCGGGTTCGTCACGTGGCTGCGTGGAAGGAAGGATGCAGGAACAGATTACCAAGCAAAATAACTTGTTTTTGAAGCACAGTTCGCATTTACTTCCGATAAAGACTTCTCCGTTTGATCGTAGATGACGTTAATTCCGTCTCGATCGAACGGGGCTTGACTGAACTGCCGAACACTGTGACATGCCGCGCCTCCAATGATCGCGACGAAAAAGCAAATTAAAGATGAAAGTTGCACCAACATGAAATGAAGCAACTGTCATAACAAATGAAATGGCGTATGCAAACGCCTGCTTAGTATTATAAATTTAAAACTAACATTATTAGATGTGCATGTCAGGCGAGCGAACAAAAATAAGAGACAAAAGATCGTTTTTCGAGGCTTTACGGCATCAGCCTAAAAGAGGTAAGCTGATATCAAGCTGAATTCAATGTATAAATATTACAACAAGAGGATACGAACACGAGGACCGACTCCCCAACGTCTTGAGGTAAACGTATATATTTTATTAAATCACGAAATAAAGGACTATATTTTCTAGATCATGTGTCTCTCTGTCTTTTGTATGAATCGATCATACTTGTATATTTTATTTTATTTAATTAACAAAAAACAACTTTATTTAGTTTTACTAAAAATACACGATAACAGATTAATATACGTATCAAAATTGTTTCTACGAGTAGTAGTTGTACGTACAGACACGTGCATTATTGTATATTGTATAATACATTTAGAACTATCCTAGCCTTCTACATTTGGTTCTGTTTACATCACTTTGTACACAGCTATGTCTACATTCTTGTACTACACACCTTTAAGTACACAAAAACACTAAAAAATTCTGATTCAACTCCTAGAACACACTGCACCAAGCCGCCAAGTTCAAGACTGTCATACGAATAGATTCTACAATACTATTACCCGATAATATGGTGAATTAAAATATATTAAATTAATATGGTACATTTTTCTAATCTTTCTCATACAATATGAGAGTAATAGAGCTTTTTAACTGTACAAAGCAAGATAACTGATTTACCGAGGTGTCTTAGCTTTTGTGCCTAATAATTGTGTTTAATTCAGTTTAGGTTTGTTTTAATATGTGATCAACATTTCCAATTATCATTTATAGAAATTCATTTGAAGTGTTGTAATTTTTTTACTAACCTTATATTTATTTTGACTTGGAAACATAAATGATTTCAATCAGTTTTAAACTATTATCATCTGTAAAAGAAATGGTTTTGAAAGTGATTGTGTTATCATGGTATTCAGTAAATTACGATATTTCAAATGTGAAAAGGAATTACTGTGCAAACAAAGAACGCATTACCTCTTTTACCAAAACGCATCCTAGAACTATTAGTTTACCTACCTGGCGATTGGTTGAGGTCATTGTCCGATAGCAGATTCACTTCCCCACTGGGTTCACTACCGGCAATGCTGCTTTGATAATAACTGCAGTCCGAGAATTACAAGAACGCGATGTTTGTTATCGACATGGCAACACCAATTAGAAATATGACTAATTTCAAAATTTACTGGATTAGTGTTCCTTAATGAGTAAAGCATTGCTAAAATAGTACTTTTTTTTTGTGAAAACTGAATGTAGTAGGCTTAAATCCTGCATAAAATATTATACATAATATTACGTACTTACTCTTATTTAGGTGATAAAATAAACATCAATTAATTGATTACACAAGAGATGATAGACAACATTATGAACTTGTATTTAAAAGATAATTTTCACATACAAAATTTAAATATTATTATGTATTTTTCGTGCTATTATTGACAACTACAATATGCTTTACAAGCTACAGATTTTTTATGTAATCCAACACTTATCAATCCATTTAAATATACTTATGAAAATACATATAATATATCTGTTGTAGTTGTCATTAATATAGGTCTTCTTCGTAGTATAAATCCGGTGGATTGGTTTGCAGCAACAGAATCTTTCATCTCTAACTCTATTCCTCTCGGTCCTCTGCAACCCTCTTCGGCTAGGCATAAGAGCTACAACTCATGTCCTCGAACACTTGCTGCAAATACTGCCGTCTAGGGCGCCCTCTACAGTTTCAACCCTCAACCATCCCCTCCATAATGTCGTGAAGAAGACCATCGTGGCGCATGATGTGACCGATCCATCGGGCTCGCCTCTCTGAGATGGTTCTTATTAGGTGCCTTTCTTCCTTGATTATCCTTAGAACCTCATTGCTCGTGACGTGGTCTCTCCAGGAAATTCCGAGAATTCTTCTGTATGACCACATCTCAAAGGCCTACTTGAGATGCAATCATTTTTTTATGCTGATACATGGGATGTCTTCTAGACCTTTAATGTGGTATTTTCCCTTTTATTTCCGCATAATGTAGGAACGAAGAGTTAATTTTTTCTGTTATATACTTATCTTTTTATACGATAGAAGTGTAATTAATTTTCATTGATAAGAGATATCATAGTCTTCGGGCGAAACTTAGAGTTTAAATCAAGGTTAATATTGTTTTGATTTGTACCAACTTGTCCTAGTCAAATATAATGATCAGTCATCTTCATTAGAGTTGGTAATTAAGTTATCAGTAACTAATGATTATTCGCTAATAAAGTGCGCCGCACTGCTAATCACATTTTAATTGCCAAAAGTGTGATGAACTGCAATCAAATCACAAAACATTAGGCTAAATTACTTAGTCATCCACACCACTGATAGTCTTAATTAGGTTCGTTTTTGTGAATGTGAGTTTTCCCAGAATATTGCGTAATAATAAGGCAATAAATAATATTATTAATCATCTAAGAAATTACCTCAATACGAATTTACTTTATACTGTACCGTTTAAATAGAAAAATTAACCAACAACTAGAGAATTAGAAAATTTATAGTTATTTACCTTATTTATTTAATCACTTGAATACAAATCTTTCGTCTACAACCAATTTTGATTGATATTCTATGACTGGCATTTTAAAAGTGAGGGATCAATGTCACACTCTCCGGAGGTATTTATGTACCTAAATTGCTTGAATACGTTAAGTCATACTAGCCAGAATGGTATCTGATAACAAGAATATACTGTTTATTGGACAAAATTAGACTTCCAATAATACACGTACATGCCTCGCTATACGACCGATCTTTATACGGCATTTCGCTATATTGGCTCTTCAATTAAGGCACGTTTTCGATTTTCGGCCTAAAATTATAGAAAAAATGGAAAAACTATTGATTATATGGATTGAGGACAATAACAAAAGGAGAACGCTAATGATTCAAATGACCATCCAGGAAAAAAAATGTATGAATTTGCATTAGACTAATTGATTCCTTATACAGCTTTTTACTTTGCGGCCAAGTTTCGTAGAACGTATCTAGGCCGTACGGCCAGGTGTGGGTGTATAATCTTTTTTTTTATCCTATATCCGTTTGATATGTATATGTACTTCAACAAATGATCATCACAAACTACCGCCATTCAGTTTTATTTTATTATATATTATCCATTCCTTCTCTCAAGACATCTCAGCACCGGAACGTCCGCATTTGTGGTTCTTGACGTCCTCCAAGGGAATCGAACTTGAGACAGGAGCAAAATTTTCATAGGTATTTTTGGGTGATTTGTAAAATAGAATTAGGGCATCCGATGCTTTCGAGACCTGGGCCGTTTGGTTCTTAAAACCGCTATAACGCACCTTAAATACAATAGAACATCTAACTAAGGTTTTTACGGTGTGAATAGTATATTATAGCAGATAAGTACAGCCGTGCTCGTAGCCATCTATTGTTTTTGATCACAGTTGATGCTTGTGGAACTTCAAGCACTCAATTTGGTAAAACGGCAATGGCGCTCCTAAATGGCCTACCAGCACACCTTGATCCTTTTCTCACATCCTTTTCCTCTTTTGTCGATGGTATTGTTCTCCTAGATCTCTCTGATCTTTGACACGTGTCATCATCTTCTTCTTTTATGTTATTTTTATATTTCATTATCTTTTGTATGTATTGTATATATATATGTATGATATGTTTCTTGTAATTTTGTACCTTGGAACTTCGGTTGTGTGTAATAAATAAATAAATAAAATTAAAATTTGGATTTTGCAGGCATAAACAAGTTTTTTTTCATGTTAAGGTCGAAATAAAATTAATCTGTTATAAGCAAAACTAACAAATTTGCTGGTAACAGCTAATAAAAACCACAAAGCACTCTGTAAATCCGATGTGAAACGCCATCGAAAACAACATTAGCACAATCTGATAATTTTTTGCACGGCGCAGTACGAAAATACACCGAAATTGCGTGCGACAAACGATCAACAAGCAAAAAATACAAGTGGAAAAAATCGAGCGTGACAAAAAAAGCGCGCGCAGTTTTCCCGCGAAAAAATTCGCGCGCTGTCAGAACACCGATGTATATTACGAGGATACATTTGTGAGTTGATACTCATACAATAAATAACATAGGGTAAACACTTCAGTTATTGATTGAAAAACAATGAATTCTTAAAATAATATAAACTATATGTCTTATTTATATATTCTGATAATTATATTTTGTTTCATTATATTTGCAGACATGTTAGTGCATTACTTACATTACACATTAGTGACACTATATTACTTTGAATTAGAGCATGTTTAACCCTTTCATTACGCTCGGTTTGAATACAAATTATACTGTCAATTATAAAACTAGTATTTGAAGCATAAATGTACTTATCTGGTCTATTTTCATATGTCACATTGGTTCTTGTATCCTTTAGCTATCAGATGATGCATAAAAAACTATGCTAAGAAGGTAGCAAAACGATATATCACGTCAATCGATGTCAACGTTCGGGTAATCATATGACGTCATATGCCGCCAACCGATGCGAAAGGGTTTATTTTTCTGTTCAGAACTATTTTTTTTCATGAGCATTACTTAGCTTTAAAAATATAGTTAGACTAGAGTAACGTACAATGTAATTTTTTTAGTAATATGGTATTAGCAATCCTAATCAGCGTTATGTTATCATCACTATTATGTATCTGCACCCTGGCTGGAGCATGTAGACATAATTAAATTCCATCATAAATTTCAGTTGCCTGATAATCTTTCCACGTCAGCACAGCCTCCCAGAGATAGTATAAGGATTGCTTCCGACGCCAAGTACATTATATGTGTCCCATAGTTCCTGACGGCCTTTCATGACGAGTGTCCAGTGGACTAAAAAACACTGCTGTAGTTTATGCTCTTCTGCGATTGAAATAATTATGATTATAGCAGCTGTCATACTACCATTAGGTATCCATAAGTATGAAGAATATATTTAGATTGTGTGACAGCATTTGGAAAACTAAAGTACACTTTTAAAGTGAAAATTCCGCAATGTCTTAAAACTAAGGCGTTTAACCAATGCATCCTCCCTGTTTTAACTTATGACGCAGAGACGTAGAGTCTAACAGCAAGTCTTACCCATAAAATAAAGGTCACCCAGCGTGCTATGGAGAGATCCATGCTCGGAGTATCGATAAAAGATGGAGGAAATACGCAGAAGAACTCAAGTAGTGGATGCTACCCAACGAATATGCACACTCAAGTGGTAATGGGCGCCCAAGAACTGGCAAACGAAGCATTGGCCGATCCCCTCCAAGATGGACTTACGATATAAGAAGAATAGCGGGAGTGACCTCGATGCGGAAGGCGGAGGATCGAAGAGGATGAAGACTCATGCGGGAGGCTTACGTTCAACAGAAGACGGATACAGGCTGATGATGATGAGTGTGACAGCCGGAGATCTGTGTTCGTACATACTCTGCGTTTTAACGGTGCAGTCATAGAGAAATACAGAAGGAGATGAATAACTTCTTAGGTTTTCACGGCCAAATTTGATATTGTGGCTTTTATATTACTACCTACCGTATTCTTAGAACATACCCACGTTCTCCGGAATGAAACTTCAGTATGTAGTTGCCTTGGAGATATAAATCAATAACGCTCGTAAAAAGATAATCTGAATGAACCAACTAAAAACTAAATAAATCATCAATCCTGAAGAAGACCCCTGCAATGGCGGTCGAAATATTGGTTGAAGAAAGTTCGCCACACACAGCTAAACCCAAAAGCCACAATATCAGAAGGAGATGAATATGAAAATAGTGCAAAAATAGTCACAAAGAACTAAACTAATTTTTGACGTGTCCAATCACTGGATGGTATTACCTTGTTACTATGGCATTTCATGTAAGCGACCTTGCACAATACAAGTTGGCGTGTCTCTGGTTGTCGAGGCTATATTCGCGTGTCTATATATGTGTGTGATTAAATTCGCGCGTTTTTCCGCGAAACTGTGCAAGTGTGTGACCGTGTACGTGTACGCAGTCGTCATGGAGACGCCTCGTGATTGGCCAGCGCTGGAACTGACCTACCTTAGAGTTGCGAATCAGAAAACAGCCCGCGCAATTTTCTCACCAACACAAGCGCGCCAATCTAGCAATGTGTGAATATTATCGTAATCGTATGCAAAAAATATATATTATTACATGTATACGCTGATGTAAGCATGTATTGTGTGTGTGTATATGTCACTGTCTTGTTTACGAATGCTTTATTTTTTTAAATAATCTCTATTAGATTGTGACCATGTATTTTTTAAAATATGATTTGTTATGAGTTTTCGAAAATAATTTAACCACTTCATGCTCGGGTTTATTTAGCTGTAAGACGTGTGGTGTATCATGAGTAGAGACCCGTATTTTTAGCATCTATTTTTTTTCAAAATTAGCTCTATGGAGCATTTAAAAACATGGATTTTACCATCTATATGGCATCTATTTTTGTAAGACACAAATATCAAATAATGATCAATTCCACTAGGTTTTAACATTTTTTAAATTAAAATATTGACAAAAATGCATAAATATTATAAATAATTATTAAACATACTAAGAAATTAAGCAAAACAATACAAAAATTGGGCAATCATCATAATATAAATTTTCAGGAATGAACTCTAACAGTCACCAAGTTTATTTATAGGAAATTTGAGAAGCGATAACGGAGAGTTTAATTAAGTTGTTTGTTTAGTCTCCATAACATGAATAAAAATAGGGTTACAATGAACAATATTGAATTTTATCTTACTAACAATAATATCTAACTAATATTTCTTAAATTAAATCATGGAGACTTTTTCAATGGATGAATTTTTAAGATTAGTGCGACGATCAGTTACTATTAAATAATATTTGCTAAAGAATCTTTCAACATCAACAATATTTACTGTACACCAAATTGTTGAATTTCTTCTTACCAATATTTCGATCGCAATTGCAGGGGTCTTCTTTAATCTTTCTTGTAATCTGAATAAACCAACTGAAAACTTAATAAATTATCAATCCTGAAGAAGACCCCTCCAATGGCGGTTGAAATATTGGTAAGAAGAAATTCACCACACACGGCTAAACCCAAATGACACAATACTAAATCAGCGTGTTTTTGTTCTCCTGCAACTTCCGAAGTACATGTCCCAGCAAGGTCCACTTTCTTCTCTTGAGCGAATATAGCATAAAATAATAAGATGTCCACGGTCGACCCCTCCACTCCAAAATCTAACCATCGAATTTCATTCACACGATTATAATATTACACAACTGATCCAATACGATGATGTATTATTTTGCATTGCATTGGCATATAATAAATCGCAAGCGTCGTAGAATCGAGATTTCAGCATTAACTTTTGACACAATTCTTCCATACTTGCTTATATATTAAGTCCTCATGATATCATGTTAAGAAATCACTTTAAAAAACTATAACGTTTATCATTTGCTAAATGGTAATTTGTGATTTAGTACGAAATTATGGTTATTCTATCGCAAATATTTTTTACGCATTACAATTTACTACCACATTGTTAAACGTTAGTAGCATGAAGGTCACTATTACGATTCAGATTTTGGCATTAACATTACGTCACAGTTCTAAATGCTAAATCCACCAATTTGATTCGTTAACTTAAACGTAACAAAAAACCTAAGCTAAACACGTATAGTGTCTTAAGTATAATCATAACTATACTCTACAATATTACTCTATATATTGACGCTATAACAGTATACATGTCGAACTATTATTTTTAATAAATAAAACATACTTAGAGTTGAGGCTTACGACCGGAATAGAACTCTTCAGTGGCAGCTGACAGAACTAAGTGGCGGCAATTGGTAGTAAGCATTTCTTCCAAATATGGAACGGGTATATCTTCCCGTATGGGAAGAAAAAGATAAGCCCCTTCAAAACAATTTAGACATAGGAATCTTTACATTTTAAATAAATGTAGACGGTACCGTCATAGCTCCTTTAAATTTGTAGGAGAATGTTTTTTCATGAAATATGTTTTTATTATTATTATTATAATGAAAAACTAAAAAAAAAAGAAAAAAAACTGACGAAAAGGCTTCGTTTTATAAACTTCCTAATACCAGGAGCGCAGAAGTATTGAGGAGATATCGTAAAATAATATTGTGGTCACGCATACTAGCGTGCTTCATACGAACAGGCGTGAGGTGAATGCGAATCGCGACGTACAATCCACACTTTGTGTGCAGGCCTTTTTTTATTCTAGCCAGTATTTCTCGCAACAATGTTTCGAACGCGCGAATATTTTAAGTCTATTGCATAAAAACATCGAATGGCAGAAAATAAACCAGTTCTGTTATCTTTGGTATGAGTTTACCTCCCACTTTGATATGGGCGAATAATGATGGTTGGAAAGAGACAATAACTATTTTATCTATATTTGTTAAAGTGTTTCATTTTTAAAGTAAAATAGTAAAACATATATTAAACTACGTATATACGTAATATATATATTTGGAACTGAATTACATATGTAAAGAAAAAAAATATTTTTACAGTTTTTTTTTTTAATTTTAAGTAAGCGCATGAAGGAGAACACAGTCGCTTGATTACAGTGTGCTCTATGATATTTTGGCTTTAGCAGTTTGTGGCGAATTACTACTTTCCAATATTTCGACCGCCATTACAGGGGTCTTCTTCAGGGTTGATGACTTAGTGATGAGTTGGTGTCTGGAGGTAGTTTGGCCGTTAGCCTAACGTACCTCCACGAACGTCATGTCGGAGAATCGTGTACGGTGGGTATGTTCCAAGAAGCGTACCTCCACGAGCGTCATACTGAGTATGTTTTATGGAGCGTACATCCATGAACGTCATGTCGGACTGTGGTTGTCCTTGCTTGTCTGTACAGGTTTTTGAGTATGTGCTAGAGGTAGAATACATGCTGTTTTGAGAATCAAACCGTCATCCCTGTTAATGTTGATGGGATGTATTTTGATTTCAATGGCTTCCTTTACTAGGCGTGCATGTTTTCCTTGCGTTCGAGCCACGATTTCGGGTTCGAATGAAAACTTATGTCCCGTGTCAGCCAGATGCTCTGCCAGTGATGACGCCATTGGGTGGCCTAGCCTGCACGATCTCATGTTCGCTTACTCTTTTAGCAATTGTTCGCGATGTTTGTCCGATATACTCCGTGGGGCAAGCCTTGCACTGTAGTTTGTAAATGCCATCGTTCTCTGAAGGAAAATTATCTCTTTAATAGTATACTAGTGTGCTCTATATCGATATGTTTCTCTCAGAGATCGGAATTGCATTAAAAATTAAACACGCATGTAGAAAGGGCATTCTAGAACTTACCGGTAGCATTTAGGAAAGAATTTTGAAAATTATCTATTCTTGGTTCGTTCACCTTTTAAATTATTTATCCATGAACAGACATAGATTTATAGCTTTTTTTTAATAATTATATAATGTCACCGTTAATTTTTAAGCAGTGCCCCGCGATATTTTTTTAGGTGCTCCGCGAAGAACAAAATTGTACCCCATTGTTTTGGCTGCGGCAAATTATTTGTCTTTTTTCAATTGCAATATTTGATTTATGATTTTGGTGCTACACAAACTGAACTTACTCTGCTGTAAAAATGTTAAGAATCACTACCATAAAATCTCAATCTTAAAGAATTGAAACTACAGAACATAGTATATTTGTAGTGTAAACCTATCTTCTTCTTCGTCTTCTTCTTCTTCTTCTTCGTGTCAGAGACGTCAAAATATTTCTGCTCTTTATCTGGCAACATCGATAGCCTGTTTGTTGCCCAGCATTAGGTCTTGAGATGTGCAGCTTGTTGGGCACATGGAGCAGGATCTTAGGTGTGAGGTGGTCTGCAGGTCTCCACAGTCGCACAATAGTGACTGTCTCAAAGTATTCCCCACCGCTCGAGGTTGTCATTTGTTCTACCAACTCCGATTCTTAATCTTTTCGGGGATTTCCAGGTCCGTCAGTCAAACCCCTTGCCAGTTGGGAGGCCTTCCTGTGGAGTAATGAAATCCTCTGTTGCGACTTGTCGCCAGAGCTGGGGTCTCTCATTTTCAGGGCCGGATGTGAGAGGTTGTGTGCCTCTCAGAAAGCTGCTTCGCGTCTCCAGTCTGGGTGTTGGGGGTATATAATTATACAAGCAGTGAGACAGTTGGTTAATTGCCTTATGCATTTCTTCGGCGCATATGACTTTGCGTCTTGTGTTTGATTGTGAAATACCAGCCAAGTGGTATAGTTTTGAAATGAGTGTTGGTTTGAGACAGCCTGTGACGACTCTACATGCATTATTCAGGGCAGTGCAAACCAATAAGATGCAGCTGATTTATGTTCTGGAAGAATATATGTTTGCAATAAAAATTGTATGTGTGATTGTTTGTGGATATTTCCAAATTCGCACGTGTAAATGTCAAGAGAAAAAACGTTAGCAACCAAATATATTATTAGGTAGACAGCTATATTCAAACAGGAATATAAATGTTTTTTATTGTAAAAAAAGGGTCTAGTAAAAGATGGCGTTGAGAGATTATTACAATAATATTCCTGGAATAGTGTAATTTTTTATCAACAACCGACATCCGGTTTGCGAAATTCCTAAGATATGAAGTCAGCCATTTCTATGTTATCAATGACTAAGAAAATAATATGTTATTCCCGTGATAAAATATTACGTAGAAAATCACACTATGAATATGTTTCATACCTATTAGTTATAAGTGTATTAAAGTAGTATTTTTTTACTATAAATTCATAAGAATATAATAGGTAAATCACTTCAAATTTTATTTTAGAAGTTCGAGAATCGATTTGTAATTTCATTCATCAACATGGATACTCTTTGGGAATGTTCATAAGCTAATGTTTGTTGAGTTTTAAACGTTCCACTGCTGAAGATAGGCCTTGCACAAGAGTCTGTACTCCCGTCGATTATTTTTTCTTCCTAATATGTGTATTATTTTAAAAATGAAATTATTGATGTTTATGTACATCTAATAATAAACGTACTTATTCAGAGTTATGAACTGTTGGGTAGTGCTGCAACAGAGAGTGTCGCTATTGTTTTTCTGCGGAAAACTTCTATCAGACTAATCAAATCCGAACATAACCCAACTCTTTTTCTTCTAGGAATGCTTTCTTTCCATTCGTTAGAATCCCGGAGGAAAATTGCTGCTCTCAAACATCACATTCTTCTTCGCGGTACAATTCGCAACCCTGGGATTCTTGAATGTTTTAAATTCAATGTTCCAGATAAGTACACCCGTGCTCGTAGGCATCCATTGTTTTTGATCCCAGTTGATGCTTGTGGAGCTTAAAGCACTCAATTTGGTACAAAGGCAGTGGCGCTACTAAATGGCCTACCAGCACACCTCGATCCTTTTCTCACATCCTTTTCCTCTTTTGTCGATGGTATATTTCTCCTAGATCTCTATGATCTTTGACACGTGTCATCTTCTTCTTCTTTTATGTTATTTTTTATTTTCTTATATTTTGTATGTATTATATATTTTATGTATGCTCTGTTTCTTATTTTGTATCTTGCAAGTTCGGTTCTGTGTAATAAATAAAAAAATAAAAATAAAAAAAAACTACTCGTACTACGTACATTACACTCTTACACGGATAATATTAATAACACTTATTAAATATTATTTATAAAGTATTATAAAAGAAATGCAATTAAAAAATATTACGATTGGATTGTTTTTTACTGTCAAAAGACCGATGGATAATTATTTTTGAAAATGAAATATTTTATATCATACTAGTGTGTTTACATAATAAATAATCAATTATGCTAATAAGTCATTCACCCTATCACACAATTGACACAATTTCCGATCGTAATTAGGTAAGTACCTGTATGCCTGTAATGTGTCACGAATAACCTTGGCGGTAATGATGATGACTTAATTTATTAGTTTGTCATAGATAACATTCAGATATTTCAGAAGATAATATTTTAGCAATTAAAAGACAATCAAGTCTTCTTTGAATCAATACTATTCCAGTTTTGAGATATATTGATGGTAGCCAAAATTAATTAAACGTTTTTAATTTAAATTGATATCAGCTTCATATAGCTTGAGGCTGATGCCGTAAAGCCTCGAAAAACGATCTTTTGTCTCTTATTTTTGTTCGCTCGCCTGATATGCACATCTAATGTTAGTTTTAATAGTAGAATGTTAAACGGTGCTTGCATACGCCAAAAATATTTGTTATGACAGTTGGCCCATATCCTGTTGGTACCACTGTCATCTTGAATTCACTTTTTCTGAGCGACGATATGCAGCCCCGAGATGTCAGAACGTGCGGCCAGTTGACAGTTCGAGCTAGCTCGCGACCGTTAGGGCGAGCACTTAATAGCGTGCGCCGCAACGGTCTTTTTGTTGCAAGTGTTAGACAAATAAGCCGTGTTAATATGTGAAACGAAAACATGTTGTTTGTATTCTAAACCTGATCCTGCATCCTTCGTACAGTAAATCGATATCGAATAAGAGAGGAGGATATCAATATTTATTTATTATTAATATTTTTGTATTGACCAGCTAACATTTTTAGGGTGATTGGATATTTTATGTGACACTCTCGAGTCTGTTAGCCGTCATTCTGATCGCCTCGTCCTGTCAGCTCTGCATACCGAAAATCATTTTCATATATAGGCTGTTTAATTTTCTCCTTCCTCACAAATTCCATCGCATATTTAAGTTTTACGTGGGCACCTGTCCTCAAAACCATTGTATAGCTGCAATGTCTTTTGGCAAATTGCAAGATTTGCTACTGCAGTTGCCAACAATACTTTAATGAGTAATTAAATATACACATACAATTCTACATCAAATTTTTACGCATCAATACATTCAGAAAAAAATATCGGCAGACGCGGGATTCGAACCTCGAACGTTGCACCTTTGCTCTATCCTACACAACGCGCTGTCCACACGACCATTATCTGCCTGGACAGATACGCGAAACTTGATGTATATATACCATTGTTGTATCATATAACGATAGACGTCTCTGTAGTATATATTCAGAGTATGTCTATTATTATTTTTATGATACAATCAGTCAACGTTTATTAAATCTTAAATATTATTTTTTTGTTAAATATTAAAAAATACAATATAAAAATTCAAATCCCTTAATTACTTTCAAATGGTAGTTGTCCTATACGGCAGTGAATTTTGACACCTCACCAAAATCATATGATGGGTTCTGAGAACAATTACTAACGTATAATATTTTAGATACGATGGTCTTACATTATCAGTGATGTGAAGGAATGACAGCAAGTGGATATAACATCCTTCTTTACTAGAGAAAAAGGTTGACCTAGCTGGTATATGGTATTGACATCAGCATGATGTAGCCCTTGCTGACTGGTACCGGAAACCTCGATATACAATCATTCGTCTCTTATTTATGTTCGCTTGTCATACATTTATGTGTCCGCCATATTGCGACTAGTTATGTAGACCGTCGCTTGTGACACCGGTGCGACAGCCCATCACGCCAGTTGTGTCCCGCCCGTCGGCGAGAGCATATTGTATTGTGGCTCGGCCTAATGCTGTGACTAGGTCGAGCCCTAAATTTGTAAAGTTTTATCGTAAATATATGTCAATGTGATTTTGAAAAAGTATGTGTTATCAATCTGCTCGTGATCCTGCCATTACGCGACTGAATAACAACCTTTTTGAGAGAGAGGGGGATGTTTTTAGCAGTTTTTAGCTCCCCAAGCTCTCAGAACTATACATGCGAGGCTAGAATTATAGTGGTAGTCGTAATTTTATGGCGGCAGCTTGTGATGTGATCTATATGCTCGAGCAGATATGAAATTAGTTACGTCCATGTGCGCTGTGTCCTTTTGGATTCCTGCAAAATGTACCGTAAAAGTTTCCTAGTTTTTAGGTTGTATGTATTCTTGTATTGATCGGTCACAAATGTGGTGTTCGCACGGTCTGAATATTTCATGAGCTGTCAAGTTTGAAAACGCGTGTCAATTTTGGTAAGGGCGGCAATCAAGGTGGGCGGGAGGCATCCACCGAGGACTACTACAGGGACATAGGTGGGCGGAATGATACCTGGCCATAAATTGACAAAAACAATACTTAAACATGATTAACTTACTAAAAATACAACACAAGTAAAAAAAAAATATCGGCATATTATTATATTTGCTAAAAACTTTTACAAACAAAAAAAAACAAAACAATAAATGTGTGTCTACAAATGAATTATAAAAGTTATTCTTATATCTCTATTCCTAGTTTTAACTTGGCGCAAAGTCATGTGCGCTGAAGAAATGCGTAGGGCAATCAACTAACCGTCCCACTGCTTGTATAATCAGATACCCCCAACACCCGGACTGAAGTCGCGAAGCAGCTTTTTGAGATCCACACAACCTCTCACTTCCGGCCCTGAAAATGAGAGACTCCAGCTCTGGCAACAAGTCGCATCAGAGGATTTCATTACTCCAAAGGAAGGCCTCCCAACTGGCAAGGGCTTTGACTGACGGACCTGGAAATCCCTGAAAAGATTAAGAATCGGAGTTGGTAGAAAAAATGACAACCTCGAGCGGTGGGGAATACTTTGAGACAGTCACTATTGTGCGACTGTGGAGACCTGCAGACCACCTCACACCTAAGATCCTGCTCCATGTGCCCAACAAGCTGCACATCTCAAGACCTAATGCTGGGCAACAAACAGGCTATCGACGTTGCCAGATAAAGAGCAGAAATATTTTGACGTCACTGACATGAAGAAGAAGAAGAAGACGAAGAAGAAGATAGGTTTACACTACAAATATACTATGTTCTGTAGTTTCAATTCTTTAAGATTGAGATTTTATGGTAGTGATTCTTAACATTTTTAGAGCAGAGTAAGTTCAGTTTGTGTAGCACCAAAATCATAAATCAAATATTGCAATTGAAAAAAGACAAATAATTTGCCGCAGCCAAAACAATGGTGTACAATTTTGTTCTTCGCGGAGCACCTAAAAAAATATCGCGGGGCACTGCTTAAAAATTAACGGTGACATTATATAACTATTAAAAAAAAGCTATAAATCTATGTCTGTTCATGGATAAATAATTTAAAAGGTGAACGAACCAAGAATAGATAATTTTCAAAATTCTTTCCTAAATGCTACCGGTAAGTTCTAGAATGCCCTTTCTACATGCGTGTTTAATTTTTAATGCAATTCCGATCTCTGAGAGAAACATATCGATATAGAGCACACTATTATACTATTAAAGAGATAATTTTCCTTCAGAGAACGATGGCATTTACAAACTACAGTGCAAGGCTTGCCCCACGGAGTATATCGGACAAACATCGCGAAGTTGGTAGAACAAAGGACAACTTCGAGCGGTGGGAAATGCTTCGGCAGAGAGTCACTATTGTGCGACTGTGGAGATCTGCAGACCGCCTCACACCTAAGATCCCGCTCTGGCCCGATACTGGGCAAGAATAATTTGACCTCGCTGAAACAAAGAAGAAGAAGAATACTTTTATTAAGGTGTTATTATATCTCTGTTCCTTGTTTTAACTTGTATATTTTTATTCCTCTTTAATTTTGATACCTAGTTGAAGCATAAATTCGTCACAAATTGCCAATTCTTCTTTTCGGAGATCTATATTAATATTATATTACATTTTTGTTCGAAAATTCAATGTGTACAAGTGTGCTATTAGCTCTGTTGTAAATACTGTTTAAATGTAATCACTAGCTACGCCGGATACGTGTTGACAGCATTTGAAACTAAATTTGATATTTAATATTTCATACATATTAACCATTGATAATTTAAGTACTTTCTTCGCAGTTGCTATCTAAGTTGCGTATCTGATAGCCAATCAAATTACACTTATTAAAATTCATACTTTGTGTCTATCCAAACTGTTGGCATGACACTGGTCGCTGTCCGGTCGCTTCGATCAATAACCCAAAAAAATATTTGCCACTAAAAGTAATGGGTTACCTCGATACTCAATATTGCTACCCATCTATTGATTGACATAAGTATAAAATACGAATGGCTGGGCTTTATTTTATCGAACGATAGCGATGTGACTTTTGCCCATTTTTTTTAGAGAATAATATAAAATATTATGTTATATTAAAACTTCGTACTTTAATTATTCCAGTATTTTTTTGGTAACGGCGCCTTTTTTGGCGGATTCATTAACGAAGTGTTAGTAAATATTTTAGTATATTTTCAAGTAAATAAGTTGTACTGTAAAATATAAATAATAATATGTATATGATTTAAATAACCAAATATGTTAGTTGACATCTATAGTTAGCAACTTGAATATTCATTGATATACCTGTATTTAGCTAATTTTGCCAATTACAACAACAAAATATAACTGTTAAATGAGACTTTATATAATCAGTGTATAATTCGTGACTGCTATAGAGTTTAGATGATCTTAAAGGTTAAGAAGTAACTAAAATTGTCAATTTATTATTATTTAATTTAAGTATCTAAGAATCAATAGTGCTGACTATAGGACAGAAAATATGCTCAAAGCATCATAACCAAAAGAGAAGTAGCCTATCCATAGAGAAGAGTGCAATGTTTAATACAAAGTTTAATTGATAAATAATATAATTTAACTATGCACAAAAATATACACCTTGTTATTAAAAATGTAGATTAATAACACCCATATATGTATCAAATTCTACTGCAGCCTTACTTCAATCTTCGCTTCTTGTTTTGGAAACTGTCGAAAACTATGCATAACATGTAATCGACGAACTTCCGGGAGCAATGATGAATTGAGATGATAATAGACGCTGTGTGACGGCAATGGCAACTTGTGGTGGATTTATTTTTGATGTCTATAATCCAGCCAGGAAGCGGATATCGAAGGAGACACCATACTAAACCCCTGAATAGCGTTGAAATACTTTGTATTGCCTTATCTAGTATGTATTGGAGAGATCACATTGGAAGAATGTGTTCCGAAAGAGTTTTGAGCATAGCAACTGACAACATAACCACTGAGCATCTGAACCCAGCAGAAAGACCACATAAAAGATGGCACAACAGCTGGACATCCGTGTCGCAGGAACAGGCAACTAATAATAAAAAGACGTAGTCCCAGAGAAAGTAGAAGAAGTAGATGTATGTAATATGCTTGCAATAATGAAGGATTTTATTCACATAAAAAATGCTCGTTAAATAGAGCACTAGCGCTCGTAAATTAATTATTAAACTTTGATAGGTTTTCGGTTGATTTTTCATTTGTTTTCCTCGCCTCTATTCGGTATATGAATGGAATACGCTAAATAGGCTAACTCTTACTACCGACTACGGGGGTGAAACGTAAAACGTATGTCGTAGTTTCGAGGGTGGTGTTGTGTGTTAGTAGCTTAGTACATTATGTGGTTTGAATAATTAATGGACGCAGTCTTGTTTGGCGCGCGGACGCCGAATGTTTTTTATTTTTTTCGGAGGCCGCAATTAGACCTTAAGGGGAGGTATGAATTTTTGATGATTAGCAGTAAACCAATTTTTTAAGGAAGCTCTTTTTTGTATTATAAATATGTGTATAAATAGCCCTTGCCGGTGGTCATAGGTCAATTGTCAAAGCGTTTGCATTGCAAGCCAAAGGTCGTGGGTTCGATCCCCGACGGAGATTAAAAAAATAAAAAGGATTTGTAATTGATTTCTGAGCTCTAAAATACGCGGTTGGTGTCAATTAGATCCATCACCCGTAAAATGTCAGTCATAGCCTATCAATTAAAATTGGTGGTAGACGAAAGTCGTCCCGTGAAGACCACCCATTCATAGTAAATTCCTGTTATAATAAAGGATGATGCGTGAATCTCGGGCTGTAGTCTATGACGTTGGCGGATCAACACTCCACATGCAGCGTTTAGCCATATATGCCATGGTAAGCGTCATAGAATTACACAGATGAGACTTCAGAATTACTATCACCATCTGTCGGTATTCTCCTGTATGTGTTTAAATTAAAAAAACATATACATATAATAATAATAATAACAATAAAAAAAAAAAATAAGCAATAACCTTTTCAGGATTTTGCGTATCCATGGCAGTGACAACAAAACGATAAATTATATAGTTTTTATACTTTCCATATCCGTTCCATATCTGGAACATATGTTAACTATGTCTATGCCTTGTTCCAAGACGTCTCTGCTTACGAAGGTTCACTTGGAAACATATATGATTTCTGTCGAAGTCAGCGGGAGCTAAATGTTAGAGTAATTACAAATTTATTAGCCTCATTAGTTTCTTTAATAGTCAATGTAATTGAAGTTTTAGTTTCAGATTTTAACATAAACTAGTTCATTAAATTAATTAATATTGTTTTATATAAGGTTTGTTTGACTTTGATCCCCATACCCGCAATGTTTAAGATAATAAGACGAAGACAATTAATATCTGAGCTTAGTAAAGCACTGATTTTGATGTACGAGCATGAACTGCAGGTACCTGAATTGAAAGAGTCTTCACTGGTTTTCAGTAAGCTGTTCGTGGTTACCGCCTTATATAGGGTCTGCCATCTAACGTTTTTTTTTTCAACTAGTGCTTATTTTGTGAATGGTAACACTGAGCTCATGTCTGATTTGACAGATAATTAGTTTTATCTTTCTGCTGAACGAATATGGTTGTATATACCCTTGAACAACGCTGGGAAATATTGCGACATTACTTTGAAAATCATGGTAATGTTGCAGAATGTGTGCGAAAATTACGTACGGATTTCAGAAGAAGAGAATCACCGTCAACTCCGTATGTTCGTTATCTTGTGAAAAAAGTGAAAGAAACTGGCATCCTCATCGATAAACCAAAGCGTGAAAAGCCAAAAACAGTGCGTACACTCGAGAATATTGCTGCTGTGGCAGAAAGTGTGCGTGAAGCGCCATCAATGGCGCTTCCATGCGGCACGGCCATGTTGAACGATTCTTTATTCACAAAAATTGAAGAGGAGGATATTGGCAACATTTGGTTTCAACAGGACGGCGCTACGTGCCACACAGCCGAAGCTACAATCGATGCTTTGCGCCCTGTTTTAAAAAAAAAAAGTTATTCAGCGGACCCTTTAGTATGTTAACTTTGTCAAATGTTTAAGGAGATGTATTTTATAGATATTTCCTATATCTGTTGGAAATGAGTATCATTCTAACATAGGTCATCCTTTTACCATCCACTAGAATATTGGTCGCCGCCTACTATTGATACTTAATAATGGAACACTTTTGGCAAGCCCACATTCAAACACTAAACTTAATAAAAGAAAACCAAAATGGATATATTTCCATTGTACATATATGTATTGTCGTACATATATTTTCATATATATATATACTTGAAATGAAACAAATATGACGAAATAATTAACAAATATGGGCCAATTCGGACTACTCGTATTTTGAGTTGTTTTAACATTACTTTCTAGACTTTTTGATTTTTTAGATCGATTGCGAATGCGTTATAAAAGATTAATATAGGGACCTTCTGTTGCTTGTCTTTATTGCTTTGTTCATAGTACTTAATCATAAGTACCTAATTTTGTATATATTGTATTTTTTATTTGTATTTTTATTGTACTTCAGAAATGCATTGAGTTAAATAATTTGTAATGTTTCTGAAAGGCAAAATAAACAAAATTGAAATTGAAACAAAAATTAAATTACACTCTTCAGAGATGCTCATCTTTCAGGTTGCTTTAAAATGATACATATAACTTATTTTACAAACAACACTTATCTGATATTTGAACCCTTTCAACGTGGATGACTATAGCCGTCATAAGCTTTGTACAGATTTGCAAGCCTTATTTTTCAGCCATACTCTACTTTTTTAAGTTTGAAATTAGATTATTGAAATTACACGCAAGCAGAAGAGTACAACCAGTTGAAACTAGTAGGCTCTATGGCGCTTAGTAAGGACGGAAGGATACTGTATGCGGAAAATAACTTATGTTTTTGTGCAGTTTGCGGACAAAATGTATGTATATATTGATGTGTTTTTTGATCCAGAATGTTTGAAGGAGGAAACACAAATACTGAAAGAGCATCCCAGAGCTTACCGGTGGTATTTAGGTAGGAATTTTAAAAATTGCTTATTTTTTGTCGTCATAAATTATGCGTGTAGGGGTATTCAGCAGTGTGAAACGCGTCTGTTGAGTGGGTGCTGGAGGGATGAATTCTGTAAGTTGATAAGAAAAGCAACCATAAATTTTCTCGTTTAAAATTTTATATCAAAGTCGAAAACTAGTATATAAATATTATTATTTATATTTTACAGTCCAAGAACTAATGTAAGAATCCATCAAAAAGACATCGCGTTCAAAATGTTAAAAAACGATGATAAATAAATCGTATGTAAACTTTTTCCTTTTTTCATCACTGAAAATAAAAATCAGTTGAAAAATTCACTTCGGCTTTCATTATGTTTTTTGTTGTTGGTGTCCGGTTGGTGGTGTTGTCGTAATTTCATTAGTGCGTAAATTTGGCCGTTGCGAGTTGGCTGGTTTCGCGATCGATACCTGGGCTGCGCTGTCCACCTGGTTCCCCATTAAGCCTCCTCCCACCACCCATCCGCCCGAGTGCCCAACAACCCTCACCTGTACCTACTCCCAGTGTTTGTGTATGCCATTATTGCGCTACCAAAAATACGAAAACTTTTCATGCTGCGAGAGGGACAAGTATGCACACACTACAACTGTAAATGGTATCGTCATGATTGGTACTCGAAAAAAATTTAAAGGTAACCAAAAGATAGTAGACGCTTCATCAATTAACGCTTCTTAGAAGAAAATTTCGAATAAGCATATACAAGTTTTGAAAATATACACGCTTTATTACCGAAACCCAATCATAATGTTTCATATAAAGTCGTCTAAAGTAGAGTTACTTACACTATTTTTTATATTATTAATATTATTTAATATTATTATTTTCCTCTTGTATTCACTATACCGTTTTGCGTCAACGCAACTACCCCACAATACAACTAGCGCATCTTTAAGATAAACTACTATAAATTATCTCGCCTTGAAACATTCCCACCATACCCACCATATATTTAACATTTTATATATTATATATGCCACACATATCAATTAGTTTATTTTGCAACTACTGCACCAACAACTACTGTAATTATCAACTCTATATAGTTGTTAGTGTCCGGTTGATTGTGAAAGTTTGATCGAGTGATTATATCAATACCCCAAGTCCTGGATCATTTGATACTAAGGGGCGACTCACGCCAAAAATTACTGCTCGATGACAGAGAGATGGATGTGTAGTAAGAAAAGAGTATGTATGAAATGTAGGTTAAGGATGAGAGAACACTGCTTGAAAGGGATACGGGTCATCTAAGAATTACCAAGCACAATGACTGGTTAAATAACCCCCTGAATTGAATAGCACAATTATTGTATATATTTAATATGGCTCCAAGAGTTTCAGTTTTCCGCCACCTTCCAGAAACTACCCTCAAATTTCCCTGCCCTGTTGTGGTCAGACGCTCCCCCTCCCCACCACCCATAAGTCCCCATTTATCGATTATTGCACCTCCACCGCCCACTCTCCACCACCTGCAATTATTCCACTGTCATTATTTTTTAGGCGCGAGCTTTTCCCGCGCTATTACGCGCACTTTTCGCTAGTATTCTGCTGTGTATATTTATGTACAATATATAATTTTTATTTCTTGTTGTTGGTTTTTGTTATTAAAAGTCTAAGTGCCAGTATATAGCAAAGTCATATGCGCCGAATAAATGCGTAAGGCAATTAACCAACCGTCCCACTGCTTATATAATCAGATACCCCCAACACCCAGACTGAAGTCGCGAAGCAGCTTTCTGAGATCCACACAACCTTTCACATCCGGTCCTGAAAATGAGAGACTCCAGCTCTGGCAACAAGTCGCATCACAGGATTTCATTACTCCAAAGGAAGGCCTCCCAACTGGCAAGAACTTTGACTGGCGGACCTGGAAATCCCTGAAAAGAACCGGAGTTGGTAGAACAAAGGACAACCTCGAGCGTTGAGGAATGCTTCGGCAGGGAGAGTCACTATTGTGCGACTGTGGAGACCTGCAGATCGCCTCACACCTAAGATCCTGCTCCATGTGCCCAACAAGCTGCACATCTCAGGACCTAATGCTGGGCAACACACGGGCTAGCGATGTTGCCCAGATACTGGGCAAAAATAATTTGACGTTGCTGACACGAAGAAGAAGAAGTTAGAAAATATAAAATTTTATTCCATATGGTTCATTAAATTTTCAATTGCTTATTGTATACAGAAACCAAGAAACCCAACACACATCGAATTCAATAGAACGGTAATCCTGGCAATTATATACGAGTCGTTAAACATATGATGCATCTAAATGTTATCAGTCGTCTTCCACTTCCAATAGCCATTAGGCTCAAGATCTCAAGAGCTCTCCTGCATTAGACGTGATTCGTCAGTCCATCTCTAATAATGCAGCCTCCATTCTATGAAAATACCACCAGATAACGAATTTTATTCAAATGTATTCTTACGACGTGTTATTGTCACGACATTCTTATAGCATATTACGTACAGCGATGCAGCATTTTGATAAAACTAAATAAACTTTAATTTTATTCAGTAAATTGTATTTATAATGTTAAAGGAAATCAATTTTAAGTTCCACAAAATATGACATCATTAGAACAATAATAATATTTTCTACGAATGTTACCATAAAAATATTTTATATTAACTCTTACCCTGCCATTTACGCGCATAGACGTAAATCGCCAGTATGAATGTTTCTAATACTGAAATTGCTTGGCGTGTCGTAGTTGACAGAGTATATTTCTTTGGCAGTAAAAGGGTTAATAACGATTTAAAACACACAGTGAATACCTAGAATATTTATTAGTTATTGCAACACTGTCACTTACATTATTACTAATAGAACGGCGAAAAGAAACACTAATTATATTATTATTCAAAATCCTTATATTTTAAACATTTGTTAACTTCGTTGGTGAAACACAGTTCTTGTTTAAGATCTGTGTGGAGAATGTTCATTAGCAGAATATATGTCATTATAAACAACTAATCGTTAACCCTTTCATTACGGCTCGGTTTGAATACAAATTATACTGACAATTATAAAACTAGTATTTCAAGCATAAATGTACTTATCTGGTCTATTTTCATGTATCACATTGGTTTTGTATCCTTAAGCTATCAGATGATGCATAAAAAACTATTCTAAGAAAGTAGCAAAACGATATATCACGTCAATCAATGTCAACGGTCGGGGAATCTTATAACGCCATATGCCGACAATCGATGCGAAAGGGTTAATTAAAGCTTACAATGCGAGCCTAATACGAGTATATTGCTAAAATAAAGATTATGTATTATATTGAAAATATTCGACGAATTATAAAAAAAACTATGGAATTTGATCAATTTATACGTCAGTAAGTTTCTGAAACAATATTCTTACGATAAAATAATCTCTTTTGAAATATTAACTCATCTACAATACTCGTATTAAAAAAACTTATGGACAATATTCTGTCTTAAAATATATATGATACATTATTTCGCCGATATTTCGAATTTAGAAATAAAAACACATTCCTTTACATCTATGCCGCCTTTCAGAAAAAAAGAATTCTATATAAATTTCACAAATATTACGCCACACACATATTAAATAATAAACCGACGGTTTTATTACCAGGAGAAGTAATTTTTCATACGCAATATTTTAAGGGTTGAAGCAAATTGCATTTAGCAAAAAAAGTGCAGCAATTTCCTGGAATGTTTACCCTCTGATGACGCCATAAAATTCACTGGTTTTACTATCTCAAAACAGGGGAAACCAACACTTTTTGTTTTTATAAACTGTTCCAATTTATGTATGGTGCATTTAATGTTAGTGCAGTTATATGCCCATATATAATGTTCCCTTTGTACACTTTTTATATTCTAGTGATTTGCTACGTAATTAGAATCAGCAGTATGGATGTTAACCTCAAAACCCCTCACTCGCTATGTCATTTCTAATCTCAATATGATATATAAGCTGCTGCCAATTATTCACAACCATCAGTTTTATCAGTAATTAAATACACACATACAATTATACATCAAACTTTATACGCATCAATTCATTCAGTAAAAATATCGGCAGACGTGGGATTCGAACCACGAGCTTTGGATCCAGCCTTTGGTCAGGTCTTTTTTTTTTACACCACCTAGTCCACTCGACTATTTCTCCACCTAATAAAATTGTATTTTAACTAAACTTAAAGTGGAGTTCAATATGAATTACTTAAATTTGACTAAAGTACTAGTAAATTATTAGAAAATTAAATTATTATTATTATTAATTTATAATGTCATGAAATATTTCGTACAAAAAGTTTTAGTGGAGGCAGTTTGGAGGCCTTCCTTTGGAGTAATGAAATCCTCTGATGCGACTTGTTACCAGAGATGCAGTCTCTCATTTTCAAAGCCGGATGTGAGAGGTTGTGCGGATCTCAGAAAGCTGCTTCGTGACTTCAGTCTGGGTGTTGGGGGTATCTGATTATACAAGCAGTGGGACGGTTGATTGATTGCCTTACGCATGTCTCCGGCGCATGTGAATTTGCGTCTTACGTTTGGTGTTCAAGATTGATATGATGGTATGGTTATTAATTATTATTTTTAAATACCCCTGCCCAGCAATAATATTGTAGAAAAAATCATCGACACAGAGAATTTCAGCAGCCATAAAGTTTGTTTTGCCGTTTCCACAAAAGTCTGCCATAAAAGTGCAGTGGGAGTTCGCGAGGTTCGCAGAACAACGGATTGCACACAACTTAGGGCCATAAAATATTTTTTGTTGCGTAATTTTCGGTGCCATTAATGGAAAAAGGGGTATCTTCGAGGGTTCGTATTTATGCTTGGACACATACGAGACAAAATGGGTAATTGTGTAAACAAATAAAATAAATCAGTGTTTGTCAATTTTTTCAAAAAAAAAAAAAAAGACAATTATCGCTTTTAGACTGATTCCTACAAGATAATGTATTTATTTTAAGAATTTAAGCCGTAGCATTTCTCTAAAGATTATTTTTATTATTTGCAACTGTGATTTGATCAGTATTTAACCCTTTCGCATCGGTTGTCGGCATATGCCGTCATAAGATTCCCCGACCGTTGACATTGGTTGACGTGATATATCGTTTTGCTAGTTTCTTAGAATAGTTTTTTATGCATCATCTTATAGCGAAAGGATACAAGAACCAATGTGATATATGAAAATATACCAGATAAGTACATTTATGCTTCAAATACTAGTTTTATAATTGACAGTATAATTTGTATTCAAACCGAGCCGTAATGAAAGGGTTAACTATCATTAAACATTTATTAATAATCATTAATAAATTAATTACATTCTTTATCAATTTTAATAATAAAATACAGATAATTGGTTCACTTCACAGTAGACGAAAATTGACAAAAAATATATATCAATAATATAAACCATCAACCAGATACAGCAACAACAACAACAGAGCATATGGACACCGAAAATTTCATAGTTCTGTAAGCCTAGATTGTCCATGCCTTGTCCCATAACACCTGTATCCCTGGAGGTCCACATGGGAACATAGATGTTTCCCGGGGGCCTCTAGGGCAGGAGTCTGTGAACTTGCATAGACTGCGGCTGTAGTATCAGAGAGATATTTGGGTATTCAATGATCAGGGTTTTTAAGGAGATCGGAACCGACGGCGTCTAAGTGAGAAGAAAATTTATTTAGTTATGATAAAAGAACACATTGTTTGTTGCTCTCTACTATTATTATTACAGGTATCATTAATTATTTATACAGTTTATTGACCAAAATATTACTAGATACTGACCTATTAAATGCGATATTTTAGAATTCACTCTTAAAAATCAAATGGTGGTATTACGGTGAGATCCCGCTTAACGGTGTCACGTTTAGCGCTGTTTCGGTTTAGCGCTCTTTTATTTCAACCCGGGGTTATTCTCCAAAATTGTGCATAAATAGTGGAAAAAATAGTCGAAATAGCGAAACAAGCCGGCTTAGATGAAGTAAATGTAGAAGACGTCGAAGAAATAGTTCAAGAAACAGCAGCTAGTCTTTCTAATGATGAGCTCAAGAAATTAACTGAGCAAGAAGAAAACAAAAATATTGATATTAGTGATTTCGAAGATGAGCAAAAAGAACTTTCGATGGCGTTTGTAAAAAGAGTTTGACCACTAAAACTGAAATTATGGACCAATTTGTTGAAAATGATCCAAATTTTGACAGGAGTTCAAAAGCAAGACGGGGTGTTATAGATGCTTTATCCATTTATCAACAACTTCTAACAGAACGCAAAAGGAAAACGCAAACTACATTAGGTGCCTTCTTGACAAAAAGGCAAAAAAATGGAAATACAGAATAGACTGAATGATCTAACTGACTTAAAATTTTATTTATTATATAAGTTTTTATTTTTGTAAGAAATAAATGTTTGGTCTTATTTTTATTTAAAAAAATAACTATTAAATTTAATACCTAACCCCATTATTTACATGTTAAGATAGCCTCGTTTCGCGCTGTTTCATAACGCTCTACTTTGATGGAACGTATCCCCCGCGTTAAGCGGGTCCTTACTGTACTCTTATTATTCCAAAGAAATTAGGAACGTACCTGTTTATTATTATACACAAGAAAATAAATAAATATTTATTGACATATTCTAAATAATTAATTAAAAATGCCTTCCAGCTTGGAAGCGAACACATTTAACGATATATATTATAAGAACACTGAAAATTATATTCATTTCACAAATTACTTTTGAATTACATTTATTTTATTTTTAAAATAAAAAGAATCACGGGTTTATTATTTTTGACAGTTAACATTTTGCAATGTTTAACCTACTGTAAAACATTACCAACAATGAAAATACCGGCACAAAGTATTCTAGTAATTTGTGTGTTTTGGTTTACTATTATTGCCTACTGGAATTGCATGCTGATGCAATAAAGCAAGAGTTGCTTCCGCATACGAGTGATGGATGTCCATGGCATTGAAGGACGGACCCTGGACAAGGCATTGTGCCCATGGGCAAAGATCCAGTGATATTCGCATAAAGCCTTTATGATGCGACAATTGCTGGTGCGCGGTTATTACCAGCAATCAATGCACCTCGACAACTAATGAACGGCTCTAAAGGGTTGCTTGGATGCTTGAACAGTAGGGTTGACAGATTTGATACTTTGTGATGAACAATTCAATGGAATTCGTTTACTGTTTTCATTTTAATTGATATACGCTTATAGCAATAACAAATACCATATTATATCAATTAATAAAAAAAGTAAACGCGAAATGTATACAAAAAGACTTGGTGAATTGATGACTTAGAGATGTAATAACTTCGTCGAGTCATTATATTATATTATAGCATTATTATGGTACCCTCTTCGAATCCTTAGATGTTCTGTTTTTTTTTCTGAACGAAAAAAATATAACATGGTATTTGCTATATTGTATACGTAATAATAAATGTAATAAGGAATGTAAGAAAAATATTCTTATTAAAATTTTGAATAAATAAATGCTCATTTAAATTACACTTAATTAATTATTTATTATATTCGTACGTGAAATTAAGATTTGTTTATTTTTTATGAAATTATATCACGATACAAAAACTGAGTTTTTGTTTTCATATTTGAATTTTAATAACAATAAATCCTTATGTAAATTGTCTGAAAGAGCATCTGAATAAATCTACATGTTTGGTTGTAGCAAAAACGCCCACGATATCGAAATCAGCCCAGTTAAATAAAAATGCCTACTTAATAATATTTTTAATAATTTTGCATTCAAAATAAGTAGGCAAAGACTCTTTAGCGTAATCCAACAGAAGCCTGGATCGGTTGGATATGTCGACCTCATATCTACGGAGACTATCATACATTTTCTGTATACGCGGCGACCTTCGGCGAAGAAGTCAAAAAGTCAAAATTTTAACGTCTGAACTACTAACCTTAACACCCACGTTTATTGAAAAAAAAGGTAAGTATGGTATTTTTCTACCTTTTTACGTCTTTTAACTCGTTGCCGTAGGCTTATGTCTCACAAGTTTCCAAAAAGTCAACCCTGCCTTAAGCTTTGCTGAGCGGCTTTTCGTCAAAGGACCAACGAGCTCATTGTCCTAAGACCAAACCTCGAAGACTTAGTATTCTCACTCACCCCTTGCCCCAGCCCCTCTGATGTTGTTGCGCAACTTTCGCAACCCTTGCCTTTTATGACTTTATGACTTTATGAGCACATTCAACAGGCCCAAGGGATGCCAAGGTTTTCTGCCACATTATATTTTTTTATGACAACATTTTTTGCTCTTCTTTGTATTGAATTTACACAGTTAGTTTTTTCGACATTTTGGAACTAGAATGATGCTCGATATTTCTGTCTTCTTCGTAGTATCAATCCGGTGGATTGGTTTGCAGCAACAGAGTCTTGCATCTCGATCTCCATTCCTCTCGGTCCTCCGCAACCCTTTTCAGCCCAGCATAAGCGCTACAATTCATGTCCTCGAATACTTGCTGCAAATACTCCCGTCTAGGGCGCCCTATACAGTTTCTACCCTCAACCATCCCCTCCACAATATCGTGAAGAAGACCATCGTGGCGCATAATGTGACCAATCCATCGGGCTCGCCTCTCTGAGATGGTTCTTATTAGGTGCCTATCTTCCTTGAATATCCTGAAAACCTCATTGTTCGTGACGTGGTCTCTCATTAGGTCCAGATATGTGCAGCTTGTTGGGCAAATGGAGCAGGATCTTAGGTGTGAGGCGGTCTGCAGGTCTCCACAGTCACACAATAGTGACTCTTCCTACCGAAGCATTCCCCGCTGCTCGAGGTTTTCTTTTGTTCTACCATCTCCGGTTCTTTATCTGAGTTCAGGGATTTCCAGGTCAGCCAGTCAAGATTCTTGCCAGTTTAGAGGCATTCCTTTGGAGTAATGAAATCCTTTGAAGCGACTTGTTGCCAGAGCTGGATTCTCTCATATTCAGGGCCGGATGTGAGAGGCTGTGTGGATCTCAGAAAGCTGCTTCACGACTTCAGTCTGGGTGCTGGGGGTATCCGATAATACAAGCAGTGGGATGGTTGGTTAATTGCCTTACATATTTTTTCAGCGCATATGACTATGCGTCTAATGTTTGGTGCCAGCCAAGGGGTATAGTTTTGAAATACATTCCATTGATAATTAAATAAATCAATTTAAAAATCGTATTTGGCGTGGATTTATGTAGCAATTTGCTAGATAAATCTTCTTTTTTCTATTAGACTGTGTTCTGTTATTACTCGAAGTTTTTTCCTGTGACTCGAATGTCCAGAATTCACTTCCTTCTCTTACGTAGTTATGTTTGGTGGTGCGATACCAGCCAAGGAGTATAGTTTTGAAATGGGTGATGGTTTGAGGCAATCTGTGACGACTCTGCTTGCATCATTCAGGGCAGTATCCAATTGATGACAATGGGTTGATCGACCCCATACTGGTGCCGTATATTCTCCAGCTCAACCCAGCGACAACAAAAAATCGATTTATAATATTCATGGATAATTTTTTTTCTACATCTGACGACATTTCCCGACAGTTTTCATAAAATTAAATATTCTGAGAAAAGGCATTGACCGCGCAGTCATGGCACGGGAACCGTGGTACTATCCTAACTTTCAACCATTAGGTTCCTAACTCAACATTCAACAGATTGATGCGAAGTCTGGGATTTTGATTGTGCGCTGCGAGCATGAGAAAAAATGGAAAACAAGTACTTAACCAACTATTACAGTGGTAGAGAACAGACATTACTTACTAATTAAGAAACGATTATTTTCTTGAATTTGACACAAATAAAATAAACCGTTGGTTATTTATTTTGCAAGTTTAAGGAGGGTGGGTAAAAACAAAATGTTTCTTTTGAATATCCATAAAACGTCTATTGGACTTTAAGGCTTAGAGTTAAGAAGTCAAATTGAATAGTAGGGAAAATCGGATCAAATAATGTATCGTTTTTAGAATAATATTTGTATGATAAAATCAGTGTCTTCATGTTTGGGTATCAAAAGATAACCACACGGCTCAAATCAAGAAGAAGTTTCCTACAGTCGACAACGGAACTGGTGATACCTGAGGCCACCCTGCGGCTGAACATATAGAGAAGCGCAACTGAGGGGAATACTTGGATTGCCCCGAAAGAGGACCTAACCCCTGGACATGACCAGGGGTGGAATATATGGAGGTCCCTAAACAGACTTCGGACCGGAGTATGCAAGACGAGAACAAATGAAAGCCTGGCAGTTTTACAGCGGACCGACTGAATGTGACTGCGGCGTGGAGCAGACCCTGTCACACCTTCTGGAGTGTGCGCTGTGTCCGTATTCGGACCCAGGAAAACCTGATGATGGCCGGGAGTAACGCCATCGACGTTGCCCACTTCTGGGTAGACAGGATCTGACCTTGTTGTTTCCGACACGATGATATATATAGTACCTTGTGTTTAATTTACAATCACATTTATCACAAAAATGTTGAAACGTCCCAATGTGGTTCGCCACGGCTGGTCCTCTGGTACTTTGGAGTTTGGGACGAGCAGTTTGGAAGGTGAGGTGGAAAAGGAAGGTGGTGGAAGGTGCGTGCGCAACCAGAATGCTCATTGCTCAGGCCGCAAGTTCTGTGAAGGTAATATTTTTATATACACAGAAAGAAGTATACTGTCACAGTGAAAAAAAACTAATTCTTATATGAATTTATAAAGATTTCCATTTAAAGGCTCAGAGTATTACTCTGAGCCTTTAAATGTACTTAAACATAAAGCAGTCCTAGAAAAAGCAAATAAAATGAAAGACATTTCAAAAATGACTAGTATAACACAGATAACGGGTCCGCCAAATAACTTTTTTTATTTGAAAATGGGGCGCAAAACATCGAATGTGGCTTCGGCTGTGTGGCACGTAGCGCCGTCTTGTTGAAACCAAATGTTACCAATATCCTCCTCTTCAATTTTTGTGAACAAAAATGGCCTGATAACGATCGCCATTGACTGTAACGGCCACTCCTTGCTCATTTTCGAAGAAAAATGGCCTGATTTTCAAAGTAATGTCGCAATATTTTCCAGCGTTGTTCAAGCGTATACACAACCATATTCGTTTAGCGGAAAGATAAAACTAATTATCTTTTAAATCAGACATGAGCTAAATGTTACGATTCACGAAATAAGCACTAGTTGAAAAAAAAACGTTAGATGGTGAACCCTATATTAAACAAGACCTACTTATTATTTAAGATCTGTTTTTTAGGAAAGTTAGGATAACTATTCGGCGTTTTAATAATAAATTGATTGTTTTCCCCACAAAAGCACTCTTTAACAACTCAAATACTGTTGTATTATATTTTTCTAGTATTCATTTTGAGTTATATTTCAAATAATAAATAATAAATGATAATGATTTTGAGTTTTTGTTCTACGTGGATCACGTTGAGTAACTTCTTCTTCGTAGTATCAATCCGGTGGATTGGTTTGCAGCAACAAAATCTTGCATATTGATTTCTCGGTCCTGTGCAATCCTCTTTAGCTCAGCATAAGAGCTACAACTCATGTCCTCGAGCACTTGCTACAAATATTCCGGTCTAGGGCGCCCTCTGCAGTTTCTACCCTCAACCATCCCTTCCACAATGTCGTGAAGAAGACTATCATGGCGCATGATCACGTTGAGTAACTATTAATCACATAAATGATGACTGCAGTTTCGCAACCAAAGCACTTAGTTGAGTGCAAAATCGCCATGTTCAATTCCGTGATTAACAAACAGGTGAAAATCATTAACTATTTATTTCGTTTAGTTTACTTGTATATTTTTCACATGAAAAACAAGATTTAATGTAATGAAAATGCGAAGCTATCAGATTATTTCATCAAATTTCTTCGAGGAAAAATTTCTCTAATGTTCTTGGTCCACTAGAATTGCTTGAACTATTATTTTTCATTTCTCTCGATCATGGACTAGATAGATATAGAATACAAATAATTGCATTAAAAATGACTTATATTTTGTATATAAACCTTACAATATTCCAGACTCTTGGTCGTGTTTAAAGTAGTGTTATGTAGTACTGAATAAATAGTCTTCAGTGGGACTTCGAAAAACCGGTGATCGATTGCATGCGAATCAATTGCTTTACCACTGTGCCTAACGCATCAGCAATAGAGCTAGATGGAAGTACATGGATTGAAGTTACGTGGAGTCAGGAGTACATGCCCCAGCCAGGGTCCGCCCAGTTGAATGGCCGGATGCGGCGACGCGGTGCAGTCAAGGCCAATGCAACTGCGCTCACAAACGGCAGGGAATCATTATTAAGCCTACGATGTACCGACCGCTGTGCTACTTTTTAAAATATGACGATTTTATCGCGTCTGGTTTGAGGTCATCTGAATAACTCTATCTACATAACTCTCTTTAATAAAAAAATGATGTTGATACACTATAAAAATATATCATACTCTTTGAGCATATCACCAAATAATTTATTATAAGATTTTTTAATGTTTTAAACAAATCTTAACCCTTTATTTACTGACGGGACTTATAAGTTCCATGCCAAAAAAAACACTATTTATCGTGCATTTTGCTGCAGTTGTCTTGCCCTGTCGGGACTTATAAGTCGTATTTATAAAACAACAAAAAAAAAGTTTTTTCTTAATTTTTCTCTATATCCAATCAACTTTTATTCCTATAAAAAGTATCACAAAAGTAAATACATTATTTCATAATTCGGTAAATAAAGGTTAAACAAGCATTGAAAATTGTTCAAAAGTATATTAATGTTTTTTTTTCCTTTTTTCTATCGAAAATTTTTGGTGGAATTCCATAATATAAAAATAAAATTATTCACATTAATTACAATTTATTACAAATTAATTGCAATTTCATTTTGATATATATCAAGACAGATCTGTCGAAGAGACGACGGTCGATGGGGAAGAAAAGTATTGGAATGGCGCTCAAGAACTGGCAGACGAAGCATTGGCCGACCCCCTGCAAGATGGACTGACGACATAAAAAGAGGAAGAAGACTCATGCGGGAGGCTTACATTCAACAGTGGACGGATACAGGCTGATGATGAATGAAAAAATGAATATATTTTAAATACAAATTTAGCTTTAGATCTTTGTATTCACATATTTTCCTCAAATAACTATTAGGTTGCCTTCAGTGATTTTAAGTTTTCCATCTTCTACATAAGCCCGGATTTTACTATATATAAATAATTGAATTGAATAGTCAGGAATCATTCTTAATTTTCTTATTTATTAACGTATAGACGCAACTAGTACTTTGATGAATATTGAATACTTTCTTTCGGCGATTTTAAGTATTTTCGTAATCGATTCTAGTCAATATGGATTGTTGAATATTTTTCTATGAATTGTGTCAGAAAAGCAATGGCGGATAACCTAAAGGTTGTAACGCGAAATGGCGGCCACAGCTTATGGTTTGACCGTCACTTGGTTGTAGCTCTGCGATGTTGTTCACGGTGCGGACTTTGGCCAGGATGAGGGAGGGGCTTCACGAGAGGGGAGAGGAGGAAACCTAAGAAACGCGAGGAGGGACCATCCTTTAGGTACCCACTTACTGCACAACACGCAGGAATATAATATACTTCGTATACTCGTATACGAATACAGTCAACGCTTTTTTTTTATTTGTAAAGGTGAAATTTCCTTCTTCATGTTATTTTGGGTTGAACCGCCTCTTAGGACTAAATGGTCTAGGTTTCGGGAGCATAAGGCTGTTCATTTGATCTGTGGATAACTTTATTTCTTTTATTATGTTTAATGTTTAGAACCATCTCAGAGAGGCGAGCCCGATGGATCGGCCACATCATGCGCCACGATGGTCTTCTTCACGATATTGTGGAGGGGATGGTTGAGGGTAGAAACTGTAGAGGGCGCCCTAGACGGGAGTATTTACAGCAAGTATTCGAGGACATGAACTGTAGCGCTTATGCTGAGCTGAAAAGGGTTGCGGAGGACCGAGAGGAATGGAGATCGAGATGCAAGATTCTGTTGCTGCAAACCAATCCACCGGATTGATACTACGAAGAAGAAGATGTTTAATGTATTATATGGAGAGTCAGACTTTTATGGTTCATCTTGAAAATTGAATAAATGCTCCAAGCACACCGCGGATATTTGTTTTTTATTTACACATATAAAACATTAACAGTAATTATATTTTGGGTTTAGCCGTGTGTGGCGAATTTCTTCTTTCCAATATTTCGACCGCCATTGCAGGGGTCTTCTTCAGGGTTGATGACTTAGTTCTTAACTCTGAAGAAGACCCCTGCAATAGCGGTCGAAATATTAGAAAGAAGAAATTCGCCACAGACGGCTAAACCCGAAAGCCACAATATCAAATCTGGCAGTGAAAACCTAAGAAGTTATTTAAGTAATCATATTTTGCACGTAAATAAGATTATGAATTTAAAATATAACAAAAAAGAAAGCTGGATATAAATATAATTAAATATTTGTTAATTCAATATTTCCAAGACTATGTATTATGAACCAAGATTTTTATATAAACAATAGATGTTTAAAAAATATATAAAATAATTAAATCTTGTCCATATGTGTATTTTCTTTTTTCAGATTTTTGTATGATAAATTTTCCTTCTTTTTGATAATAAAGTTATCGTATGCTTTGAAATACTCTTGAGTTTTCTTTCATAATAATGTAGTTTACTTTAAGAAACAATTCAATGTACACTTGCCTTGAAAGAATCACTGTTTATAAATACATGCAGCGTCTAGGATGAACCTCATAGAGTATATTGAAAGGCAGAATACTCTCTGTCGGTGATCTTTTTTGTATTTTAATTTTTGCATTTAAAATATATTTTTTTTTAAGTGAAAAACAAATAAGTATAACTTTAATTACGTGTTTTGTGCAACGTGCTTTACTTTATCTATCCCCGATAAAAATAATAAAATACAAATATTTCTGTGATGCGTTTTTTTTTAGGTTAGCCCTTCCCTTTGTTGCCAAGAGGAAGGATAAAAATAACGAAAAGGGGTATTCTCTGTTGTTTTTTTTTTTTATAAAATGCCAAAGCCAATTTGAATACTAAAGTCATCCGCTACACCGGTCGACCAAGGAGCGAGCGAGCGGCCAAAAAATACTAAAAAACTCCATGCATTTTGTTAGGCTATGCAGTTATCTATACACATAGAATGTATACACCTACACTATGCACCGAACGAGATAGTAAACATTGTGAATGTGTTGAGTTATAATGTGTATTCGGTATTAAGTGTTGGTGTGCGCGTAGAGCAGTGCGCAGAGCGTTTATTATCATTTTGAGACATGCGCAACAAATTATGAGGTGCAACGTATTCGATGCACGTAAATCAATTTACTCAAATAAGGAAAGAGTAAAATATTATTTTTAAGATTATTTTTTTTTAGTCACGTTAATGGACGTTGTACTCAAAATATCAGTTTCCTGCTTCATTTGAAAAAACTTGGTAATACCTGTATTAAGCTGTACGAAATATCAATCTTATGACGACCAGAATGACTACAGTGAATGAATACTTTTAATACCAAAACTGAATATGATGAATGGATATAGTAGTTTAAATTTTTTATAGATTTAACAGTTGACATCAGCTTGATGTAGCCCTTGCTGACTGGTACCGAAAACCTCGATGTACAATCTTTCGTCTCTTATTTCTGTTCGCTTGTCATACATGTCCCGCTCTTCGGCGAGAGCATATTGTATTGTGGCTCGGCTTACTGCTGTGACTAGGTCCGGGCTACAAGCTTGTAAAGTTTATCATAAATACATGTCAATGTGCTTCTGAAAGAGTCTTTGTTTTGCTGACCTGCTCCTCATCATGCCCTCACGCGACTGAATAACACCCTTTTTAGAGAGAGGAGGATGTTACAGTAACTAGGTCTTTAGTGATGATGATACCACAGAACGTATAAAGATTTGCATACTCTGGTCTAGAGATGGTAATTACGTTAATTTGAGCAAAAATAATTACCGCTATAAAAAAAGTTATTAAAAATGCATTTTTTAAGTAAGGGTGCTAAGTTTCAGCAAACGACTAGTAGTGACAACAACTTTAAGTAATTTTCTTGACAAATATTAAAAAATAGTATTATTCCTGCGATTGTTTATATTGACATCAGCATGATATAGCCCATGCTGACTGGTACCGAAAACCTCGATATACAGTCTTTCGTCTCTTATTTCTGTCGCTTGCCATAGATTTATGTGTCCGCCATATTGGGACTAATTATATAGACCGCAACTTACGGCGCTAGTGACCGACCACGGGCCGCACGGGTCAGTTGTAAGCTGACGGCCTTCCTCAATGTGCTTCTGAAAAGTCTTTGTTTGCTGACCTGCTCCTCATCATGCCTTCACGCGACGGAACACCTTTTTGAGAGAGAGGAGGATGTTAATATGTATAAGAAAATGTAATATATTAAATAGGACAGATTCAGAAACATGGTTAATGATTCGTATTGATTGTTTGCAGGTTGAGTTGTTATATTGTACTCGTATAAGAATCTTACTTGTACATTCATAGTAACGTATTTTTTACGTTTTGTATACCAGTTGTACATCTAGCGATGTCGCTCAGTCTAGTCTTGTTATGCAACTAATTCCATTTATTAAAACTGATCATAGATGAATGGTTACCGACCCCCTGTAATAGGTCGCGCCTTGTTGTCACGCGTGTGTGCGTGAGCTGCTTGGGTGCATTGCAATGATCGCATATGTGCGTGTGTGCAGCGCTAATGCAACTGGGCTCGTGTGCGTTTGCACGCACTATTTCAGGGATAAACTAGTAAGATAAAAAAATTAACCAATAAAACTTTTGTAAACATATCAAAACAAAGCTTTTCTTTCAAACAGTTATTAACCATTTCATTACGGTTCGGTTTGAATACAAATTATACTGTCAATTATAAAACTAGTATTTGAAGCATAAATGTACTTATCTGGTCTATTTTCATGAGTCACATTGGTTCTTGTATCCTTTAGCTATCAGATGATGCATAATTATTTTTTATAAGAATGTAGAAAAACGATATATCACGTCAACCGATGTCAACGGTCGGGGAATCTTATGACGGCATATGCCGACAACCGATGTGAAAGGGTTAATCTTATTAGAAGTGTATAATATTTGTGCAATTGTGACAATAATATAATTCACTCCACGGTAAAATCCATTTAATGTATGTGAAAAAAAATATACTCGACTTAAATCATTATTAATAATAAGAATTACCTAATTTTAGATTACATATTATTATGTTTATCTGAAAGTGAAAAAATAATAGAGGTCTTTGAGATGTGGTCATACAGAAGAATTCTTGGAATTTCCTAGAGTAACCACGTCACGAACAATGAGGTTCTCAGGATAATCAAGGAAGATAGGCACCTAATAAGAACCATCTCAGAGAGGCGAGCCCGATGGATCGCATCATGCGCCACGATGGTCTTCTTCACGACATTGTGGAAGGGATGGTTGAGGGTAGAAATTGTAGACGGTGTCCTAGACGGGAGTATTTGCAGCAAGTGTTCGAGGACAAGAGTTGTAGCGCTTATGCTGAGCTGAAGAGGATTGCAGAGGATCGAGAGGAGTGGAGATCGAGATGCAAGATTCTGTTGCTGCAACCCAATCCACCGGATTGATACTACGAAGAAGATTTTTTTTTTTTTTGGGGCCATAGACCCCCGGGCCGGTCGCCTTGTACCTGCGCTCTGGGAGCACTTACCAAGGCATTGTTTTCAGAGTACATTCTCGTTATACAAGTAACTGGTTTTGGTGAGCAACACCACACATGGGTGTAAAAGTTAGTAGTTCAGACGTTAAAATTTGGACTTTTAGACTTCTTCGCCGAAGGTCGCCGCGAATACAGAAAATGCATGGTAGTTGGGCTCCGTAGATATGAGATCGATATATCCAACCGGTCCAGACTTCTGTTGGATTACGCTAAGGAGCCTTTGCCTCGCTAAATCTAATATTGGACAATGCCACAGAACGTGTTCAGCGTCCTGCAAGAGGCTGCCGCATGGGCAGTCTGGACTATCAACGAGGCTAAACTTGAAAAGCTTAGCCTTAAAATTGCCGTGCCCAGTCATGAATTGACTAGTCCAGTGGTTTGGAATAAGCCACGGCATCTCCATTCTATCGAGGACAGAAGGAAAGAAGGAATATGTGTGTCTACCCTTGAGCGAGGTCGACCATCTGCTCTGCCATGCTGCGAGCGCCGCCAGTCTTACTTTTTTTTCGGTTTCTATCGTGATCTTACCCTGCGGAGGATTGAGACAAGTGCCCCCGACCTCCGCAGAGAAGCCACGTCTAAGCAACGACATAGCGGCGCTCACCTGCACTTGCAGATCCAACGGCAGCACTCCCGCAAGGATAATCAATGACTCGGTGGCAGAGGATCGATAGGCTTTAGTAAGTGAGAGAAGTGGGGTTCTTTGACCGCTCAAGAGAATGCGTCTAATGAAGAGTAGTCGAGTGCGCTCAACCCAGCACCGCGCCGCATATGTCACGGTGCTGAGAAAGATCGCATCATACACTGTTTTAAGGGCTCGAAATTTGAGTCCCCACGAATTCCCCGTAAGGCGAGAAATACAGAAGAAAGCCTTCCGCACCTTATCTACAACATGGCGAGCGTGAGCGGCGAAACTTCTTTTACCTTTTACCCTTTTTCTGCTTCAATGCGCAAACATTCACTGTTATGCCGACGACAGCACTGTCCATGAGAGTATAATCTTCCAAAAACCTCCGAAACATTCGGAACTATCTGCTGCTAGGGAATCTCTGGTGAAGAAGATGAACATGTCTCTTGAAAGGGTTTCACGATGGGGCGACCTCAACCTCGTCAGTTTCAACATTTCAAAAACCCAATCATGTACTTTCTCCACCAAGAAGACTGCTATGGATCCTGTATCTTTCAACGGTTGTTCTCTTCCGAAAGCAAGCTCCATCAACATGCTTGGATTATCAATATCGAATAATGTCAAATATTACGAGTCAATTAAGTGTAAAGCCGGTCTCGCTTCCAAAAAACTAGGTGTATTATATAGATCACGTCGGTATTTCAACGATAAACAACTTCTTCTTCTATATAAAGGACAAATCCGACCTATCCTTGAATACGGCAGTCACCTTTGGATTGGAGCCCCAAAATACCTTCTAAACTTAATTGACTCCAGTTCAAAGAAGAGCAATTCGTTTGATAAACAATGACACCCTTACGTCTAATCTACAATCAATGGAACACAGACGTAAGGTTGGTTCTCTTAGTCTTTTCTACCGTTATTACCACGGTCGCTGCTCTTCGGAACTTAAAGAACTAATTCCTCCTGCACCCACTCACAGCCGACAAACTCGTCTTACACTTGCCGAACATCCATACACGGTTAATATATGTCGACCAAGAACTGGCAGCTTCCAAAGTTCCTTCCTTAATGCCACCGGTAAGCTATGGAATGCTCTTCCAGCGTCTGTGTTTCCTCCTTCCTACAATCTGGATCTCTTCAAGAAACAGATAAATATACACTTGCAATCTCCCCAACCCACACACAAACACGAACACAACACACGTTTCCCGCATGCAGCGTCCAGCCTCCCTGGCTGAGCGTCATAGAGTGCACTGGTCTTGACCGGTTGTGCTCTCCTGCATGCGTTTACATAAAAAAAAAAAAAAAACATCTATGATTACGCCAAGGTATGTAACTTCTGTAGAAATTTTTACTTTAGCACCTTGGAAGTAAATAGCTGGTGGACGTAGTGGAGATAATTTTCCCTTTAAAAGAATAGCTTCTGTTTTATGTGGCGCAAAACATAGTTTGTTTCGTTGGCCCCAGGATGAGATTTGGCTTAGAGCTTCTGTGGTTGAGCGCTCCAGTGAAGATCGACTATTAGCTTCTACTGTTAGGAGTGCATCGTCAGCGTATGCTACAACACCACATCCGGGAGGCAGCGGTAAGCTGAGGATGTCATCGAAAAGAATGTTCCAAAGCATTGGGCCAAGAACGGAACCCTGAGGACACCCTCTAGAGACGTTACGTGATATACGAACGCTTCCAGCGTCAGCGAAAATTTTACGGTTTTGGAAATAGCTCTGTAACAATGCGTATAGGTTACCGGGAATCTGTCGAAGGCGAAGCTTAGCTAAGACCAATGGCCACCATGCGTTGTCGAAAGCACCTGAGATATCCAGAAGAACACCCAGAACGTAAGTGCACTTGGAGTCAGTTGTTGTCTTGATTGTCGTGAGAATAGCATCTTCCGTTGAGACTCCCGGTCGGAAGCCGAACTGTCTCTTGGAGATTGGCATATTTGAAGTGGCTAGATGTGATTCTAGTTTACTTACGACAATACGCTCCAGGATTTTTCCGAGGACTGGCAGAAGAGTGATTGGACGATATGCTTTAGGGTCGGTGCGGGGTTTGTCTCCGGATTTCGGAATGACTGTCAGAAGGCCCACCTTCCAACAGTCGGGGAAGGTTCCTGTTTGGATGCATAAAGAAAGAAGGTTTGTGATCTCTGGCTTGGCCATGAGCCAGACCATTTTGACAATACGATTATCAATACGATCTGGTCCTGGTGCTTTGCCAGGGTCAAGGGACGAGATTATTGTGTTGATTTCGCTCTCTGAAGGGGGCGTGCACGAGGGCGTGTCAAGAGGAAGTGCCGATACACGCCTAACCTGCAACGCGTGATCGTCGTCTGAAAATGGGTCGTCCTTTGTGAGTAAGGAGTCTACAAGGGCGCCAGCCGTATCAATGAGAGTGGATGTAGGTGTATCACCCAAGAGCTGGGCGATACCACAGAGCGTGCGGCCTGGCTGTAAGCTTGCCTTAACTGCACGGAAAGCCACGGAAAGAAGATTATCAAAATAATATAAACCATGTTTAATTATAACCACGTTTATAAAGTATATACACTCAAAAACTACGGTACGCTAAAGGTTACCACCATTTGGTCATAACCAATTCCGTTAACGTGGGTTTCGAAAACAATTTATGTTAATCGATCATTCGATATCCACTCAATTGAAGCATACAGTAGTTCCAAAATGTCGCCAAAAAGTTATCTTTAAAATTCCTAACCTCAACCCATGTCATCTCTACCTCCTCCGGTTAACTGCCAAAAGCGTCTTAAGACGCATAATTTTCTATGAACGGAGCGCCGCTCATACAAAAATTACGTCTTAAGACGCGCCGTTTTAAATAAAAAATCAACAATGCACAATGAACAAATCATTTTACGATTATGGATAAATGACTGCACGATTGGCGCGCTCTTCATTTATTTGGTAAGTTTTATAAATAAACTTTATTACACTTTCAATAACGATATGTTTAGAAGGTTTTATTTTTGTCGTAAAATTCGCGGCGTGCTCAGTATCGCATGTACTTGCATGCACATACATGTACCTGCCGGCAATTAAAAGGTTAACACCACGAAGTAAATTAAATATATATTATTTCCAACAGATTCCTGTGGCAGACTTATAAAGTCCAAGGAGCTTTAGAAAAGGCGGCTATAGTTAATGTTGTCTTGGGCCATCTAAAGTACATGCCTGTCTCTTACCCGATAGTAAGCGACAATATTTTTAAATTTTAATTGTGTTTTCTTCACTGATCCCTGAGCCGGCCCTTGATGTGTTGCGGTGTGCGTGCAGGCCTATGATCTCGCGCTGGTGTGCATCGGTCCTATAGCCTAGTAACAATAATGTTCTAGTGCTAGTGACTAGGTTCCGTGGTCCGTGTTGAGCTTGTAGTGGTTCTGTGCAACGCCAATGCGCCGGAGATTGGGCAGGTCAACGGCCCGTCAAAGGGCATTTCAAAGTCAAATCAGGACCGAATCAAGGACTTAAAAATATAATCAAAATCTTCATGTATCTCATATGCCTAACTTGATTATAATCATCAAACAAGCAAACTGACAAATATCGCATACTAAATTATTGTAATAAACTAAACTCAGCATGTGTTATGTCTTCAAAATACTACATATTAAGTTCAATATGTAATAGTGAGTTTATTATTTACTTAGAGTTTCAAATATTTCACGAATAAAGGTACGCAGTATAATATTAACATCGTATAGATGTAACCAATATATTTAATATAGTATATTTTCCATTTTTAATTCATAGATTAATGTATTTTTTTTTTAATAAGTGGCAAAACAGAGATGCCACTTAATACTCATAGACAAATAACTACCGGTTCAAAGTTGGCGTTTGTTCAAAGGGTGCTGTACTCTATATTTATAATTCTATTGTTTATGCACCGTCAATGCTTTGAAATTTACGATAATAGCTTACATTGATGTGTCTAAAGGTCGCGTGAACTTGACATGCACAAAATATTTGAATGTGAGAAAGTGATTCTCGCTATTGTAGAGTAAAGAAGCGAGTTAGGACGAAATCTTTAGTTTAATATTGTGGACTGTATTAAACTAAAGATTCCGCTCCGTGAAAACTGTTTTGAATCGATAGGAAAGATAGAAACCGAAACGAAGAAGGAATTGAAGGCTATACCAAAAGAGGACTTTGCAGCATGTTTTGAAAATTGGAAAAAACGTTCGCATAAGTGAATTGTATCCGGGGGGACAACTCAGGGGGAAAATTTTTTTGATTTCTAAATAAATTCCCGGTAATTTTTTGCTCATAGCACCTTGCCTGCTACTAAATAGACTGACGATATCAGGAGAAAAGCAAGATGAGATAGGTGAAGGTTCAACAAAAATCGAGACTAAAATGAAAAAAAGCCTCTTGGGAGAGTGATCAGACTGTTCAACCATATCGCCTCGAATATTGATATATTCCACTTGAGAGAAGCCCAGTTTCGACAAGAGCTACACGACTTTTGTATCTAAGTAATTTCGTGGAGTCTTCTGTTTAGCGAGCAGAAATATGTGAAGAAAATTAATCGATACAACGTTGTCATAAATAACTATATTTGAAAAGGGCACATAAAGCTACAAAATGTTAAAAAATGATAGTGATTTATTAAAGCGTCACTACGGTCTAAAAAGTCACTACGCATTAATGAGCATTGAACGCAGAAGCAATGAAGCCTATCACAAATTCAACAGATATCATAATCTGTTCACGATTTGCCTATTATTTACTAACCAACCCCACTGCAGTCGATACTCAGAAGCAATCGCCGGTCCCATCAAAGGTGCGCTTTTCCGCCTACCATATAAAGACATTTCTATGCAGTTCTTGTCCGATGCATCCGCCCTGACGTCTCAACAGTCTGGCTGAAGAGTCGGTCCCTGAAGCCGGCCCCGGACTGCGCTAACATCACCCGCATTGTGGAAGAGGGCCAGAGCATTCAAATTAAAATGGCGCGTTAAATGCATTATTTTATTCAATTGTTCACAGTACATTCTCTGTAAATGAATTCTGTATAGTAATCACACACTAATGGGCTGCTATTAAGGTTAATTATTATCTATTCTATCTAATTAGCCAACATACACAAACACAAAAAAGACGCAAAAAATCTAACAATAATTATTTTTTATCCCTTTATTTCTATTTCAGACATTACTATTTCACGTGATATAATTATGATTATTTATATTTTTGAAATTATCGGAATGGCAAAAATCTTTGTAATTTGTCCTTCTTTGCCACCATGTATTTATATATATATATATATATATATATATATATATATATATATATATATATATATATATATATATATATATATATATATACATATATATTATGAAAATCAGAGACAATAAATAATAGCACCGTACTTTAATGCATTTGCAATGCACCGTACATTATATTTGTAATCAAATACACACATACAATTATACATCAAATTATATACGCATTAATTCATTCAGAAAAAATATCGGCAGACGCGGTATTCGAACCACGAGCCTTGCATCTTTGCTCTATTATCCACATCGCGCTATCCACACGACCAAACTCTACCTGGGCAGATACGCGAAACCTGATGTATATATATACCATTGTTAACATCATATAACGACAGATGTCTCTTTAGTATATATTCAGAGTATGTATATTATTAGTTTTATGGTTCAATCAGTCAACATTTATTCACTAGCTTATTATATTATTACATAACTCAATGATTGGGTGCCCTCCTCACTTAACACAAATTCGTTCATTATTTACAAATGGTCGGGATCGTTGAGTTTATGATCCGATATCCTTCAAATTTATGATTGTAAAATCCTCCAATATATGCCTACAATACTGTAGCTGCCGTATTTTCAAGGCATTCGATTCTAGATATCGTCGGGAAATATATACGTTTTCAGTTTAAGGCATGGGAAATATTAACTGACAGAACTGAGTGGTGGTAATTTATGGTGACCATATGAACCAGGTATAGAAAATAAAGTATTTAATATATTTATGTTGGATTAGTTATAATATTACAAAACTGAAAGTATTGTATTTATACCTGTGTTGATATTGTGGCTTTTGGGCTTAGCCGTGTGTGGCGAACTTCCTTCAACCAATATTTCGACCGCCATTGCAGGGGTCTTATTCAGGATTGATGATTTATTTAATTTTGAGTTGGTTTATTCAGATTATATTTTTACGAGCGTTATTGGTTTATATCTCCATGGCAACTACATACTCAAGCTTCATTCCGGAGACCGTGGGTATGTTCTAAGAATATGGTAGGTATTTTCTAAGAATTGTACCTCCGCGAACGTCATGTCGGACTGTGGTCGTCCTTGCTTGTCTGTACAAAATTAAATAAATCATCAATCCTGAAGAAGGCCCCTGCAATGGCGGTCGAAATATTGATTGAAGGAAGTTCGCCACACACGGCTAAGCTCAGAAGCCACAATATCAAATCTGGCCGTGAAAACCTAAAAAGTTATTTAAACCTGTTTTATTTATTTTATATTTAGATGTATTATTTAGTAAATATACGCTTCTGAAAAAGAACTTAAAAAACTATGAAATGTGTCATTATTAATGTAATGCTGAAAACAATGCAAAAGATGGCCATCTCTGTTGCGGTCATGTTGCTACAAAAGCATTCAGCCATTGATGCATTTCAAGCGATGCGCCGCCATCTTGGAGTTGGTCCTCCCAAGATGTTAGGTACTCACTACTCCCGGAGTGAATGACCTTCGAGCGATTTCAGCCAATCCCACATTGCCTTCAGTTGCATGCGTTCACGTACCAACACATTCACGTTAACGCACATGTGTGCAAGGAACTACGATATATGTACACCATACACATACCCAATCATTATCTTTCTCACTGAAGGTGTGTGAGTGAGATTCAGAGGCATGTTATATGCATTGTCAAAAGTCAACGAATATAGTTGATCTCTTACTATTTAACTAAATTAACTATATTCTTTTTTTCAATGTTTTGAGCATTCACTTTGAGATCCATAATAAATTATAAATATTTATTTATTTGTTTACCTTGTTTTCACATGGATCACGTAACAAAAGTTCTCTATTAGGAGACTGCAGTTTCGACTAACTCGTAGTCTTTCTCAATCCTTCTCTAGTTAAGAGATAACTGAGCTGCGTTGTACTTGTAAGTGGTGTAACACATTTTTGTAGGGGAGGGGGTGGGGGTGTGTCTAATATGAAAGGAGAGGGAGGTAGGTAGTGTTGCAAGGATGAAGGAAGAGATAAATACATAAAAGTGGTTTAGGTATAAATTTATTTTTATTTTTTATTTTTAATATTATTCTTATATGTCGTATATATAATTTTTATACTTATTTATTTATTTAACGGAAACAATTTTAAAATTGGTGAATAAATTAAAGTATTTAGTTGGTTATTAATTATATCTCCTTTCTTATTAATGGCTTTATAAATTTCTAAGTATTCTAAATTATTTAATTTAACGGTTTTATTTTCTACATGTAATATGTTTAATACTTTTTCTAAGTTGTACGAATGATTATTTTCTATAAGGTGGTTTGTGAATTCAGAAAAATTAGTGCTTTTTAGGCACCTTAAATGCTCTTTAATTCTAATATTAAAATTTCTTGACGTTCTACCAATATAAAAAGCTTCACAATCTTGGCAATTTAATTTATATATTCCAGAATTATTGCGTTTATCATTAGTATCTTTATTATTTATAAGGTGGTATCCTAGTTTATTATCTGTATAAAACGCTGGCTTTATCTCATTTGGGAGTAATTTAATTATTTTAGGGGTAAAGTTATTAACGTGTAGAATTCGTCTCCACATTCTATCGTCTTTAATATTTTCTTTAGGATACAAGTATTTATATGTTATGTTTTACCCCCTCCCCTACAAAAATGTGTTACACCACTTACAAGTACAACGCAGCTCAGTTATCTCTTAACTAGAGAAGGATTGAGAAAGACTACGAGTTAGTCGAAACTGCAGTCTCCTAATAGAGAACTTTTGTTACGTGATCCATGTGAAAACAAGGTAAATAAATAAATAAATATTTATAACTATATTCATTAAAATACTTAGGGCTTATTTAAAAGTAAAGATACTTCAAATCACTTAAAGATGGTAGAAACTATTAATTATTTACGACAAGCATCTGAAACAATAGAAAATCTAATACATATCAATTATATAGGTGAATATTCACAGTAATGCTATATTGTTTTTAGAATAATAAGCTCAGATCACGGTGGGGTTGCCAGTGTTAATCCGTAAAAGTGAAGTATCATACAGTCGATATTTAAAAAATAATTTAAATAAAACATTACACTAATAATTATTCCATGAATACAGGAACACAGGATAAGTAAGCTAAGGTTTCATCAAATTACTAAAAGAAAGTTGTAATTCAAGCATCTTTGTGTGTATTTTTGTTATACCTTCTTCTTCATAGAATCAATCCGGTGGATTGGTTTGCAGCAACAAAATCTTGCATCTCGATCTCCACTCTTCTTGATCCTAACTTGAGATGCAATCATTTTTGCTGATACACGGGATGTGTTTTAGGCCTTTAATGTGGTATTTTCCCTTTTATTTCCACATCCTAATGCCGTTGACCATAAAGGTTCATCCGCCTTTGGAGATCATTTACTACTTCCAGGACAATAAAGTGCCCTAACCAGCTTCACCTGGTGAGGTTAGCTGGGTGTTAGCTTATTCCCGCCAACATTCGGTCCCTGTCTATATTGGCCGACTGATGTTGCTCAACCCCCCCCCCCCCCCACGAGAAGGATTTTCCTTTCATCGAACCTGTGACCATAAAGCATTTCGCAGAGTCCTCCAGTACTTTTAGGGGGCAAATATATATATAGGTTATACCTATAAAGCGTTTAATCAAATCCCCGTTTTCGTGATTTCGGTGCATAATGTATAATATATGGTTTTATTTACATTAAATACCTATTTAGGTAATAGAGATTTAGTCGTTAGGTGATCGGTATAGTGTCACCCCTCCCGTTGCACTATTTGCTTGATAAGCCGCGCGGAAGCCATCACCACAACTGATAACACCCACTGATATACTCTTACAATCAAACATTACTGCCATACACAAGTAATTCGTGAAGTTCTTTAATGAAAAACACCTATTTGATACTACTCCATACTACCACAAAATCGGTGCTATGTAAATATGCATGTTACGTGTTAAAGTACATATATGTATACAATATGACACATGTACTGAATTAAACAACAAAAAATAATTAATAGGAGACTATGAATTGAATTTCGCTCTGATTTTTTATATTTAATAAATGATCTTCTCATAAAATTTCTTGCATAAGATTGTCATGAAACAGAGAGCTTCAAGAGAAAACATTAAACGAATGTGGTCATAGTAATACTTATTATGTATTAGTTCTCGATTGATACCCCGTTGGGATGCAAGCTCCATACTTGTACCACGTATTTGGGGTATTATCGTTGCAAGTAAGAGGGCCGAACGAATCTAGTTTTATTGGCGCATAAATAACACAGTTGCTATTGACTTTATGGGACTCGAGAGGTCCGGGTCTCTATTGGTTATTCAATAACGTCCGTAACCAGTTATAAACAACCATTTGAATTCACCTACACGCATCCTATCGCACAATAATATAGAGAAAATGCCATATCCAGTTTCAGTTTAACAGGCTCCGAGCAATTACAGGCGAATTCCTAGAAAATCTAAAGAAAAAAATGGATAAGAAGAATATAATATCCGTGGCTGTACCCATCTAACTTTATACGGGGTATGTTGGGATACAATGAGTTGAGAACTAGAAGAGATGTGTGCTTGAGTATGCATTTCTTTCGCCTAGTGCGCGGCGTGTTCAGAAATCCTGATATTTTGTATGAAATTGGTATGTTTGTCCCTGACAATTATGTAAGGATAAGGAGGCACAGATTGTTTGTTCTTCCTAGAGGTAATACTAACCTGCCAGGAACTATGCCTCTTGGGAGAGTGATCAGACTTTTCAACGATATCGCCCCGAATATTGATGTATTCCACTTGAGAGAAGCCCAGTTTCGACATAAGCTCAACGAATTTATTTATCAAAGTAATTTCGTGGAATCTTCTGTTTAGCGAGCTCCGGGACTTTTTAAATGATTGTATTATTATTGTATTATTTATAATTTGTTCTATTATATCCTGTTTCAGAATCGAATTAAATATTTATGTTTGTAATGTTTCTGGAAGAAATAAGTAAATTGAATTGAATTGAAAAATAATTTTGTTCCTCTTAAAGAAATGTAGATTTATTGTAGATATATTTTTTTATTATACTCCTTTGCGTATGACATATTTGAGCATGTTAATCGCTTTTTCACGCAGTAGGTAAAGTTTGCTAGCATTCTGACAATATTAGAAGATTATTATATCAATATTTCACTATACTTTACAATTTTGTGACTGATATCAACAAAAACGAAAAGACTCTTGAGAACCACTGAAATGAATACTCTTAGACTTTACCAGGACTGACGATCCGAAACAAAGAAAGATGTTGTGAAATATGAAAGGGTTGCATGAATATGAAGAATATGAATATTACTATTATTTGTTGGACCACTGGCAATGTATCTATATGAGAGAAACCATTGTCTCAAAATTATACTCAACGCGATCCATATTTAAAAAGTGGGCCAAAAATGTCAAAAAATCGTTTAATCAATAAAAAACTAATAAATACATTCATATCACACTAGAACTAGCGAAAACACTCATCTCTTGCAAGGGAAATTTCATATTAAACCGAGTAGACTAATATTAAATATTGTTATACAATTTGAATGATTTACAATACATTTTCCTAGGTTTTGTTGTTAAAACGAGAGATCTTGCAAAGCTGGTAGTTGTGGTATATGCGTAGCAAACTTACAACTGTTGTTGCACCATTTTGAGTGGGATAAATTTTGGACCTTAGAGCTTACCTTGATCTTATCTTATAGTTATACCTTTGCTTATGTTAAAATACATTATATGGATTAAATATTTACTAGGCTGTCGGAAAGTAATAATTTAAAAAAATATTGTGAATAAATGTTGACTGAATAATAAAAAATAGTAATATACATACTCTGAATATAAACTATAGAGACATCTATCGTCATACGATGATAACAATGATATAAATACAAGTTCTATCGCGGAGAAATAGCCGAAGGGGTTAAGCGGTATGTAAAGACCTGGGCAAAGGTTGGTTCCAAGGCCTGCGGATCGCATCCCGCTTCTGCCGATATTTTTCTGAATAAATTGATGCGTATAAAGAGTTTAACGTACAGTATGTGTATATTTAATTATTAAAATATATTAATTTCTGATGGTTTCTTGTTTCAGTCTGTTGGAGATGCACAACGTGGGTTGTGTTTGCCAGTGATTTCGTGGCTTCAGCGCCTGAGACAGCCTCTCGGCTCTTGAGGAAGGGCGGGTCATTGCACTTCCACCGCAACGCACTTCAAGTCGCACTGGCTTTGAATGCGGTTAGTAATGCAGCGGTATTGCAGCTTAAGGTTCAGATACAACACCCAAATATATGAAAAACAAAACAGATTTTTCATTAAGCATTCAAATGTACGTAAGTAAAGCACATGACACGAAATCAGATATGTTACTAACATGAAAATTTTGCTTCCTGTAGAAACATACAGGAGAATACCGACAGATAGTTATTCTGAAGTCTCATCTGTACAATTCTATGACGCTTACCATAGTGCATATGGCTAAGCGCTGCATTTGGAGTGTTGATTCGCCATCGTCATAGACTACAGCCCGAGATTCACGCATCATCCTTATTATTACAGGAATTTACTACGAATGGGTGGTCTTCACGGGATGACTTTCGTCTACCACCAACTTTAATTAATAGGCTATGACTGGAATTTTACGGGTGAATAATCAAATTCACACCAACCGGGGGTATTTTAAAGCTCAGAAAGCTTTTATTTTTTTATTCTCTATCGAGGATCAAACCCACGACCTTTGGCTTGCAAAGCAAACGCTTTGACCATTGATTTTTGACATATACCCGCCGGCTAGCTTTGCACAGAATTTTGAGCCTCATATTACACGTATATGCTTTTGAATTTGACTTTCAAAACTATAATTGACAACTATTTACTTGAAAATATGGGTCGTTTCTTGCTTTCTACCTTTACATATTGTACACGATGGTATTCATATATTATAATCGTTTTTCAACTGCAGAAAACCCTTTGTTTAGGATGAAATTTTTGCAACAATAATAATTATAATACATTATCAGTACCCTATATATACACATACATTTGTCATAAATGTTCGTATTGTGTAATTAAAATAACAGATTCCTTAATGTTTTTTTGTGCCCATGTAATCTTTATATTAATATATCGAATGTGATAAAAAATACTTTATGAAAAAATAATTGATGATGAGATTAGTATCTATAGAGCTTAATGTGTATTGAAGCTGTTATGTTATGGATACTAGATGCAGAGATGCTCGTTGAAACTCTTAGAAAGGTACCCAGTACAGAGTGGGCTTAGAATTGTACTAGGTCACATCTACCAAGCGAACGAATGCCAATTTTAGCTTGACTTCTTCAACTTCGATGCAACTATCGATTTTTAATCACCTCTCTGGGATGGTTCTTACTAGTTTTTTATTTGCAGCAAGTGTTTGAGGACATGAGTTGTAGCTTTTATGCTGAGCTGAAGAGGACTGCATCGAGAGGAGTGGGGATCGAGATGCAGTTTTTGTTGCTGCAAACAAATCCACCGGATTGATACTACGTAGAAGAATTTATGTATTTCAGGAGAGCTTCTCCCTATTCCGAATCCGCTCAAAATGTGAAGTATATAGCCACCAAAGAAACAATATCATACAGCTTCTAGTTCATATAAAATACGGAACACGTTCTGTGTATAAGTGTGACGAGAGTTCAATAGCTCGAAGAAAAGCTTCATTTAATAATTTTATCCTGTGACAACCACTATGATATAGATATTTTCTAGATTCATTTATATGTAGAAATTTTGTAATACAACTCTTCATCATTTCCAACTAGTCCTACTCTGGATGAATTTCTCTGAGATTTTAGGCACAGCAAGAGTATGGGTATCTGGATACTTACCTAGTCAAGCATTTTGGTTTTGGTTCGCGTCCCCACTGGGACTACACCGCGAGTCTCTGGTTAGGTATCTGTGCCACTTTTCGACCAAAGTTGTTGACCTTTTTTCTCGCCACATTTTTCGAGACGCCTTTTTGTTTTTATTTTATTTTCAAGCCGCCAGCGATATTCAGAGGTATTTTTAGGCCAACCAAAACCAAAACTATCGGGATTCTATAAAAAAATGTCATTATTTAAAATAATCTGCCTAAAACTATAACTAAATCTACTCAAAACATCTCTTTGATTAATATTACCAACGTCCTCGAATATTTCTTATTCTTTTTCGTCCTTTTGTATTTATTAACGTGTTAGTACTTACATTAAATCCATTTCACATTTTCAGTTTTATAAAGGTTTTTTTTTAAATATTTATTTTTGTAGATATAAGGTTTAACACAATTTGTCATGGTTTTAAATTAATTTGTCAGAATTAAAGTGTTTTTATTTTATTATAGTCTAAAATAAAATTAATCATCATTATCATCAGCCTGTGTCCGTCCACTGTTGAACGTAGGCCTCCCGCATAAGTCTCCATCCTCTTCGATCCTCCGCCTTCAGCATCCAGGTCACTCCCGCTATTCTTCTTATGTCGTCAGTCTATCTTATAGGTGGTCGGCCAATGCTTCGTTTGCCAGTTCTTGGGCGCCATTCCAATACTTTTCTTCCCCATCGACCGTCGTCTCTTCGACAGATATGTCCTGCCTATTGCCACTTGAGTGTGCCCATTGGCTGGGTAGCATCCTCTACTTGAGTTCTTCTGCGTATTTCGTCGTTTTGGATTATATCTTTAAGCGACACTCCGAGCATGGATCTCTCCATACCACGCTGGGTGACTTTTATTTTATGGGTAAGACTTGCTGTCAGATTCCACGTCTCTGCGCCATAAGTTAATACAGGGAGGATGCATTGGTAATATGTTTGTAGAATAAAGAATAATTTATTTATTTAATTTGATCTATCATTCCGTAGGTTTATTATTATTGGTTTTATAACAACACTACAGTTAAATGAAATACATATATACAAAATGTCTTTCTTCAAAAAGAAATTCTTCAAAATTGAATACAACTCAAATAATTAGTTGGCTTTATTGATAATTTATGTTAGAGTCAAAATATTTTCCCTGTTGTAATGTATCATTTTTTTATTAATATAATATTCAACCGTTATACAAATTATTAGATAATTTTACATTCGAGTACATACTTTACTTTTTAAAGGTGAGTACATATCATCAATCAATAGATGTTTGCTAAATTCATTTCCACGAATAATAGTAGGTATGCTAAAGATATGCTGAAACAACTACAAAATAGGGGACAACATTTAATAGGACAGATGGAGGAATACTTTGCAGGTCGATAAGTCCTCCCTTTATGTTTGTGACATGAGTTTATGATAATATTAGTGATTAAACTATGATTTGTCACTAGGGTATTAAGAAATATCTATCAAATAATATATTGTTCAATTACATATTACTTATTTTGTATTAAGTATACACTGAAATAAGGATCTGTAGTATTTTGTGTAATAGTACCTGCATTTTGGCATCTAGGCTGGAAGTTTTACCGTAACAGCCTCAGGCAGAGAGAGCCATCTTTGGTGATTGGAAGACAGGAATGGAAAAGAAAGAGATAATGTGGTAGAGTTGAATGCAGAACGAATGAAAGATACATAAAGTGCGGTTATGTGTGATGAAGTGATATCAGCGACGAGAGAAAATTATCTTTTTACGTAAACACGTAAATACATTACGACCAAAGATAGAAAAAATTCAATAATATAATAATTATATAATAATTTACTTAGCTTTACACTTCATGTAAGGTATTTATTCCCACTCAGTTATATATTGTAGTAACTAAACATAAGCTGTGAAACACATCGATCAGTTTTCAGTGGTTCCGCCGCATTTCGTTCATAGAAAATTCGTTCAACGACTCATCGGTAACAATGTGGGGCGCACTGGACGTCTGGTGCACTGGATGTCTCGTTAACCTAACCTTACCTAAGGATTTGTCTAGTGATCGTAGAATCCAGAGATCCATATATCTCGTTAACGAAATATCGGTGAACTATTTGTAGCGATTCCTCTAAAGAGCATCCGATGCTCTTCGGATGCCTTTTCGTCAGGCCTCCTGATTTTTTTTGTTGTTGCATATAATGTACTAGTAAACTGCGAGATGCAGAGCTGACATGGAACAATACATGAAGCATGGTGACTGAGAGAATTTTATGGCTGAAGTTTTTGACTGTCATGATAAGTACATTCATCTTATTAAACTTAAATTATTCGCCCTTTTTTTATTCGGCCTCTCTTCTTGCGACGCATGTCGATGCGATCCAGGCATACAACCGACAGTTAGACACTCTCTCATGGAGTGCATCATCCATGAGAATAGGAGACGCATTCTGTGTTGTCGTCTGGAAGTCTCTACCATTTCTTGGGAGGATTTTCCTGAACGGCTGGTAAGTTCTGATGGTCCCTTGTTGTTAAGCTTCATCAAGGAATTGTCGAGGCTACACTCGCGGTTAACAAGCTGACATGGGATAGGCTCCTACGTTCTTCAACTATTTGTCAGTCATATAATCTAACCTTGTGTGTAACTTGCATTTTTTTTAGATAAAAAAAAGAATCGAAAAAAAACCATCGCTAGAAATAAAACCAGGGACCAGTAGTATAATGAACACGTTGTACACTGGAGTAAGCTTCTTGGTATGTGATGAAGTCGAAGGAGGTCGAGAGGAGTGATATATACAGAGGTGAGAGGATACGTAGTGGAAGGTGTGGTGAGGCAAGTCTGCTGAGGTGGAGTGCAGATGCATCACTGTACCGTTATGTCATTAGCCTGTTTGGAGAGCGCAGGCGCAAGCTGATAACAAGTCAGTGTGCACTAGCGGCTAGCGACTAGTGCACTATCTCGGTTAACTGCATTCAAACTGAAATGCAACGTGACAACCGAATTTGAACACGATAAAATATCTTACTTCTTCTTGATTTTATGTACACTCACAGACGGCTACTCTTGGTGGTAATCTCACAGTAAACACAAATATAAACATATGTTTTTTCATGTATATAAAACTGTGTTATGTAATCTTAATCATGCTATTTAAGACTGTTATTATTAAAATGCAATTCCAATTAGTTTACGATTGTCAAATATTCATATTATTAATTTGAAATGCATATATTATTACATTTTTCTCTACAATTGTGTAAAGAAAATAAAATTATTTAATTTATAACAATCTCATTGATTATGTCTTATAATTGAACATTTTCTTTAGAGCACGTCGCTTTTTCACCGAAGTGCAAATACTTAATATTTTATACACAACCCAATTTTTCCCGGGAGATTCAAATCACATGTTGGATTCGATCATGAAATTTAAAGAAGAATATTGTGTTTGACAAACAATTGCACCCTAACATCTGGTTTCCTATTCTCTTAACACAGACGTTCATTCCGTTCACCGACTTGATTAAGTGACATAGATTCTGTGGAGAGCAAAACCCTCTGTTTGTTTATCATCACAATATTTATAGTCTTTATAAGTCTCACAGTGATGTAAATATTGCGCCATAAGGCTCCATTATAGAGGACTTCATCTATGATTTATTGCATTGTGGTGTCTTCTGGTGACTTTACTCTTTACCATCTTTGAATAATCATGAAAGGGTTTCCTATCGCCTTATATATGCATAAATATTTACATCCTCCTCTCTCTCAAAAGTTTGTTAATCCGTCGCGTGAGGGCACGATTAGGAGCAGATTGATAACACAGACTTTTTCAGAAGCTTATTGACATATATTTACGATAAACTTTACAAACTTCCGACTCGGGCGGAATGACATGCCGGGCGGCCGTACTGCGATCTACTCGGCCGTCAGCACACAACTGCCGCGCTCGTGATGGGCTCTCGCTCAGCGCCACAAGCAGCGGTCTATATTACTAGTTCCAAATGCCAATATGTCAACACATGCATGTCGACACGCGAACAGAAATAAGAGATGAAAGATTGTCTATCGAGGTTTTCGGTACCAGTCAGCAAGGGCTATAACATGCTGATGTCAATATTTATAACTAGAATATTTTCAAGGAGTCTTGTTGCTTGATAATTATTGCTACCCAGTCACGAATGTTCTAAAACAGCAGATAACTAACTATAATAATATGCGACGGAGCAGTCAGAGGTTCCAGACCATGTTTCTTTATCGGGTTTTATGAACGTTTAAACATATTATTTTGGATCATAGTTCAAAGCAAACAAGATTCCCACAAAAATCTTATCTTTTTGGTATCTCTGGGTTCAATATTTGTTTAATCAGAATATTATGAACCCTATCACATGCCCTGCACACGCCCCGAAGAGGGAATATCAATCTGCTCAAATGGAACATTGTCGGAACAATTCAAAATATGATTTTTTTAAATTTTTATTAGAATATTATTTTATTATTTCAATATTCTAATCTACTTTTATAGATCATTGACTATATTACAATATTATTATTAATTAAATATACATATACTATACATAAAATTCTTTTTTCAACGCGTCAATCCAAATTTGGATTGACGCGTTGAAAAAAGAATTTTATGTATAGTATATGTATATTTAATTAATAATTCAAAATAGTTCGTTTTCGAACACACTTATGCTGTTATTAAAAATGAACTTGAATATATAGGGATATAGCTGTATAATTTGTCTTGAAGTACAAGGTATCGAGTAGTATGTAATTATTTTTGGCATTTCATATTTTATAAGCCATGTCCTAGAGTTGTATATTTAATATAGTTAACGAATTAAGCTACCATAGTAAAGGCAACTATTTTTTTGTCACTATTTAATTCAATTAATTGGCAGTAATTATTTACATATAAGGGAGTGACCTGGATGCGGAAGGCGGAGGATCGAAGAGGATGGAGACTCATGCGGGAGGCCTACGTTCAACAGTGGACGGACACAGGCTGATGATGATTTATATATAAACGGTCATTAATATAAACCTAAAAAGGTAAGTAAAAAATTAAATTGTAGCTGTAGAAAAATATCAATCGGCAGTAGAAAAATAATAAATTGGGAGGAAATTATAAATGAATGAGAATTAATAATAGGTTAGGTTAGGTTAGATTTCCATTTTATGGGATAATTATTAATTTATTTTACATTAATGTTTACCAACGTTGTACATATTACTACCATTTTTATTTTATAACTGATCACATTCATACTGACACAGTTGATACTGCCAATTTATTCAGACTACTGCCGATTAATTTGATTTAATGCCAATTGATTTAACTTACTGCTAAAACCTTGAATAAGTTACTGAACAAAGAAATACAAGCCCATAGTAAAAGTATTACAAATGCGAATGTTCAATGCATATCTTCTTCTTCTTCGTGTCAGCGACGTCAAACTATTCTTTCCCAATATCTGGCAACATCGATAGCTCGTGTGTTGCCCAGCATTAGGTCCTGAGATGTGCAACTTGTTGGGCACATGGAGCAGCATCGTAGGTGTGAGGCGGTCTGCAGGTCTCCACAGTCGCACAATAGTGTCTCTCCCTGCCGAAGCATTCCCCACCGCTCGAGGTTGTCCTTTGTTCTACCAACTCCGGTTCTTAATCTGTTTAGGGATTTCCAAGTCGGCCAGTCAAGGCTCTTGCCAGTTGGGAGGCCTTCCTTTGGAGTAATGAAATCCTCTGGTGCGATTTGTTGCCAGAGTTGGAGTCTCTCATTTTCAGGGCCGGATGTGAGAGGTTGTGTGGATTTCAGAAAGCTGCTTCGAGACTTCAATCTTGGTGTTGGGGGTATCTGATTATACAAGCAGTGGGACGGTTGGTTGATTGCCTTACGCATTTCTTCGGCGCATATGAATTTGCGTCTTATGTTCGGTGGTGCGATACCAGCCAAGGGGTATAGCTTAGAAATGGGTGTTGGTTTGAGGCAGCCTGTGACGACTCTGCATGCATCATTCAGGGCAGTATCCACTTGATTACAGTGGGCTGATCGACCCCACACTGGTGCCGCATATTCTCCGGCTGAGAAACAAAGTGCTAAAGCTGAGGTACGAAGAAGGGGTGGTTGGGCTCCCCAGTGAGTGTTGGTCAGTTTGCGGATGAGGTTGTTCCTTGTTGCAACTTTCTGTTTGGTGTTGCTCCAATGACGCCTGAAGGTGAGGGTGCGATCTAGAGTGACTCCGAGGTATTTTGGATGGTCGCTATGTTCCAGTACTCTACCTTCCCACGTGACACGAAGCTTTCTGTTAGCTTCCCTGTTCCTAAGGTGGAAACAACAGACTTGTGTCTTTGATGGGTTAGGTTTGAGATGGTTGGTTTCGTAGTAATGGGACATCTCGTTGAGTCCCTGGCTTAGGATGTCCTCAACTTCTTCAAACGTTACTGCTTGTGCTGCCAAACCTAAGTCATCCGCATATATGAAAGATTTTGTGTCTTTGGGGGTGGGTTGGTCGTTTGTATATATATTAAATAGTATAGGAGCAAGTACGCTGCCTTGTGGTAAGCCGTTCTTTTGGTTACGCCATCGGCTGATTTTCCCCTGAAAATTCACAGCGAATCTCCTGTTATGCAGCATAGCCGCGATCATCTGCACTACAGCATATAATATATATTGTATAATCGCAAAGGTACTATGGATATGAAGTTTTTTTTCATAAATTATTATTTATAGGTAAAGCTTAGTGGTCAAATCGTTTGCTTTGCAAGCCAAAGGTTGTGGGTTCGATCCCCGACGTGGATTAATAAAAAAATGATTTTTAATCGATTTCTGAGCTCTTGTGTTGGTGTGAATTTGATCACTCACCCGTAAAATGACAGCGACTTTCGTCTACCATCAATTAAAATTGGTGGTAGACGAAAGTCGTACCATGAAGACCATCCAATCATAGTAAATTCCTGTAATAATAAGGATGATGCGGTAATCTCGGGCTATGACGTTGGCGGATCAACACTCCACATGCAGCGCTTAGCCAAATGCACCATGGTAAGTGTTATAGAATTCCACAAATGAGTCTTAAGAATTACTATCACCATCTGTCGGTACTCTCCTGTATGTGCTTACATAAAAAAAATCGTCATAAATCAAAATTTAATAAACTTAAAATAAAGATGTTTTAATCGCTTGTCAAACTCATCACATTATAACAATATCTACATTTTTTGATACTGGAATTTTTTTTGGTATTATTTTAAGATTCTCAGATTATTACCGTTCTTAAGATTTTTAAATATATTTCAAACTTAAGCATTTGTATGACATTTAAAGACGTGATGAAATATCTAACTTAAGATAGCTAAAAAAATAGTAGCTTTTGATATATCTAACTCATTGAAATACTGTTTAACATCCCTTATTGATATTTCAGATTTTCTATATTTTATATGTTGAAAATTGACTTGTTCACTTTCTGTTATGGTTACGCCGGTGGTGTATCGATCAAAAAATAAATATTTTTACCAGTCTCGTACCGGTGAAATAGGTACTCGATATAATTAAATATTTTATTTGGAATTATTGATTTCGGGGCGATGGATGGTGGAACAAACCAAATGTACGCCTTGAACATTTCACGAATCCAGTAATTATTTTACCATTATCTTCCTCGGCGCCTTAAATTACTTATTTTTGTCAATTTTTCTAATAGTACAATTGTACAAAGAATAAACCACACTTTTTAACTTCAACTTACTTGCCAATTATATTTGACAAAAGAATAATACATTCAATTGGATACTCTTTGTGTGTTTTATTGACTATTATGCACAGCCCCCTATCTTATGTATATGTTTCCAAAATTAATGTTTTTCTTAACATTTTCTTTAGGATATTCTAGAATAATCTGTTTATTTAGATTTATAAATGATTCCACGTTCGATTATCATTAAGTTAAACAAATCAAGTTGACAAATAAACAGTGCAAATGAATAATTATATTAAATAAGAACCATCTCAGGCAGGCGAGCCCGATGGATCGGTCACATCATGCGCCACGATGGTCTTCTTCACGACATTGTGGAAGGGATGGTTGAGGGTAGAGACTGCAAAGGGTGCCCTAGACGGGAGTATTTGCAGCAAGTGTTCAAGGACATGAGTTGTAGATCTTATGCTGAGCTAAAGAGGTTTGCAGAGGATCGAGAAGCAAGTTTTTGTTGCTGCAAACCAATCCACCGGATTGATACTACGAAGAAGATTAAATAAAAAGCAGTGGGAATTGTTATCAGACTTTTGATTAATCTAACAAACCCTGAAATAAAAGTTATATAAGCTAAAAGTACTTTTTTAATATCGTGTTTGTGTTATGGGAATACGCTTTGTTTTATAATTTATAGCGTATTCTTTAATTTTAAAAAATAATAATGTTATTTATTTCACTAATAATTGATACTAAAAAGTGAATTTGACTGACGTTCCTTTTCACCTGTAGATTCCAAAATATGTACCAGTTACATTTTACAACGCTGCAGTAGGTAATAATAACCCTTAATTACTTACTCGGCTAATTACCTAAACACCGTTTATACCGCTGGCTGCACACCTCGACTCTGGAACTGCCAATCAAACTATTATAAAAACATATGTGCTTGCTTATTAATAGTATTTTTTGACGTTTCAAGAAAACTGTTCTACATTCAAATAAAAAAACTGGAATTAAAAAGGGTTCAATGATTGACAACTCTTATTAATACTTGAAAAACACTTATTTTTGTATTTATTCTTTGCTATTTAATTCTGAATTGTGTAGAAATAAACATTAAACTGAAGTATTTCACAATGACGTTACAGTTGTTATTCAATATGAGCATATATTTATATTGATCGGATAAATATATTTTCATTACTTTTAGAGTCATATTAGGATAATAAAATTTAAAGTGCCCTGGAGCGTAGTTTTTTGTATTTGTTATACTTTGCATAGTGCCTAAGAAGTTTATACTACGAGTATATGTCGATTACGCAAAAAGTAACAATTCTTTCTCGTCAGTTTTTCAGTAAAAAATGATCTTAAAAAATTTCAACAATACCAAACTACTGTGTTTTGTCATTATATAAACGTTTTTAACGCTAGAGAACGTGTAATATTTACATTAATTCAAAACTACGTTTAAGATTTTTGTAAAGTAATATTATATTATCAAATAGACGTGATGTTTATAATCCACTTTATACTGACATCACAGTATGATGTAGTCCTTGCTGACTGTTACCGAAAACCTCGATATACAATCTTCCGTCTCTTATTTCTGGTCGCTTGTCGTGCATTTAGGTGCACCGTGTTGTCATTTTGGACAGTTCTGTTAACGGGTTTGTTAGTTAAAAATACCACCGCTCGTGGCGCGAGCGAAAGCCGAGGCAGCGCGGAGATCTGTACTCGGTCCCCACCCTGTAGCGAGACAAGGTCCGCCTTGCAGCCAGCGGTATCTTTCCGCTTAGCCGAAAGCTTTTAACGTTTTAAGTAAATATAATCAATGTACTTCTAAAAGAAAGTATTGTTTGCTGACCTGCTCCTTATCCTGCCCTCCCGACGGAATAACTCCCCTTTAGAGAGAGAGAGGAGGATGTTAATACGTTTTAATGGAAAATAAATATTGATTTTCAGAAGATGATGACGAAGTTAATTATTACACCTACATTTTCTGTAATCATGGTCCAGTCTTTCAGGCTGTTGGATAGTACCAAAAAGTGATTAAAAATGTTATATTATATTTTACATTAGTAAAAAAATCTTGGTTCATGCTGTGCAGCGGTCTGCTAGTAGGTACTGTGGGAGGATCCAGGGTTGCTACTTTTAGCCCTTATTGTTTTAGGCAGAAGGGTTTCAAATAAAAAAGTTACGACATGCAACATTACTAAGGCGTAGATGTATTTAAAAAAAGATGTACATATAACAAATGAAACTTAATAATGAAAACGTTGTTAGAAAATATACTATATTAACGACTTTTTTACTGAATGATATCATCAGAGAAAATTTGTCGGAGTCACCAGTCTGCAGGTAGGCAAAAAAACAATATTATTTAGGTATTATGATATTATTATATATATCATTTGTTATCAAAGTTGGTAAAATAATAGCGCAAGTAATGCGTTTTACGTACTTCGGCGTATAGATACGAGCATATTGGTGAGGATATACATAACCTGTGTTTGTCCAATCATGACTTCCATGATTAATATAAGGGCTAGAATCGCAAAAATAAGAAATCTATTGAGAACTACTGAGATTGTAGTGTAGATGGTTTGAGCAATTGCAGGACTTAATAATGTGAGACAAATTTAGAAATTCTTGAATAAGGGAAAATCAAGAAGACTGGAGATATCACGTGAGAATAATGTCTTCTGAAAAAGCGGTAAAAATTGTGAGTGACGAGCAACTATTGGGAATATGATTTCCAGGAAAACCATATAAACAGCTGGTAGGATTCGCAGGTATAGAATCCAAATAATATTATAGGACGCAGTTTCAGAATAGGCAGAATAAGGAGAATAACATATTATTTAAAAATAAGTAACAATTTTGTTAACCGCGCTCTCACTACCTTTCTCTATTTTGTTTTCTACACGATGGTTTTGTGAAAAAGTCACTAATTAATCAAAAAATTAACCAATAAATAAAATAATCAATATATTTTAAGTCATCATTATTTATTAACAGGGATTTTGGGACGTCACTGCACTGTACTATGCCAACTGCAGGTGGCGAACGGGTTAAAGCTAAACCTGCCCAATGTACTTCCTACTTTTCACGTGATGTTCCCTTTTTAGTGGCGTGAAATCAGTGGCGTATTCTTACTCTAATTTAATTTGAAGTGAATTAAAATATTTGCTATGCATTGCAGTATTATTGTTATTGTAATACAAGATAAAAGGGGGGTAATAAAAAATAAAGAGCTTGATAATTTAACATATATTTTGAATCGATAAATGAGTTTGATAACAATGTTATTATAGAGAATCGCAATTTTAGAAATATTTAACTTTTCTTCTTCGTAGTATCAATCCGGTGGATTGGTTTGCAGCAACAGAATCTTGCATCTCGATCTCCATTCCTCTCGGTCCTCCGCAACCCTTTTCAGCTCAGCATAAGCGCTACAGTTCATGTCCTCGAATACTTGCTGCAACTACTCCCGTCTAGGGCGCCGTTCTGCAGTAATTTAACTTTTAAATACACAATAAACAAATTTGCAAATTATTGTAACACACGAACCAACCATGAAAGTCCTGAAAATGGTACCTTATTATTGTTAGATGGACAAGAATTATCGCTTTTTAATATACATATTTCTCATTCGAGTATAATCTTTTGACTCGTATTCTATTGAGAAGAGGATACTCTGGAATTCTAGCGCCGACCTCATCAAGTGTACAGACAGTCTTTACCACTTTGATTTACGGATACTCGACCATTAAAATATGTCTATGTTTATTTTTAAATATAGAGCTTTATTTTTAGATGCGCCATTGATTGACTCGTTAGTTTAATCCTTACGACTAGTTTACTATACCATGTATCAGATGGCGGAAGAGAATTTCCTACATATAATTATAAATCATCCCTTGCGAGCATCAAAACTATGATGATGAGAAAGGGGAGATACTTTTTATTTTTATATCATTCAGATGAGAATGCTACCCCCTTTGGCAGCTTCGATGCAAAACACTCTAAATCTCACTCCATTTTAAAGGAAATAAATAATGTTTTTTAAAATAAATTTCGAATCAAAATAGTGTTTTATGGATTGAATTAATTTTGCATTTTTCAAAAGAGTGTTATTCGGATTGTATTTGTTATTTCCTTTATAGGTTCTAACATATAGTATCATTCCTTATTAAAAACACCGCTCTTGTCATTTTTTCTGTATGTTCTGTTTCTGTTTGACTGTCATTCGAATAGTTAATATTATATAATATCTTTTCAGCAGCTAATTTTGAAATATCGCTAGTTTTCACGTATAAGCTGGAAGACTCGGTGTGACTCGCTCGATTTTCTTGTTATTTTTTAACTAGGTCAATAAGCTACTATGTTCAATTTAAAATATTTTCATTAGAGTATTTAGTTAAATAAGAAAACCTACTTTAAAGAGATTTTTGTAGATAGTTTAAATGTGACATGAATAATTAATTATTCTCTGTATAAAGTAGATTTAATTAAATATTTTTCTATAATTTATAATTTTGAAAAAAATACACAACCCCCTCCCCCAAAATACATCGAAAATACCTTTGAGATTAAGCTTGCCATTTATTTATATATAATGCCTATTGCTATTAATAATATTTTAATATAAAATATATGTTAATTTATTTTCTATTTATAAGATATAATTATTATTTATAATTATTTCGATTTTTTCGATCGATATTTCTTGGTGGAATTCCATAATATCAGATATAAAATAAAAGATTCTTTAGAATCTATTCCACATATATTATTTTTTTTGGCGACATGTTTCAGCCAGGTCGGATGGCCATTTTCAAGACTTGAAAACGGCCATCCGACATGTCTTAAAAAAAAAATGTGGAATAAATTCTAAAGAATCTTTTATTTTATATCTGATATTATTTATGTATCACAAAAGGAAAAGATATTTTGTTCTTATTATATCAAGAGTTCACCAATGATGAGGATTGAGAGTATTATGTGTAATTACTTGTATGTTTTAAATCATTATTATAAAATCAGCTAATAATTATAATTTGATAAGCCAGTTGATATGGTTTTCTAAAGCATCAGAACTCTGCAATAGGGTTCAATTTAATGGTTTCATGTGTATTATGTGTAATTAAGAAAAGTATTGGAATGGCGCCCAAGAACTGGCAAACGAAGCATTGGCCGACCCCCTACAAGATGGACTGACGATATAAGAAGAATAGCGGGGGTGACCTGGATGCGGAAGGCGGAGGATCGAAGAGGATGGAGACTCATGCGGGAGGCCTACGTTCAACAGTGGACGGACACAGGCTGATGATGTGTAATTACTTGTATGTTTTAAATCGTTATTAATATAAAATCAGCTGACAATTATTATTCGATATAATCAATAAGCCAGTTGATATGGTTTTATCAAGCATCAGAACTCTGCAATAGGGTTAAATTTAATGGTTTCAGTATTTCAATATTTCAAAGGGTGCATCCTTCACTCCGTAGATAGATCAGTGTTTCCTTAGCCTCCGCATCTGTCTACTAAACGAGGTAGATTTATATGCGGAAGTGTTTTATCGCAAGAAAAAATTACATCAATTTTTAACGACCCCTCTGGATAATCGGCAAAAACAATTCTTCCATAAGTTTTGATCATTATCTCAGCATGATATATTACCCCTACAGAATTGAATATATATTTTTAATATTAATTTTCATTTGAAATCTATTTTTGTCATTAATTATAATTGAATCGATCACCTTGTTATCAACGATTGATAACAAGGATAAGAGTGTACTTTTTAATGCAGTAAATAGTCATTTCAATTTATTTTTCAGACATTCGTAAATACTATTTAAAGAGCCTTCATCCTGGTCGATAATTGGCTAATTCGCGTAATTAACAATAAAATCCAACCTGGGCAACAAGTTGCATAATTGTTTTTCTGTTTTAGCTATTTAATTGTATCCTTGCTTTTCACAGCTTAGGATTTTTTTTTATTATTTCCACCCTTAGAAATATCTAATAAAAGTAATTTGTTGGTATTTATTTCCTGCATAGTTTTTTTACACATAGACCTTTCAATTTTTATATAAAATTATTAATATAAGAAATCTTCCGAAACCATAAAGAAGTATAATATAATGATAATAAATGTTGTTAAACGTATTTTTTCTTCCAATATCGGATTCTTATATGGAATATATGGTCATCACATATTGTTGCCACTCAGTTATGTTATTGTTCATATGTCCCAAGACATATCTGCAATTGAAGGTATGCCTGTTAATACATATAGTTCCTGACGAACTCCAGATCAAAAGCCGGGGATTTGATGGTCAGATTATATCTGCCCAATATCTGGCAACATCAATAGACCGTGGGGGAGTATGAAAAAAACCTCCACGCGGTACCCCTGGAAACGGAATTTCGGACTTCCTCCTTCAGCTAATTTATTAAACCCAGCGACATCAAAAAGGATTTGATAAGACGGCAGTTGTAGTATTCGAGACATAATTTAGGTAATTTGTTAATGTTCTTTATAAGTAAATCAGATAATTAGGCCGACATTTAATGTTAATGTACAGTACATTTCAGAATCATTTCATGTAAGCCAATAATGAGTTGAACTATTAAATAAGTGATATAATTAATTTTATAATATGGATTAAAATACGAAATATATAATAAATTATTAAGTGATACATATTGATATCCTCCTCTTCCATTTAAGACATCGATTAACTGGAGGAAGGATGCAGGATCAGGTTTAAAATACAAACACTTGTTTCTGTTTCACATATTACTCGTTTATTTATCAATAACGTCGCCCGTTATAGGGACGCCCTTAGGGGCTCCTATAACGATGGCGGGCGTGTTGCGACTCGCTCTGACATTTCGGCGGTACCAACCGCCAAGATGACAGTTATACCAACTGGCAATGGGCCAACTGTCGTAACAATTATTTTGGCGTATGCAAACACAGTTTAATAATATGTAATTAAACTAACATTCGATGTAGATTTCAGGCAAGCGAACAAAAATAAGAGACAAAATATCGTTTGTCGAGGCTTTATGGCATCGGCCTTAAGGAGCTATATCAAGCTGATATCAATATATTACCGATATAATTTTAAATTATTCAAGGTTGCTTTGTGATTGACAATACGGAATATAAACAGTAAAACACAATATCGAATTCGCTTTTTTTACATCAAATATTTATGCAAAACCGCATTGATATTCAGCGAGCGCATAAATATTTAATGCGACAATGCAATTTATATCATTTACAATGAACAGGGGCAGGATGCATTGTTGAGCATTGCAACGCAAAAACACCCGGGAATATCCAATTACAAAACAAACCAGTCACACAATGTCGGTCAATGAAATGCATTACAAAAATTGCACGGCTTATGCAAATCGAGGTTGCATATCAAAAATCGCACTCGAAAAAAACCTGAAGAAACCTCGTAGACTTAATGTTATTTTTTAAGACTTTTTTCAGTGTATTGAATTCATTATTAATTTATACATTTATTTAATAAATATACATAAATACAGCATTGAATTGAGTCGCCTCTTAGCGTCGGGCTAATATCATCCGAACTCAATTTTCTGATAAACAAGTATGCCTCGGTTACTATAACGCCGTTTCTTCAAATCAAGAGGCCCTCGAAGTCATCGGTCCATATGCAGACATATCTTGCGACAAAGCACGGACAATGGCAACTGAAAAAAACTGAGTGGCAGTATTTTTTTGGTAACAATGTGTTCCAGTATTTGGAATGGAAAAATAATAGAATAATTCGATGGTACATAAAATAAAAATATTTCTTCTCAAAAATATCACATATCTACTTCACTCATATATAATATAATTATGTGAATGTTGATCACATATATTCTAACATACTAGACTGGACTTTACCCGCCTCACACCCGCATCACACGGAGGACAGTTAAGTCTTCTTGATGAAGCGCTCATTCAGATTATAATTAGCAACTGATAAGTCCAGTGAGGAGTCACCTCTGAGCAATTGCGGCCACTGCACATAAGTTCTAAAAATAAAGAACCCGTAAAAGAGATTAGAATCGCAATCACGGGTTTATAGTGATGGAGATGGAAGATAGATTCTCACACCAAAAATACGAGCGAAAATGGTAAATGCGTGGATTTTTTTTAGTGGCAACCGAGTCTGCATGCCCGATAGGGCCAAAGCGATTCTCTCAATCTGCATCGAAAAGGACTCTCTTTTTCTAACAAGAGGAACTGACAGACCGAGAGAATGTGCTCTAATGTCTTCTAATACTCTCTGAAATTATTCGGATAATGAAAATTACTTCACCGTACTTATTATGCCAATTATAATTTATTTATATATTACATTATAATTTTCTGCCAGCTAGATCATACCTGTTAAAATACACTATTAGTTGATTGATTTTGAAATAAGTTTAATGGTCTGCATGTGTATTATGTTCGAGTTCATTGCACATTGCTTGAATTCTGAATAATTATGCAAAAAATCGCGTAATGAATATTTAAATAATGCAATGCGATTATTATTTATTTACACGACACCAGCAACATATTTCACAATGCTTAAACCAAAATAACGTTATATTTTTTTTTGTGGTACATTTCTATCGTTCATACTCTATTGATATCATACTATTAAATTTCGTAATCTTAATATTAGGTTTGTTTTTATTGCAAAGGTCCTCTGGAGTACCGGGCTATTGACCCAATCTCTTTGAATTTTTTTTACTAAAAATCCAAAATATGTATAAGATACTACAACTGTCATTTGTTGGAAGCTTCCTGCTATCGTTCGGCTGGACAATTGCAAGACGCTGCACAAATAGTGCTCGGCGGAGCTGCAACAATGACTAGGGAGGAAACTAGTATTGAAGATGACGACTTTTTGGTGGTGACTTGTGGCAACTATGAGCTAAAAAAGAAGATAAATAATCGCTTGGTACAGTGTGCAGTAATTTTTTGAAAGTTAAATTGAAATTAGCCAAGCTGACAAATACAGTGTAACCCCTATTCACCGTTCTCTTTTAATGCGTTTTTCCGCATTTACCATTTATTTTATGTAGTACTGGTAAACTTGTTAAAAATAACGTATTTAAGTACTCGTATTCTCGTATAATACATTTCCTCGCATTTATCGTATTTTTTTTTAATTCAAGTGATTTGAGATATTCTAATATTCTAATAATATATTTAAATATTGTTTCATGGAATGCTATCATCAAATTTAAAAATGTTTATAACGACTGAAAATGCTGAAATTTCGCTCATAAAAGTCTACACCACGGGGAGGATTAACGCTTTACTCGCGCGAAATTCCCGTTACTTATTCCCATAAACAATCGCCATTATGTCCTTCGCCAAAGGAGCAGAATCATTTATAATGGGCCGGCGGACAATGGCGGTACGGGCGAAAATGCCTTTGGAAATAATCCTTTCGATACAAAATCCGATCGCCAAACAAATTAATCACCTGGTGGTATTGTCCTTGCTGACCAAGGACCTGTTATCCTGGAGCCAGAGAACTGCCCTTCATGTACCGACAGTGACCACTGAACGCACCCTTAGGAATATAAAAAAAGGTGACCACAATTGAACACATTTTTTTTTCTTTAATTAAATAATCAAATGGCATACTAAAATCATGAATTATTACATCAAATAATATCGGTAACATTACTAATACAATTACGTAGATGAAATGTTCACAAAATCAAATGCAGCCACATAACAGATTATGAGAACAGATGCCTGTTTTCATTTTTTTTTAGATAAACGTTTTGAGGTTTTTGAATACCGATTATCTTCTTTCAGATAATCGGTCTTTTTTTTCAATTTCAATTTCAGCCTACGTCTCGTTAGTTACCGAATTTAAGCAACATTTGAGACGGACTAAAACATGGTTGTGTCACCGCATGTTCATAACCGCTTGTCATTCGTCAAGTTGAGCTGCTTTTTGGGACGAAATGGTCCAGGTTTCATCATATCATTTGATCTCCTAAACATTTTTGATAAACAAATCACACAAAATATGGCACGGATACTACAGCTGCTGTCTCTGCAAGTCCCAAGGCAGTTCATGATGTTTATCGGGAACCATGTATATTTCTGGGTGGATATTCGGATGCAGAAATGTCTTGGAACAAGGCATGGCTAGTAGCAACTGAAAATGGAACTGATAATGTAAGAACAATACACTTTTTTTAATTATATTATTTGTAATCAAATTTTGTAAATTAAATGTTTACAAAAGCCAATGTTCCCGTATAATAAATATGTTTTGAGGACAGGTGCTAGTGGAGAATATTGAAAGTACGATGGTTTGACTTTGTATATTAATAAAAATAGATGTTCATTGGATGTGAAAACTATTCAGAAAAAACTGATAAATATCCAAAAGCTATAAAACCCAAAAATATGTTTTTATATTTTTCTGACTGACATTTATAAATTTATTTTGACATTTTTTTTACATATGAAGTACACGTAATGAAGTTCTTATATTAACTCTTATGTTTAACATAGTATTCTAATACCAAACAATTATCAACGTCGCGTTATATACGAGTAAAATGCGATTCATTGATACATTTTTGAATATTCTTTTAAAGCATACTCACCCTATTGGAAGTGCATTGCGTTGCATTGTCTGCACTCAATGTGCATTGTCGCAAAAATCTCCCATGCCCCGTGCAATTATGGCTCGTGACCCGCATTTGCATATCGCTGCCCTACACAGCTAGTACAGCACCGACCTGCACAGTGAGATACGCCGTGACTGTTGTTATAGTAGGGATGAAACTAAACGCAATCGTAAGGGTGTCCAAACTATGAAAAATCAGTAAAATTATCTAAAATGGAATTAATATAAAATGCTTCCTGCTTGAAGAATTACTTTCTTCGCAATATATTTGCGAAGAAGGTAATGTATGTGTGATTTATTATAATATATTTATACTATAAATATATTATATTTTACTGATAATACTATTAACCATTCATTACGGCTCGGTTTGAATACAAATTATACTGTCAATTATAAAACTAGTATTTGAAACAAAAATGTACTTGTCTTGTCTATTTTCATATATCACTTTGGTTCTTGTATCCTTTAGATCAGTGCTCTGTAACCTTTTCTCACCTACGGCACACCAAAGTTCTTGCTGAAATTCCGTGGCAGGCCAAAGTTCTGTATAAAATTAAGGCGGCACACCGAAAGCGAATATAATAGATAATAATTGGATAAATTATATAATTTCATACATTTTTATTTTATGTGGATCGTGTACACAGCATACGACGCAGTCGCCAGTCTACATATGTAGGTGATAAGCGCAGAAATACCATTGTAAAGTTATTTCGATTAATATTGTCTAATTTGACCGCGGCACACCTGTATCGGCTCACGACACACTAGTGTGTCGGGGCACACCGGTTGCAGAGCTCTGCTTTAGATGATGCATAAAAAACTATTCTAAGAAAGTAGCAAAACGATATATCACGTCAACCGATGTCAACGGTCGGGGAATCTTATGACGGCATATGCCGACAACCGATGCGAAAGGGTTAAAGTTCAAAAAAATGTGCTCAGTACGTTTTTCCCATATCCATTTTACAGTTTGAGGATAAATTTATTAGAAATCGCTGAGGCATATTTGAGTGTCGGATGATTATCACGACACTTTCGAGGCCATGATCATTTGGAACTAAAGGGGGCTCAACCCAACAAACGACACAGAATGAATAATGTGTTTAATGTATAATAATGTTTGTTTAATTTTGGTTAATCGATCGAAAATTGCGTTTACAACATGTTGTTATGTAGTGAATCCATTAAAATATTTTCAATATAACATTGATGGCATTAGTCTAAATAAAATGACTTTTAATTATTCTCACAAATGACTTGGTGTTTTGTGGATCATAGTTTGGGAAACATTGAATCAATACACCTCAGTGCTATTCGATGATACAGGATTGATGGTAATTGCGAATGCAGGGTGATGTTTGGGTGTTTGTTTGGTGTGGCACTTTCTAAATAAAGGGTTGTTATATTCACAAGATTATATCTACCTACCATGAATGGGTCTTTTTAATTATCAAAGATATGTGACCAGTATGAATTACACCGTTTAAGAGATTATTTAATAAATATTGCGAATAAACAATTTCAATAAATAATAAACTTTAAGCATTACATACGTCATACAGAGGAATTCTCGAAATTTCCTGGAGAGACCACGTCACGAAAAATGAGGTTCCCAGCAAAATCAAGGAAGATAGGCATCTAGTAAGAACGATCTCAGAGAGGCGAGCCCGATGGATCGGTCACATCATGCGCCACGATGGTCTTCTTCACGACATTCCGGAAGAGATGGTTGAAGGTAGAAACTGCAGAGGGCGCCCTAGACTGGAGTATTTGCAGCAAGTGTTGGAGGACAGAGTTGCATCTCTTATGCTGAGCTAAAAATGATTGCAGAAGATCGAGACGTAAGATTTTGTTGCTGCACGAAGAAGAACATATGTTTAGCTTATTTTTATGCAATGTTGTTATGAGGCTATTTTTTAAAAATGCATGTTCTGAAGAAAATAAATCCAAAATATATTCACACATTTTTGACACAACACTCTAATGCAGCCAATTTATTATTAAATTACAAAAAAAAACGTGAAGAAAAATCATTTTTAAATGTACTTAAATAACATTTAAATGTAATCCTTTTGCAATGTAGGTACTTACACGTCTACCTTTTAAAAATGCATTCCAGCCATTTTGGACAAAGCGTTCCATTGGCCGAGAAGCAATTTCTCATGGTCGTTGAGGAGTTGGAGCCAGGATCTGGTTTTCGGACGGTCCTGGAGATCAGAGGTCAGCACATCAGCGAGGGCTCCAAGCATGGGACTGCTGGCTGCTACGCCAAACCCAAGAACTGGCCAAAAACCGGTCCAAGAATACCTTTGCTAATGTCATCCCCTGTGAAGCTTTGGCTGGACATCACCAAACGGAAGTAGCATTATCTACAATAATACTAGAGTACTCAAAAAAACTTTCATTTGCAAGGTTCACACGCGTAAAATGATTTTTGAGCACAAATAACTAGTAACTAAAATAATTATAATTATATTTTTTATGTAAACATATACAGGAGAATACCGACAGATGATGATAGTAATTCTGAAGTCTCATCTGTGGAATTCTATGACGTTTACCATGCTGCATATAGCTAAGCGCTTCTTGTAGAGTGTTCATCCACCAACGTCTTAGACTACAGCCCGAGATTCACGCATCATCCTTTATTATTGCAGGAATTTACTATGAATGGGTGGTCTTCACGGGACGACTTTCGTCTACCACCAATTTTTATTAATAGGCTACGACTGGCATTTTACGGGTGAGGGATCAAATTCACATCGACCGGGAGTATTTTTTTTTAATCTCCGTCGGTGATCGAACCCACGACCTTTGGCTTGCAAAGCAAACGCTTTGTCCATTGAGCTACACCCGCTAGCGTATCTTGTCAATATATTATTTTATTTATTTGATGAAGTGTTCCATACTACGAATAAGAAGGTATATTTACGACACCATCTTTGTATATTTTTTTGTCATATCAATATTTATCAATTATTAAGTATTTCATACCTTGTTATCATCTTCACAGCTTCACTTGCTGGAAAAAAATAGTTTTGCAATGAAGGCTTCATCAGTATCATCGTGTACAAACGTACTCAGTGTGATCTATGTTCAAAAATTTATGAAATACTTATCTATTTCATATTGAAATGTATCTTAAAATGAATGCTAAAAATACAACATATAAAAAATAAATAAATACTATTTAATTAAACTGTCGTTATAATTATGCGGTTTCATCTACAGTAATGAATAATAATGCATCTTTAATATTACATAATTAAGAAGGGTGATGAATTTTTGTAGTATTAAGATTCGTAAATGATAAAATACCTTTCCTGAAGTCGATGAGAACAAATAATTTCAATGCAATCCATTGTTTGTTATTGTCAGCAAAATTAGTAAGTCACAATAATTGGTTTCATTATTTCAGTAAATTGTAAAATTTACTGAAATAATATTCACTTTTTTTCATGTAAACATTACAACAAGTAAATAAAACATATCTTTACAGGTACTCGTAAGTTGGTACTTAAGTCGGTAAGGTTGGAGTACACTTTTGCAAACGCTATACATTCAAAATAAACTTGCATAGTAACTCTGCTTCTGGAAGCAATTTCTCATGGTTGGCGATGAGGAGGATCCAGGATCTGGTTTGCTGCAGTGCCAGGAGTTCAGAGGTCACCGCGGACAGACCCTGGGTGGAACCTGGGCTCTCCGAAGCGACCCGAGTCGGGGACTTTGTATGGCTGACCAAGAACCAGTTTCCTTTGCAAATGTTCCGGTCATTCCTCGAGTAGTCGCCGAGGTCATAGGTCTCAGTGGCAGTTTTTCTTTTGGCCAACTTGGTCGATACCGGGCCAGAGACAAATATGGCGGACATTCCAATTTTTTTAACGATGAAGCTTTGCGATGTTTTAAAATAATATATTAAGATTGAATTCTTAGTCGAAATGTTTGTCAACATAAATTTTAGACAGTATTTTTTTGTGAATAGTAAAAAGCGTGAGATCACATATTTTAATAACGTTAAGCCTATAAAATGAAAATATTTAGTTAAACTGCATAATTGTAATTAAATATTAAATTTATTTTAATTTAAAGTATTTAGTTTTATATCAAAATTCATTTTTAAATGATTGTAAAGGGTCCGCCATCTAACGTTTTTTTTTCAACTAGTGCTTATTTCGTGAATGGTAACACTTAGCTCATGTCTGATTTGACAGGTAATTAGTTTTATCCATCCGCTGAACGAATATGGTTGTGTATACGCTTGAACAACGCTGGGAAATATTGCGACATTACTTTGAAAATCAGGCCATTTTTCTTCGAAAATGAGCAAGGAGTGGCCGTTACAGTCAATGGCGATCGTTATTGGGCCATTTTTGTTCACAAAAATTGAAGAGGAGGATATTGGCAACATTTGGTTTCAACAGGACGGCGCTACGTGCCACACAGCCGAAGCTACACTCGATGTTTTGCGCCCCATTTTCAAAAAAAAAAAGGTCTTTGGCGGACCCTATACATGTTTCGGACAATACTGAGCAATGGACGGTCGATTATTTTAAAATTAAAATTAATATAAAAAATTTAATTGAAATAACTTATTTTCTCAAATTATATAGAGGTATATATGCTTTATGTGCTGCATATGGCCAATATAAACTATCACCAGAGGCTCTCAGTTGTCAGATTTAAATTGAGTTCGTTCTTAAAACTATCATCATCATCAGCCTGTATCCGTCCACGGTTGAACGTAAGCCTCCCGCATGAGTCTCCATCCTCTTCGATCCTCCGCCTTCCGCATCCAGGTCACTCCCGCTATTCTTCTTATGTCGTCAGTGCATCTTGCAGGGGGTCGGTCGGCCAATGCTTCTTTTGCCAGTTCTTGGGCGCCATTTCAATACTTTTCTTCCCCATCGACCGTCGTCTCCTCGACAGATATGTCCTGCCCATAGCCACTTGAGTGTGCCTATTCGTTGGGTAGCATCCACTACTTGAGTTCTTCTGCGTATTTCCTCGTTTCGGATTCTATCTTTTAGCGACACTCCGAGCATGGATCTCTCCATACCACGCTGGATGACCTTTATTTTATGGGTAATACATGCTGTCAGATTCCACGTCTCTGCGCCATAAGTTTATACAGGGATGATGCATTGGTTAAACGCCTTAGTTTTGCACACATTGCGGAATTTTCACTTTAAAAATGTAGTTTAGTTTTCCAAATGCTGCCCATCCCAGTTGTATGCGTCTGTCGATAATCGCTAAAACTATTACATCACAAAATTTTAATCAAAAACGTTTTGTAGTTGACGAATAGCCTGCCTTAGTTCTTACTTGGCATATTAGGCTATAGTTTATTACACAGATTGTTTAAATATTTTATGACATTTAAAATATTATATATACTCATCATAATTTTATACAATAAAGAATTGCGACCTCTCTTCTTCCTAGCCATTTCCCATCATTTGGGGTCAGCTTTCCTTGTGCACGTTCGCCATATCTGTCTGTCCTGCGTTGCATTCTCGGTCAAGCCCAGGGTTTTCAAATCCTTGTTTACAGTTGCAATCCAGGTGGCCTGCGGTCTTCCAGGTATTCTTCTCAGCGTGGGTGTGTTGAGGGCTCTCTTCACCATGTGGTCCTCATCTCTCCGTGTCACATGCCCATAAAGAATTGCGACCTCACTCCTAATAAATCACTAACTTTTTATTTTTGCGCTATTATTATCATTATCACGTAATTAATAATTTAATATGTCGTGAGTTTTAAAAAAATCTAAGTATAATTTACAATAGTTTAATAATCATAATTTAAGTGTTTTGTCACTGTCATTTTAGTATTTCACTCATCTTCAATATGTTTAATGTAAACCTTTCATAAATGATAAAAAATCGTTGCATATATCTTATAGTATGCAATAACAAATGCGTAAACCTGTTAGAAATATTTGACATTGTTATATGTAAATATAAAATAGCTAATAAAACGGTCGAAATCTTATATCCCCCTATTATTTAAATGCACATTCTAATAATACGTTTCATCCTGATTTTTTTTATTGAAATACCATCTTATGTGGAAGCTGGTTTGACCTTCACGTACATAAAAAGGTCAATTTTGGCCATAAATTTGAATCTTTTTGTGCAGAGTTACTATACTACGATTAAATAATACGAAAAAAATGTATTAAATCATCGTAACGAGGCATCAATAGCTTAATTTTCACATTGAAAGTAGTAAAATAAATAGTTCTTTTTATGAACAAGTACATACATTCAAGTCTTTTTAGAAAGGGGGTTTATTTTGAAAAAAAATGCAACGAGAAGTATTGAATTGAATCTAGTCGGTTTCTTAAATAGATTTATTAATAATAATGGTTTGTATAATTTGTTTTAGAAGCCTGAAATTGCTTTTACTAATGTGAGTTGTGGTATTATTGAATTTAGTAGTAATGTTTTATGTTTTTATTATTTAATAATACTTTTAATTATTATTTGCTTAGAAATGTAATCTCAAAATGCATAAAATACAATATACACTATGCCATATCACTGCTTAAGTAGAAATTAGTCCAATCGTCTTCATCATATAGAATCTATATTTACATCCAGCCTCTTCCTATAATACTTCTAATGTCAATGATAATGCCAGCATTCCAAGCAGACATGAGAAAAAGTATATTATACGTGATTGCATTTTTTACTTGGCCTGCTTTGTGCGGTATACACAATATACTCATAAGAAAAATTGGTAGTATATTGTCTATATTTTATTTGCCATTACGGTTGCTGAAAATAGCGGTTGGTACTGTACGTAGTAATTGGGCAGAAGGTTTATATTTTATTTACGTTTCCATAGCGCTGTGGAGCCGCCAGTTCCTTTGTCGTAACGCGGCGTAAATAAATCAGTCGGGGCCGAATATCGTGCCGCTAGCAGGTCGATACAAAATGATGCATCCAAAATTCATGAACTAAGTTTAGCTACTTTTCAACTATAGACACAGTAGCGGCTAATAATGTGATTGCAATCACAAAATTTATTTTTGATAATTACTCTTATATCTCTTGCCAATCCGGTCATTCTCAATTATTTAAAATTATGCAATAATAATTATCATAATTCCACATCCTAATCATATATATATATATATAATTGTGTCGGAAACAACAGGGTCAGATCCTGTCTGCCCAGAAGTGGGCGACGTCGATGTCGATACTCCCGGCCATCATCAGGTCTTCCTGGTTGCAGCTATTCGGACACAGCGCACACTCCAGAAGGTGTGACAGGGTCTGCTTCACGCCGCAGTCACATTCAGTCGGTCTGCTGTAAAACTGCCAAGCTTTCATTTGTGTCCTCCTCTTGCATAGTTCGCTCCGAAGTATGTTAAGGGACCTCCATATATTCCATACCTGGCCAAGTCCAGGAGTGGAATATATGGAGTGGTCCTTATCATATAATTCCACAAGACATCTTTAAAGATGAACTTTTCATTAAGACTTTTCTTCTCGAAATAAACAGAAAAAAAACGTTTTTTAAGATTATTAAATATTATATTATTACACAAATGTTTTTTTACTCATTTAAAAAAATGGCAATTTAAAATGTTAAATTATGTCGTACCGATTTGTCAAAATGTAATAATGAAATTGTTGTTATCCGCATCCACTTTTATTAATATCTGAAGCATTTGATTACAACAAGTTATCGCCATTCATTTCTTTAATTTAGGCATTATTCTTCTAGTACTATTCTACCTCCGGAGCTCCACTGAGTGCCGAACACAATTCATTTCGTCCTCTAAGACCAAAGCTTGGAGACTTGAGGCATATTTGAGAGTTAGTTGTATTATGATTTTTTAGTATGTACGTTATTCCTGAAGATTAGAAGTTATTCAATGAGGTTCTCAGCTTAATCAAGAAAGATAGGCACCTAGTAAGAACCATCTCAGAGAGCCGAGCCCGATTGATGGGTCACATCATGCGCCACGATGGTCTTCTTCACGACATTGTGGAAGGGATGGTTGAGGTAGTAACTGCAGAGGACGCCCTAGACGGGAATATTTGCAGCAAGTGTTCGAGGACACGAGTTGTAGCTCTTATGCTGAGCTAAAGAGGATTGCAGACTACCAAGAAGAGTGGAGATAGAGATCTGAAGCCTCGATCATTTGGTTCTAAGAAGCAAGTCAACCTAACCAACAACACGTGAAAGGCGTACAACCGTAAAATAATGATTCGTATCTAATATTGCTCTGCCTATTATTGTATAATCACTGTGTAAAAATATGTATTTATTGTGTTATTTTACAATCTACGCCATTTGTTGCTACTTTCTCAGTACAAAAGTGCACATAAGAGATACATTAGCGAGTCTCCATGAGTTGTTTGTTTCCAAACAATAACTACCGCAATAAATATCGTATTATCGTACTAGGTACTAATATTATAATCTCATTGGCTTAACTATTACCCAAGAAGACGATACAAAGCTTTGGCAAAGCGGTGAATAAATCATCAAAACTACTTCCTTGGCATTCTGCAGAACTTATCAATTATGTAGCATTGGCCTTAGACATTTAAACACGATACACAAACAAAGAAGGATATGAAAACCCTTTTTTTGTGTATGGTTCGGTCATAATTAATAAATACGAAAATTGATTTCATATTAGAGCTTGATTGAGGTAACTGTCACATCGGCGTGCTGAATTATCGATCAAATTTTGCGAACTCAATGCCGCACTTTGCTTTCCATTATTTTAACAGATCAGTAAGTTTTTCCGTTGATTTATCATTAGGAACAATACTTCTGGCCTCAGCTTCTAGCTAGTCATTTGATGAATTTAAAGTTCTGATTTTAAAAATGTCCAAATATGTTCCGAATACTATAACACCCTGCTCTTCAAGCGTCTGATTTCACTCTTACGTGCAAAAAAACAGCAATTTTTCGTCCTGGAGGCCGAGATTGCGCATATACAGGTATGTTATCACAAGAGCTCGGGGTAAAAAGATAATCTTTGATGTGGCAAGGTCGAAGGGATCTGATAGAACTGTCTAACGGCAATTTCTCATTTCAGGTAAATCTAGAGACCATATACGAAAGAAAAATAATAAATATGCTAATGATTACCAGGTGAGTATCAAAAATGTATTAATAAAAAAACACGTGATTAGTAGAATATTATTGCAAAGGTCTGACATCAGTATGATATATGATTTTCCTCGATATACAATCTATCGTCTCTTATTTCTGTTAGCTTGTCGTACATGTATGTGTCGCCATATTGGCATTTTGGACAAGTCCGATCACGGGTGTGAAGTTAGTTAGATAGATCGCCACTTGCGGCGCTGGTGAGACCGACCACGGCGCCGCACGGCAGTTGTGTGCCGACCTCAAAAAAGGTCGTATTGTTGTTGGCCTGGCCTGTTAAATGCTGTGACTAGGTCCGGGCCATAAGTTTGTAAAGCTATTGAAATATATGTCAATGTGCTTCAAAAAAGTCTTTGTGCTTTTAATCTGCTCACCATCCTGCCACCACGCGACTGAATAACTACCTTTTAAGGAGAGGAGGATGTTAGCTCATTACATTTAACAACTTCTCTCATAACACGTTACTTAGATTTTGTTAAAGACGATAAAAATATCAGCGATGATTTAGTTTAAGTCCTCAAAATCAGGATTAATTACCAAAAATTATCTTTTTGTTCACTTTCCTGATTTATGCTATGTTCAAATAAATCAAGAGCTAAAATTTCACTAATTTTATTAGGGAATTGTTATATAGATTATTCATTATAAATATTTAATTAGTTACCTTATTTTTACATGGATCACGTAAGATAAGTTCTCTATTAGGAGACTGCAGACTAACTCATAGCCTTAACATATATAGATATAATAGATAGTTATCTCTTAACAAGATTGGAGAAATACTACGAGCTAGTCGAAACTGCATTCTCCGAATAGAGAACTAATCTTACGTGATCCATGTAAAAACAAGGTAAATAAAAGAATATTTATAATTTATAATGGAGTGAATGCTGAAAACATAAAAATATTATTTATGTAAAAAAAATAACTGGCTGCCAAATATTTATTTATACCAGTATACACAAGCAGGTATATTCAAGTAATAAAGAGAATGCATGTGTATTTTTTATGTTATTTAATATGTAAGGTGAAAATTGTCTCTTACGTGAAATTTTCAGATCAAATATTCATTCTCTCTAAGAAGTTAAAACGTTTGCAATATGTAAGTACTCTAGCAGGGGTGATTATTAGACATGCAGTATTAATTTCCTCTACCTTTATAGTCGGCAATAATTGCGAGGGGACCGACCACTTCACGATATATTTTTGTATGCTTAAAAACGCAGACAAAACACTATTAAAAATACAGGCGGTGGTATTAAATAATATTTAAAATGCGGCAGAAATCTACTCAGTGACGAGTACCTAAGCCTTTTATTACTAGTGCATAGGCAAATACAAAGAAAGTAAGCAACATACTATCGAATAAGTATAACTGTGGCGATCAACAGTGTTTCTTAGAACAAATATTATTAAATATATCTTCATAAATTTAAACTTATTACTTTGTACCTTCTGCAGCAAGAAATAGCCTGCCAAACAATTAAAGCGATTGTAGTCGTTACAAAACGCAGCGGCACGACTAGTGTACAACGCGCCTAAATTCTGTCACATTACTCCAATACCACACCGACTGCATTGGTTGAGAGTTCTGGCTATAATCCAGTACAAATTATGCCTCTTAGCTTATAAAGCACTCAATGGAACTGCTCCGGGCTATTTGACAGAACTGATCAAGCCTTCAGAAATAAGCGCTTGGAGAGACACTCAGATCAGCTAGAGCAAATAGAAGCACCTGTAGCTGACGGGATGTAGTCATAGCATGGTCTTAGGCTTAGGTGCTTTCAGCTACGCGGCATCAATGGCCTGGAACTTGCTATCGGAAAGCATAAGACAGCTTAAGCCGGAGGCATCCTTCAGAAGCAGGCTCAAGACCCACCTTTTTACTCAGAGAGGCAAAGAATCCCTTTTGGAATGACCGTTCGGTCATTAATAAAATAATAATCACAAGTAATAATTAGTCACAAAAGTTCATATGTAAACTCGAGTTTAATAGGTATATATAGATATTTTCATAATATATTTGGTAGTGTCTATCAACTTTGGTATTTGGAGCTGAGTTAAGCCCAGTAGTTAGATCTGGATGCTAATAAAAACTCCCGGTACTTATTTGATTGACAAATTCTTCAGTATTACTGGTAAAAAAGGAAGCCATAAATACAAAAAAAAATCACATCTTGATTGAATATTTAATAAGATTTCAGTGATGTAAATGAAAAAGGTTTGATGATTGTTTGATGTTGCAGCCATCTTGTCTGTCCGCCATTTTGTATTTCAGAGATCTGAGAGGTTTTGCTGAGTGACCCGCCCCTCCTCTTCCCCCGCCTCCTCTACTCTCCCTACGTTGTCCTGCAAACCCGTTTGGCGGGATAAGTCGCACAGGACCAAATCTAGTAATGATTAACAAAAAAGAATGTAATTTTATTTCCTAACTACCAACCATGTTACTCGTAGAATATGATGACTCTATGTTACATTGTATGCTTTCTATTGTATATAGTTATACAAAAATACATCAAAGTTAATTACAAACCCATAAATATCCCAATCTAGAAGAACAGTGTATCTGATAAACAATGGCATCTTGGTATCTGATCTTGGATTCATGAATTGTCTTTTTTATCGCAATTGCCATGAACGATTTATTGTTGTCTAGATGCTGGAAGAATCAAAGGTAGAAGACGTATTTCAATACGACATTGAATGAACAGAAGTCATCTATACTGCTATTAAGATTGACAGATACTGTTCTCAGTTATAAAAGTAAATAAAGAGATGCACTGTATGTATAATTTAGTTCCGCAAACGTAATTACTTACGTTGGTATTCACAATTACTTAGAAAAGTCACCCGCTGAAATTACTACATGCTAACTGATCATAATATGAACGAGTGCATTATCTAGGCTACATTATTGAACTTTTAGACGATTTAATTTAAAGTAAGAAAAGTGTACCATTTCCAATGAATTTGTTCCAGTTTGCAACATACGTCTTTCCGCAATACTAATGGCCACCGGGCGCCACTATCCTTTCAAAATTGTGCGCATTAATTAATAAGCTCAAAACACAAACTATATACGAATACTTCTTTTACAGATTGCGTATAACAATACTATATCTTATTTAATATTTATATACGTATTATTTTCGATACTACCCTGGAATGCCCTCCAATCTACTGCCCACTCCTCGCCTATTTACAGCGTCTTGTTGCTAGGCAGCCTGTTGCACACTTACTAAAGACTTTTTTTTAACAAAACTTTCGGTTACCAAAATTTTCATGTTAACTAATAAGATTTCAATAGTGGAATTTCATCTTTTATTCATTCCATATATTATTTATCATTTCAAAAAACACCCAATATTCAGATTTAGTCGTAGTTTGCAAATCCTTATAATTCCTATGACTAATAATTTATTTTATCCTAATATTAAACGTTAGCAATATATTAAATCCGAATAGAAATCAGTCTTTAAATAGTCGCTTTAAATATTTTTACGTGCATTTCTAGTTCATACTTCAATGATATTATACAATGAAATATAATAAGTAGCCTTACAGCTTACCTTAAACTAGTAAGATAAAAAAATTAATAAATAAAACTTTTTCTAAACATATCAAAACAAAGCTTTTCTTTCAAACAGTTATTTAAACCTTTCATTACGGCTCGGTTTGAATACAAATTATACTGTCAATTATAAAACTAGTATTTGAAGCATAGATGTACTTATCTGGTCTATTTTCATATATACATTGGTTCTTGTAGCCTTTAGCTATCAGATGATGCATAAAAAAACAATTCTAAGAAAGTAGCAAAACGATATATCACGTCAAACGATGTCAACGATCGGGGAATCTTATGACGGAGAATGCCTACAACGACGCGAAAGGGTTTTAATCATACTGAATAAAACAAAATCATTTGTATACATTGAAATTGTAATGCTAATATAAATCAAATAAAATTAGATTTGAATCACTTCGTGTTGTTCATTCAATAGCGTTACTTCGGTAGAGAAAAAAATAGGAATTCGCAAATATTGCATCAACAGCAATTCTCGTATACGAATCTCGCAAGAAATATAAAACATTGCAAATATCCCGCATACTAGACATATATAGATAATTGCGTCGTATGGAAGGCTGTGTTGGCGAGGTTCCCATTGGTGGAGAGGCTAACGGGTGGGGAGGGGGGAGGGCCGGGTGGGGATTATCGCAAAAACAATTTGCGAAGAATGCCTTATAAGGAAATTTGCGTACCAACATAAAACAACATGTCCGCTATGTCTAACATTGTATAAATATAATACGTATCTCTATATACGTGATGCTTTTTATGATTTAATTTTTAATTCGTTTTTATTGTTTGGCAGCGTTTTTCAACCTCATATAATTTTAACATAGAATCCCATAAGATTCTACGGAAATTCTTATTTTTAATATTTACGCACTTAACTACGTAGTTGTATGGAATAAGTATAATAGTGCTCTATTCATCTTCATTTCTTTTGGTTCAGTACATTGGACGTATAAGAAACGTAAGTAAATTATTCCCTTATCTTCGCATCATAATAGTCCTTAGATTAGTTTAAATGAATCCATACTAATCATTGATTTAAATATTAATCGATTTGTGTAATTATACTTTATATATCATTCTTAAAGTGATATTTCTGTGTATATTTCTATTGAAACTAGATTAGTTTCAATAGAAATATACACCAATTCTCAGAGAAATATAGCAAAATCTATGAGTATTTGTGCAAATAATTAATATTTTGTATAGCTTCAAATCACCCTAAATAACTAATACATTATACCTGCACCTACTTTAAGTAATTTCAAATATTGTAACTTTTATATCAGCCCGTATTATAGTTAACATTATTTATTTGCTTAAGCTGTCAGGGCTAATGCTAAATTTTTTAAGTGTCATAAAGAATTAGGGCACAAAAAGCTTAGGAATCCGTTTTAGTAGTAGACGAAACGTGCAAACTATTAAACATTATAAAAACTCGTAGATAAATAACATTTACTCAAATAGCTTCCCATTTTGAAATAGATATGCATTATTTTGCACCCTTTTCGTAAATCTATGTAACTTTTTTCTAAATTACCCCTTACAATGTTCTTATACCACACACGCCCCAAAACACGATATTTTATGTTTCCGCATTTTTCCTTGTTTTTTTTGTTTATTTTTGACATCCAGTCTAGTGGCAACATTATTTCCAATCCTTTTTGTTGCATTTGGCATTTTACACGGGAGGGTTTTTTGTTTTTATTTTTTAGTTTGTTCAAGAGTAGGTATGCCAACAGAGGAGAATAGACCATAGACACCAAATGCGGACAGCGATCGAAAATGTATGCCTTAAGATCCAAAGATTTGTGTTCTTATATGAAAATAGTAACTTTATATTTCCAGGAATTAATGATAACAATATAAAATCGTTGATACTGCTAAATATTCATCTAGGTATCAAATTGAAAAAACCTATACACCGTGGACTAACCGTCGTCTACACTGAAGATCAAATATAGAATAACAAGAATTTTAAAACTTGAACACAAAAATATAATATCATATATACTATAAGATAACACATGTCTTTTTTCAATGGCTTAATCCGCACACATATGCAATCTGTAAATATGTGTGTACTACTAACGTAGGAACTAATACTTGTACCTCTGCTAGTTTATAATTTAACCTTTATTGAAGATGGTCTCCAGAGAGTCCGAAACATGTTATAATTAAAAATAAATTTGAATCAAAACTAAATATTTTTAATTTGTCAATTAAATAAAATAAAAAAATAAAAAATAAAATAATAAGATTATGAATCTCAAAAAATCAATATTCTTTATAACTCACCGTGTGCCTTTACAAAATAAAGTGTTAATAGTAACACTTTATTTTGTGGAGGTTTAATAGTAATTCCATAGTTTTTTTTTATAAAAAATAGGTATTAGCCTTATGTTTAATTTTAAGGGTGAAATAGTTATTATATTTGAAATAATATGTTTACTTTTTCAGCATCATTTATAGTAAACCTGGAACTAGTAGCATTCTATATAAATTCCTTGTCTATCGGACTAAGGAAAGGTAAGGATCACAACTGTATGAAAGCAATATTTAACGACAATATAGTCAGGGAGGAGCTTGAATACGGAAGGATCGAGAAGAATGGAGACTTATACTGGAGGCCTACGTTCAACAGTTAGCTGACATGATAAAGGTTAAGGCGTGCATATGGAGTGTTGATTAAGAAGAAGATGATCGTGTGAGGGTGTTCTTCTCTCGCTGGTTGACGTTCGCTGGTTTGGTGTTGTCCCCGGAGTGACTGACCTCGCCCAGACAGCCGCGCCTCGTCTGAAGCGCATTTCCGCCATGTTGGATCCTAAAATACAGCTTTGGCGGCTTATCCGTGCACACAAGTGGAAGAGGTAGAGGGAGAGAGGGAAGGAGGAAAGGACGATTGCCTACTAAGGTACCACTGATAGTCAATAACAGAGATGGCCAATCATTTTCATTCATTTTAATAAAAAATAAAAAAATAACGATGTATTGAGCTGAAACATGTCAAGATTTAATTGTAGAATAACAATAAATATTATTTCATTTACTTCACAGAAGACTTTCAAAATCAAGATATTTTTCTTCAACGTAAAGCATCATTTTCACTGGACTTTTTCTTTACAATTTCTTTACATTCTTTCAGTATTAAACCTTAACGAATTAACGATTTAATAATAAGTATAAATTAATTAATATTAATTTATTCCTACATTTATGCATCCAAGGATAAGAAAAGTGTACACGATATTAGACTCCTTGATTTCAGTACCACGATAATTTATGTAAGAATTTTTTTTAAATAAGTTTTTTTCCAATTTAAAAAAAAAAACTCTGTTGTAGAAGGGTTACGTAGCATTTTAGTCTGTCAATCCGCGACTCGCAGCCCAAACAAACGTTTGTTTATAGAAAGAGGCAATATAATGCCCGTCACACACGCCCGCCCGTACAGCGAGCACTCCACAGTTCCCCACCAGAGCAGGATATCCATTTATCCATTCCTTCCATTCCGTAATACATTATTGTATACTGTGCCGTCTTTTACCCCTTTCGGGTACGCATTATTCTTCTTTGGTCTAGCGGCGTGCAATACCGTAACAACGCCACACTCAACCATTCATACTCATTCTGCATCGATATGATTCTTCTTCGTAGTATCAATCCCGTGGATTGGTTTGCAGCAACAGAATCTTGCATCTCGATCTCCATTCCTCTCGGTCCTCCGCAACCCTTTTCAGCTCAGCATAAGCGCTACAATTCATGTCCTCGAATACTTGCTGTAAATTTTCCCGTCTAGGGCGCCCTCTACAGTTTCTACCCTCAACCATCCCCTCCACAATATCGTGAAGAAGACCATCATGTCGCATGATGTGACCAATCCACCGGGCTCGCCTCTCTGAGATGGTTCTTATTAGGTGCCTATCTTCCTTGATTATCCTGACAACCTCATTGTTCGTGACGTGGTTTCTCCAGGAAATTCCGAGAATTCTTCTGTACGACCACATCTCAAAGGCCTCTAGTCCTTTTTTATCTCTTTCAGATAAGCACCATGTCTCACAGCCGTACATTAAGATGATCCAAACAAGTGTTTTGGCAAGTTGCTTGCGGAGCCCTAAAGTAATATTCTTTGACTCAAGAATTTTGGCTTTTTTATTGAAAGCTAGCCTTGCTTGATGTATTCGACTGTTGACTTCTCTTTTTGTTCTGCCATCCCAGGTGATCGTACTTCCAAGGTATACAAATTCTTTTGCATCTTTTAGGGGTACTCCTAGCATTGATATGTTAATTTTCTGCTGCTCATTGCGGCTTACTCTCATGACTTTGGTTTTTGTGCTGTTTATCTTCATATTGTAGTTGGAATTTTTTCGGAATTTTTGAATTTTTTGGAATATGTTTTCCATGGATGTCAGCGCTTCAGTGAGTACATCTTCAGTTTCAGCAATCAGAGCAATGTCGTCAGCAAACCTTATCATATCAATCTTTTGGCCATGTATTTTAACCCCCTCTCTATGGCCCATTTTTTCCCTGATGTTATTAATTGCATTTTGTATGTATACGTTGAAGAGTATAGGCGACAGAGAGCATCCTTGTCTCACCCTTTGACGTATTTTTGCTTCCTTTTGGACATTTCCAAGTGATATTATGGCAGCTTCTTCTTTGTAAAGTGAAAATATGAGTCTTCGTTCCTTGTATTTGACTCCAATTTCTTTCATTACATCGAAGAGCTTCTCCCATATGATTCCCAATATGATTATACGCATAGAAATGCGAAGTCAGTATTCTCCTACTTGTTGCTGTAATTTAAATGGATCCAAATATGGAACGGTCATCACAAATTTACGCCGCTTAATACTATCAGTTGTCATTGTCCATGTCCCAACACGTATATGCACCAGAAAATCCAACTGGTAACATTTATTAGCAATTAAATACACAATTCAAATTAAACATCAAATTTTATACGCATCAATTCATTCAGAAAAAATATCAGCAGACGCGGGATTAGAACCACGAGCCTTGCAACCTTTGCTCTATTCTACACACCGCGCTATCCACACCTCGTGGTTTGAATCCCGCATCTGCCGATATTTTTTCTGAATGAATTGATGCGTATAAAATTTGATGTATAATTGTATGTGTGCATGAATTACTAATAATATTGAAATATAGTCAATGATCTATAAAAGAAGATTAGAGTATTGAATAAATATTCTAATAAAAATTTAAAAATCCATTAATTTATAATTGTATGTGTGCATGAATTACTAATGATATTGAAATATAGTCAATGATCTATAAAAGAAGATTAGAGTATTGAATGAATATTCTAATAAAAATTTAAAAATCCATGTAACATTTATGTTTCCTAAATAGTTCCTTGAAGAGGCTGTGAAAGGCAACTCTAGTATCCAAAGCATATTTTGGCTAATTAGTTAATATATACATGCAATAAAAATACATAAAAGTAATTTGCAGCGACCGACATCTGTTGCAATACGAATTGATTATATAAATACGTCTAAATTATCAAATCGGTAGGTTGAAGCAATTGGTAAATGGACTTTCGCAGTGTTTAGGACATAATGAAAATGCAAAGTTCTCGAGTTGAATCTCAGCATCTGCCGTTTCTTTTTCTCTGGTATTGAGATAAATATTATTAAAGATGATATTTATTACAAGCGGTAAATCATTCATGTTTTTAATCATTTGAGGCATAAAATCATTAATCACTATCTAAATTATAAATAGCCTCGATTGTAGACTTTAAATTAATTTCCAATAAGATACAATATTTTCGCGAATAGTCTTGATTGATATATTTTCTCCTAATGCACCTCAAACACATCATTGTTTTCAGAAATGATTTTTTAACGAAGGCAGTCGTTCCAGTAAATGCTGCCATTCCTGCGTGGTTTATGTTTTATCTTTAGGCTGCGCGCCGAGATGCGCAGTTCATAATAACTATAGACCATGTAAGATTTCAGTATGTACAAACTATACGCAGTAATTATTTATCCCAAATGCGCATTTAATTGGCGCCGCCATTTGCTGCTGCATCATGAAAAAAAAACATACAAAATATGGCAATTTATCCATCAGAGGGATGTTATTTATTTTACCTGTTCATACAAAATTCTTCTTTTAAAATACGTACACTATTTAATTCATCGCTACGAAAAATAACTCAACAACACTGAAAAAATACTATAAGCTTCCCTTCTAGCTCCCACGACGTGTCACCTATTTTCAAACTCCGGCTTTGTTATACCAATTTAGTGAAGATTTTTTGGAATTGTTTATTTTTAAATTAGTGTGAAGATCATAGTTTTTAAATTGTAGGGCATAATCAACATCATCATCATTACAATTAACTTTAAGTTTTCATCTTATTTTAAGCATGATGCAATAATTTTAAGCACCCTTTTCTATAAGGCATCACTAAATTCTACTTATTCATGTCAATGTGTGAAAAATACTGTTAAAAAATTGATTGATTTCCATATTACACATTTTTTGCAGTGATTTTCATTCGCTATTAGTTATCATCATCATATTTCAAACAAATAAGTAATAAATTAATATAATTTATACTTAAATATAGTAAATTATCGCCAAATAATCGTTTTTATACTGTGAATTAATATGATATCACGAATACGATATTTTAATAATTGTTCTGAAATTGGTGCCTTCAAATTGCATAAGCTTATGAATATAAGAAAAAAATGTAATTGTACATCTTTACCTCTACTCGTCATATGAAATTTTTGAATGAAGGTACAGATTCACTGATGATTGCGTCTATTAAAAACACATTAGATATATAAAAATGGTTGATACATCACACTATTCACATATAATTTATCTGTCAAAGAAAATGTCTTTACCAATGAATATTAAGGCTGTAGATTTACGTATTAAAGATTACAAATACTTTAAATCGTTAAATAAGTGCAGAGATTTATTTAGTCAACTAATTTATTTATTACACAGAACCGAAGTTCCAAGATACACAATGAGAAACAGAGCATACATAAATATACAATACATTCAAAGAATAATAAAATATAAAAATAACATAAAATAAGAAGAAGATGACACGTCTCAAAGAACATAGAGATCTAGGATAACAATACCATCGACAAAAGAGGAAAAGGATGCAAGAAAAGGATCAAGGTGTGCTGGTAGGCCATTTAGGAGAGCCATTGCCGTTGTACCAAATTGAGTGCTTGAAGCTCCACAAGCATCAACTGGGATCAAAAACAATGGACAGGTGTACTTATCTGGAACATAGAAGTTAAGACATTCAAGAATCCCAGGGTTGTGAATTGAACCGCGAAGAAAAAGGAATGAATGTTTGAGAGCAGCAATTTTCCTCCGGGACTCTAATGAATGGAAAGAAAACATCCCTAGAAAAAAATAGTTGGGTAATGTTCGGAATTGATTTAATATTGTGAGGACCAGACAGTTATACTAATTCGTTCTATAAATAAAACCATGTAAGAGGTTTTTTTTTATAATTAGATGTATTTGAAATTTAAGTATTATGTTTAAAAGTGACTTACAAAAAATACATGAAAAATTATAAACTAAAAAATAAACACTCCTTAACTAGGACAAATTAGTCATATATTTCACTTAAATATGAGTTCTTCTAAAACTACAGTGGGCTGTCAATACTTTAACAGGGGGATCACTTAGTTTTAGAAAAAAGAATATACTCGTATATATTTTCATTCTTACAAAATTTATGCAAAATATTTATCATCATGGATCAAATATACTCATTCCATTGTCAACTTTGCCTACCAGAGCTCCGCCGAGTACATACGAGTATATTGGTGCTCTAAAAGAAAGCCAGCTATTTTTCATGCTCTCCTTTGCCATCCAAATGACAAATTTCAGACAGATTTACCTACATCTCTGTGCCAACTATAGGATGGATGACTGCCGTGTAACTTGTGTAAATCTCTCGCCTCGTCATTCTTCAGAAAGTCAAACTATTGCATCCCTAATATCTTACACTGGAATATACTATAGATTTGCATCGGTTATCAGTGAGACGCCAGGTTTTGCATCCCCATAGCATAAAAGGGGTCATACATGCGCTGAAAATTATAAGGTTAACAAATTCGTTAATTATTTAATATTTTAATTTGAGTTATCTACATTTGATAGTGTGGCTTTTGGGTTTAGCCGTGTGTGGCGAATTTCTTTTAACCAATATTTCGACCGCCATTGCAGGGGTCTTCTTCAGGATTCATGATTTAGTTGTGAGATGGTGTCAGATTATCTTTTTCTAGCACATACTCAAAAACCTGACATGACGTTCGTGGAGGTACAATTCTTAGAACATACCTACCGTACACGATTCTTCGGACCAATGAAACTTGAGCATGTAGTTGCCATGGAGACAACAATAACGCTCGTGAAATAGCGGTCGAAATATTGGTTAAAAGAAATTCGCCACACACGGCTAAACCCAAAAGCCACAACTTCAAATCTGGCCGTGAAAATCTAAGAAGTTATTTATCTACATTTATATACTGTTTGTAATACAAGCATATGTTTTTTTTATTATATAACAATAGTATCGCTAGCGTGATTGGAAAAAAAAACATTTTTTTCTTATAAGCATTCTTTTTATATCGAAAACCTATTTCCGATGTACAATAATCATAAATGCCCAAAAAACTATAATGAAACTGAAACATCTCAAATGGAAATCTAGTAAACATCTTTTAAGATTCTAATTGGAGCAAAAAAATATGGTATTGATTTGATAATTTGCATTTATTTTAAAATGTTATAAAGAGTCGCATAATTCTCGTAAATATATTTTTTATATTTATTCCTTACTGAATGTGTAATCTTCTTGCTTGATAGGTGCATGGAATATTCCGAGTTGGGCCTCTCGAGTGATTCGGAAGCGGATATCTATAATTGAAAATGCATTTGAGCCCCTCCGATTCCTCTGCTTGCGATGCTATGCGTGAGAACTACTAAAATAGCGCTTCACTCTGCAACGCTAACCCTTGCCTAACCACCGTAAAAAATAACAAACTACACAAAATCAGGCGTAGCTTGTAATTATGGGCCCGTACACTCATAATTATTACATTGTACATTATCTTTAACCTGCTAGAGATGACGCCTCTTCTGAGGATGATCAGTTTGTTCAAAGACATCGCCTTGAAAACTGATATCACACATGCAAGATAAACTCAATTCAAATTTATTTATTTATTTGTGAGAACAAGTATTAAGTTAGTACAACGATATAGCATAGAACGTTACACTTAAATACAAAAAAATATAAATAATTAAATTATAATATATATAAGAAAATAAATAGACATGGCAAATAAATAGACAATATACACAACAACAAAAGAAATTTGAAATTAAGAAATCTATATGTTATTTATTTATAGAACATATAAAATGATCAAGGTGATCTGAAAGTCCGTTCAGTAGCGTCATTGATTCTTATTTGTTGTAGTCTCGGGTCCGGCAGGTATAGCTGAATGGTCAAAGCGTTTGCTTTGCAAGCCAAAGGTCGTGGGTTCGATCCCCGACGGAGATAAAAAAAAAGGATTTTTAATCGATTTCTGAGCTCTAAAATACCCCCGGTTGGTTTGAATTTGATCCCTCACCCGTAAAATGACAGTCATAGCCTATTAATTAAAATTGGTGGTAGACGAAAGTCGTCCCGTGAAGACCACCCATTCATAGTAAATTCCTTTAATAATAAGGATGAAGCGTTAATCTCTTGGGATTTATATGAGGATAATACATATTTTTTTACCGTAGAGGAGTAGGCAAGTACACACAAGTAGTTGCATAGTTTTGGGCTAGGATCACATTCTCCTTGATAAAATCGATCATTTATATTCACTCCTTAGCTGTAAAATATTGTTGCTGCTACAAAGTTTTGTCAGCCACCATAAGCATCGCTTCATCCCACGTCAGTTCTGTCTTCCTCATGTTTAGTTCGAGAATTCGAAATGGCCTTCCATATGCTGCATTTAAGGGAGCAGACATGATGATAATATGTTCCAGGATGACTGAACACGGTGAAATTATAAGTTCCGCTACTGGTTTTTATGTGTCACATATAACCCGTGCATAATGCAAGTAACCAACCGCGGGATTAGAAGCGAGTGTCTTCACATGAAGAGCACATGGTTTTAACAAACATCCCCGCCTAATGCAACCGGTAATTACTGCAGTGACTCTCACGTGCACATAATAAACCAAGAAAAAACCATCCTGTACAACCACTTTGCATTACCAAACGTCATTTTTTTATACGCATAAACAATCTATAAAGTACAGCAAGAAAATAAGAAATCTCCTAGTGAAAATTGATTTTATGCCAATAGATACAAATGTATGCCAGAATGTAGGTAGAAATTATCATTGTTTTTTAAACCATTTTAAATAATATTCGTCATATTAGCAAGGTTATAAAGTAAATATAACTTTTTTCAATGTTTTCAGTATTCACTTTGATATCCATTATGAATAATAAATATTATACGAGTTAGTCTAAACTGCAGTCTCCTAAACAAAGAACATTACTTGCAAAATCCATGAAAAAACAAAGTAAACAAATAAATATTAATTAAACATAAAGAGTACCGGCTTTAGACCTTGCGGCGCCATTGGACAATTTATTGTCTGTCGTCCCATACTGCTTATATTTTTTACAATCTAAGAAAGGTTTGTTGCCCTCGGCGCCCCTTGCCTATTCGACGCCCTGGGGCACCGACTCACTTCACCACCCCGTAAAACCGGCACTGAATATAAGATATTGCTTCAGTATAATATCCAGCAACATTAATAACCTGACTGTTGGCAAACATAATGTACTGGAAAGAGCAGCTAGTTTTGGACATGCGGCATAAACTTAGATGTAATGCAGTCAGAAGATCATCGCAATATACAGCAGAATGGAAGTTCAGGTTAATTCCGATTCAAGTTTTTAGCATGTTCAATAACTTTAATATTTGCCAGTTATGGTTTTGCCAGTAGTAGGAAGGTTCTCTTGCGTAATGGACAAACGAAAGAGTCTCAGCACATCTAAGATTCATTTCCACCAAGGATCGTATTTTGGGAAAAAGACGCACCATCTATGTTTCTAGTTATTGGAGCTAATATCGTATTTGATGTAGCTGACAGGAAGAAAAAAAATATGAGAAATAAATTGGTGAGAGAATATTAACAATCCCCCCTGCAAAAATGAGTTTTATGTAATGCGCTTTACATGAAAATAAAGCCTTTACTCGAAAACACGGCAAGACCCATGTGTATTTACCAAAATATTTTATATTCAAAGTTCAAGTTTGCTTCAAATAAATAAGAGCTTTTAGCTACTTTCAGGTATTGTAACTTTTATATAAACACCAATTCCAATAAATATAATTTATTTAATTAAATGGTCTGGGATCATGCTACATTTAAAGAGTATTATCATATGATTTTTCTATGATATTTCAATGAAGTATGTACATATTTTTTTGTTTTAAAAAAATATCATTCTGATATTTCACTCGTAATATAAGTTAATATGTATATTATTAATATTAAGATGTACGTATAAAATAAATGTGTACATTCATTGATAATAATAAACTCGGAAAATAATATATACATGTATGCAGAAGGCGTATGCAATCAAGAGATGGTGAAAATTAAGTACTTTTTTTACATCAGTATACAATGCAATAGTCAGTTTTATAGTCCCATCACTGACCTACGGTGTTGTTATTGTAACGCGTGTGATTGCGAGATCTTTTGTATGGTTTTTTGGTCAGAGGGGAGACCAATTAAAAAAAGAGGGTAGCAGACTGCATTGCTTCGCTCAGGGTGACCAGACAGAGGTGGAGATGGCGCAGTGGCGTAGATGAACCATTCTACAATCACGAACATCTGGAACAATAAAAAAAATTGCCTACTCATTCAAACGATTAATATCAGACACTGACATAAATATGTAAAACCTTGTTTTTCTGCCACTAGTGTATATTTCCCAATTTGGAGCTCTTAGTCACCATTGATTGTAGTCACCATAACTAATGAAACCTTTTCTGTCATTATGCCACGAGTATATATTTCCTGATTTGGAGTGTTTAGTCACCACAACTTGTAGACAATCATCCTTTAATAGTGTTACATTTTTGGAATGCCCACATCAATTCAGCAACGGATCTTAGAATCAGTGGCTTAAGTAATTAAAATAGAAATATGTGATTTTACAAATTTATATTATATTTAATTTTACTCTAACACGGTCTATTCCTTCCACACAATGCCGTATAAAAATAGTTGAAAATTGTAATGAAATAAAATAGATTGTTAGATACATTTTTTGGAAACACATAAAGTAATGTTACGAAAAAATGTATTGTTTATCGATTATAAATTATATTTAAAAAACTTAAAATATATATAAGTCTAAAATATTACAGAAAATACATTTACCTGTTACTTACCAGTTTAATTAGAAAAACATCCCAACAATCACGTGGGGTATCCAAAACCTATAATGTAGTAAGCACCTACATATTTTAATGCCACTTATTATTTTTAATCATCGGTTAAAAAACGTATATAACGGAGGTCTAATGTATAATATAATCAAGAAAGATAAGACGACTTGTAAACAATTTACTATTTCTCTCTCAAAAAGAAAAGTTATTACGGCGCGTGAGGGCAGGATGAGGAGCAGGTCAGCAAACAAAGACTTTATTTTAGAAGCACATTGATTATATTTTACGTTAAAACATTACAAGCTTCCGACCAAGCAGAAACATACCGCTGGCCACGACAAGGTCACGTCACGACGTGACCTTGTCTCGCTAAAGGGTGGGGACCGACTGGCGATCTTCGCGCTGTCTCGGCTTTTGCTCGCGCCACGAGCGGTGGTATTTTTAACTGAGACACATGTTAGCGGAACCGTCCAAAATGACAACACGGCGCACCTAAATACACGATAAGCGACCAGAAATAAGGGTTAAAAAAAAAATATTGAGGTTTTCCGTAACAGTCAGCAAGGACTACATCATGCTGATGTCACTACTTACCTACATATATCCTATATGTAGTGCTTACCCGCTACAATATACTCCATTTATAAACACTTACATCGCGTATACATTATACCACATTGTATTTATTTGCTGTTTCTATTTTAAATTGAACATTTTTTCCTTTGAAATTCTGCATACAACAGTTGTAAAGTGATAACTCATATAAACAACATTTTGTGTTGAAAAATGACATTTCAAAAAACGAAGCAATAAAGAATAACATAATAAGGAATAAAATATTCAAAAAGCGCCCGCTGTCGCGTTCATAAATGCACGCCCTTGTTCGCAAAGCCAGACAAAAATAAACAATTGGCTCCGCTGGGTTCAAACCCTTATGCGGGTACAGGCGGGGTTCAGACTGCGCTAATATGGTCATCCCTCGCAGACAACGAGTTGACATTGCACCAATTGGGGCGAAATTAATTAATTATTAATACGCACCGTCTAGGGGAGGGCTGCACTTGGGGCGGGAAAATGAGACGAGACACCATTTTTTAACAAGGTATCATTTTGTAATAAATATTCACAGAATAATGAGGGTTATTACGTGTGCTTTTGCATAAAAATAGACAAAGTATAAATAAGCTTTCACGTTTTGAATACTTTAAGAAAATATGATTATTTAAATGCAAGCACAACTATTGTATGTATTCGTATTTTTGAAAATAATAAAGGAACAGATCGGAAACAATATTTTGACAAATTATTGTTTAGTGCAATAAAGAGTATTAATTATCAAATGTAACTCTAGGCTGCTGTGAATATATTGTTTTAAAAAAAATATTTTATGCTGTTAATCAGAAAATATTAGAGAAAATACATAAAAGAAGAAAAAAAGTGCTGAAAATAGGCAAGGCGATGGATCAGGCAGCTTAAAACGATCACTCCTGGTGGCTTTAGATCAGTGCTCCGCAACCGGTGTGCCGCGGCACACTGGTGTGCCGTAAGCCGATACAGGTGTGCCGCGATCAAATAAGGCAATATTATAAATAAATGATTTTACAACGGTCCTTAAGCTCCCAGCGCCTATCGCCTACTTATGTAGACATACAACGAGGTACTTGCTTTATTAAGTTCTAAATGAACTTAAAAAAAAGTGAAATTTATCAAATTAATATCTATTTTTGGCTTTTGGTGTGCCGCGGTATTCAAGGTGAGAACTTTGGTGTGCCGTAGAATCCAAAAAAGTACTTTGGTGTGTCGTAGATGAGAAAGGGTTGCGGAACTCTGCTTTTGATGGCCATATTAGGAGCTTTATTTATAAATTTGTAAATATTCATATAAAATGGTACGTCAAAAGGTAAGCTTAAGCCAAAAATTATTTACGAGTATACATCATCTATTACTTTTATTTTAGATCTTTTAATATAATTTGTGTAAATTTAACACCTGCAAAATATCAAAACGGCGGCAAAACTATCAGAACAAAAAAAAAACAGTAATTCGATTGAATCCGATCGTGAAATCGTAAATGATCAACGAATATGACGAAGACAATTTTTAAAACTATTTTGTTCTAATAATTTTCTTTTGTGTTTGACGTCGATTCGCAAAAAGCCTTCCAGGCAAAACCTTCTCACGGGGAATGAATGCGCAAGAAAGACAACATTTTTGGCCACGTGAATCCAAAGCAAAAAATATCAAAGAATCAGGTGCAAAATAAATTTACAGTTTTATGAAGAAAAAAAACATTCCGTAGCGAATTTAGTCTGGGAACAAATAAAGGTACGCGCGTTCCGCACACGCTCAGGTAGAACGAGAGGGTTCGGGACCTTTTTGCGAAATCACGAATCACGTTATTTCTCCCCATTTTGGATGCAAAAAATAAGGGATCTTGCGGCAAAAAAATATTACAGAAAATAGCGGATAAATAAACGGTCCGTTTTTTAAAGCGTATTTTTTTTATCCGACGCGTCCCACAGGATCGATCGCCGTTGTATTTTTTATTTAATTTTTCATGGCTGGATGAAAAATGTATCAAGAATTTAATATTATCCGCAAAAATAATGTTTATTTTATTATTATATATTTTTTAATGTTTCACGAAAAGCATTTAATTTTCTGTAGCCCCTTACAAAAACTGTCACCCATACCATTAGTTCAGTAGCCTATAAAATTAATCTGCGCTTTTAGAGTAAATATTATACATACAAATATTAATTTAAAGCTCCGCAAGCATCTAGGCAAAACATTTGTGTGGAGCATCTTGATGTGCGGCTGTTAGGCATGATGCTTATCTGAAAGTGATAACACCACACATGGGTGTAAAAGTTAGTAGTTCAGACGTTAAAATTTGGACTTTTAGACTTCTTCGCCGAAGGTCGCCGCGAATACAGAAACCACGTCACGGGCAATGAGATTGATCAATATCCAATCCAGGAAGATAGGCACCTAGTAAGAACCATCTCAGAACGTGTTCAGCGAGCCCGATGGAATGGTATCAACATCATGCGCCACAATAGTCTTCTTCACGACATTATGGAAACATTAATACATCATGGAAATATATAAACTTATATATATCATACCAAAATTCGCGATATGTATTTTTTCGGTTTTCGTGATCTTACCCTGCGGAGGATTTAGACAAGTGCCCCCGACCTCCGCAAGCAGATCCCACCCCGCAAGGATAATCAATGGGTGAGAGGTTCTTTGACCGCTCAAGAGAATGCGTCTAATGTATTTAGCTCCGTCCATTAGTTCAGTAGTCACCGTATAAAATTAATCTGCGCTTTTAAGGGCTCGAAATTTGAGTCCCCATGAATTCCCCGTAAGGCAAATATTAATTTAAAGCTCCTACAAGCATCTAGGGCAAAACATTTGATTACGCCAAGGTATGTATCTTGATGTGCGGCTGTTAGACATGATGCTTATCTGAAAGTGATAAAAAAAGACTAGAAGCTTTTGAGATGTGGTCTTACAGAAGAATTCTCGGAATTTCCTGGAGAAACCACGTCACGAACAATGAGGTTATCAACATAATCAAGGAAGATAGGCACCTAGTAAGAACCATCTCAGAGAGGCGAGCCCGATGGAATGGTCACATCATGCGCCACAATAGTCTTCTTCACGACATTATGGAAACATTAATACATCATGGAAATATATAAACTTACATATATCATACCAAAATTCGCGATATGTATTTATTATATATCATTAAAGAAAAAAGTAATTTAGTAATAAAGTAAACCCAGTCCGTTCCCACCCCTATGGGTGCTCTTGTGCAATTTACAGTTTGAATTTAGTATTTAGCTCCGTCACAATGTAAACAGTGGAGAACACAACCAGACAACCCGGCTCAGGGCAGGACAAGCAGGCTAGAGCAGTTAGCAGACTAAACTACTACCCCCATACACATCCCCATCAAGTTGCATACAGCGTGTTTCATTTAATACATAGGTTATTATTTTTTAAATAATTATTCGATTTGTCTATGTCTTAAATCGCTGCGAGAAAATTAAAGTGCGGAAATAAGTAATAATCTCAGATATAAATAAAAGAATTTTTAGAATTTATTCCACAATATATTTTGTGATGACATGTTTCAGCCAGGTCGAATGGCCATTTTCAAGTCAGTTAGTAAAGTGAGTGTTGGCTCTATATAAAGCAAAGAGTGAGTGAAAACTCACTCTTTGTATAGAACATTATTATAGGTAAGAAACACGTGTTGCAGTATGTTTTGACATCCTCCTGTCTAAGTTAGTTATTGAATTGCGTGGTGGTAGGATGAGGAGCAGAAAAACAACACACAGAATTTTCCAGAAGCACATATATATTTTCAATAAACTTTACAAGCTTCCGGCCATAGCGGAATAACATGCCGGGCATAATACGACCTTCTCGCGGTCGGCACGCAACTAACTGCACCGGGTGCCGTGGACGGTGACACCCAGCGCCGCAAGTGACGATTATTATAACTAGTCCTCCTAACGGCATTACAAAAATGACAACACAAGAGCGAACGAAATTAAGAGACGAAAGATTGTATATCGAGGCTTTCGGTACCAGTAAGCAAGGGCTATATCATGCTGATGTCAGTTTGATATAAACAAACATTATTTGGTTAAATATACTCGTATTTATACATATATTGCATATATTTTGTGTGCTATGTATGTACTGTTTACTACGTACTTGGAATTTAAAAAATATATAAATTACTTTTAAAAGGCTTAATCTTTAGATTAATTATATTATTTTAATTCTTCTATATTTTTTCTTCTATTCTTCTATTCTTCTATTTAGGGTTGGAGATCGAGATGCAAGATTCTGTTGCTGCAAACCAATCCAATTCTTCTATAATAGCTAATTTTAGTTTAAGCATATGGTTAGTATAATAGCCACCACACAGTAATGTCAGCTGCCATTGTCCTTATTAAATCATCTCGACACTTGTAACATCACCGAGTTTATACTATACAAAAGACATAATTTCAGACGGTCTCCAGAACGGTCGACTTGAAAGCAAGATTCGTAATTAGCATTCATAAGATGATCAGATGATTAATCCGACGCATCCGAGTCCTGGAACATTTGGTTCTAAAAGGCAGCACAACGTAATATAAATATAACACAATAAAAATAAAATGCACACCATGTATAGAACAATAACAGTATCACTGGCTAAAAGATATATCGGTTTTGTAGCGAAATGCAAAAAAAAACGATAAGGATTCCCAAAATGGTGAATTCCAAATTCCTCGCGCGTGATATCTACCTGCTGGAGTTGGTTTAGTAACCTGAAGCTCACAAAGGACCTACCCATGGTCCATTGTGACCCAGAACAACGATGAATAAGGAATGGACGTCACACGAAATGGATAAGAAGGATTTATTTTTAGTCCCATACAATTATTTGATACTTTTGTCGTAGTTTGTAAAGGGACTACTTTCGCATTGGTTAACGCTTATCCTAATTAATGAATTAAAAATTGTATTTTTCCAAGCAAAGGATCAGAAATTAAAAAAATATATAAGTCGTATTTCTTGATTTTGCGGAATTACCTCCCGGCGTGAACTGGTTTCCTGTTTTTTCTATTATTAAAATATATTTTTCAAATCATTTTATGAGAAATATATTTTCCACTGTAACGTCTTGAGAAAAATTATCAGGCTTCATTAATTTCCATCAAAAATTATTCTAACACCATTTTCTTAACCTCTTCTTAGTCTCACTAGTAAAAATGTTATAGTGTAGTCTATAGGAGATAAATTCTAAATTATTTTATGGTGTGTCTTCGTCATTCTATGTTCGTACTTGACACAGCGATATTTTGCTTGTGTTAAAGTTATTTTAAGTGTAGAAAAAAACTGTTGAATTTAATTTATGCAATTACAAATATCTATCTCATAAAAGAATCACATTAGTAATAAAATTATAAGGTACGAGTACATTAAAATTTATTTTCTCACAGTCGCGACTTGGTATGACTGAAAAAATGTACTCAAAAGTACTTGCAAAAACTTACACATTGCTGATTAATGTTCAGGAGATGTTTACATCTGATCGTGCTGGTACAAAAAGCATCGGAAAGAAGTGCAAGACTGTCGTATTTGCATCGGAGACTGTATTTGAATTTTCTGCACGTGGGTGCTGGGTGCAGTGCGGTGCACGCCGAGCCCGTTCACACGCCCCGGGCTGTCACCCCGCACCCGCACGTCACGCGATATGATAACAAACGGCGAACCTCTGACCTGGAGCAAAAACTGCACAACCCTCGAATGCACCCTCAGCACCAGAGCTGGCTTTGAAAATTTAGTCCAATTAATAGTAAATGCAATTGTGCAAATTTCATAGTTTAATTTTGACCGAAAAGAGCCACCATTGTATATTGTAGTCATACTCGTACTAGCTCCTCTTTTTCCGCTACCGGCTACTAGGTTATGATATTTGATTCAACTTGCTATTAGATATGTTGGCTCTGTTGATAATTGTGTTTCTATTGTTAATTTTAATATTTGTGCTGCGTAACTTTTTTGCGGGGTTGTAAATTAGACTTTAAAAAGATTTTGAAATATATTTTCCAGTAAACCAAATTATCGATTATTATCAATTGATTTCGGCTCCAATCTAATAGATGTAACCAGTAAGTTTTGAACATGAATTTCGACATACAACTATCGTAACTTGAATATACGGCTTAAAAACTAGTGTAAAATTTCATGACGGCTATAGCTATTATCCGCAGAGCAAATTAATAGGAATAAAAGTAAAAAATTGGTTTATAATTTTTCAACTTATCAACTATCCAGTTTATAGTTAGAATTTTAGCCATCATTAGAGACGGAAATCAATACCTGGGATCGGCAAAACTCCGGAACCTGAACGGCAGAAATGGAAAGAAATATCGCAAAAAGTTTGATAAATATTTATTTCGAGTTGGCTATGAAACTGGTCGCAATAAATTTTCTATTATTTGATCATCAGTCGATTTACTAAATAATAATCCTATATATTATGGGTTGCTAATCCGCCCCTGACGAGCACAATCTAGAGATACTATCATTACCATGTTTATGAATTTGGCAATTTCACTTACAGTGAAATAGCTCTAGAACGGACTATTTAGCAGCGGGATAGTAACTTAGTACTTGTTGAGTAAAACTAGTAAAAGGTACAATATTACTGTGGAGAACTTAATTATATGGAATAATTCAAATCTGATAAAAGTATCTTTCGACTTTTTCAACCCTTAAGTTGGGTATATATTTATATTTAATCTACTTTATGCATTGAATTTAATTCGACATAATATAGGATTCAATAAGTAAAATTAACATCAGCGATAATTATAACATAATTAATCATTCAAAGTTTAATAACTATGTATAAGCGGCAAAAAATCTGACGTTTTTCTTCGTTGCTTTGATTTAAGACCGTCAGCTTTTTCTGCCGCTCCATGTATTATAGTCCTTATATAGTATATATATAATTTATTTTTCGATTTTTCATTTTATCTTGTCTGGTAGTTTCATAATCTTTGGTTCGTAGAAAATAGTCGACAGCAAAAATGTGCGAGTATACAATGTATTTGAATAACTTCTTAGGTTTTCACGGCCAGATTTGATGTTGTGGCTTATGGGTTGAGCCGTGGGTGGTGAACTTGAAAAAAGTTTGCAGCAATGTGTTAAAAGTTCTCCATCAGCCCCCCCCCCCCCTGCTATTCACTAGATCTGCATCGCGATTTCGCGCGAAACATTTGCATGCAACGCAACCTTTTTCATCGATCAGTCATGTAACGTGACACGATAATAATGGCATTGTTTCGCACGCGATGTCGCCCGATCGATACCGCAAATAACGGGAAACTTTTAGCGGAGTTTGCTAAAAGTATCGACAACCTGAAATGCTTTCAGAGATTTAAGGATTTATTTTTCGCTAAGGTTAAACCGAACGGCTTATTCTTTGACCCTCTGATTAACAAGAAAGAACATTTAAATGAAGCAAGTTGTTAAAATCCGAAGACCAGTGCCGTTTTTATGGGGTGGCGCAGTGGGTCGGTGGCCCAGGGCGTCGAATGAGCTAGGGGCGCCGAGGGATCTTATATATGTTTATATATATTTTGAATACATACAATATGGGGCCCCAGAAAAAAAAATTCCCTAGAGCGCCGCAGGGTCTAGAGCCGGCACTGCAGAATACTGAAAAAGGTATGTTAAGCAATTGTTGATGATGATAAAATGGAATCATTTATACTTTACGTTTCTCGTTATTAATAAAGATACACATTCAAAGATAAAATCAGCAATTTTTTGCAAATTTACAAGATGCTACAGTGAGTTGAATTTCACTATTTGATTTTTTTAAATGTAGGTGATAAAAATATCGCTTTTTACTTGTAACATAGCGAATAATTCTAAGACCAAGTGTCTTTTGTTGAAATATAGCAGTTTATTGATGTTTTATAGCACGTAGTAGTTAATTCTACTTACAGTTACAAAAGTGTAAGCATACTATTGACATATTATTTTCCACTTGAATTTTATCAATCTGCAAAGTTAAATGAGATATTTTCTACATCTCGAACTGACCCAGAAATGATTGATGTCCTTCATTCCTTGATGAGATAAAAAACTACGTATTATCTAACGAGTAACCTGATTAGTAAGTATGTTAAATGTTAAGATAAATCTTTAAGCTTTAATCAGAGGGGTAATATGTATCTATGTCATTTTAGGATATCTCTAAATTTTTAGTCCTCACCAAGATATCCTCCCTGCCACAGATAAACTCTCTGCAGTTCGAGTGATTGAGACAAAAAAACGTAAAAAAATACCACGTTTTACAAAATGACACAAAAACTATATGAAACTACAAACAAGCTAAAAAAATACTATGTGTTATTTTTCTTTCATATCCACTCTCTAGCAATAGCATATGGTCACCACTAATTGCCACCACATGTCACAATCGGCTGCCATCATACTTGTTTCAGTCTGTTCCAATGAAGATCCCGGATATTGGTCAGTACTTTCCCAAAGATCCGCAGACTATAAAGAAGGTTTCAGTAGTGTACGGAGCATATTATATTTTTGATTAGCAAATTTTTAATAAGTTTTGGCGTTTATATCTACGTTTCCGAGATCTGAACCATTTAGTACTAAGAGGCGTTTAACCCATTTTATGATCTTACATGAAATCTGCCACGATGGTGTTCTACTAGTGGTTTTAACGTATGCCAATAAAAATATTGATAATATCTTATGTGTAAACTTTGCTCACTACGATAACCTTTTAAATGTAGCACACAAAATAGTTTCTTTTGTAAAAAATAAATATTAATCCCCTAACGTTTTAAACCACGTCAAATGCTTTATATGTCAAAATAATGAAACCCTGTTCCCAGAAATTCAAAATATATATGATTAGTTTTATTCTCTTAAGTGTTAAGCAATAAAAATCAAGTTAAATGTAAAATTTTAACCAATAAAGTAATGTCATGTGGTTTACGATTTAGCGACAAAGGGTATCTAAAGTTTTATTGGTAACTAAATAAAATAACCGAGCTGTTAATTTTGGGTTCAATTTTACGTCCGTGAAATCGGGAAAAATATAAATTAATGAAAGCGGATATTTTATCACCCCTTCAAAAAATGTATATAAAACCTTAAACCATAAATTAAATATAAATATATTTCAACAAAAACCTTCTACCGTGAATTAAAGAAAAAATATATACGAAAATTATGATGTTGACGAATTTTTTCATTTCATTATTTTTAAACGCCTCTTGTTTTTATAAGTTTTTATAAGTTATTTGATGCATTCTTAGTAAATAATAATTAAAATATGCGTAATAATTATAAAATATACAAGTAATTGAAAGAAATCGATAATATAAAATCGTGACTTCGTTGATCCGACGAAGAACTGAATCTAACAATGTGAGTAAAATCCTGTAAAGATAACAATCCAATGTGCGAGTATATCTTGCAACAATCGAACTCCAACTTTAGGTTTTCGAACGTATGTAAAATTTGTAAGTAATGGTTAACTTATATTTCATTTTAGATACTTTCGATACTATTTACATGGTACTGATAATATTATATTACTATAAAATAAATTTATTCGTAGGCGATTTACATTCAACGATTTTAACTACTACATTAAATAATTTTTTGAATGGCTTTACAATTATATTTCTATCCAGCATTTACGTGTGCAGCTTTTTAATTCCATTTACGACCTTCCATCCCTTTAACCCAACAACCATTAATACTTCCTTATTCCGCGGACGAGCCATTAGAACCACTAACGATCTTTTCCTAACAATGATAAATATGCGTATTTAATAAACATGGAAGTGCATAGTGCTGGGTTTATTGTCTCTTATGCACATTCACCTGGATATAATGCAACAGGAAGCATAAAAACTCCTTCATTGATGCAACTCCCGGCTGCAGATCACTCGCCATATGTCCGTACTCCGTATGACATCCCCTGTAATGACGAATATTCGTATTAACCACCACTTCTGAACCCGTTCCCTTACAAAGCCCTTCCGCTTACCTGTTACTGCAATAAAATCGGGCACTAAAAAAGCCGAACCCTTTCGGTGCTACCGAATATGAATGAAACCGCATTGTTAATATTACGAGTACAATAGGTTATAACCTGTTAACTGTTTAATGCTTGCATTGATCTTCTCATAGTAATTCTGGCTATGTTTTCACATATAATATTATTTGCAATGAAATTTCAGACTTAATTTCGTTAACTTATTACATAGTTTGTGAAGATTAAAAAGTGTTTGTGCAGAAAAATCCATTACTATTTTATTAATTTTTATTTACATTATTTTTCTTCAACATTATAAATCATTACTAAGCAATAAAATCTTCTATAGAATGATCCTTTTGTACCATTTTTCTGTGTCTTTCTTGATTAACTTTTTGTTTTTATAATATAAACGGGTTCATATTACACTGTCGGAGATAGAAAAATGCATTACATTATGGTGTATTGGTCGTTAAAGGGTTGTAAGGGAATAAAAGGGTCAGAAGCAAATTTGACGAGTAAAAATTGCTCCAAGCAAAAGCTTTTTGAAGCAAGGCAAAAAAACGTTTTCATACGCGAGATGAAAAAGCGAATTAGGGTTGAAAAAATTAGGCCATTAAAATAAAGGGTTGGTGCTTTCACACAGGTTGGCGGGTGAAAAAAAACTCCCCCAGATATAAAATAAAAGATACCTACTGGTCTAGTAGCTTAAGGCATATGTGCGACAGGTTTCAAGCAAAAAAAAAATGATAATACGAAATAATCAATCAAAAAATAACTAGAAAACACCTTGGATGTATATAATGTAATTATGGAATATTAATGAGAATCAAATATTACATTTTTTTATTTCTTATTCTTCTATTTATTATATCATATTTATATAAACACAAAATAATTTTACTTGTTTTATAGTTATATATTTTTTAATATTTCATGATATGATAAAAGTGCCGACTATTCCATCAACAGATCGATATGAATAGGTTATATCAGTGCCGGTTTTAGGGGGTGGCGAAGTGGGTCGGCTCCCCAAGGCGTCGAATAAGCTAAGTGCGCCGAGGGCAACTAATCTGTCTTAGATTTTTTTAAATATAAACAATATGAGACGCTAGAAAAAAAATGCCCTAGGGCGCCGCAGGGTCTAAAGCCGATACTGGGTTATATTTAAGCAAACTACGAGTACATTACAATGAATTTACTTTACTTTTATAACCAGGTAGTCACCAAGTAAATAATCTCAAACGACAACAATAAAAAAAAACAGTTTGCGACTCGAAATTCAATGGCAATTACATCTCAATCAGAATCCCAATTTCTCGACAGCAAATACCTGCAAATCTCATTCACATGGTATAGGAAAATGGCTCTAGTGATCTCTCACAATCGTTGCTGACACCTTGCACCAATCCGTGGATAGATTCTTCAACCCGGTGCAAAAAACGGACAAAAACATCCCGCAGGTATTGCATGCGATTTGGGTCGATCTCGTGGAAGGGTTGAAGCGTGGGAGACAACCCTTTACAGTCACTTCGCCTACAAACCCATTTTTTAGACAAGCAACGATCACGGTAAGAGGATACCTCAGATTTTTTTTCTCAAGCGTACGAAAAAATGCAGTTTTTAATTATCTAGCGTTCAACATAATACATGAATATATGAAAAGGGTATTTTAAGTTTTACAGGTAAGTTCGCTGCCATCCAAGTATATTGCAGTAGGTACGAGAAGATAAGTAGAGATTGTTCTTCTATTATACTACTAAAACACTTCTTACTCAAGTAAAAATAATTTAAATCAACCATAAATTATTTGGCATCTATGTCTTACTCTCAAAATACTTTTCAATTATGCAACTAATTACTTAGAGTTTTTCATTCACAATGACCACTATCCTTAATGGAGTATATGGTCATCACGAACTGTCGCCACAAAGCTCTATCAGTCACCGTAGTCCTCAGCTTTCGCAGCTCCTCCCGAGTACATTCTATATGTAGATTCGTAGTTTAATAGTACTTCAGGACGGCACGTACACGTACCATTGGAGAAAAGACAGCCGTAATTAATGCTCTCATGCAGCATCTGAAGCATATGCCCCGACCAGGTACATATTTTTCTCTTAATTGACTGTTGTATGGAAGGCTACTTTGCTTGCTCTCTCATCTTGTTATTCTTCACAAAGTCAAATCATTGTACTTCAAGATTCTACGCAAAGCTCTGCTTTTGAAATCAATTAATCCAAAACAATTAGAAGTTTAGCGATATTTTATTTCAAACTCCATAAACTGCCAATCGTGCAAATTACAATACCATGTGCCAAAAGCACAATATTGAATTCAAAATATTAAGCTTAACATTTTAGCGAAAACTTTTTTCGATATTGTGCAACTTCCGAATTTGTATAAAATATGTTATGTTTTTTCTTTAGAAATGCTTATTTTTGTCATTATTGGTAATATTTACAAAACGGTTTTTCATATTGTCATATAAAGCAGTTAATAATCTAATTACAGCCTATGCGTAATTCGTATTCCCTCAAAATATATTACGGTAAATAAAAATATTTTTATTCACGCAATATAAAAAATACGGCCGTAAAAAAGCTTTTATTCCAACAATCGATGATAACACCTTGTTTTGCTTTAACCCTTGCAAAAAACATGGACAAAAACCTCCCCATCTGGTTCAGTTATCTGGGTCGTGGACCTGCAAAAGGGTGAATGCGTGGGAGAATAACCCTTCTGCATCATGTTGCATATAGTCTGAACCTTGCACCATGTCAGACGTTTGTGGTGGAAACCTTCAGGGTGAGGGGAATTTTAGACTGGAGTGAGGACATTGAAACCCATTTCTCGTGTGCAGCCTCTAATGTGCTGATAGGTTAACAGATAAAGTGGATTTATGATTCAGTAGATTTTTTGCATGTACTTTGTTGTATTCAAACAGGGCTGGATTCTTAAGTAAATATAATAAATTGGTGATTAAAAGGTATATTTTTATTTATGAATGCCTGTTTGTATAAAATGAAGAATTTGAAAATATTACCGATTAAAGGATCTTACTGATCTCTTCGCATGTGTCAAAATAAATAATAATATCAATTAACGCCAGATTGCTTGTTAAGTAAGAAAGTTATATTATGAAAATTACGTACCCATTAAATAAGAACAGTTTATTATTTAGTTGGATTGTGGATCATAAAACGAAAAATAAAGTCAATACGACAAACAAAAGCGGTTTTAATTTTGGATGTCTTACGCTTAGGATATAATTAATACAATCAAATAAAACTTGTAACTTATCTTATCATTTGTACATAATCTTAATCAAGATTTTAAAAATACACATATTTTCATTGTACCATTGTGCACATATTTTCATGACTACTGACTGACATTATTTTAACACCAGGACGGGAGCGCTTTTTTCTCGTCAATCCAAATTTTGAAAGGCATTTTAAGTTTACTGTTTTCAATTTATCATTGAAATTGACAATCTGTGAAAAACTGTGGTGATTCGATAGGTCGACGTGCATGGAAAAGGCATACTATACTCCTTACATACCATAAAATAATACTTTATTAGGCATTGACATCAGCATGATGTAGTCCTTGCTTACTGTTACCGAAAACCTCGATATACGATCTTCGTCTCTTTATTTCGGATCCCTTGTCGTGCATTTAGGTGCACCGTACTGACGGTTCCGCTAACGGGTGTATTAGTTAAGGATACCACCGCGCGTGGCGCTATCGGAAGCCGGCACAGCGCGGAGATCGGCAGTCGGTCCCCACCCTTTAGCGAGACAAGGTCAGCGTTGCGGCCAGCGGTATGTTTCCGCTTGGCCGAAAGCTTGTAATGTTTTTAGCGTAAATAGAGAGGAGGATGTTTGTATATTAAGTCAAATAAGCGTCTCGCAGAACCGTGCGAATACGTTCTATTAAAACATTTAATGCAAAGTAGACAATTATAACTGTTATTACACCACGCATCTAAGCTTCTAGTGTTGTAATTCGATTAGTAGGTATTTGCTGTAACCTTAGCATACTAATATTCACCAACACTTTCCTTAATTCAGATCTGGTATCATAAAACTACCTGCCCGAAGGTCACAATCCTTTCTTCCCCGCTCAACTGGGAGCTTTTCCGACTCAGGTAACTCTTGTGCAATAGTCTCCCCGCCCGCCATTGTTATTTGCGCCAACCCTTTCTTTCTTCACAGACGTCTTCGATTATCGCTCCGAGTCTTTCTCGATTAAGAAAACCATAAAAAATGCTTAACCCATTATGAGAAGTTTTGCGTAAAACGTCGTAAAAAAGAAATTCTCACGAAACCTTTAACAAAGCAGCCTTGAATCGTAAATCATGGGTTAGGACTTTTTAATCTTAAAGCGATTATGTCTACCAACATTAAACTTTTTACAACTAAATGTAAAGAAAATCTGTTTTAAATCTCTACATGACGCTTTAAGCAATTAATAATTTATTGTAGAATTTTTTATTGACACATAAAATAAGTTGCAGTTTTGAAGTCTTATGAAAAATGGTTTCCTTCATGATTTTTTATATAAGAATTGAAATATATCCATTATTACAACAACGTATATATTATAAATGTACTGATCTGTCTCTTAGGTACATGCTTATTATAGAACTCATAACCTGACCTCATTAAAAATAGCTAATTAACATACGCCCAAATTAAGATCAAATATATAAACCTTTATGTCACAAAAACAATCATTTAGTCCAGAGTTCCGCAACCTTTTCTCATCTACGGCACACTAAAGTACTTCTTTGGATTCTACGGCAAACCAAAATTCTCACCTTGAATACCGCGGCACACCAAAAGCCAAAAATATATATTAATTTGATCAATTTCACTTTATTTAAATTTCATTTAGAACTTAATAAAGCAAGTTTGTCGTTGTATGTCTACATAAATAGGCGAAAGGCGCTGGGAGCTTGAGGACCATTGTAAAATTATTTATTTATAATATTGCCTTATTTGATCGCGGCACACCTGTATCGGCTTACGGCACACCGGTTGCGGAGCACTGATTTAGTCCATAGATTGACTGAGGGATAAAAATAGAATATAATTATTATTAATAATATAATTAAATTCCAGTTCATCATTTGGTTATGCTTATTTGTAGATGAAATGCTGAACTCAAAATAGCGTATAATGGTTGAAACAATATTGCATTCTTATGTATGAAATAACTAACAAAAAAAAAATTTTTAGATGCCAAAAAATGTTTTTTTTTGGAAATGTTTTTTGTTATCTAGGAGTCAATTTTGCAATACATCATTTGCGTACAAAAATCTTACAAACATTACAATTATTTTAAAGAAGTATGTATTACTAATTTCTTAGTTTTCACGTTTTAAATCATCACGTAAGTAAATATGATTCTTCAATTATTTTTGGCAGTATTTAATTAAATGAATGGGTAGTAATTATTTAGGAAACGGTCAGTAATAAATACCTAAAAAGGTAGTTAAAAAATAATCAATTGGCATGAAATAAATTAATGAATGATAATTAATAATAGGTGACGTTAGGTTTCCATTTTATGGGTTAATATTAATTTGTTTAAGAATATTTTATATCAATATTCAATATATTAATCCTGACTATCTTAATACTGAAACAGCGGATACTACAAGCCAAATTATCAATTATTATCAAGGTATCATTTATTAATTAATTTATTTATTCGCTCATTAGATTTTTATATAAATATAATGGTATGTATACAAGTTTAAAAACAACATTAAATAAGAAATTATAATAGCTCGTTAATACACAATACAATAATCTACACAGTATTGAGGTTTATAAAATTAACATAAAATGGCATGGCTACGAGTAGATGAACACATTTTTACCCGAACTACTCAATAAATAATAATGATAGAAAGTGACGTTTACCACCTTTAAATTTTGTATAAAAACTTTAAAATTCTGAATACATTAACAATCATTTAGTCGTACGAAAAAACGCGGTCATTATCGCATTTTTTTGAGCGAATGTGTTGCTTAATAGGAGCAGAGGACGGCCACAGACTGCCTGGGCGGCGCAGGTGCTCCAGCGTTCCCACAGCCCTGGATCTTCCCCTCTTCCCCGGGGAAGTAGTCAGCAGCCTCCCCCAAAAAGGGTTAATTTTCATCCCAAGGAATTGCAGCAGTCATTTGATATCGCGATAGGGATGTTCAAGTCATAAAAAAAACTAAATTTATAATGAATATAAACTATGTTTCATTTGTACAGCACGTCGTAAGCGCGGAACTAGTTCATCACCGAAGTTAAGTAATATTGGACGCGGACCAAAACATGCATGGGTCTCTGTCACCTGTTGGATCCGCGTGTCGTTGGTTGAGATTAATTGCTCTTTAGGACCAAATGGTGCAGGCCTTGAGAGTGTCGAGCAAATCTTCGATCTCCTTAAATTTTCTGATTAACAAATCACCCAAAAACATGCCATGAATACGCGTACTGCAATTGTTATGATATCTTAGTCTTCGGGCTTCTTTCTGCCTTGGAGGTCGTCGGGAACGATATATTGTATGTTCACAGGTAAACCTTCGAGGGCAGAGATTTCTTGGGACGACGCATGGATAATGACAACTGAGAGAATTAAGTGAGGGTAGCTTATGCGGACAATATGCTCCAGATCGACAGTCGTATACAACTGGGATGAGCAGCATTTGGAAAACTAAAGTACATTTGTAAAGCGAAAATTCCGCAATGTCTTAAAACTAAGGCGTTTAACGAATGCCTCCTCCCTGTATTAACTTACGGCGCAGAGACGTGGAATCTGACAGCCAGTCTTACTCATAAAATAAAGGACACCCAGCGTGCTATGGAGAACTCCATGCTCGGAGTGTCGCTAAAAGATAGAATCCGAAACGAGGAAATACGCAGAAGAATTAAAGTAGTGGATGCTACCCAACGAAGAGGCACACTCAAGTGGCAATGGGTAAGACATATCCGTCGAAGAGACGACGGTCGATGGGGAAGAAAAGTATTGGAATGGCGCCCAAGAACTGGCAAACGAAGCATTGGCCGACCCCCTGCAAGATGGACTGACGAAATAAGAAGAATAGTGGGATTGACCTGGATGCGGAAGGCGGAGGATCGAAGAGGATGAAGACTCATGCGGGAGGCTTACGTTCAACAGTAGACGAATACAGGCTGATGATGATGATACTCCAGATATGGGAAGAAAATGTGTTTTAATTTAGTATATAAGCACTTAATCGTTGCTAAAAAAAATACTCGTACTAAAGCCAAAATAATAATTTAGGTAATAGACATAAGTAATTCTGAGTCTTATCACATACACATTAAAAATCATATTTAAGCATTGCTTAACTAAATTTTATTGTATTCTAAGTCTCAAAGATTTCAAATATCAATCATTATGATACGCTAAGTTCTCAGTGAGGTTTCCAGTGTTAAACAAAAAAGCTACTATCATAAATATTTTAAATATATATATTCTCACATGGCAGTGAACTTCCTTACTTTAATAAAGATTAGGTAAAAAAAAGCCATTCGCATACGTCTTCTATCACACAAACACACACGCACATCAAAGATACCTAATCGCGATGTAAAAAAGTGAATTATCATGGCGGGGGATGGGTTCGCATCGCCAGGAACGTCACAAAAAATACGAATAAACCCTCCATGGGCCGCAATCTGCCAGGAAGCTTTGTGGCATTTAAAGGGTTGAGCGGCTGAAGCACCTGTGGGCTGGGAACAACAGACGAAAACCTAAAAAATGCTCGTTAATGTTTTATTGTAGAAAACGTCGAAACTAGTATATAGTATTCATAAATCATTAATTTATTCTTTCCCTATTTAATTATTTGTCATCTCCAAAACCATAAAGAAACACTTCAATGCATCCATCTTTCTAGATATTTTAATCATAATCTTTGTTTTTTTTTAATTTAAGATATCTAGACCAATATAATTTCGAATGAGTTAAATATAAACATGTGTATTATTTATTTTAATTTATTATTAAATTAAGATAATACATATTATGTATTGACATTTAAGTTTTTTTTTATATAAAGAAAATTATTCTTAAGCCTTATTTACAAGATATTTTAAAATTTAAAACCTAAGAAGATAGGTAAATTATATGTTTATTTTTCTCTGAAACATATTTTTCTCCTCTTTTCTTCTCTCTTTTCTTATTTATTCAATTATGTATAATACACCAATATAAACAACAATTTAAATAATATATCTATCTAGTAAATCATTTTCTGTTACTAAATATGACTTATTTTTATGTAAAAATATCAGTTATATATTAATTAATAATAAAATATTATATAATACATAATTTTACACAAAAATACAATAACTTTTATAGTCTCCAGGTGATTTTAGCTACCTACTCGTAGAAGCGACGCTACTTCCCTTAGGCAAATTTATTTGATTCCTAAATTTATTCGTTTTGATAATGGTCGAAGAATTTCATCCCTCCATTTTTTATCGTAGACATAAAATGCCGAATCAAAAAACTTCGCCTATTAAAACCGTGATCATCCCTGAAGCAATGAGAAAAACGGTCAAATAAAACATAGCATACCTATTTTGAAATAATGTGAAAAATAGTGAATAACATAATATATATATATATATATATACATCGAGCACATATATAACCAAACAATATGTATTTTTCTTTATATGAAAAAGACTAGAGGCCTTTGAGATGTGGTCATACAGAAGAATTCTCGGAATTTCCTGGAGAGACCACGTCACGAACAATGAGGTTCTCAGGATAATCAAGAAAGATAGGCACCTAGTAAGAACCGTCTCAGAGAGGCGAGCCCGATGGATCAGTCACATCATGTGCCACGATGGTCTTCTTCACGACATTGTGGAGGGGATGGTTGAGGGTAGAAAGTGTAGACGGCGCCCTAGATGGGAGTATTTGCAGCAAGTGTTCGAGGACATGAGTTGTAGCTCTTATGCTGAGCTAACGACGATTGAAAAGAGTGGAGATCGAGATGCAAGATTTTGTTGCTGCAAACCGAATCCACCGGATTGATACTACGAAGAAGAAGAATAAGAGGTGTATTTACTAAACAAATAGTGAAATAATGGTGCACATTGTATTATTTTTAAATGCTTCTTGCAATCTGTTTATACAAAAAACTTGTTAATTAAATTGAATTCATTAATTGTAGTTTAAAAATGATCATGTTATATTTGAAATCAAGTTCGTATGCCAATCGTAAAAATGTTGTACAAGCTGTATACGGTAACATTTTTTTTAACGTGATGCAATTTGTTCATAGCACTATATTTTTTAGTCTAAAACCCCATCTCTGAAAAAGTCTTCCCGCGCTTCATTTAATAGATTTCATTCCAACACTTTCCATCTGCTGGTGTCACCTGTAGGTATATCATTAACCCTACTTGTCTGAGAAAAATATAGCCATTATATTTTATAAGGCAGCAAAAAAACATTCTCAATATATGGATAAATATGTAGGAAATACAATAATAAATACAATATATAAATACAGATGCGATTCAACTTTGCCTGTGGGTAGCTCAATGGGCAAAGCATTTGCTTCGCTAGCCAAAAGTCGTGGGTTCGATCGCTAACGGAGATTAAAAAAAAAAAAATCAATACAGGTTTTTAATCGATGTCTGAGCTCTAAAATACCCCCCCACCGGTTGGCGTGAATTTAATCCCTCATCCGTAAAATGCCAGTCCTAGCCTATTTATTAAAATTGGTGGTAAACGAAAGTCGGCCCGTGAAGACCACCCATTCATAGTAAATTCCTGTAATAACGAGGATGATGCGTGAATGTCGGGCTGTAGTCTATGACGATGGCGGATCAACACTTCACATGCAGCGCTTAACCATATGTAACATGGTGAGCGTCATAGAATTTCACAGATGAGACTTCAGCATCACTATCACCATCTGTCGATATTCTCTTGTATGCGTTTACATAAAAAAACTATATTTTTTTCAACAGCAATAAAATGTATTGAAGAACATCAATATACTATACTTTTTTAGTTATGAAGATCATTATTATAAAGCCACAAAGTCTTATTAGCAAATTATTCATTGAGGGCTTGAAGACTTTTTAAGTGCTGAATTCTCTCGATTACGAATTATAAAATGATTTATTTTTTCATAATAATGAGTCCACATTTCACATTGTGAAGGAGTCGAGACGCAAGTGTCAGTCCAGTCATTCAACTTTATTCCAGTCCCTCCATATAAGTGAGTATTGAACATGAAGGTAATTAGTGAGGGATAGAGTGAGCATTGTGCGTGTGGTGAGACAGAAATAGTATTGTCATCGATTCAAATAAACACTTCAAAGTGCAACTGATAAAAGAGATCGAGTACGACAGCAATAACCATACCGGTTACCTTACCAATGCAGTAACTGAAATCAACCTTTTAATGTGCCTACCTGACTTTTCTTTAATAAGGTAATTTCCAGATTTTTATTTCTTCATTTTTATTATCAACATTACTGTTTAGGTACTATTTTATACTACTTATACTACAATAGTGGACATATCACGACAATGTTTGGTTGTGGCATTTATATTTGCCACTGTCCTATAAAGGGTTAAATATATTACACCTATTATGTGGTGACATTGAATTGGCTTAGTTATAATCAAGCGTATTTAGACAATATACTCAAATTATGCATGTACTCATCTCCTACTTTGCTATTGAACTCACGTTCCCAGTGTTCTGTATTTACAGTGATATCAGCTTGATATAACTCTTTTAGGCTGATGCCGTAAAGCCTCGAAAAACGTTTTTTTTGTATCTTATTTTTGTTCGCTCACCTGACCTGCACATCTAATGTTAATTAATATTAATTGTATAATGTTGCACGGCGTTTGCATGCGCCATCTTGTTTGTTATGAAAGTTTGTCCATTTCATGTTTACCACTGTCATAATTACTTCGGATGTCTGGCGCCATGATTTTGCGGCGCTAAATGTCAGAGCGGGCAGGAAGTCAGAACGCGCCCGCCATCGTTATAGGAGCGCCTAAGGGCGTCCCTATAACGAGCGACGTTATTGACAAATAAACGAGTAATAGTGAAACAGAAACAAGTGTTTGTATTGTGAACCTGATCCTGCATCCGTCATCAAGTAAATCGATGTCCTAAATGGAAGAGGAGGATATCAACAAGTATATCTGCAATTTATCGAATTCATGCTTATCGCCGCTTTAAAAGAAGAATTAAGAGCATCAGATACTAGGTCTGTCTTTTTGTTATGTGTATCTAAAAAGTAAAATTAATATGTCTGGGTTTTTAGAAGAATTATTGATATTAATTCACGATGTGTAATTAGTTCTTAGCGGCGCCGCTGAACTTCTCTCGAAAATATTAATAATTGTTATCTGGCGTGCAAGTCGAAAATAATAAGAAAATGATCAGTCCCTTCACACGTCACCGGCGGCATTATATCTGAACCTATTATATCTGTACCCATTATAGTATCAGTACACGTTATGGCGATTGGCAAACGAGCCATTAGCCTAGGTCCGCTCTCTACTTCCATCGGATATATCAGATGTCTTCAATCAACCAGGATTCAAAATTATGATTTTGAGCGATGCAATAGCGAATATTCGTAATAATTATAAACAAAACGGCATAGATTCAATCGTGACTACTCGTAAGACTTGCCGCAATCAGTACCTATCGAATGCAACTAATTTCCAACTGATATCACTCTAATACATTTTCATTTTGCATTTTTAAGTCTAATTTTTATTAAAATTGATGTACTTGATGTAAGTGATGATATTTAAAGCGTACGTGGAATATTTATTTAATGGATCATACGTAGCATTATTTCCCCCATATATGTTTCATATTTGAAGTTGATATCAGCTTGATGTAGCTCTTTTAGACTGATGCAGTAAAGCCTCCAAAAACGATCTTTTGTCTCTTATTTTTGTTCGCTCGCCTGATGTGCACACCAATAATGATAGTTTTAATTATATAATATCACACGGCGTTTGTAAACGCCATTTTATTTGTTATGACAGTTGCGCCGTTTCATGTTGGTGCAACTGTCAACTTTAATTTGATTTTTTGCCGTGATCGTTTTGGCGGCGCTGCATGACACAGTGTTCCGGCAATTGTCGGTTAACTCTCGTCTGGCCGGTGAAACGCCATACCGGTCAGACGAGTAAATCAAAGTCTTTATTTAAAATAAATACGTATTGTTAATCTGCTCCTGCAGCTTCCTCCACGCGGCCATGACTTGTCGTTCTTTTTAAAGACGGCGGATGTCAAAGTATACGTTCATCACAGATTGCAGTGATGCAGTTATGTCAACTGATTGTCAATGATTTTTCCCAAGACAAATTAGCACCCGGAGGTCCACCTGAGAACATATAACCTCCTAACTAAAATTCGAAGTACTTGAAAAGACGCCTGCTGTATTATCCGATGTATATTTCGGTGTTTGATAATCAGATCTTTTAAGGATATGACGATAATTATGACTGAAACACTGCTTTTTAAGTTCACGTGGTTAGCAAAAGGTTCATCCAAGTTTGGTTCCGCGTAGCTTGTAACTTAACTTCAGTGATCAAATGAGAAGTGCACTGCAATGTTCTGTCATTCAACATCCTATAATAGCATTATAAATTGTTGAAAATGAAGAATAACACGTATTTTATACTACGATGTCTCTTTTTACGTGACTATTACGACAAAGTGCTGCAAATTATCATCTTCGTTGTGATGTGATACCTACGCACATGTGACAAAGTTGAGGTCCTCTGTTCGCGCAAGGCCTTTCTCCGTTGCATAAGGGCTGGTGGGGCCCAGGGCCATCTTGAGGCCCGCCTCGCCCACAGCCGCATTCTCTTGTGAGCAATGATCGCTCCATTCGCCACTTTCAAAACGCACTTGCATTCACAATCAAAATGGACGCGACAAACAAAGGTCGCCATTTTGTATTTTTTGCCTTCACTGGAGTACTTCATATAATGCATTCAATTTCATCTTCTTTAGTCGAGTGAGTCAGTTTTTATTTCCCCATTCACTTAGTATATAATTAGCATTTACTTGAATACAGTTAAGAAATTTACCTACTATTTAACTTTTGTTAAAACTTTTCCTGGTTGAAACATATTATATCATCATAAAACCAAATTTACATTCCTTGCCATAATTTTGAAAGACTTTTTTTTAGCTAAAATTTGAAAACGTATTCATGGTTACTGATATCATAAAAAATGAGGTTTGGCCATCACATCATCATCAGCCTGTGTCCGTCCATTGTTGAACGTAGGCCTCCCGAATGAGTCTCCATCCCTTTTCGATCCTCCACCTTCAGCATGTGTCCTGCCCATTGCCACTTGAGTGTTCCTATTCGTTGGGTAGCATCCACTACTTGAGTTCTTCTGCGTATTTCCTCGTTCTGCCATCTCATATTTACAATTAATTCTGCATTTTCAAGTTATTTTTTTACTTTTTAACCCTTCCGCATCGGTTGTCGGCACATGCCGGCGGTCATAACTCAATGGTAAAGCGTTTGCTTTGCAAGCCAAAAGTCATGGGTTCGATCCCCGACGGAGATTAAAAAAAAATGGATTTTTAACCGATTTCTGAGCTCTAAAATACCCCAGTTGGTGTGAACTTGATCCATTACCCGTAAAATGTCAGTCATAGCCTATCAATTAAAATTGATGGTAGACGAAATTCGTCCCGTGAAGACCACCCATTCATAGTAGATTCCTGTAACAATAAAGGATGATGCGTGAATCTCGGGCTGTAGTCTATGACGTTGGCGGATGAACACTTCACATGCAGCGTTTAGCCATATACACCACGGTAAGCGTCATAGAATTCCACAGATGAGATCTCAAAAAAAAAAAAAATGCCGTCAAAGGTTCCCCGACCGTTGACATCAGTTGACGTGATATATCGTTTTGCTACTTTCAGTACTCATTGTGACATTTTTGGTAGGAAATTGGAAGTGCAGTCATTCCCTTTATCAACCTACATGTATTCTTTACAGGAATTTGTAAAGCGTGTAAGTAAATATCGTTAGGTTTCGTCACAGTAGCGATTTTTAAAAATGTCAAAAATCTGTAAGCCACATGTGTCAATGCCATCACATGTTTGGAGTTAATAATTATATAATATAATAGTTTTTTATGCATCGCATGATAGCTAAAGGATAGAAGAACTAATGTGGTATATGAAAATAGGTCACATAAGTACATTTATGCTTCAAATCCTACTTTTAAGCAAAAAAATGGTTCGAAAAATTCACGCCGTATTGACAGTATAATTTGTATTCCACCGAGCCGTAACGAAAGGGTTAATATCCACTGAACTGAAAACGCTTTCATATATCATTTATATTTAATATAATCGTTATTTCCTTGTCCCATGTCACATTTGCACCCGAAGATCCACTGACTTTATATAATACTATGTATATTTTCTTATAACTATGCACCATCGGTCGGAGCTTAAAGAGAAGGTAACTTTTTTATACGTTGTATATTTTGCAGTTTTTTAATACTAACTTTTATGTTATCAGGTTATTAGTACAACGCTACAGAGGCGTCAATTATATGCAAAGACTGGTTCAAACCAAAATTAAAATTTCATACAAAAATGCATGCAAGAGTCTAATATAAAATTAAATTATCTATTAATAAATATGATTTTCAATAACATTAACGTTATCATCAAATGACAATACTTGGTGAAACAGCGTAATTATAATTTTAAATTAATTTCAACTTTTTAAACGATTGCATGTTTCGGCCTCCCTGGAGACCATCTTCAATAATGCTCTTCATCTTCATTACTGAATTTTAAAATCATAAATACGATTTTGTGCAAAAAATACATAAGTATTAAGCTTTTGAATGCGATTTATGGGCCATTTTTATATATATTATTTTTTATTTGAAAGGTACCGAAGCTTTTACTTAACGCAATAATTCCATTAGCATTGTTTCTGTACCCCATCTGAACATATTTATATTTAAAAGAAGGTGTATATTAAGTTAAAGTACATTAAAGAGATTTATTAAATAATAATTTATGTTAATTTTATTTAATTATTGGTCTAAAATGTAAGCAAAGACAGGTAACCTATAATTTCACAGTTTGTGTGTTTGAATGATAATATGTTTTTTTATTTGAAATGCTCAACTAATGAGCATTAACCTCGTTTGCAAGACCTTAATATTTGGTGAAAGAAGTTTTTGAGGCTTCGAAGGTCGGTTGTGTGAATATTGACATGTACATTGCAGGGTCTGCCCTGCGCCAGGTGCTTAATAACACGTGGTTTACTGAAAGTACAATGAAAATATATAAATATAGATCATGAAGCGTCAGGCTATTCAACTGGTATCCTTTTAATACTAGTACAAACACCCGAACCTCGCTTTACGGCCTTGATACGTTCCGCGAAACTTGGCCGCAAAGCGAAAAGCCGTATAAGGAATCAATTATTCTAATACAAATCCATACATATTTTTTCCTGGATAGTCATTGGACTCATTGGAATTCTTCATTTGTTATTGTCCTCAATCCATATAATCAATAGTTTTTTCCATTTTTTCCATAGTTTTAGGCCGAAAATCAAAAACGTGCCTTAATTGAAGAGGGCCGTTATAGGGAAATGCCGTATAAATAGCGGCCGAATTTACTATGAATTGGTGGTCTCCACGGGCCGACTTTCGTCTACCACCAATTTTAATTAATAGGGTATGACTGGCATTTGACGGGTGAGGGATCAAATTCACACTTACCGGGGGTATTTAGAGCTCAGAGAAATCGATAAAAAACACTTTTTTTAATCTCCGTCGGGGATCGAACCCTTTGGCTAGCAAAGCAAACGCTTTGACCATTGAGCGATACCCACCGGTTGCTATGTCTGTAATGATCATATGATCCGAAATTAGATTACACATGATAAAGAGAGTCTAATTGTGTCGGAGGATCAACACTTCGCCTACAGGGCGTAGCTAACATCAAAACCTGTTAAATCCTGCCATCCGTAATTAGCTGTCTATCGGTATTTTTCTGTATGCATTTATATTTTTTAAAACAGCACGATTATCCGGTCTTCTCGATTTTCCGGCCCTTACGGCCTTGTCACACTTGCCATTGCAATAAAAAATAAACACATTATGATGGAAGCTGCCGCCAGAACATGAGCGATTGGCGGAGGGCATCCAAGGGCAGGACGGTCATTACATTCTCGTGAAAAACAAATCAATTTGTGATTACGTGAAAACAATCTTAAAAACGATATTTGTAAACAATCTTCATACAATATTTACAACCATTGAGTAATTAATATTTTTTAAGCAAGCATTTCTAGCAGAGTATATATGTATTGATATCAGCTTAATATATATTTCGTCTTTTATTTTTGTTAGCTCGCCTGACATGCACATCTAATAGTGTGAGTTTTAATTATATACAATTACACGGCGCTTGCATACGCCATTTTATTTGTTGTGACAGTTACTCCATTTCATGTTGGTCAAACTGTCATCTTTAATTTGCTTTTTTGTCGTGATTGTCTTGGTGGCGCTGGATGTAACAGTGTTCCGGCAGTTGTCAGTTAACTTTCGTCCGGCCGGCGAACGCCATACCGGTCGGACGAAGAAATCAAGTCTTTAATAAAAATTCATGCGAATTGTGCTTTAAAACAAGTTCTTTGTGTTGTTAATCCACTCCTGCATCTTGCCACCACGCAATTCAATAACTAACTTAGAGAGGAGGACGAGTATATTTCCAAGTGGACAATCGTGTGCGCACACCTCTTTTGGAATAAGGCATGGACAATGGCAACTGACAAAACTGACAATAACTGACACAACTGGCAGCAGTCCATGGTTACCGTATGACTATGGCACGGATATGGGAAGAAAAGTATGAATAGTGTTACACACAGTTGAGTATTATATAACTAAGCTAACCAGATTTGATATTGTGGCTTTTGGGTTTAGCCATGTGTGCGAATTTTCTAGGACCAATATTTCGACCGCCATTGCAGCGGTCTTCTTCAGGGTTGACGACTTTCAACTCATCACAAAAATCGTCATTAACTTAGACAGCTAATAGATCATCAACTCACCACAAAAATCGTCAACCCTGATTAAAACCCATGCAATGGCGTTCGAAATATTGGTGCTAGAAAATACGCCACACATGACTAAACACAAAAATCACCATAGTTGAGTATTATTCATGTATGTAATTTTAAAAAAAACCTTTAAATTATTTTAAATATGAACAGTCAAATACAAAGTGTGATGGCGCAGGAAGATACAGAATTGACCGGTTGGTACATTGACGTGATGTGCCAGATTCGCACAGGCTCGGCGGCCCTTGGCACGTTCCAGTTCGCGGCAAGGCCCTATACTGGCAAAATTGAACCCTAAGTGTGTCAATGACGATCGCAGGCGCCGAGGTACCAGTGCGCAACTACCAGTCCTCGCGAGTACCAAGAGACACGTACCTAAACCTACCAGCAAGGGCCACATCGGTCAACGAAGTATCATTCCATTATAATTCCACCAACAACGTGGCTCTACTGTGTTGGTCAAATATTACAGCCCAGCAATTCGCAACTCTTTGATTCTTCGTTAACAATGAAATTATTACTTAGGTTCGATTGTATAAGCTACTTGTTTATGTTTTTTAATCGATGGAAAGAAAGTTTCGGTGCATATTGAAAATATCTGTCTTAATAGTTGAAAGAATATTTTTTTTCGAAATATTGTTAAATTATTACTCAGGTGTTAATTTAAATTATGGATAAATCCATCGTTTAACTATCGATATAACGAATGATTTCTTATTTTTCAAATTAGCGTTCTTTGTCATAACTATTTAGTATTTCGAGAAAAAAAGATTTACCCACTATATATATAAACCATTTTTGATATCAAATTTAAAATACACACACATAAATATAAGAATAAACATATAAAAAAGGTTTCAAAAATATACAATGGTAAAATATTGATATCAGTTTGATATAGCTCCTTTAGACTGATGCCGTAAGGCCTCGACAAATGATCTTTTGTCTCTTATTTTTGGTCGTTTGCCTGACATGCACATCTAATGTTAGTTTAATCATATAACGTTAAACGGTGTTTGCATACGCCAAAATATTTGTGATGACAGTTGGCCATTGCCGGTTGGTACGACTGTCATCTTGGCAATTGGTACCGCCGAGATGTGAGATCGCGCCGTGAGCTGTCAGTTGGACAAACGCTCGCGACCGTTAGGGTCACGCCTATATGGCTTGGCCTACAACGGTCTTTTTTGTGGCAAGTGTTTGACGAATAAACGTAGTATGTGAAACAGAAATAAGTGTTTATATTGTGAACCTGATCCTGCATCCTTCATCCAGTTAATCCATGTCCTAAATGGAAGAGGAGGATATCAATATTTACGATAAACATAAGTACCGAAATAAATCAATAAAAAACAATAGATGTCCAGAGCTCTAATAAGAAAGTATGCTACAAATTGACTATGCAGTCTAACTCACATAATTGATTAATTTGTATGACAAAGATTTATATTATGTATTAATTTATAATCTTGACTCTATCAGTAGGTACTTTAGTAAGTAGATTTTTACCTAAGCATGTACATAGGTATTTCTGCAATTAAGTATTGTAGTTCTCAGGCGATCTGTTACATTCTTGTAGATATCCCATCAATGTTTTTTAATCTAGAATCGTACCGTTGTAAACAATTACGTATCTAATCAGCAGATGCGAAACGCTGGCTTGGAATGCGTTGCAACATCTCACGCACACACGCATGTGCACATGACACACAGACGGTAACAAACACACACACTCGAGACGTAAATAATGGCGGGGAAAAACGCTACAACTCATGACAATAATGCTGGGTCATCGCCTCTTGAAAATATTCCATGATAAGTTATGGAAAATCAAAACTAAAAAAAATCAACGACACAAATGTATATCTTCCCGTTGCATATATTTATATTTGAAGAAGGTATATGACTATATCGAAAGGCGTATACAACTGGGATGAGCAGCATTTGGAAAACTAAACTACATTTTTAAAGCGAAAATTCCGCAATGTCTAAAAACTAAGGCGTTTAACCAATCCATCCTCACTGTATTAAGTTTATGGCGCAGAGACGTGGAATCTGACAGCAAGTCTTACCCATAAAATAAAAGTCACCCAGCGTGCTATGGAGAGATCCATGCTCGGAGTGTCGCTAAAAGATAGAATCCGAAACGAGGAAATACGCAGAAGAATTCAAGTAGTGGATGCTACCCAACGAATAGGCACACTCAAGTGGCAATCGTCGAAGAGACGACGGTCGATGGGGAAGAAAGTATTGGAATGGCGCCCAAGAACTGGCAAACGAAACGTTGGCTGACCCCCTGCATGATGGACTGACGACATAAGAAGAATAGCGGGAGTGACCTGGATGCGGAAGGCGGAGGATCGAAGAGGATAGAGACTCATGCGGGAGGTTTACGTTCAACAGTGAACGGATACAGGCTGATGATGATATGACTACATTTTGTCGTTAGACAAACGATATAGGCGCTACAGAGATTTTAAATAATAAAACAAGTAAAACATTTTATATGAAACCACCTAGTTTTATTTAATGGTAATAAAACTGCAGTTAATGTTTTAAGTAGCTCCTGGTAGTGGTGATATGTCACCGAAACTTACTGATTTTATATAAAAGGTATATGTACTTGTTTTATTCGTCAAATATGATAAACCACTAAGTTACTGTGTTCAACGAGTATAAAGATCTTTAGAGGAAATTACAGGATGATCGGCCTGATGCTTTTCATTTATCCTAGTAAATGTGATGGCATTTTTAACACATCAAATTCCAGTCATCGACGAAATAGTCATAATAAACTGTAACACTATATAATATGTATAGTCCAAATGAGATTGTTCATTGTGTATGAGGAACTGTCAAATAAATCAACACTTTATCTTTGGGAAAACAAAACTAAATAGTTGTTTGATAACATTATCTATGAATTGTGCAATGCAGTGTAAAATTTCACGCAATTTAAAAGCAATAAACTAATAATGTGTTATTATATATCGGTTCTGGGTTTTTTCTTTAATAATATATCATTAAGTATACAAAACATTAACAGATGAGTATGTCTTATTAATATTGCACTAGTTTATAAAGTGGGATGTTCTAGATACGATAAAAATGGAAAACAAAAAATCTTTAAAGTATGACTTTCATTCTTCCACATGCAACTATTAACTCAATTCAAGACTTTTTCAATCCTTTCATTACTGCTCGGTTTGAATACAAATTATACTGTCAATTATAAAACTAGTATTTGAAGCATAAATGTACTTATCTGGTCTATTTTCATATATCACATTGGTTCTTGTATCCTTTCGCTATCAGATGATGCATAACTGTTCTAAGAAAGTAGCAAAATGATATATCACGTCAACCGATGTCAACGGTCGGGGAATCTTATGACTCCATATGCCGACAACTGATGCGAAAGGGTTAAGAGAGCTCACTTGTTGCGTTTAATTTTATTCCAAAAATATCAAAAGCAGATTCGCTTTTCTGAATATTCCATTTCTTCATCAAAGAAGCTATAAGCTGATGCAATAAATTATTGTACATGTCTTATTTCATATTAATTCTGCCACTATTGAGCCCCAATACTCTAGTACGTTGTATGTACAGTTTCCGATAGTCTTCCAGAATGATGAGAGTTGGGGCTTGAATAAAAGGGAGTTGTACTTTTCGATCTCCTGCGGCATGTTGTCCGACTGTAATACGAAAAGCTGCCATGTCTGCTTCCTTAATTCGTAATTACTTACAAACTCAAACCATAGTACACGACACCCCCCATTATTCTACGTAAACCCTATTTTATGGCTGTATTGCTGTTCATATAAAAAAGCTTAAAAGCCTGTATCTTGCAACGCAACCGACAATTCATCTGATGAATTAACAATGTTCTATAATTTGCAAATAAATCGACAGATATTACATTACAAAACAAGTGCCCAGATTTTTTTATATTCTCACAGTAGATTGTTTCTTATTTAGTCCGACCATTAATCGAGCACTGCACCGCTATATATACCGTATGAATTACTAACACGATCAACGGGTCCATATCGCAGAATCCTACCATTTTAGCTTTAGTCATGCATCCATGTATTGGGAGATAGTTGGCATGGAAGAAAGTTGACAGAACTATGTGGCAGCAACCATATGATATACTCGTAATCGTATCTATAGAACGTGTACAGAAAAAAAAAACTTGAACAGCTGAATCAAAATTAGACTTTTTTGACGAGTTTTAATCATTTGTCAGGCTGTGATTTAAGTTTATATTGTTTATTTATTTCACAGAACCGAAGTTCCAAGGTACAAAATAATAAGAAACAGAGTATGTATACATAAATATACAATACATACAAAAGATAATATAAATAACATAAAATAAAAAGAAGATGACACGTGTCATACATCACATAGATCAAGGAGAACAATATCATCGACAAAAGAGGAGAAGGATCTAAGAGAAGGATCGAGGTGTGCTGGTAGACCATTTAGGAGCGCAATTGTCGTTGTACTAAATTGAGTGCTCGAAGCTCCACAAGTATCAACTGGGTTAAAAAAACAATGGATGGCTACGAGCACAGGTGTATTTATCTGGATTATAAAAGTTACAACAGTTCACTTCAATTTGTGTCAGTTTTATCTGCACAAATCAAATTATTAAATAGACTATTAGACCATATTAAAAGCGGTCGATAGAATTAAACACTGCTAAGAAACGTCATCAACTTATGGCACACATTTTGAAGTGTCTCTTTTTTAGGACTCACTTTAACATTCATTCATCACCCAGCATTTCATGGCTTGTTAATATACTTACTTTGTTAACATACCTCAATTTAAAAACAATTTGTGCAACAGTCTGTAAAATTCCAGTTGATTTAGGTTTATCAGTTTAGCAAACATCGAAATAATAATACATACCTACCACATGAAGTTCACTCACTCCTCAATAACCATGCGCACACATACCTATTATACACCTATTTGCTATTTACCCGGCATGGGTACCAACAGGTTTGAAAGTACCTAAAGTGTATACTTGTGCGCACTGCCATTAGTAGGTACCTATTCATTTTCGTGAAAAACATTTTTTATCGCAGTTTCGTAATGCCAGACCTAATCTAGCTGTATGGCCGTGTGTGTCTATGTATGCGAGTGTGAAGACCAACAGGGGGTTAAAATTTAAAAGTTTAAAATATTATAAATATGAGCTTAGAACGTTAGGTGAATCGTCTAGCATCATTTCACGTGTAAATTACTTCTCTTTCGCAGTAAATAGCACGAGTCGTCTAATTGGATGTTCTTCGTTTTTTTTTTGCACGTATTTTAACCTTTAAACGCCCAGTACTTTCCTTACGGGACCGCAGATTTGCGTCTTTCAATGCCCTACGATCCCATACAGGAAGTGCATATGGTTCATTTCACAATCGGATTACATTAATTTGTAATAAAAGTATTAAAGTAAGTTCATGGAAGAATCTATTGTGCGACGAAACATTACAAACTTTGGCCTGCTAAGGCATTGAACGACGTAAATTTGACCGGTGGTCTCGTATGGGACCACTGGGCGTTTAAAGGATATTATTACTTAAACACTTCACAAAGAGGCAGATAAGCTTGAAACATTTTTTTTTCAAAACCCCATGTTATTCTAAATCAAAACAATATCTAATATAACTATTTATCTTCTAGTTTACATGTATAGGGTATTCTACTTTCTGTGTAATGTATAATTATTTCCGTGTTTTCGTTCGCTGTAATTTTTGGTTCTATCGGATGAATTTGTACCACTCCAGTTATTTCTATACCATAATTTTCCATGAACCATCGTCTTTATGGAAAAAGCGTCTTGCCCACCGCAATCTCACTTCTTTCAGCATCATCCATATCATGACACTCAAGTTCTTCTTCTTCTGATAACTTATTTTAATATATGAAATGTTGAATGTGACAGCAAGCTTATTATTCCATATACCATAATGAATTTAAGGGAATTTGGTATTTAGAAGTGAGGGATTTTGTTTTGAATCAAACCAAATGACTTTCCATTTGAATCAATCAAAAGTGTATTTGATATTAAAATGTTGTTATATTCAGTTTTTAAATCTTGCACTACGCAATTGTTTCTCATATAGATTATTTTAATGACACGTCACGAACAATGAGCTTCTCAGGATAATCAAGGAAGATAGGCGCCTAGTAACAACCATCTCAGAGAGGCGAGCCCTAAGGATCGGTCACATCACGCGCCACGATGGTCTTCTTCACGACATTGAGGGTTGAAACTGTAGAGGGCGCGCTAGACGGGAGTATTTGCAGCAATTGTTCGAGGACATGAGTTGTAGCTCTTATGCTGAGCGTAAAAGGATTGCAGAGGATCGAGAGGAGTGGAGATCGAGATGAAATATTCTGTTGCTGCAAACCAATCCACCGGATTGATACTACGAAGAAGAATGACGATGCGCGATTATTATACCGCATATTATATGGACCCACACGACTACCAGCAAAAATAAAATGTGTAGAGACTTTTGCTCTGGGTGCTATTGATATTTTAGAATTGGCAAAACTCGATTGAAAAGATATTTAGGAGCCAACCTGTAGCACGTAGGTGTTTACATTTTATATGCAAACGCACTCCCTCCCGCCCTCCTCCCAATGGCGGTCGCGAGCTATTCGCATGCGACACACACACAGGCGAAACTCACGCACAAACACGCACAATGCTCGCCAACACACACAGCAACTTGCGAAGCTGTGTGAAAACACAGGGTTGCCATCTCTAACAGTATTAAGTACTCGTTACAAGCATACCGACGTGTTTTTAACGTCACGTCTTAGAATGATTTTGTATACTGGCCCGTCGCATTGTACCTATATGCTCTCGTTAGAAGTAGTTACTAAGCCCTACTAAATACACAAGAGACTGCTCTGTTAATAAAACCTTAGCAACTAACATAGAACAATATATCGTTATATGAGGTCTTTGGTGAGCAATATTAAATATGAGTCTAATAATAAAACCGCCAGTCAACATGTCACATTCACCGGTGTCACATTAAGAGTTAAAACAAATACTAAATATATACATACTCGTTTTATAAGATGTAGAGGTAATCCGAAACTGAAAATACACAAGCTACGGGTCTAAAACAGAACAAAACCTAAACTTTAAGTATTGACTGCAATAATTGGTTGAAATCATGTACTTATGCTGTGATATCTAAAACACTAATACATGTATATTTTTATCTAAAATTCTTCAACAAATATATCAACCTCATCTTCCCAATTTTTACAGAATCCTAATGCTTCATCACCATCGTCAGGTTCTATTTGTTCTACACTACATATACTCGTACATATAGAGTAGAACGAATAGTAATAATAATACATGTAATTTACTATTAAAAGTAGGCCTTCCGCATCTCTCTCGATTATTTTCCTCATCAATTATCTGAATTCATCAGTCCATATTTTTTATGTAATCGCATGCAGGAGAGCACACCCAATCAAGACCAGTGCATTCTATGACGCTCAGCCAGGGAGGCTGAACGCTGCATGCCGGAAACGTGTGATGTGTTCGTGTTTGTGTGTGGGTTGGGGAGATTGCAAGTATATATTTATCTGTTTCTTGAAGAGATCCAGATTGTAGGAAGGAGGAAACACAGGCACTGGAAGAGCATTCCATAGCTTACCAATACTGGAAGACAACTTTGGAAACTGCCGGGCAGAGATCAATTCAACAACGTTTGCCATCTCTTGGACACCACTCAACACTTTTTCGTCATCGACCGTCGCATATTTTACATAAATATCCATTATCACTCGAGTGTGCTTATTCTTGGGGTAGCGACCATATGTATTTAAATTCTTTCGTTATATGTACATGTATATAATCGTTCTAGGTTTTATATTATAGAGTCAATGAGCAAATTTGGATCTCTCCATGGCACGTTGGGTGACCTTTATTTATGGGTAAGGCCTTGTCTTGGATTTCACGCATCTCTGTCCTAGGCTAATACAGGGAGGATGGTTTAGTAAGCTTTTAAACGCCCAGTGGCTTACTTACGGGACCGCAGATTTGCGTCGTTCAATGCCCTACGGTCCCATACAGGAGTGCTTATGATTCATTTCACAATCGGATTACATTCATTTGTAATAATAGTTTTAAAGTAAATTCATGGAAGGATCTATTGTGCGACGAAACATTACAAACATTGGCCTGCTAGTGTATTGAACGACGCAAATTTGCGGTCCCGTATGGGACCACTGGGCGCTTAAAGGTTATAGAGTCAATGAGAAAATTTGGTTCTCTCAATGAGAAAATTTGGTTCTCTCAATGAGGCATTGGGTGACCTTTATTTATGGGTAAGGCCTTGTCTTGGATTTCACGTATCTATGTCCTAAGATAATACAATGCTTTAGTTAAATGCCTAATAGTTACCGATTCATTTTTGAAGATATCATGTCGAGGCCCTGATTTTTATCCCCGCCACAGTCTCCTGAAGTTACACCGCACACACTAATAAGAGTGCGACGGTGTGCGTGGCACACAGACAGTTAGTTGCGCAGCCGACCGCACGTGCAAAGTATTTCGCTTGACCCACATTCAGGGCGTTGCATATTTTTATTGCACGTGCGCGAGTTGCGACAGCGGACGTTGCCCCCGTGCTGACCCCTTCACAACGACAGAAAAAAAAATAAACGCCGGCAAATATATTTTAACGTAAAATTATTTTAAGCTATGACGATGTTGGGTGTTTACTCAAGTCGATCTATAATTATGAGATGCGGTCTATCAGTGTGGTTAGTATTGACATATTTTACGCTGCTTATTGCAAAAAGTGTTTATTCTATTATGTCGGCGTAAAGAAGACCGATTTACCGTGTTATTTTTGAACTTGTGTGTTAGGTTCACTTGCCGTTCCACGTCCGCATGCAAGCACACGAAAAGTTATTCTTTGTAAAATCAATCCAGTGGATTGGTTTCCAGCAACAAAATCTTGCATCTCGATCTCCACTCCTCTCGATCCTCTGCAGTTATCTTCAGCTCAGCATAAGAGCTACAACTCATGTCGTCGAACATTTGCTGCAAATACTCCCGTCTAGGGCGCTCTCTACAGTTTCTACCCTCAACCATCCCTTCCACAATGTCGTGAAGAGCACCATCATGGCGCATGATGTGACTGATCGATCTGAGATAGTTCCTAATAGGTGCCTATCTTCCTTGATGAGAACCTAATTGTTGGTGACGTGGTCTCTCCAGGAAATTCCGAGAATTATTTTGTGTGATCTACATCTCAAACGCCTCTAGTCATTTTTTATCACTTTCAGATAAGCACCATGTCTCACAGCCGTACATCAAGATGCTCCAAATAAATGTTTAGGCATGTTGCTTGCGGAGCTTTAAATTATCATTTTTTGGCTTTTTTTATTTTTTTTATATAAAATGTCTTTAAAATAGAATCGCATAAGTTCAGTCCTTTTTTTTATGTAAACAGATACAGGAGAATACCGACAGACAGTGATAGTAATTCTGAAGTTTCATCTGTGGAATTCTATGACGCTTAACATTGTACATATGACTAAGCGCTGCATGTGGAGTGTTGATCCACCAATATCATAGACTACAGCCCAAAATTTACGCATCATCCTTATTATTACAGGAATATACTACGAATGGGTGGTCTTCACGGGACGACATTCGTCTACCACCAATTAATAGGTTATAACTGGCAATTTACGGGTAAGGGATCAAATTCACACCAACTGGGGGGGTATTTTAGAACTCAGAAATCGATTAAAAATTCTTTTGTGTTATGATTCACTCAAAATAATATTTACATGCGAGCAAACTCGTGACCAATACCTGACGTGAATGGGTTAGGAAAAATAATGTTCGCACTGTGTACGTACTCGTTCCGTGATTATTCGCTGCGTGGGTATTGGTAACTCGGCGAGTATTCGCTAAACAAGTATGCGTACCTCTACGAGTATTTTTCGTGTATACATTGGTAACTTGGCGAGTATTGTTTGAATGTGTATTTAAGTTGGCGAGTACTCCTGTGTTGGTGAGAATTTTATTTATTTATTTTTCGATAGACTGGCAACACTCGGCATCTGCGGATGGTCCGAATTCAAACGGAAAACTGCACGTCATCCGGCGGCCATGACACTTTATTATCTGCCTTGTAAATTTTAAATTATTGTAGCCGGGATGCCTGCGTATCAAAATAATAATGGGCATTATTATTTTATTGAAAGAATATTGCAACTTATACAATTTAATGCTATATATAATGTACCATAAATAGTTTCGGATTGCGGTATTCTATCTTTTCAAATGATGGATTTTTACATTCAATGTCGAATATTAAGTAAGAACCGAGATAATATAAAGTTACAAAGTTTAATAATTGTGAAGTACGAGTAAATACCTTTAGAATTAAGAAAAAGCTCAAGGATTTTCCCTTAGAAGAGATAAGCTTCTACTTATTCTTCGTTTTCTTCTTCTTATTATTCTACTTCTTCTTCTTCTGCTTTGTGTCAGCGACGTCAAAATATTTTTGCCCAATATTTAGTCTTGAGATGTGCAGCTTGTTGGGCACATGGAGCAGGATCTTAGGTGTGAGGCGGTCTGCAGGTCACCACAGTCGCACAATAGTGACTCTCCCTACCGAAGCATTCCCCACCGCTCGAGGTTGTCCTTTGTTCTACCAACTCCGGTTCTTAATCTGTTCCAAGTCCGCCAGTCAAGGATCCTGCCAGAGATAAGCTGAATTATATAGTTAGATGTTTTGTTTTTCAGTATCTCCTTTTTGCTCCCAATTTAGAGCATATGACCACATCTTACCATCAGTTACTTAACTCTGACAAACACAAAATCCCGGCTTCACATAACAAAACTGCTAAACATGTTACATTGTCACCATACATAGATTATATATTATTATGTAAATATAATATATATTAATCTAGTGATACTTATATTATTACAAATCAACGTAAAAAATATCACCAATCTGGTTTTTTCTCACTATCTGTAATCGGTATTATTAATCTCTTTTTCTTAGCCATATTTCTTTGTCAGATGCAGTAATAGGTTTTTTTATGATGGTTGTAAACAATCATTAATTTAAAAATTTAAACGTTAATGGCATGTATATTCAGGAAGTTAAGAAGCCTATTTTGTCGAACCCGTTATAATCTCGTAACTTTTATTCTGTGACTATTTCATGCGCGACGTCTTCAGAAATCCTGATATTTTGTTAGAAATCAATTTATTTGTCCCTGACAATTATTTAAGGATAAGGAGGCACATATTGTTTGTTCTTCCTAGAGGTAATACTAACCTGCCAGAGACTATGCCTCTTCGGAGATTGATCAGACTGTTCAACCACATCGCCTCGAATATTGATATATTCCACTTGAGAGAAGACTAGTTTCGACATGAGCTCCACGAATTTATTTATCAAAATAATTTCGTGGAGTCTTCTGTGTAGCGAGTTTCGGGAATTTTTAATAATTATTGTCAATATTAAATACCTAATTGTTTCTCTTGTTGTATATCTTATTTCAGATTCGTATTAAATATGTTGGTATTTGTAATGTTTCTGAAAAAAATAAATCAAATTGAATTGAATTTCATCTTGATGTATCCATATTCTCATGCAAGTGTCGATGACGCTATTCTAGACTTTGCTAGAACAGAGTCGCCAATAAAACTGCTCTCTGTCTGCCATCTCTCGCTTATTGCTCGGGGTTTGAACCTAGTATGCGGCACTCGGATGACTGAGCTGAAGTTCCAGAGTTGCGCAAGCGGTTCTCGTCAGCGATGATTCCACATCGCACCAGTCAAGGCCGGCCAAACTGCCCGATAACCTCGCGACTGTCGCTGCCGAAGAAACTTGGTGACATTTGTGAAGATACAACCGATGTGATGCAACGCGTTCGACAATATGAGAAACGATCAAAAATACAGGTTTTGCGAAACGAATCAAATGCTTAGAAGAAATGTTAATTCCAAATTTAAACTCTTTAGAACGCGAAGTCTCTTTATATTGCGTTTTATTCATATTATAAGATGATAGGATTATATAAATGAAAAAATAATGTTTTTTCTTCCTTAGATGTCTAAGTGACGTATTAGCTACGTTCCAATGTCATCAAATTTCAACCCGGTATTTACAAATCACCAATTTATGCTGATTCTGAAAAAAAAATACACTACATAGTGTTAGGAGAACAAGACCAAATAGCCATATATAAAGAATAAGTAACAATACTCACAACGAGTACCGACCTGGCGCCCAACGGCGACGGTCGCCTCTCGAGTGAATATACCTTTATTATTGCATTTGTGATGTTCAACCACCAATATCGGCAGCAATAGATGTGATGACTGAGTAAATATGACGCGGCACCAATGGCATAGAGCTCGCTGCTGGAAAGCATAAGATAACTTAAAGCTTTCAGAAGAAAAAAACCTTCAGAAGCAGACTCAAGACCCACCTTTCTACTCAGAGAGGCAAAGAAGCGCTTTTGGAATGACCATTCGGTTATTAAAAAGCGCTATACAAATTCTGATATAATAATAATAATAGTGTTATGTATCTGTATGCTAAAAAAAACTCACCTATTCGTAAAAAAGTGTAGTAAAAAAATGCTAGTAGATTATTGAAAATACTACCTTTATTGGCTTATTACAGTACTCTCCAATATGTATTTAGTGTTAAAAATGCATATGTATTGAGATTCATTCCACATTATGTAATATGTAATAGAAACACAAAAATATTTAATATTGATTATAATTTCATGCTTTTCACGATTTTTAAACCTTCGTTTTACTGCTATACATCTCTACTTTACTTTAAACATGTATATTGTTTGTCTTTTTTTTAACTATTTATGATATTCATTCTGAAAATAATAACAAATCTTAATAATACTAACTTTGAATTAAGATTACGATTTTCTTTTCTACGAGTTCAGTTAGTTACTGTTATCATATATTTGACTAACAAATCCACCATTTCATCGAATATTTAACTTCTAAACATACATATTTATTTTTAGAATTCTTCATATAGTCACTCTCAAAGTTGTCTCATATGCAACTCCATTGTGTTTACGAGTATATTATTTTATGATTCCTTTACTTAGAATGTAAGCTATCTATGTATGTATACTTTTACGTTATATGGCAACGAATTTACGCAACCATATTCTTGGCACTTATCTTCGATAAGTCATTAACTTTATCACCAATCAATGTAAGATATAGGATTAGCTGCCCACATTTATAAGCTACAATAATCTATTATTGATTTGTCAAATTGCATTCGCCAGTAAATGTCGCTGTTGATATGTAATATAACGTAGGCAGTAGAAACTGGTATCAGGTAAATAATTATACGCAGAAAGAAAACAGTAGCGTAACAAGCCTTTTTGGAGCTTTTGCGCGTGTGGTCACACCAACAAATTTATAGGATTTGATGATTTGATTTTATTAAAAATGAAGAAGAAAGGAGCGGACAAAGCAACCTTTTGCCCTACATTCGAGCAAGAAACGGAGATGGACATGTTCTTCGGATTACGCAAAAAAGCAAAAACTATATTAAATTTACTGCGTTTTCTTAAGCTTTCGTCTTGAAAGACTTTCGTAGATTATATATAAATATACTCGGTGAAGATTCGGAACGCAGAACTGACATGTGAAGAGGCAACATCATGACAGCTGACAGAAATTTATGCCGGTAAATTGTGACAAATATACGTTTCTCTTTACGTGCGAAATAAGGACGAGAAGGAGAAAGAACGTTTTTTTATGTGTTTTGATTGGTCAGTGCTGCATTTATATTCACCTTCAGAACTAAATTAAATAAATCCATTATTATTTTTAAAAACAGACGAATTTGAAACATGTGTAGAATGACCCACAATTCAATACATAACGTAAAAAAAAATTTAGACGAAGGATTGTCGTAATACGAAACAAAATTATACTCAATATAGTAATCGGATAAATGCGCATGTCGCACTTAAGCGACGTGTTTTTTTCAGGGAGTGGGATAAATCCGCACCTCGCATTTAAGAGCAGTGCACATTGGTGCGGATATATCCGCACATCGCATCTAAAAGGTTAAGGAGTGAATAGAGAATAATGATCATACTTGAATATACTCGTATTCGTAGTTTATATTCTTAAATGTAGTTAAAATTTACGGTTGTTACTGCAATGGTTTTAATGGTGTTAATACAGGCGTTGTGCAACACAGGTGTTTTATTGGATAGAATTCAATGTGACATTTTGGCCATATCACCTGCGCATTATATAATCAAATGCAGCAACTTTTGTGAAGAAATTAACAGTTGCACAATTTGCGTTTCAAATGGCCCTTTGCATAAAATAATAAGCGGGTATGAAAGTGTAATAAATTCAGTAATACATAAAAAGGCAGATAAAAATGATTTAATACACAGCTACAAAGATTTTGGGTTACTCAAATGTAGTTATCTTATAGGGAGTGGGGTTAAAAAGTAAAATTTTCAGTCGTGATTAAAGAAAACACATAAATTAACCATTTCTTAGGTTAGGTTCTATACCTATTACGCCCATCGAACGCCAAAACCTTGCAGTCACGAATCTGTAACGAAATTAGATTACAGATAATAAATATGAAAGGAACCTGGACTGCTTCCACTGAAACAAATAAAATAAAGATGTAACTTATCAACCTAAAAGTATTCAATATATCTTCATATTAAAGTATGTTTGCGTAAGAAAAAGATACACAAAATAATGTTATATTACGAGTTTAAATGATAATACACGATTAACTATTAAATTTTTCACCATTCAAGTAATATAACAAACAATTGAGTCATTTAAGTCAACATGTTCTAATCCACCCAATGTTTGGGTATCAAAAGATAACCATACGGCTCAAATCAAGAAGAAGTTTCCTCCAGTCGACAACGTAACTGGTGATACCTGAGGCCACCCTGCGACTGAGCATGTGGAGAGGCGCAACTGAGGGGAATGCTTGGATTGCCCCGAAAGAGGACCTAGCCTCTGGACACAACCAGGGGTCGAATATATGGAGGTCCCTTAACAGACTTTGGACCGGAGTGTGCAATACGAGGACACAAATGAAAGCCTGGCAGTTGTACAGCGGACCGACTGAATGTGACTGCGGCGTGGAGCAGACGCTGTCACACCTTCTGGAGTATGCGCTGTGTCTGAGTAGCTGCACCCAGGAAGACCTGATGATGGCTGGGAGTAACGCCATCGACGTCGCCTACTTCTGGGCAGACAGGAATTGACCCTGTTGTTTCCGACAAGATTATATATTGATATCAGCTTGATATTGCTCCTTTAGGCTGATGCCGTAAAGCCTCGAAAAACGATCTGTTGTCTCTTATTTTTGGTCGCTCGCCTGACATGCACATCTAATGTTAGTTTAATTATATAATGTTAAACGGTGTTTGCATACGCCAAAATATTTGTTATGACAGTTGGCCCATTGCCGGTTGGTACGACTGTCATAGTGGCAGTTGGTACCGCCGAGATGTGAGATCGCGCCGTGAGCTGTCAGTTGGACAAACGCTCCAATATGGCGTGGGCTACAACGGTCTTTTTTATGGCAAGTGTTTGACGAATAAACGTAGTATGTGAAACAGAAACATGTGTCTATATTGTAAACCTGATGCTGCATCCTTCATCCAGGCAATCGATGTCCTAAATGGAAGAGGGGGATAACAATATATAGTCAACATTATGACACGAAAAAAGTTGTATACGCAGATATTATTACTCGGAATTGCTTTTTACTGGGTATTGCGGATATACCCTCTCATATTATATGATAATCGATTTAATTGGTGAAGTAACCCCACATAAGCAGAGTTTGTAATAATGCTAGCTTGCTAGTTTTCGTAGATCTTATAAACATGTATGCTCTGTGATAGCTGCTAGTACTTACTTACTGGCTTCAAGTACAATGATTTTGATTAAAATACAGGAGATATAAGTACGGAGCCCCGCGGTTACGTTTCACTTCAAATTGGATGTCGTATTTGCTCCCCGGTGCCCTTTATGGCCCACTATTATAATGAGAAAGCCATATTTGGCAAAATATATAATTAATGTTAGGCTACCATACAAAAAAGAGAAAGGAAAAGAAACGTTGCTTATTTGATTAAGAAAATATCAACCTACTCCAGCCCACATTAAAAACTGTTCATTTATTGCCATAAAAAACTTAAATGTTAAAATTATTTGATTCGGGGTTATCAATCACTGTGTGTTGTGTACAAAAAAAAATATTCCGTGCATTTTTAAGTGTGCCGATTTTATCAAGACCTGTTAATTTATTTAGTAAAACTCGTTTATGAATTTCATAGTTGGTGGACTCCGCAGCTACTTGAATGCGTCGTATGTGTGCATATTTACAGAGGAGTAACTTAACCCATTTATTTCCATAGTGATAATAACAAAAAATATGAATGTTCGAGTATTGTTTGAAAATAATAGAATCATGTCAGAGGGGATAGGCAAGATATGAACTAAAAATATGTTAGAGTTATCAGCAAATAATCAAACTAATAATTTTAGTTCTTTTCTATCGCAATTTAATAATATGATCGATTTAAAAATTGTACTCAAACTAGTGTTGCGATAATCTAGTTTCACGAAATATGTACGAGTTAAATTTGAACTTAGAAATAGAAATAATAATAACCGTAGTTTCTTGACACAAATAACAAATCTTATTGAATAAAAATTAAACATTTCATTTGTGGTAGGTAATTCACCGCCACTACAAACCTTTTTTCACGATCGATAATCGTGTCTTTGAAAGGTATTTCCTGACGTTTTTAGATTTTTTCTGTAGCGTCCACACTTCGGTTTCATTTTCGAATAATTTTATTTATAATTCAACCTTTTCTATGCACTTCACATTGAACTATACGTATCACTCGAGAGTATTTAGACAACTTTCATTATTTCAAATACATACAAGTAGTCACTTAGGATGACTCTTGAAATTCCTTTACTGAGCGCTTTTACAGTACTTTTTTGGTAGACCAGCAAGAGTCCTTCAGAACTATTGCAGAAGTACCGCAAATTATATTGATTATAACCTTTTTACACAAGAACAGATCTGAATTCTAGTTGTTGACAATTTACAAAAAAAGCATTCTCTCCTTTTAGACGCCACAATTATCTCCTATTGTGAAAGAAAAAATGATAAAAATAATGCTGCATTCAATATTATTGTAGTGTTAGACTTTAGCGACACTCTGCTAGGTTACTTTTTCTTTTTCCACTACTTAAATAACTGCTCCAAAACTAAAGCATATGTAGTGCTGGTTTTAGGGGGTGGTGAAGTGGGTCGGTGCCCCAGGGCGTCAAACAAATCTTGCTTAGATTTTCAAAAATATAGACAATATGGGACAAAAAAAATGCCCTATTGCGCCGCAGGGTCTAAAGCCGGTACTGAGCATATGGTTATCACTAATTGACCAAAGAAGGATGGTCTTGGTTATAATGTTTATGTTATGGTTACGGTTGTGATCTGTGAGTAGGTCACCGACTGCCACTCGGGTTGAGGGCCGACGAAGAACCTTCGTAGTTTCGAAATGCCGCTCGAAAATTCACAATAATGGCGGACAGCGCTAGAGGACCTGGTGCTGCTGAGCCACACCACAAAATATGCTAAATTGATGTAATCATCATCGTCTGTAAAATGAGAGACACTGCGTGTAGACTAGCGCAGCTTGGTGACCATGTAAATTATTAAATAGGACTGACATGGGATGAAATAAGACCATGGCGCTTGAAAGAACTTTATTATTATCATATTAGTATTTGGATAACACTTTTTTATGACCGAACGGTCATTCCAAAAGCGCTTTTTTGCCTCTCTGAGTAAAAAGGTGGATCTTGAGTCTGCTTCTGAAGGATGCCTCCGTTTTAAGCACTCTTATGCTTTCCGGTAGCGAGTTCCAGGCCATTGGTGCCGCGTAGCTGAAAGCACGATTGCTAAAGACCATTCTAGGACTACCTCCGTTAGCTGCAGGATGCTTCTATTTGCTCTGGCTGATCTGAGTGTCTCTCCACGCGCACTTATTTCTGAAGGCTTGATCAGTTCTGTCAAATAGCCCGGTGCAATTCCGTTGAGTGCCTTATAAGCTAAGAGACATAGTTTGTACTGGATTCTACTCTCAACCAAATTGGTAAAATTTTACCATGCACTGCACCTAGAGAGTAGAATTGTAATGATATCAATAACTTAATTCATAGACTTTAATACTTAGAGAAGCATAACTATTTAATAAGCATCAAAGTATCCATTTCAGATGAACTTACAATCTGAAAAAACTTTATTTTTCCGCGCCAATGATAAGGACCTACACATATTTTATCAATCGATTTGTTTTTGTTGTCGCTGGGTTGAAAAGATCGGTCAGAGGAGGAAGTCCGAAATTCCGTTTCCAGGGGGCACCGCGTGGAGGTTCTTTTCATGCTTCCCGTGAGACCTGCAGACCGCCTCACACCTAATATCCTGCTCCATGTGCCCAACAAAGTGCACATCTCAGGACCTAATGCTGAGCAACACACGGGCCATCGATGTTGCCAGATGCTGGGCAAAAATAATTTGACGTCGCTGACACAAAAAAGAAGATCAATCGATTAAGAATAATATATAAATAGTTTAAAAAAAAATGTCTTCATTAATACATAAGGTGAGTTATACTGTATTTGAGTCTATTTCGAATAAAATAATATATTATTATATTTACTTCTAAAAAAAGGACATTTCTTATATGTTATGATTCTAAAAATATTTGATAAGACCAGACTTGAAACATAAGTTGAACATACTTACTCATATCAATTAGTTATTTTACTTTTATCTATTTAAAGGTGGTAGGTATCACATTTAAATTTTTATATAATAAAACTGACTAAAAGACATATATTGACTAAAAGTTACGTTTGTTTTTTTATTCTATTGTATCTAAGATGACCAAAAGACATGACAAAACCACGACACATCAGCCCTTTTTGAAACATTCTATTGTATCTTACAGTTTCATTATTATTCTTATTACACACGTAACTGTTCATGTGTACATGTGTGCTCTTATATTATTTATAAGTAGATATATATCTATGCTATCTCCAAATTGTTTGCGCATGACTTTCAACTATGTAGCATATACACATACGTGATTATTGTCCCATAAAAAGCCCTACCAATACACGTAGTGTTTTGACTTTCTCATTAAAAAAAATACATTTTTATTTAGTAATATTAATCCGGTGGATTGGTTTGCAGCAACAAAATCTTTCGTCTCGATATCCACTCCTCTCGATCCTCTGCAATCCTTTTCAGCTCAGCATAAGAGCTCCAACTCATGTCCTCGAACACTTGCTGCAAGTACTCCCGTCTAGGGCGCCCTCTACAGCTTCTACCCTCAACCATCCCTTCCACAATGTCGTGAAGAAGACCATCGTGGCGCATGATGTGACCGATCCACCGGCTCGCCTCTCTGAGATGGTTCTTACTAGGTGCCTAAAGTCAGGCATAAAACCTCTAAATATCGCTTGGAGTTTGGCAAACAACATTATATAAAAAAATATGGTTTCATTCTAAAACAGTAGTTTCTAAACATTAATTAAAACACATGTGAGGAAATACTGTCATATAATCGCAGTATACATTCTTTTTTATTACAATATGAATGTTAAAGATTTGAAACAGATATAACTGTATAAGCATATAAATGTCTATGCAAATTGATAAATAGGCACATACACAATCAAAAAAATGCCATAAAAACCCACATCTTGAAACATTATAGGTATCTAGACCGCACACGCATAATTATTGGAGAATTATATACCAAGCTTGCATATAACAGCAGTAAACTCAGAGCAGTTCAACATCTGTTATAAAATTAAACCAGCCATTGCAATGTACAACTATAGGTAGCTTCTCGTACATAACACAGTTAACACCAGTCCTGGTTTTAGGGGGTGGCGAAGTGGGTCTGTGCCCCAGGGCGTCGAATAACCTAGGGGCGCCGAGTGAAACAATCTTGTTTAGATTTTTTTAAATGTATACAATATGGGATGCCAGAAAAAAAATGCCCTATTGCGCCGTAGGGTCTAGAGCCGGTACTAGTTAACACAAATACACTATAATGTGTTGAATGAATGTGCGTAGAAAAGATAAATGTTATTTGATATCTTTTCTTTATCACTTTCGCAAAAAAAAAACAATATTCTATAATTTAACTATCAAAACGATAAATTTAAACGTAAGCAATCAGTTAAAAATGTTATAGAATTGAGGAGTTAGTTTATCGACGCAAGAACAAATCGGGATAAATCGTATCATTGAGTATTCATTGCATTTATTTAAAATAAGTTAGGTTTTTAACGCTTTCGCATCGGTTGTCGGCGTATGCCGTTATAAGATTCCCCAACGTTGACATCGTTTGACGTGATATATCGTTTTGCTACTTTCTTATAATGGTTTTTTTATGCATAATATGATAGCTAAAGGATACAAGAACCAATGTGATATATGAAAATAGACCAGATAAGTACATTTATGCTTCAAATACTAGTTTTATAATTGACAGTATAATTTGTATTCAAACCGAGCCGTAATGAAAAAGTTAACAATTACCTTTTTTCATAGTTTATTATTTAATTAATTGGATTATAAAATTAATTTTAATTATTTATGTATTGTATTAGTTGTATATTACCATTTATATAATACCTTACATAGAATGCTATGAAGCCATTGAATTCAATGCAAGTGAAGTTGGTTATTAAACAGTTTGTAGAAAGTGGTTAAGCATTTAAGAAATATACGAGTATGTTAACCCTTTCATTACGGCTCGGTTTGAATACAAATTATACTGTCAAATATAAAACTAGTATTTGAAGCATAAATGTACTTATCTGGTCTATTTTTATATATCACATTGGTTCTTGTATCCTTTAGGTATCAGATGATGCATGAAAAACTATTCTAAGAAAGTAGCAAAACGATATATCACGTCAACCAATTACAACGGTCGGGGAATCTTATGACGGCATATGCCGACAACCGATGCGAAAGGGTTAAAAAGGAATCGTAAAAAGCTATACAAAAAGAGTTATTTGCAGAACTTTTGGGTACAGAGATGACTTATTGGGACTTGGTCAGAATCTTGGCTGATGACAGAACTTTATGCGATATATTCATGATGACCATATGCTCCAGCTAGGGAATCCTATTTTGGATGAGTGTTGAAAACCTCTGTTGCAGTCTCAAAACGAATAAAGGGCCGCGATTAGTTTTATCGCTGTTACGAAATACCAACATTTCGCCGAATCCGGTCGGCTTTCTACGCGAGGTCGTATCTCAGTGGTTCGTAACTGGTGCTCCACGGAGCACTCTGTGCTTCCCTAGTATGTTTCGATGGCTCCGTGAAGCTTATAGGTGTACGAATAAAAAATTACAAATGATACTAAGAAAGAAGAACAAGCATATGAAACACAAAATAATATGTGGAAAATTATTCATTTTCCTCTAACATCCTCCTCTCTCAAAGAGAGCAGGGGGTTAATACGTCGCGAAGGGGCAGGATGAGGAGCAAGTCATCAGATAAACACTTTCTTTTAGAAGCACATATTATATTTACGTTAAAAACATAACAAGCTTTCGACCACGCGGGTTGACATTCCGCGTGGCCGCAATGCGACCTTGCCAAGCCAAAGGGTGGTGACCGACTGCCGGCCGGCCGGACTTCCGCAGCCCGTGCTCGGTCACTAGCTTCGCTGGTGGCAAAATTATGTAACTAGCCCCAATGTGGCCACATACATAAAGGTATGGCAAGCGACAAAAATACAAGACGAAAGATTGTTTATCGAGGTTTTCGGTACCAGTTAGCAAAGTCTACATCGTGCTGATGTCACCTCGTATCTTGAATTTGATCATTTACATTTTACATGACTACTATCGTATCGAGCAAACTCTGCTTTGACCACAACCGACAAACTCCCTCACACTTGATGAATATATGCATACACGGTTAGTTTTTGTTGGCTAAAAAGCAGGTAATTTTCAAATTTATTTCCTTAATACCACCGTTAATTGCATACGTTTTATACTTCATAAAATCTGAATCTCTTCAAAAAACATATCAAAACGCACACATATTTTCTTCAGCCTTAATCCAACACAAAATATATTTTCGAAATCAATCGTCCTGGTGCCCTGGTTGAGCGTTATAGAGCCTACTTGGTTACACCGGTTGTGCTCTCCTGCATGCGCTTACTTAAAAGCTCGCAATCTATTATATAGACCTACCTAACTACATGACAGTTACGACCAGGTTGGCTTTGTAGTCACCAATATAAATTATTGTTGAACTGTCAACATTTTTATCTCGACTCGGAATTAATTAGTTGCTGCATAAAAGGCTTATTGCAGAAACAGTCAAAATGGGAGGTTAACTTGTACCTAATAAACTATATACCTAATCAAAATCATAAAGATCCAAGCCAAGCTGAATCACCTAAAATTCAAATTCAGATTTAAAATTGTGTTGCCACATGGAATATAAGATAATATTAGATAGGTATCGATTTATTATATTTTTAATGTTCTCTAGCTATTAATAATACTAAAGTAGATATTTAAAAGCAATGATCTACGACCTTATTTTGATGACATATATATCCTTCTTAATTAAAGCACATTATATTTAGCCATTCTCTAGTTTCTGCATATGCTCACCATAAAAACAAAAGAATGATTAAAGTTGCTGGGTTCGCATCTTAAAATTGTTCTAAATAAGTATATTTTATATTGACACTAAATGTGTCAATAAATTTACATCGCCACACTTATGGTTATATCTACTTTAATGACGCATTGAAATGTTACCTATTTTGTAATGTCATTTAAGGAAAATAAAATAAACTGTCAAAATAAATATTAATTTAGCAATTAAGACTTCAGGATAACTAAATGTCTTTTTTTCTTATTTTCCAACACAAATCTTATGTACGAGTATAAGAAAATATTTTACATGAAAAACTATGGTGTTTGATGCTTGCGATGTTGACGTTTAAATACAAGCTCCGCAGGCAGCTCGCTAGGGAAGGGATTTGGAGTGGGGAAACCAAGGTACACTACAGAATTGCGGTATCCATTTTAACAGCGCTTTTCAGGATTGTAGCGCCATGGGAACCTTATTTTACGGATAACCCTCGTATATATAATACAGAATCTTACATTTTAAAGAATTTATGTCAGTAACCACGCACTACAAGTGATATAACCATCAAAAATTTTCATTCCATATCCTCTCTATTAACTGAAGCATAAGATCGTTACAAATTGCTGTCACAAAGCAATTAAGGATCATTTTTATTTTCATCATCAGCCTGTATCCGTCCACTGTTGAACGTAAGGATCCCGCATGAGTCTCCATCCTCTTCGATCCTCCGCCTTCCGCATCCAGGTCACTCCCGCTATTCTTCTTATGTCGTCAGTCCATCTTGCAGGGGGTCGGCCGATGCTTCGTTTGCCAGTTCTTGGGCGCCTTTCCTATATTTTTCTTCCCCGTCGACCGTCGTCTCTTCGATAGATATGTCCTGCCCATTGCATCTTGAGTGTGCCTATTCATTGGGTAGCATCCACTACTTGAGTTCTTCTGCGTATTTCCTCGTTTCGGATTCTATCTTTTATTGACACTCCGAGCATGGATCTCACCATAGCACGCTGAGTGACCTTTATTTTATGTGTAAGACCTGCTGTCAGATTCCACGTTTCGGCGCCATAAGTTAATACAGGGAGGATGCATTGGTTAAGCGCCTTAGTTTTAATACATTGCGGAATTTTCGCTTTTAAGATGTACTTTAGTTTTCCAAATGCTGCCCAACCCAGATGTATACGCCTGTCGATTTCTTTTGAGAAGTTGCTTCGTCCTAATTGTATTACCTGTCCCAGATAGGTATATATTTATTTTATTTATAAATAATTTTATAGTATGTTTTCTATCTAGGCAAGTATATATCTAGGATTATGTAAGTATGTATGTTTTATTTGTGTAACATTTGATTTGAGCCATGTCGTATTGCGTAGGTCCATAATGGGATTAATAACAATGGCAGCAAATGGTCCATTATCACGTCGGCAATAAATTTCTTCGAGAGAGTAGGCTTGTACTTGGCACATAATATCCACATTAACAGCCACAGGTACACGGCGTCTAGCCCCGCTTTCACAAACCACACTTGAAGGTAAATAAACAATAACCAAGTTACTACTTTCTTACTGCAAGCAAATGGGAAATGAACAATTGCGTGCAAAATTAAAAAAAAACAATCAAATTAAAAACTCACATTTAATATGTGTACATTTAATTATTTTTATTTTATGTAAGCACATACAGGAGAATACTGACAGATGGTGATAGTAATTCTGAAGTTTCATCTGTGGAATTTTATGACGCTTACCGTGGTGCACATGGCTAAGCGCTGCATGTGGAGTGTTGATCCACCAACGTCATACACTACAGCCCGAGATTCACGCATCTCCGGAATTTACTATGAATGGGTGGTCTTCACGGGACGACTTTCGTCTACCACCAATTTTAATTAATAGGATATGACCGGCATTTTTCGGGTGAGGGATCAAATTCACACCAACCGGGGTTATTTTAGAGCTCAGAAATCGTTTAAAAATCCTTTTTTTATTATTCTCTGTCGGGGATCGAACCCACGACCTTTGGCTCGCAAAGCAAATGCTTTGACCATTGTGCTCTACCTGCCGGCGAATTACATAAAAAACGATCTAAAAAATCTATATAATCGCGTATCTTCTCGCCCCAGTAAAACCCGTTCGCAGATCACAAACGCCGCAGAAATTTCACTTGTCGACTGTACTGCAATATTAGCTTTATTAACGTTGTGCGAAATAAATTTGCACACTGTATTGGCCAGCCTCCCAATTACAGAGGACGGAGGCGAGTATTGCAACTGTCTCACTCTTGAACGCTGGGAGGAGGGCGAGAGGACTGACATGAATGACTATTATCTGTGATAATATAATATATGGAATAAATTGGCATTTATATATTTAAATTGTAACTCGTTTATATGTATTTTTTAAAAGTGTTATTTTATTACTAATTGGCAATTAGTAATAAAATAATGATTTCAGTTTTATTGCTATCAAATCAATTTGGTGTCCAGTAAATGGTGTTGATATTGAAAGATTCTTCAGCAATTTTGATAAAATAGTAACTGATCGTCGCACTAATCTAAAAAAATATCCATTGAAACATGTTCCTAGATTAATTCTAAAAAATATTAGTTAGATATTATTTTCAATGTTTTGAGCATTCACTTTGAGATCCATAATAAATTATAAATATTTATTTATTTATTTACCTTGTTTTCACATGGATCACGTAACAAAAGTTCTCTATTAGGAGACTGCAGTTTCGACTAACTCGTAGTCTTTCTCAATCCTTCTCTAGTTAAGAGATAACTGAGCTGCGTTGTACTTGTAAGTGGTGTAACACATTTTTTTTAAGGGGGGTGGGGGTGTGTCTAACATGAAAGGAGAGGGAGGTAGGTAGTGTTGCAAGGATGAAGGAAGAGATAAATACATAAAAGTGGTTTAGGTATAAATTTATTTTTATTTTTTATTTTTCATATTTTAATTTCAATACCATTATCACAAACAAACTTTGATATAGAATTAAATACAATTAAAAATATCGCACAAAACAATGGCTATCATAGCCAATTAATAGACAGTATCTTGAATAATAAAAAACGCCAAAACATAACATATAAATACTTGTATCCTAAAGAAAATATTGAAGACGATAGAATGTGGAGACGAATTCTACACGTTAATAACTTTACCCCTAAAATAATTAAATTACTCCCAAATGAGATAAAGCCAGCGTTTTATACAGATAATAAACTAGGATACCACCTTATAAATAATAAAGATACTAATGATAAACGCAATAATTCTGGAATATATAAATTAAATTGCCAAGATTGTGAATCTTTTTATATTGGTAGAACGTCAAGAAATTTTAATATTAGAATTAAAGAACATTTAAGGTGCCTAAAAAGCACTAATTTTTCTGAATTCGCAAACCACCTTATAGAAAATAATCATTCGTACAACTTAGAAAAAGTATTAAACATATTACATGTAGAAAATAAAACCGTTAAATTAAATAATTTAGAACACTTAGAAATTTATAAAGCCATTAATAAGAAAGAAGATATAATTAATAACCAACTAAATACCTTAATTAATTCACCAATTTTAAAATTGTTTCCGTTAAATAAATAAATAAGTATAAAAATTATATATACGACATATAAGAATAATATTAAAAATAAAAAATAAAAATAAATTTATACCTAAACCACTTTTATGTATTTATCTCTTCCTTCATCCTTGCAACACTACCTACCTCCCTCTCCTTTCATGTTAGACACACCCCCACCCCTCCCTTACAAAATGTGTTACACCACTTACAAGTACAACGCAGCTCAGTTATCTCTTAACTAGAGAAGGATTGAGAAAGACTACGAGTTAGTCGAAACTGCAGTCTCCTAATAGAGAACTTTTGTTACGTGATCCATGTGAAAACAAGGTAAATAAATAAATAAATATTTATAGATATTATTGTTTGTAAGATAAAATTCAATAGTGTACATTGTAACCCCTTTTATATATCTATTATGGAGACTTAACAAACAACTTAATTAAACTCTCCGTTGTCGGTTTCTCCTCAATTTCCCTGTAAACGAACTTTGTGACTGTTAGAGTTCATTCCTAAATTTTTTTAAAATAATTTATATTTTGACGATTGCCTTATTTTTGTATTATTTTGTTTAATGTGTTTGTATGTTTAATAATTATTTATAATATTTATTTTTGTCAATATTATAATAAGATAATGCTTAAACTTGGGATTGATAATTATTTTATATTTGCGTCATACAAAAATAGACGCTAAAATAGATGTTAAAATAGATGCTAAAATCCATGTTTTTAAATGCTCCAAAGCGCTAAAATTCAAAAAAATAGATGCTAAAAATACGGGTCTCTACTAATCGCCTAATATATTAAGGTATACTTATATGTATTGGAGAGGTAACGTTAGAAAAATGTGTTCTGAAAGAGTTACCAAAGATATGCCACTGGGCATCCCAGGTTCTGAAAGACCACGTTAAAGATGGTGCGACAGCTGGACTTACATGTCGTAGGTACATTGTCCGAGTAATAAGAAGCAGAAGAAAAAAAAACAAGGAAAACCCCGTTGTTACGTTACGTTAAGTTATACTCAATAAATGAAAAATCACCATATTAACTGATTCTAGGAATAATGGCATTTTTATCAAGCGAATTTATCGGCATATTATTTTCTTCCCATCTCTGTATAATATTTGAAGCAAATATTTACCAAAAATTACCACAACTCAGTTATAAAAATTACCATTACCCCAAGACATTTCTGCGTTAACATAATGGTTTCCATTGACCTCTAGTACAGGAGCCCGGACACTTGATGAAAAAGGCTGCCATAGTAACTGAAACATATTTTTCGAGTGATTATTTCATCGGGATATTGAACTATTAGCGCGACACTCCCAAAACATGAACTGTTTGATTTTAGGGGTGGCTTAACCCAACCAAGAACAAGTAGTAAAAAATAGTAACCTGCTTATTAACTTCAGTTATCTAACGAGAACCGCGCATTGTGCTATTGTCGTTAGTAGTAGTAGTAGCAAATATTTCATGTATGTGCATTTTATTAGATAAATATGAACATATATGTGGTATTAATCCCGTTTTTTTCAACCACTCAGAGCCCTTCGCGGAAATTTGCATTCAGTTTATGCTCTGATCACGTGACCCACTCACACTATAAAGTTCAATACGGACACGCAATGCCTACGAGTCCTCTCACTCACACCCTCAAACGGCTTTGTTAGGTTGCCATGGCAACCCTCCTCTCTGGAGATAAAATTTACCAGACAAGGAGGGAGGCGAGAGGACCATTATATTATCCTATCGCGAATTATACAGGCATTGCGTGTTTGAGAGTGGGAGAGGGAAAGGAGGGGGTGAGCTCAGCCAATGGGAGAGGCTCGCGGTATCGCGGATTTGCGGATTGGAGAGGATTCGCGCGCGCGCCAAGAAATCGCATTAGTAGATAAGGCTATTCCTATATATAAAACGTTCAACGATATGAGCATACAATAAGTCAAATTATATAACATAAGTTTTAATAACATAACTATATATATATTTATAAAATTATTAACATATATTATAATACTATCAAAAACAAACTTTTAATTAATTATTTCAATTAGCAGATATAGTAATATGTTTTATATCATTTTGAATAATAATTAGGAAAATACTGCGGCACAATTTGATAGTATTTTCACAATCAATTTAATCTTAGTCGATGACATTGTTTTTTAGATTTTCAAATTTTTATTTCTTGTATTGTTTCTTGTGAAGCTATCTATTTTTTACCTTTAAGTTATTGCATATTTACCACGATGGTATTGCTTTCTTAGATGACACTTTTTGGTTGCGTTTCTTTTTTAATACGATATTAATACGAGTAATAAATTAAAAGTGGTAAATGTTGTACATATGTGACAAATATTATTATTCTAGTGAAAAAGATCAAACATTGCATTTAATTATTACAATTAATCTATTTATTTTTTTATTTGATCTCAATCTAGCTAGGTCTGGATCTCTACTGTGGATATCTATTGATATCAGCTTGATATAGCTCCTTAAGGCCGATGCCGTAAAGCCTCGACAAGCGATCTTTTGTCTATTATTTTTGTCCGCTTGCCTGACATCTACATCGAATGTTTATTTTAATTATATAATGTTGCACGGCGCTTGCATGCGCCATTTTGTTTGTTATGACAGTTGGCCTATTGTTGGTTGGTAGGACTGTCATATTGGCAGTTGGTACCGTGGAGATGGGAGATCGCGCCGTGGGCTGGCAGTTGAAGTTTGACTCGCGCCCGTTACAGTGCGCGCATCCTTTGCGTTCCTGTAGCGGGCGACGTTGTGAACAATAAACGTAGTATGTAAACAGAAACAAGTGTTTATATTGTGAACCTGATCCTGCATCCTTCATCCAGTTAATCGATGTCCTAAATGGAAGAGGATGATATCACTACCTAGCTAAATATGGATCTTTTAAAGAAACATATATTAGACATATACAGAAACAATAAGCACTTGATATCTCCCCAAACTGCACACAAACACAACATACTAACATCCTCTTCTCTCAAAGAGAGGGGAGGTATTACGTCGCGTGAGGGCAGGATCAGGAGCAGGTCAGCAGACAAAGACTTTCTTTTAGAAGCAATGATAATATTTACTTTAAAAACATGCACAAAGTTTGTGACCACGCGGTATGACATGCCGCGCGGCCGCGACGTGGACCTTGCTTTGCCAAAGAGTGGGGACCAACTGCCGGCCATCAGCGTCACCAGCACCGCCGGTGGCAAAACTATGTAACTAGTCCCAATGTGGTCATACTTAAAGGTATGGCAAGCGACAAAAATACGAGACGAAAGATTGTCTATCAAGGTTTTAGGTACCAGTTAGCAAGTGCTACATCGTGCTGATGTCAATACGTTTCTCAAATGCAGCCGTATATAACCCACCGGTTGTGCTCTCCAGCACGTTTCCATAAAATAAAAACATTAATTATCACTCATAGTTTTGTGATTATCGATATAAACTCGTTAACACCGAAACAAGTTACAATGTTAGGGCCTAGGCTTTCAAATAAAACGAAACCTTTTCTGTTTCCTTGGGGAAATGATGTAAAAGGTTTTTTCATGCGCTTTGTAGGTAAAACGCAAATCGATAATGCATCGGTATTGTTCTCTGGGGCTTGCATAATTCAGCCTTTGAATGTAACAAACTGTCACAACGAGCGCACTCTTGTTAGTGGCGGTTGCATGCGAGCTGTCCTACTGGTGTGCAGTCCAGCTCCAGGACATGCAATTGCACTTGTCGCCAACGAAGTACGATGCGGCGCCTGTCTGACGAACGATAAAAAATGCAATGCGAACTATTTTGCAAGCTTAAAAAAGACCTTATTATTAAATTTGAACAGCATAAACATTAGATACTTGAATTCCCCATCGGCTCACATTTTCCGATCTCTCCTTAGTCCTTAACTTATAGTTTATCTTTTGTTTGGAGCATCTTGATGTACGGCTGTGAGACATGCTGCTTATCTGAAAGTGATAAAAAAAGGCCTTTGAGATGTGGTCACACAGAACAATTCTCGGAATTTCCTGGAGAGACCACGTCACGAACAATGAGGCTCTCAGCATAATCAAGGAAGATAGGCACCTATTAAGAACCATCTCAGAGAGGCGAGCCCGATGGATCGGTCATATCATGCGCCACGATGGTCTTCTTTAAGACATTATGGAAGGGATGGTTGAGGGTAGACTGTACTGTAGATTTGCAGCAAGAGTTGTAGCTCTTATGCTGAGTTGAAGAGGACTGCAGAAGATCGAGAGGAGTGGAGATCGAGATGGAAGATTTTGTTGCTGCAAACCAATCCACAGGATTGATACTATGAAGAAGAAGTGGAAATATCCACCATATACACAATTATTTTACTTAGCTATCTGGCTGATCTTGAATGTGTTTCCAGCACAGGTGGTGACTCTTCGACATCTAAAATTGCCACTCTCCTGCTAGAGGCCTCTTATAAATTATATATTAAAACAAATAATTAATTCTCTGACATTCCGTATACACAATATATTAAATATTTAGTGTCTTAGGTCTTAAGACTTAAACAATACAACAGTGTGCATCAAATTCCTGACCTAAAAAGTCTAGGTTTTTCCTTGCCTACTGAATTATCTAATTACCGCATTTACGACTACAGCGGTCATTGGAGTTTTACATGGATTTTGTAGCTTCATATTACGAATACAGCCTTAATCTACTGTTGTAACGGTCAAAATTAGCTGAGTATATTACTGAATTCAAAATCTATTGGATTCCAGTCAAAAAATATGTGAAACAAGTGATATATGCTTACTACCGAAAATGCATCGCGGTCAAATCTTAATCGCAAGCATATCGACCGGGGTACAGAGCAGACTCACGCCAACTCATTTTATAAAATGAAACTTGTTACAATTAACATCCTCCTCTCTCTCACTCAAAAATGTGTTCTTCCGTCGCGTGATGGCATGATGAGGAGTAGGTCAGCAAAACAAAGACTTTTTCAGAAGAACATTGACGATAAAACTTTACAAATTTATGGCGCGACCTAGCAATCGGCCGAGCCACAACACAATATATCTCGCCGAAGGGCTGGGACCGACTGGCGTGATGGGCTCGCCGGCGTTGCGGCTCTCACCCAACGCTCGAGTGGCGATGTATATAACTAACACACCCGTGAGCGGACCTGTTCAAAATGACAATATGGTGGACACATAAATGTATGACAAGCGATCAGAAATAAGAGACGAAAGAATGTATATCGAGGTTTTCGGTACCAGTCAGCATGGCAGTGCTGATGTCAGTATCTTTAAAGTGTACGTTTTATTTTGCGTGTGAATGATATGAAAAGTAATATTATTTATTTTATATTGCCCTACTGACTGCAGTTAACCATTCGCTGCCTCGTGATGGATGCATTTATGGCCAGTCGATAACACATGAGCGCTGCACGAGCGCTGCAATGCTCATAACTAAGTCATGAGACCTTCTGGGAATGGCATCGATCGCGAACAGGCTACGTCCACATCAGGACACTTTGCCAATCTGCGGTAAACCAGTCATTGAACACGCAGGCCTAGGTGTGCAATAATGCAACAGCGATACTTCGTTACTTTATTTCCACAACCCCCTATTTAGAGCAGGTAAGTACTTATTGATATTTCCTAGTGATTGATTGGTTTTCATTTTGAATTCAAAATTATGTAAAATAAGAGTATTTGTGAACTAAACGTGGTAGAATTTGAATATGCAATTATGCTTAACATTACTAGACTAACAGTCATAGAGGTATAATTACCTTTTTTTTATGTAAACGCATGCAGGAGAGCACAACCGGTCAAGACCAGTGCACTCTATGACGCTCAGCCAGGGAGGCTGGACGCTGCATTCGGGAAACGTGTGTTGTGTTCGTGTTTGTGTGTGGGTTGGGGAGATTGCAAGTGTTTATTTATCTGTTTCTTGAAGAGATCCAGATTATAGGAAGGAGGAAACACAGACGCTGGAAGAGCATTCCATAGCTTACCGGTGGCATTAAGGAAGGAACTTTGGAAGCTGCCAGTTCTTGGTCGACATATATTAACCGTGTATGGATGTTCGGCAAGTGTAAGACGAGTTTGTCGGCTGTGAGTGGGTGCAGGAGGAATTAGTTCTTATTTATCTTATAATTATTATCTATTTTATTATTATTCTTATTATTATTATGATTATTTATCTTCTATTAATTAAGTTCCGAAGAGCAGCGACCGTGGTAATAACGGTAGAAAAGACTAAGAGAACCAACCTTACGTCTGTGTTCCATTGATTGTAGATTAGACGTAAGGGTGTCATTGTTTATCAAACGAATTGCTCTTCTTTGAACTGAGTCAATTAAGTTTAGAAGGTATTTTGGGGCTCCAATCCAAAGGTGACTGCCGTATTCAAGGATAGGTCGGATTTGTCCTTTATATAGAAGAAGAAGTTGTTTATCGTTGAAATACCGACGTGATCTATATAATACACCTAGTTTTTTTGGAAGCGAGACCGGCTTTACACTTAATTGACTCGTAATATTTGACATTATTCGATATTGATAATCCAAGCATGTTGATGGAGCTTGCTTTCGGAAGAGAACAACCGTTGAAAGATACAGGATCCATAGCAGTCTTCTTGGTGGAGAAAGTACATGATTGGGTTTTTGAAATGTTGAAGCTGACGAGGTTGAGGTCGCCCCATCGTGAAACCCTTTCAAGAGACATGTTCGTCTTCTTCACCAGAGATTCCCCTAGCAGCAGATAGTTCCGAATGTTTTGGAGGTTTTGGAAGATTTTACTCTCATGGACAGTGCTGTCGTCGGCATAACAGTGAATGTTTGCGCATTGAAGCAAATCATTCACATGCAGAAGGAAAAGTGGGCGACAGCACAGAGCCCTGTGGAACTCCTGAGTTGATTTTATGGCAGGAAGAAGAAAAGCCATCTACGACAGTGATGATGCTTCGATCACTCAAAGTTTTCAATCCAGGAGCACAGGGAGGGAGTTAGTCCATAAGACGGTAATTTATTCACCAGACCGCGATGCCAGACTCTATCGAACGCCTTGGAGATATCCAGGGCAACAGCTTGCGTTTCTCCATAGCATTCGACGGATTTCCCCCAAACATGTGTGACATATGCCAAGAGATCGCCGCACGATCGACTACGGCGGAAGCCATATTGCCGATCGCACAGAAGATCATTCTTCTCTAAGTAGTTTAGAAGTTGGCTGTTAATTAAACGTTCCATCACCTATATATATAATGATGCATTTTAAGAACGGGTGCTTGCGTATAATACTGGGCAGTACCGGCGTTAGTTTTTATCTAGCGTCTCATATTGTTTATATTTAAAAGATCTTAGACAGATTAGTTGCCCTCGGCGCCCTTAGCTTATTCGACACCCTGGGGCACCGACCCACTTCGCCACCCCCTAAAACCGGCACTGATACTGGGGTTATTTATGGTTTAATTCTGTGAGAAATGACTAGGTGAGGAAGCGAATACGGCAGCCTGTCATGCTATAGATAGTCAAAATACGAAGTTGGACCTGATTATGACATTTTTATTGGATGCTACAGTAGAGCATCAACTACAGGTGATATTTTTTCAGCCTCTCAGAAAGGTGTGAGGAACTACATGATAATTTACTTGGCGAAACTCTATTAGGCACACCTGATATAGGATGAGGTGAAGACTATATCAGTTGACATAACTTTGTAGCAGCAGTTTATGGCGACTATATTATCGCGTAATTTTATTTATTAAATTATTAATAGATAATAACAGAAAAAATATTGTTCTGTAAGCATTTAGTGAGTGTATTTGAATGGATAAATGGCTTACATGATAAATTAAATAAGCGGATTTGTCATATTTTTTTAAAACTTTTAAATTATGGAATTTCATCAATAATTATTAATCGAATAAATCAAACGTACCATTGCATCGTCCAGAAGGTAAAGTTATCACATAATAATCAAATTATTAATGTTTATACAAATTGATTACAGTTACGTGACATAACAATTCAAAGTATTATTATAAATTTAATACTATTCTTGCTTGAGTAGTCAGTAAATATTAAGTAAAAAATTGAATATACTTATTTTTTCTACTCGTTTAATCGCCATTTATATAGTGACATCAGCACGATGTAGCCCTTGCTAACTGGTACCGAAAACCTCGATAAACAATCTTTCATCTCTTATTTTTGTCGCTTGCCATACATTTATGTGTCCGCCATATTGGGACTGGTTATATAGTTTTACCACCGACGGCGCTGGTGACCGACCACGGGCCGCGGAAGTCTAAGCGCCGACGAGCACGTCAGTTATGCGTTGTCGACCGAGGAGTTAGCATTACGGCCAGCGGCATGTCATTCCGCATGGCTGGAAGCTTGTAAAGTCTTAAGTAAATATAATCAATGTGCTTCTTAAATAAAGTGTTTGTTTGCTGACCTGCTCCTCATCGGAATAACACCCCTTTTGAGAGAGAGGAGGATGTTAATAGGTATCGAAAAAACGACACAAAACGTTTGCAAATGAATGTTAAAAATAATATAAAAAAACATACATCTTATTCAATGCATAGACATTTGAATGCTTAAATACCATCCAGGGGGGAGGGAGATTAAAAAATCTAAAAAGATGAATGCGTCTAGGGGTTGCCAGCAACAAAAAATGCTGCAGTTGAGCATTATTTTTTTGTCATTTTGCATTTGAAAGGGGTGAATGTGAATTATACAAATGGTGTAATTGACACGTCTTCTTTTGTGGGAATTATGCAAACACGGGAATCTGTTGAATTGAAGCGTGCGTTTGTGTATTATTAAAGACACGCGCATTCTGAATTTAAAATACATATATTTTAAACATATGATTGAAATAATAAAATAGGCAGTTGAATTTCAAAATATGATTAACTTTATTATTTTTAATAATTGCCTTCTTCTTTCTCTAAATATGCTTCCATAGATATGGTATATACGGTGGCCACAAATTGCTACAATTCTGCTGCCATTATTCTTGTCTCGTTTTAAGACATTTTTGCATGTTTAGTCCCTAGATTTGTTAGTATACATAATATGCTTGGCTCACAACGTTCTTCAGAACTGATGAAAGTCTGTAGGCATAAAAATAAGGCAATTTTTATATACGAGGCATATTCCAATGTTTGATAATAAACATTTTTAATGAGACAAAACAATTAGCCCGACGCTCCCTAGACCTGAAACATATGGTCCTGAGTCGAGGCTTAACCCAATACTAGAAACAATATCTTGTCGGTTGTTGTGTTGTTGTAATATAATAAAAAAACTCCATTAACAAGGATACATAATACACTGTTTATCCAATTTAAACGATGTTAAAGCTGATCTTTTTCATTTGAAAATCTCAGATTATGTATTATTTAAGTATTTTATAACAGTAATTAATTATATGTAATGCATTCTCAATCATGGTTTTCTACCTTTTTATTTTGATCGTGTACAAACTTAAAAAAAACTAACCACACTATTTTTCGTTTCAGTTCGAAGTTCCTTGCTATCGATAAAAGTATATATTCCCTTCTATATTCATTTACAAATAAGAAACTCGCCCTAGTTTTTTTAATTTACTTATGCAAAAAAAACGTCCTCCATTTAAGAATGTGTAAATATCTCTTTATGTCTTACATTGTATACAAATAATAATATCCGGTAGAATTATCTAGAACGGATTTCTGTCTCCGGGATTTGTTAGTTGCCATAAGACGATCATATCTAGGTCATATTTACACCTTAATCAAAATATAATTATGTTCAATTTATATTAATCAAAATATTAATTGATTTCGTAAGAAATGTATCAAAACTTTATATTAGTATACTCTAATACCCGCTGCAATAAGAGCTAAGATACCTACAGTCCATCCCAAAGTAAAATTTATCAATTTAATAAAAATAGAAGAAATAAATTTTATTCATACTTGGGTTATAATCCCATTCAATTTAAAAGTATATTGGTTTCTAAAGAAAAATTGTAATAAAATTCGTAAATTATTTATATACGAAAGACTTAAATGCTAAAACTAAGCGCAATTTATTAAAAACAAAAATTTTTTTTAAATAAATATGTTTGCATACCACATATAAAAACAATCGTCCCTTCGACTAGCCTTCCAAAGAAAACATATTAAAAATTATGTTTTCCGTATTCGAAAATTACAAACACATGATGCCTCCAGCTTAAACATAAAAAAATCTCAACGATAAAATAAGCACACAACATGTTAATCTTTAAAATATGTTATTTTTAATGAAAAAAAAACAATTTTATTTTTCAGTACGACTTGTGATTAGTATGTCATTACAAAATCTACATATTCGTAAACCTTTAACGTTAACCCTTCTCTTACTAAATTACACTACATTTCCATTGGATCATTATAATGTATGTATTATACTCATAAGTACATATAATAATTGGTGACTTACATTATTACGAATATGTAAAGCATTTATTTTCATTGATGTTGGATAAACGTGTTTCCTTTACGTGCAGTTGAGTTCTAAATAATCAAATGATAGTCTTGTTATAGCCTCATTACAGTCTTTGCCAATTTCCTTGTCATGAGGTTTCATTGGATGCTGAATTACCTTGAATATTTCAAAAGGCATTGATAGAAGTTCGCTGAAAATACACGATTTGAAAATCTGTTTCATGTATAATAGTTAACTGTGTTTTTTATACATACTCGTATACTTCATAGCCAACATGTGCAAAGTAATCATATTACGAGTACATACTCGTATATCGTTATTTAAGCACTCGATCAATAAGCTTAGATTATAAAAATGATATTATTATTGGGAAAGTAAAAATTTTATGTACTAACAAAATATAAATGGTACTTGGCATGAGTATGTATCATCAAAAATAGAAAACTTGCAGACTAAACTTTGTTTTGTTGTTTTTTTACATTATGTAACCTTTAGATCTCAGTTAAACAAACGAAGCATTGGCAAACGAAGCATTGGCCGACCCCATGCAAGATGGACTGACGACATAAGAAGAATAGCGGGAGTGACCTGGATGCGGAAGGCGGAGGATCGAAGAGGATGGAGACTTATGCGGGAGGCTTACGTTCAACAGTGGACGGATACAGGCTGATGATGATGAGATCTCAATTTTTATTTTTATATTTTTTATGTTAGTTATTATTGTCATACATTTTTTATTATTTATGTTCAATATTTTATTTGTTTCAGTTAATTTCAATTACCTTAGAGCTTGAAATAATTTAATAGTATGTCTTGCCATTCTATAACTAGTACAATATTAAATAGCTTTACAAAACGATTATTAATAATATATGTATTGATAGTTCTATTACTCCATCCACTAAATTAAAAAAAAATCTGGTAATTGTATGTAATAATTAGAATAAATTTTCGTAATAATACCTATACATATTTAGTATATAAATTGCGTCCTACTGATCATTTTTATTTTCTGATGCGGCCCTCCATTCGAAAAAGTTTGCCCAGGCCGGTCTAATATAAACTCGACTTGTTTTTTCGTCTTGGCTAATAAAAGGGTCCGGATTTATTTCACATGTTTTCTTTTGTTGATCCAGGATGGGATTTAAGATTCGGGCATTGTCTGAGGGGTCTCCAGGAAGAGGAAGGGTTTCAAACTCTAACTCCCAGGTTCCTTGCATCGGACTGCGGAACCTCCAAGGGTCCAGGGTCCAACAGGTGCCACATAGTCGGAGAGGGCCGCAATCAATTTTGATTTACTGGGGATCGTCCTCGTGTGTTTACTTAGTAATTCGATTATTTATTGAACCCGAGAAAGATGAAAAAATATTCAAATTCGTGTTCGAATTTATTGAATATTTTCGTCAAATAATTAACGGCTTACATGACGTAGATATCAGCCTTAGATGATGCATTTTGGATAAATACAAGTATTTCAATAAATATATTCGTAACAGCATCAAAAAAAATATCCAGTAGCGTATTATAATATTTGCTGATAAATGTGACTTTTTGAAAAATATTCATACCATGAAATTTACCTCAAATGTGGCATTTTTGGTTAGGAACTACATACTAATTAAATAACGACTTGCAAATAATAATATCATGTGAAATAGTGTTTTTAAATATATTTCTTACTATAATATTATTAGCGGAGCGATGCTCAGTCATAAAGTAAAAATAATAGAAATAATGGCCATAATTCATTTCAGGGACAGTTATTTTTGTATTTTCAAAAGCAAATTTCTAAAAAAATAATACGTTATAGCTATATAAAACACAAGCACTATTTAACTACCTACTCGTATCAATATACAAGTAACGATATGCATACAAATAATAGACAGGTACGAGTATATAGATAGGTATATGGTTTAGGTATATTTTTAACATAGGAAGGCGGTTTTAATTTCCAGCATCTCACAGGAGAGGAAAAAAAACCTAATGTTCGCGTCCCGCGGCTGGCCAACCCTTTCGCGTCTGTCTTTTTTCTATTTTTTTCAAGTTTCATTTTCTTTTTTGTCCTTTTAGTTGTTTTGCCTAGTGCTTGGGAGCTGCACGGCCCTTCATTGCCAGGTACACTGCGACCGACGAGAAGACGAATCAGGCTATTGAAAATATATCAAACAACTCCTTTCTCGGCCTCATAGAATGAAACACCCCATTGTGTAATCAGATGATTTTCCATATATAAACATGACCTGGAACAAGCTGAATCTATGGCAGTTGCACTTGTAAATTAAACTTCGGAGACATAAATCACTAAGAAATCCTCTTTTTCTAATTATAAAAATGCGAGAAAAAATCATTGCATAATTTAACATTTTTTAGAACAGATTTAATCCAATGACTTATCTAGATTTTCGATTGGTTTGATTAAAGTGCAAAAAAACCTATATGTTTCCATAAAATAAAACAATTACAAAATCATATTTTTTATAATTTCATATTTAACCATGTTATTGTAATTGTATAATTTTTTCGAAAAAATATTGAAAGAAAACAACTTCACCTTAAGGTAAAAGTAATAAGTTATTGTGGCTTCATCTCCAAAAATTGGCTTATCCATTAGACTACGCCGCGATTTTTATTACATTTGTTAGTGGATTTTTAGTCAAATAATATTAGGTTGAAGTGCATTTTCCAGTAAACAAATCTATTAACTGTCCCCAAGAATTATCGACTCAAATACTCGTACAACAGATTATATTTTCACTAATATTAAACTGCGACAGTGCTTATACTCGTAAATGGACACCAAGACGCCACTATCCTTCTTTCACATCCTTATCCTCTTTTGTTTGGCAATAATTTCCTGGATCTTTGACATTGTAATTTTTTATTTTATTTACGAGTACATATTTATTTATATAGTACGTATTTACTGTCAAATTTATTTGAAATTCTCTAGTCTTTGAATATGTAATTGTTTGGTGATGTCCAACTGATGATTATTCTTTTATTTAATCTTGTGTTTTTATGTATTTTTTGTGCACACTTCACTAACATTTTTTCTGTTAATAAGTCGCTGTAATATTTTTTATTTTATTATTACACAGAACCGAAGTTCCAAGGTATAAAATAATAAGAAACAGAGCATACATAAATATACAATACATACAAAAAAATTATATATTTAAATATTATAAAAGAAGAAGAAGATGACACGTGTCAAAGATCATAGAGATCTAGGAGAACAATACCATCGACAAAAGAGGAAAAGTATGTAAGAGAAGGATCGAGGTGTGCTGGTAGGCCATTTAGGAGCGCCATTGCCGTTGTACGAAATTGAGTTCTTGAAGCTCCACAAGCATCAACTGGGATCAAAAACAATGGATGGCTACGAGCACGGGTGTACTTATCAGGAACATAGAAGTTAAAACATTCAAGAATCCCAGGGTTGTGAATTGTGTACCGCGAAGAAGAAGGAATGAATGTTTGAGAGCTGGTTATGATGCTGAGATGTGATGTTAAAAAATCGTCTTAATCTCATGACTACTATAGACGTCATCTGCGGAGATGTGGTTACTAAAACTGCGTGACTCTTGTGTAAATCTGGTCGTCCTCGATCGTTTTGATGCGAAGCGGTTTTTTGTTGCGCACCACCCTTTTGGCCGCGCGGACAAAAAAGGGGTCCTCGTCGTGGAATTCGTTTTTTCGCCTTCCACCATCATCACGAAGCACTGCATACTGGCTGACTGCGAGGGAGTGCTCAGGGCGTCCTGTGGACCGAGCACCGACTATTCGTGCAGGACTCACGTGTATCACAGAGACTCTCCATTTATTTTCACTCACGAAACCCTTACCACTTCTTAACAATCAATAAGCGTAGGCTTAGTTTTGAGGAAACTGTAGAACTCAAACAGAGCCTATAAAATAATAAATATTGAAAAAAATACGTGATGAACATGCTAATTTTTAAATATTCTTACGCAATTGATGGTAAGCTATAATATACACTAAATACAGTGATTTTGCTACGTTGTCACGGTATTTGTTTTTTATTCGTCGTGTGGGAACAAAATTCGCTGGCTTGATCTGATTTAATACAGTAAATGAGTAACTTAATTTAGAATGGGCGAACACTGCCTGGAGAAGACACTGAATGCCGGAGAGGAATAGGATCAGACACGTCGGCATTACCAAGCCTGTAACTTACTGTCATGTAGGACTCCAAAAATAATTCTACGCAACACCAATTGTAAAGCGTTAATACGTAATAGATATAATTAATAAATACGTTATATGTGAAAGGTTGGTTCCTATGAAACGTAACTATATTTGGCTTATTTCGTTTGAGTGGAACATATTTTGTGTTCTACGAGTGGTGTAGCTATGTGTTATTTTTTATTGTGCGACTTCACAAGATGGAATTAGAGACCTCCTTTGGGATAGCTACGATGCACCGATCAACATTATTATTGTCATCTTTTAAATTTATAATTTTTATTTAATTTTATTTAAAAAATAATTTATGTTCCCTTATAGAAACATAACAAATTTGAACAACTCAATTAATTTCTGAAGTACAATAAGAATTAATCCTAAAATTAAAAAAATACAATATATACAAATATAGGTACTTATGATTAAGTACTAAGAACAAAGCAATAAAGACAAGCAACAGAAGGTCCCGATGCTCATCAAACAGACGACGCCAACAAATTATTCCTCCTAAAGAAACTCTTGGAGTTCATGTCTGAATTGAGCCTCCCTTACGTGAAATATATCAACATAAGAATTTCAATATATTTTCATTAAAGAAATAAATTTTATCATCAATTTTCTTTGTCATCTCAGCAATAATCATAAAACCATCACTGTCCAGAGCAATATTTTTGTGATTTTCTTTGATTATATATTGTTTCATTCATCAGCAAAATAACATTTCCAAAAAAGCCCCAATCAAATTTACACATCTTCGTTAGAAATGTACCCCAGCACCTTTGTAGATGGCATCCTTGAATTGCTTCTTGCTCACCTGTACAGGCTGTGTGCGTGATCCTAGATCAATTACTTACCTTCAGACCCTCATAGAAAAGGAAAAGAGGCAGCAAGGACTAAAACGCAGTCACTATTAGGGATTGCAAAACAAATATTTAAAAAAACACTACCGGCAATTATCTTAAATTTACAAGGATTGATGTAGTCAATTATTGTTTCGATCAACATCGATCCACCAGAAGAATTTCTTACCTTGACAGCAGTATCGCGATCTATGAAAACTTTTGTAGATCGCGAAACTGCAGTGTTCCATCAAGTGAAACAGTGCTCACTGTGATCCATATTTAAACCAGTTAAGAAATTCTTATCTTTTTAATATTAAAATGGATCTCAAAGTGAATGCTAAAAATATAAATAATAATCACTATGAAGTTCTGCCTGCTTCATGATTCTCAGCTCGTCAGCTCCGCATCCCACAGCTCAACTGAGTACATTATATGCATCGTTGTTAACAATTTTCTAGGATAGCTTTTAAACGTTAAAACATTGAAGAAAAAACAGTTTTATGTACTAACTTTTAAGAATCCAAAGAACACGATTTAAAGTATTTGAAGACACTAATCAAACAAATAAACCTACGCCAGGGGAATATCCTATCAAGTAATTTACGAATACTTATATAACTGTGTGTCTATGTTAAACAAACTAATCTACTGAAGCTTTTTAGTTGAAACATAAAGTTTATTCATAATTATAAAGCCTTATGATTGACATATAAAGGTACGTGTATCATTAAGTTATTACGTGGTTATTTTTCTTCAGCAGACCAAATTTGCATTTAAAACATTCAATGTACCGCTAAAATATATTAATTATCCGGTATGTACAACCCTGGCTTCGATCGCAATCATAATTATGTATGTAGTGACCGCAAGTCTTGACTAAAACGCATGCAGTGTCCTGGCAGGGCGCCCTACGTGATGACTTCATCAATTTATTATTTCGTGTGTTTATTATAGCATTTACAATTATTTATATCGAAGAAGAGTGCAATTATTTTTTACAATCATATTTTAAAATAGATTAGAGTCCTCAAAATGTTACAGGCACTAGTATTAACTTTCCAAGGAAAAAACATTTGTACAGCTTTTGCAATTTATATTTTTCTTCGTAGTACCAATCCGGTGGATTGGTTTGTAGCAACAGAATTTTGCATGTCGATCTCCATTCCTCTCGGAGGAGATGAGAATCGGAATTTATATTAGATATTTTTATATAAACAAGAGAAGCAAGACGATCTCATTTTGGCATTCTTTAAGCTTTGGAGTTAAAAAAATATTTATAATTTAGAAATAAAAAAAATATGACGTTAGCAAATATATTTATATTTTTTTATTAATATTTGTTATCACTAAGTTCATAAAATCTACAATTAATATCATCTATGTACCGGAGAGTTGCTAACAGTAATCTCCCATATTTATGTATGTAGTAACTGTATAGTTTTCCGGCGAGTATGGCTAAGAGGTAAAACGTTTGCTTACTGGTATGTGTTTATTATTAGCCGTGGATTCAATGCCTAATGAAAATGAAAATAAAAATAAAAATAATATTTATTAAATTTCTAAGCCCATTAAATTGGTCCCCGGTTGGTACAACATTGATCACTCACCCGTAAAAATCATAACTTATTAAACAAAATTAGTTATATATTATAATCGTGTTATCAACACTACCACAAAGTGAGTCCCCATTAAATGGATGATGCCAGGCTGTAGTCTAATGACTTTATTCAAATAGCAAGCACCTAGAATGCACAGATATTTGTCTATCGCTGTCTATCGGTATTATTTTGCATATACAGTCGATTCCGCATCATTGGGACACCGTTTAATTAGGATAGCCGCTTATTTGGGACAAATCTCAAAGAACAGAAACCAAACCAAGAAACCAATAGTAAATTTATATGTTTAATTGGGACAACATTCCGCTTTATTGGGACAGGAAATTTTAAGCAATGAAGAAAATCAGGATATGTTGCAAGTTCCTATTATTAACTATGAAGAATTTTCAAAAATAGATAACAATTTACTATGTTACGATGATAATGAAGACTGTGAGGATTCAATTGTAGTGTTATTTCAGGCAGGAAGGAAATGAAGGGAGCCCTACATCCGCACTGAATATCTGTGCTGATTTTATAGAAGTGAAATGTTACAAAAACAAAAGACATCCTACACTTGACTCATTTTCGTATTGATTTAAATTGTATGTACCTACCCATTTATTATTTTAATTTGGATTTTTATTTTCTTAAATGTTTATATTACATATTTGTAATTTATATCATAATTTATATTACCTTTATGTAATTTACAGCTTCCAAGAGTTTATAAAATAAAATTATTGAAATAAAATGCATTGTTTAGTTTTATGTGTGTATTACTGGTTAATTGCCTTAGTTGCCAAAACCAAATAAATGAATTTTAAAAAAAGGTGAAATTTGCTTAATTGGGTCAGCCGCGACAAAATGACCAAGTCCCGATGTGTCCCAATTAAGCGGAATCGACTGTATTTACATTAAAAAAAAGATATTAAAGTAAATGCTTTAGTAAGATTGAAGATGTTAGTATTTTTATTATGAGTAGATTTTTTTACTTTGATATTAAAATACCTAGTTCGCTACGAATTTGGGTTAATTATTAGCGTTGCATGCTATTTTCGTATAAGCTGGTTAACAAGCATATGGCAGACCTTTGGTTCGATGCTGGGGGCGGGTTGTTTTCGCATAGGCTCTCCCACGATGTCCCTTGTGAGAACCAAACCTAAGACCTGCCCTTCCCCACAGAGTTACTTAGCTACTAGCGCATCTCTCAGTTATCTGAGCACCTGCTATGCAGACAATCTTCAAATGACTCTGACAGTGACCAAAATTTCTACATTTTTATAAACAATAAACTGTGTCGGTACATATAAAATAAAATTGGTTAAATCCATTGTGTGTAAAAAAATATTCATTCTCAAAATACTGTTAAAATACTACTAATGATTCAGGATGCTAATGTGAGGAATAAAATACCCATAATTTAACTGCAGAGGGCGCCCTAGATGGGAGTATTTGCAGCAAGTGTTCGAGGACATAAATTGTAGCTCTTATGCTGAGCTGAAGAGGATTGCAGAGGATCGAGAGAAGTGGAGATCAAGATGCAAGATTTTGTTGCTGCAAACCAATCCACCGGATTGATGCTACGAAGAATAATTTAACTATAATATACGAGGGGTGTCCGTAAAAAAAGTTTCCAATTTTTTTTTTTCAATTATAAATAAGTTTATTTGCTTTAAATGTTACATATTTAGAAAACTTAGACTATTTTTCGTATATCGATGAATTTATCTACTTTCAACCAGTACTGTGGCTTTTGGGCTTAGCCGTGTGTAGCAAATTTTCTAACACCAATATTTCGACCGCCATTGCAAGGGTCTTCTTCAGGGTTGACAATTTCACAAAAATCGTCAACTAAGCCCAAAAGCCATAAAACCAAATCTGGACGTGAAAACCTACGAAGTACCATAATATTCTTTTAACCAGTTTCATATCCAATGACACTATTATTGATTAATTCTCATTAAGCTTGTTCGTTTTCCAACAACGATATCACTTATAAGCACGGTTCTTATTCGATCACCGAAGTGAAGCAACATTAGACTCGGACCAAAATATCAATGTTCATCATATAATGTAAATTAATTGTTGTAAGATTAAGCCGACCATTTGGTAAAACTTGTTTTCTTAGTAATATTTTAATTAATAGATCGTGATTTGTATGCTTTTGATAATAAAAAAAAACATTTTTCTTATATATTGTTTACCCTCATTGACTCATAAGTTATAATACGCCATTTTTTTTTTAAATCATGTTACTGAACCGATATTTTTGATAGACGCGTGGAAACCGTAAAATTTGGCCAAATGCCGTTAACGTAATAACTCCTGCTTTTTACGTTATTATTTACCGCTTCGTTGCGCCATTCATCTTCATAAGGGTTAAATTATCCAGTACCAGCGAGGGCTTGCAAACAAAAATAATTTGACTTTGCTAATGAAGAATTGTTTTCTCAAAACTGAAACACCAGATTGCAAGGTAGCATTCAAATATAATAGCTGTAAGCTTATATGCCATTTCTAGTAGATTGGGAAAAACTGTAATAGTCAAAATTTGTTCCTATTAATTGTTTTTCGGTGCTTGATAGATGGATAAGGATAGACGGATAACCTTATCCGTCTATCTCGTTGACTATTCCAATATGGTTACAAAACATTCCATGAAACACAATGCACTATATAAAATAGTCATATATATTCGATATGGTTTCCTTTGATGACAGTATAAACATTCGTCAAAGCTTTACAAGGAAATTATTTAATTCGGGTTAAAGATTCATCTTTCCTAAATCGAGCATGGCATGTTGAAATAACGATTATCATTTGATCACCCAAGTTAAGAAATATTGGACGTGGACCCTACTTGATTATTGACTACTTGCTGTCTACCTCATATCATTGGTTCGGTCGAGCAGCCTCTTGGGATAAAATACTAAAGTCTGCGGAATCTTGGAGCTAATTATCTAATCTTCTCAACAACAACAAACGCCCAAATCGCTGCGTTTTTGGTATTGAAGTGTAAGTAATTATAGATAGTATGTATTCGGCGGAGTTCCCGGTGTAAGTTGGAACTAAGAAATAATAATGGCAGTTTAATTTGGGTGATTATTTGGTTGCAATTTGTGACATTCATATAAAAAAATCACGAAGGGAAACATGGACGTACTCTTGTTTAAAACACAGTTATGTTGCAGATTTTAGAACCTTATAAAAACAACCTTTGAAAAATAAATGTAACTTAATGTGTGATACATAGGCTACTTGTCCTTTGAGATAACTTTGAGAATTAAGTATCTTAGTCGCTTATAAATATTTCTAAGGAGGTACGCATACGGTATGAGAATCGAGAGTTATGATAACCAGGTCTGAATGATGATATCCGGACACTGAGAAAATTCAACCAGAGAGTTAAAGTATAAATTCACGGCGTATTGTCGCGGATATGAGAACCGGTACTTTCAACATGGTATGTGTTGCGGATATGTGACTAGAATACAATTATTGTTGTATACAATATTCTGCATTGTGGATTTATTTATACAATTAACACAATATATTACGAGTATAAGCCAATCTGTTTATAAAATATTTTACTGTGTGAAATGCATGTTTGCCAAAATACTATAGGTACGTATGTTCACCAATATTAAACAGCCTAGCTTCAATGTGATGTTAAGAAAAGACTCATTGATTTATTGACTACTATTTTTTATTATATGATAATTATACTTATATTGAGGGAATATTTCCAATGTAATTAATTAATGCATTACTTCATGCTTAGCTAGTCAGCAAAAATAAATTCAGCATTTTCACAATATTGCGATAGATGTGTGTCTAGATTTTTAATTCTAATCAAACGCAATGTTGTAACACGCATAATATTAGAAAACTTAACAGCGCCGAATGTTTTTTTTTATCAAAATATTAGAGTAATAATTTACGACGATAATGTGTTTACGCACATTGAAGTTTGTATGTAAGTGAGTAAATACATACATTATGCATGTGAATATCAATGCCAGTAAATGCAAAAAACGACCTTTAATTGAATAAAGGGAATTTGGGCACCTTTTTGTGTAACAATGCTAAGAATAATAAGTATACACGTAATGCTCGTGTGCCCAAAACCCATGTAAATGTTAGATTGCAACACCGACGAATATTTACACTGATGGCTCTAGTCTCTTATTGTTATAAACGCACAATTCAGATTTGTTGTTTCTTAATTGGCATTTCTGTTCAACAATTACATGCTGGCAGCTAACTACTGTGCTTTTCTCTTAATTATTTTGTTTATACATACAAGGCTTTTGATTTAATAATGAGCTTATATAATAACAGTTATAACAGAAAATTTTAAATGCATTTTTTTCTTATGATAGAATGATCACATATTGAATTAGTGCAATCTGTTTAAATGCTCGCGAAAATTTAGATGACTGTCTTACTAAATTAAGTATATTTACTAGAATCCAATATAAATGTTAAAATAAATAGTTGAATTCACTGAAATCACTGAAAGTTGGTACAAGTTATTAGTTGTTTGGAGAAGAATTGTAAAACATTAAAAAAATAAAATAAATATCATGTATTTGGGTAAACACTCAGCGATCATTGTATATTTTATTGAGTAAAGTACGTGGTATCCTTGATACTTATATGTATTCGAAATTACAATTACATTTAGCTTGTTATTTTGATCCAACGGATACGAGTTTTCTGACTATTATTCCGAAAAGATATAGGCACTCAAAGACAAAAAATTATATGGAAAATAAACATTCTAACAAGTAAAAGATATGTAACGTAAGCTATTTATTTAATTATATAAACTAGTTAATGATCAATGAGAATATAGAGTAATAATCTACGCATATAATAAAGTATAAGCTTTTAGCTTCAAAGTTTGTTTCTCGTTACGAATCCTACCCCTGTTCTGTAACAGTAGATAACTACGCTTGCATTAAAACAGGACCAAACTATTATTTTATAACTGTTAAATCATATTAAATTACTGTTGTTAGTATGGTTTCCAGAATCATGCTAATTGAGTTAATGTAGTAAACCTTTTTCACACATTTACAGTTCTAGGTTTCATAAAATTACACGACAATACCATTCTAGTTCTTAGGCAAGTGGGGTAGTTATTATACAATATTAATCATGTTTATTTTCACAGTACTAATTTATAGAAACTTTTACGTATTTACTAGCTCTACCAATTATGATTCAGTTCAACTGCAATGGTGATTCTAAATGAGCTACCAGCACACCTCAATCCTTTTATCACATCCTTTTCCAACAGCATATAAATCAAAGTTGTTCTCTTGAACTTTCTAGCTCTTACTTTATAGTCGATATAGTAAAAATATGATTTTTTAACAATATTTTACTTATTTTTTACATATATATTTATTACGTTGCTCACAAAATTGAACTATTTTTAAACAAAACTCCAAAATTATATATATTTAATTGATTAATAATGCAACATCAAAAAATTTAATATGTTCTACATTTTTTTTAAGGCTGAAAGCGTTTCGTATCGTGTCAGAAACAAACTTAAAGTAATTAAAAACATATCAACACTTACATTGAAAAAATGATATTTATATATGCATGTTTTTCTTTACATGTCTTTATAAACATCTAATCATTCTTCCTTGCGAATTAATTGATTTGTTCTCATAGCAAAATTCTTGAATTTTCTTTTAAAAAATAATTTCCCAGTACTGTCCTTGAAATGCGTCTATACACTCGTATTTGTGCGTATCTTGTAAGCAGGCTTCAGGCGCAGGTATATTGTAGGTTGGCTACTTTTGTCAGCGCTAGTTTCATTAAAATAATGCAAGCGCCGAATTTCACCTTTACTTTGGTGGCAAATTACGGGGGAGGTCGCCACGAAGCCGAGGGTCGCGGGATCGATAGCTGCGCCTGATAAAACCACACTGCAGGTGAGTGACTTAAGCAAGAGGGTTGCTATTATTTGGATAATCGTTTACCCGAATTCATGAAAATGCGAGCTTAAAAAACTCACCCGAATCCAGAATGACATGATGCGACAAAGAACCAAAATTGTATGAAATAATTGACATAATTAGACTTGTTTTGTAGATAATAATTGATAAATCCACACTGCATGTGTGTAATTTTAATTTGAGTAATGTTTTTTTTTTAGATAATTATTAACTCGAATTCCTGTAAATATGGAGGTTTAAAAATGTATGCGAATCCATAGTGACATGATGCAACAAAAAACCTAATTTCTAGCATAATTGCATGTGATAATTGGCTTTAGAACGTCAGGTTTAATTATTTAGTGTCTTATAAAATTCCCAAAATATGTTCCCACCATAGCATTTTTTTGGCTACTAAACAATGAAATTGTTAAATTGTTGCACGTAATTATCATTTTCATGTTTTATTTCCATTAATTCAAATTTACTTGATATAAAAGGTTGATCCCTATTCTAACGTTGCTCTTTTTAGCTAAAATTTGTTACGAACTCTGAACTAAGTTTGCTATAGACGCCACACATTGAACAGTTAAAAAAAAAGTTGTTTAGGCACATTAAATGAACACTTTTGCTCTTGCTATAGTTCAATATTCGTTTGGTCTAAATGGATACTAAGATATGGCTTAAAGATTATAATTACTGTATTCTCTAACTAGGATTAAACTATCGCAAGATTACATAAACTAAAATTACTATACCAATCACCGGTCTCTCGTCATCGTGGAAGATATGATACAAGTAATAACGACATTTGATGGAATTATACAGATTCTTTATCAAGAGTACGATATGGATTTAGTGGATGTTAAGGTTACCTGATTATTGTGACGAACATATGATCTAAATCGGGAATATTTAAGGGAGGTACAGAGAAGACCAGACATGGATAAGATTAATAATGCTTAAATTCTCAATTATATGCTACGACAACTACGAGTAGAAATAAAAGTACATAAAGTGCTAAAATAATTATACTAGAATAAAAAAGGCTTTAAAATATTTTTTGAACATCAGCAATACTAAGAGATTGTTCTCCGAAATGACATTATTCTTGAATAACTCCTGAAAATCAGATGTAAAATAACTTTAATCGCCAAATAACTTTTTTTTTTTGAAAATGGGGCGCAAAACATCGAGTGTAGCTTCGGCTGTATGGCATGTAGCGCCGTCCTATTGAAACCAAATGTTGCCAATATCCTCTTCTTCAATTTTTGCGAACAAAAATGGCCCGATAACGATCGCCATTGACTGTAACGGCCACTCCTTGCTCATTTTTGAAGAAAAATGGCCTGATTTTAAAAGTAATGTCGCAATATTTTCCAGCGTTGTTCAAGCATATACACAACCATATTCGTTTAGAGGAAGGATAAAACTAATTATCTGTCAAATCAGACATGAGCTTAGTGTTACCACTCACGAAATAAGCACTAGTTGAAAAAAAACGTTAAATGGCGGACCCTTTATTTGATGAATATTCTGTGGTTGCAAATTTGCAATATGTTATTATTAACTATGTCTGATGGTTAAAATTACAATTACCATCTTCAAGCAATGATCAAACATACATACATTACATATTAGTCATCATGATAATCGCATTATTGAATTCATTAAAACGAAAGGAGTCAGTCGATGTTAAAAAAATATGGTCGCTGCTTTTTATGACAGAATTGAATAATAAATTCTCCAACGTGCGTTTTTATTTTGGGGTATTGTGTATAATTTTGGTCTGACGCACACTTGCGCACTTTAACACATTGATGCACATTGCACACACATGCGTGAAAAGTTTTCAGAGTGTGGGTGAGAGTCCAGCGGTTCGAGCTAGGTATTCTAGGCAGGTGTTTAGAACTAAGAAATTCATTATAATTCTATTTACGAGTATTATAAAGTTGTAACAAATTTACGAAATCAACCTTTTGTAGTTTACAAGAGCATTTAGAGACCAGTAAAATAATCGTGATGGTTTTTTCCAGTTAATAATTAATTAGAAAAATACATTTACATGAATACTATCCCCGAATTCGAATTAATATAAATATAAAGTTATCGTTTACTAGTAAAAAATTTAAGAACGTAAATTTTTGGATGAATGACATTAATATGAAACTGCAAGATAGTCTTGTAGTTTTGCTTGAAATGAAAGCTAAAATTAAAAATTATACAAAATTATCTATCGATAAGCACTAAAATGGCAAAAACATTATATTCACAACTCTGGAAATCAGGATTAGGAAAGAAGTAAGTAAAATATTTTTTAAAAGAAAACTTGTTAGTTTCAACTTTAGTATATGGACTTTAAAAGAGTCTTAAAATCAAATTACTCCAAGAAAAACTGATTATAAATCATATTTAATTGATTATTCGCGAAATATAATTGTGGGGTTTTGGGAAAGAGTAAAAGAATGTAAATAAACGCTGGTTTAAAGATCACAATAAACACAACAATCAATAATTAATATTATAATAATACAAGTCAGCTAAGAAAATACGTTGGAAAAACTGCTGGCCACAACAAGGGAAATGTTATTAAATTAAAGGGCTTTACCTTGAGACAAATGATGGAACAAGCCACAGTCGTCTTAAATTAATATATTGATTTGATATTTTTATTACAGTATATAGTCACATTCCAAAATACAAATCTACCTCCCTTTTATTACGCCTGTTGTTATTTATGTTTAATGCAAAAAAAAAAACAAATCAAGTGAATAATATATTTATCGATCTATAAATAAAGAAAGATGAACTCATGCTGGAGCTTTGTGGCGGCGGTTCGTGAATGCCATATATTTTGTGATCATAACAGAATAACAAGAAGAAACTTTTCCTGTAAGCTCAAGTATGCTTACTCCCTCGATTGATAGTGGTCCAACAGTTCTCGGCTCCTGTCGTAGACTCGCGAGTTTGACTCTTGTGTTTACAAAGTGCGTTCCCGGCACATGGACGCGCGTCCACGTGCACACACGACGTGTGCACGTGCACGCACACGAACACGCACCCACACTGGCGGGTTGGGGCGCGAGGTTGTTACCCCGGCCGCATCTCCAAGGCCACGCCGCCGCGCCCGCAGGACCGAGGGAACCGCCGCCATGTTTTATTCAAATTTTTATCCGGGACGCGGGAACCACGACAAAATGGCGACCGCCAATAAACAAGCGAAAAACATTCCAAATAATTTAAATGTATATACAGTCGATTCCGATTAATTGGGACACCGCTTAATTGGGACAGCCGCTTATTTGGGACAAATCTCAAAGAACAGAAACCAAACCAAGAAACCAATAGTAAATTTATATGTCTAATTGGGACAAAATTCCGCTTGATTGGGACATTAAATTTAAGATCACAGCACATATTATGTTACACATATTCTCAAGAAAAAATATGTACAAAATAGTTAACAATTTTCCATGTTACGATGATAATAAAGACTGAGGATTCAATTGTAGAAGGTATTAAATCAAAATATGAAAAATTAGACGAAGATGACGATGATGATCGATGAAATCTACAGCATATATCATCTACAATCACATTTCTCTCGTCAATATCGGAGAAAAATAAACAGCAGACGCTGAGATTCGAACCGCGAACTTTGCACTTTTGTTCTATTTTATACACAGCGCTAGTCCATTGACCATTTGCCTCCATCTTAAATGCATATATAATATTATTTTATGAATTTGAGCGTTGACATTTTGTAAGAACGTTAAAGTAGGTTACGTTAAATTAAAACTGCGAGATGACTAATACATTTGTTAACGACAAATCATTCTCCATAAATACCTGTTACAAGGAGCTTACAAGTGTAAAAACCGAATGAGCAATGCGATTAAGGATTTGCCATCTATGGTATAGTTTCAATTGTATTAAACGTTTTAAATAAATTTTATAATAAATGAAATAATGACAATATATACACTTCAAGCAAGCTCCAGCTTGTATTTATAGTTTTAGAACTGAAGAAGATCACTAAGATTTCCATCGACAAAATGAGTGGGAAAAAGCGGTGAGTTTGGCTTACTACTTCAAGAAAATTATCTAATCAATTAATTCAAAGTTATATTTGTGATATTGATGATTTAGTAAACATATTAAAAATGTTACTTTCAACAAAATATGGTTATGACTAAAAGTTCTTACATTAGCTATTTTATTAATCTTACATATAAGGAATCGTAAAAACGAAATGCAATTTTCTCCACCACATGTAAACTCTATGGAATTTGAGTGGAGGGGGTCAAAATTTAAAATAAAATTAAATAATGTAAGAATATTTTAAATAAAGGGAAAATGTGTAATTAATGACTACAAAGTTGAAAAAATGTTAAGAGACAAATCTTGAAATTATAAATCTATATATTTTTTTGTTAATGCTATATACTCGTATATGACAACACATAGCTGCATAATTGGAACATTTTTTAAATTAAATTGCTAATCATAAGGGAGCGCGAATTACTAGTATCACCGTTGCATAATAATTCAAATGTCACCTATTGTTTCAATAGATTTGTTCCAAGCTAAAACATGTTCTTTAGAAGTTTGATTTAGGCACTTAAATAGGTATTGTATGTAAGTAAATAATAACTATTTTCAGCCGCATTTCTATTCGCCGTAATGGCTCTTCGATTCGTATCTCCAAGAAGTTATTATAACCAGCCTGCCGGGTACCAATCCAGTAAAAGTTTGATAGTCGTTACAGAACCTGAATCAACCAATCTAGACTAATTTAAGCTCCACTTGATCAACATTATACACACAGTAGGCTCCAAACAATAGGTCAGTATTACAATCACAATTGTATGTTACAGCTTCATCAAATGATTATTATCTGAGAGGTGCGGATTATAATTTGAAGTTCATTTGGATTGATTTAATTTACGATGAATATGTAACTTTTTGAGATGATACACAAATCATAAAAAATAAATAACGGATGCAGTTTGAATTAATTCTAAATTTTCCTGAGTGGAAGACCTTTTAGAATTATTTACAATAATTAATATTATTGTCTAGGGGGGTTGAGTATCAAAAAATTACGATGAGAAACTGTTATAACATTGGTACAATAAATGTATGATTTTTCATAATGAATTGTTTCCTAAGAATAAGATCAAAATTCAGTAATTACTAAAAAAACATTTACAGAACGAAATGGGTATTTTTCGGGTGTATCCTAATTTATTATTATTTAAATTTCAGTATATGTGCCCATGATTATGAAAGTGCTGTAAGTCATGTTTTATTCGTTCTGAGATATTTAAAGGTTTGTGTTTTGCTGTTGGTTGAAAACCAATAAAAGTGACAACTTCATGTTGCATAAAATGCCGTATTTAGATTTTTTAAATTAATGTTGGATAAAGATTATATTAATGCACAACATTGGGAACTGAAATAAATGAATAACTCGATTTTTACAATTTCTTGACTTACGCCACTTTCATAATTATGGGCGCATATATCACGTTGAGATCCATTTGAAATGAACAGATTTGAGTGAGTTGTGACAACGTAATCGTATTTTTGATTTTCCGTGATGAATATTATAACTCCTGCACGCGCTTTCACAAAATAAAGCTTTCTTGGCGTCCGGTTGGTAAGCATGAATCCAGGTAGGTGATAGTCAAAGGTGGCCCATCTATGTGCGTGGTCAAATCGTTTTATAAGCCCTAAGAACCTGTTTTGTATCAAAATTCAAACTTGGCGTGCCCTCGATATCTGGCCTCGAAAAGATCGTTACTAAATGTTCTCGCTTCTTCCACTAGAAATGCAGGTAACAATGTTAAAGTTACTGATTCACTACTTCTAATAATTAAAATTAAGTATTATATTAACGCCAAAACGTAATCAATGAGTACATATTAGGTACTTGGGATAAAACTATAAGAATTATTATATATTGTCATACAACTTATAAGCAATGAAAAAAAAACATAACTTAGATAATGCTTATCTATACAATTGTATTTTAAAATGGTTAGACTTTCGCCAAAATGAAATGTCTGTGATTTTAAAAATTCATAATTTTCTAAATGCCATACGCACTTTAGTAAAAATACAATATTATATTGTGGATGCTTAAAATATACCCTTTTATTTATATGTCTACGATTATGTAAAATAAGGTAAACTTTCTTTAACCTATTTTTATCATTAGCCATCTTTCCTTCACTCCTTTCTTGACAGGTATACGTTTTTTGCTCTAAAAATGGTAGCTAAAATCTAAAAAACACAAAATGGCCTGGCCTTCAATAAGAGGCGAAAATATTCGAATCCTTTCTTGTTGTTTTTTTATATATTTTTTATGGCTAACGAACTTTTCAATTCAAATGTCCTGAAACCGGCCGGGTCGAGCTCGGATAGCCTTGGAAAGGATAAAAAAAAACATAATCGGCCCTTTAGGGGGTGAAAAGCTTCTTGGCGTACGGTGTGTCAAATAAATTGATTTCTTTGATCGCAAACTAAACAAAAATAACGAAAATCATGTGATTTTTATAAACACCACAAAAAATAACGTAACTGTTTCAAAAAAACAAAATATAAGTTCTAGAATATTATCTTTGCTTACAGGATATTCCATAATATAAATCAGACAAACCACTACATAGGACATACTATATGAGCTTATCAAGCAATCGTTAATTAGTAAATAACTAAGTGAAATATTTGTTTGTTTATCATTAACTTAATTTTAAAAGTTGTAATAAATGTCATAGATTTTTTTTAAGCTTACTGTTAATCCTAAAATTGTATAATAACGCAAATAGGATGAGGTTTTCTAACTGGATTTATTTTCCAATTTAAATTTGAATAAAATCATAGCAGATTTCGGAAACATTGTCTTATTCGTTTATATTTTAAATATAACCCATATCGGAGCGTAAGAAGATATGGCACATTTTTTGTCTTTATAAATATACAAAAAATGTATCTGAAGCGTCAACGAAATTTGTTGGGTCGTGGAAGAGGTGCGCATAAAATGTTACTTTTGTTACATTGTCATGTAAAGCGAAATGCGACCCTCACCTTGGTTAGGATAGGGAGCGCACAGGTGCTTAGGGCAGGGCTGACAAAAATATTACATCCCTTATATATTTTCTATCCTATGAAAAGGTTTGATGTTATTAATACTAAGTTCTTCCCATAACAAAGTTCTAACTTAAGTATTTCGTTAATTAATTCCGAAAAATTGATAATTTTAATAAATGGGTAAAAAAATTACCAAACAAAAATCATAAGGGCACTAAAAAGCCGATATGTATGAAACCACTTTGTAAGTCAAGATAGTATTTATTCAATAAGTAAAACTAACATAGGTAGTGAGCCCAAGTAGGAAAGTATCAAACAAGGTTTTGGCCCCCCAGTGGACTCTGGTCGGTTAAACACTACGAGGATATTTGTGTAGTTGTTTTATAAATGTAGAAAATAAGGGAGTTGTAAGTGATTACAAGTTGTAATATATAGCCAGATATTTTGATTGTATGAGGGAGGAACTTAAATAATGGAGCATACTAATCACTTTTATATATGTGTATTATTGTTGTAATAAACAAGTGTTCAAATATAATGGAAAATATTATAAATATTTGAATTAATGTGTGAAGTATCGACGAATGAACCATAAGCAAATTTGTTATAGACGAAGTTGGTTAAAATCGATGATTGATGAAAAGGGGTTCTGTGATTACATAAAAACGATAATATTTAAGTCATGTTGTGCAAAATTATTATTTTTTAATAAAGTTTACAAAGTATTTTCTTAAATAAACATACATTACAATAAGGTACAGGTTTATTTTCCCAAATTATGTTTTTTTTTTATTTTCCCTTGGCAACCCTACCGGGGACTCCCCTCTGACTGGCCGCTGTCTGCAGAACCTGCGCTTCTCGGAATTTGAAAAGTAAACTGAAATAATATTGTTGCTGTCAATAAAAAATGGCGGCGGGGGTAGCGGAAGAAAGCAACGTTTCCATCTCCAAACAAAAAAAATATTCAGCGTCTGAAAAGACGCGATCTCCACATATAAATAAATACCCACCAAACTATAAATGCGGGTCGGTATATGTATTATGTGACATTCCGTGGCCTGGATCGTATAATGCCTTTTGAGAGGCAAAAAGGCGTAAAAAAATATTTTTATGTTTTTTGAGATTTGTCTGGCTAGAATATTGTGACTATTTGTATTATCTATAATGCATTGTTGCATACCGGGTTCACCTAGTTTTTATATCAACGAAATTGGTAAAAAATGCGATTCAAACAAATGCACGCAGCCGATCTACAACGCAAGGCATTCAATATCATATAATTAAAATAACAAAAGGATATTTTAATTATATTTTTATTTGGTTTGTATTATCTATAATGCATTGTTGCATACCAACCATCCCCTCCACAATGTGAAGAAGACCATCGTGGCGCATGATGTGACTCTAGTTTTTATATCATTAACCTGAAATTGTTGTGACGTGGTAAAAAATGCGATTCAACAAATGTTTTATCACTCTAATTTAAATAATGTCACAGTAACCACCCTAAAGTAATATTCTTTGACAACGCAAGAAAGGAAGTAGTATCCTACTGAATATCATATAATTAAAATAAGCATTGATATGTTAATTTTCTGCTGCTCATTGCGTATCACATTATATTTATGATTATTCAATGTAGCGTCACTGGTGAGTTCATCTTCAGTTTCATAATCAGAGCAATGTCATATTATATTTATGATTATTCAATGTATAGGACAATAATATAGCCCAAACTGAGACAAAAAACGGAAATAATAATTGAAAAGCTATGGGCTGTATAGGTATTGATAACATAGATAATTGATTTATCTTCGTAAAAACACGTAAGAAACGCAGAAATTCTAAGCTGAATCTAATCTAATGACATTGGCGAATCAACACTTCACTTAACGAGCTCAGCTTTGCTGAAATTAACATGTGTCATAAAATACACGGCTTAGTTTTTTTAACGGAAAAAATATTGATATACGTTTAGGAAAACCTTACATTTTTTTAAACTGATATCTCGTTGATAAAATGTATTTATGTTGCATGAAAATGTAACTATATAAACTACACAAATATATTATTAGTAACTAAATCTACTGAGATTTTTTTCTGTTTCATAAATTATTGCACTTATTTTAATGTTTTTTAAAGTTTTAGAAACCACCTTAATATTTTCTAATAAATTAATAAGACGGATACCACGGCTCGTTTTTTATTATTGAAAATTAGAAAATATCAAGGGAAACAATAATTCTTGTCACGTTGCTCAGTTTCGAGTGACTCCAAGTGAATAAAAATGCATTTTGGTTTAGTGACATCTATGATTTTATTTTCATACTATTATACTTTTAGTATAATTCTTTGCTAAACAATATAACAATGGATACAAATTTTATCTACCAAATGTATATCAAATCTATAGATTTGCCGCACCATTTTTTTACGTAAAAATAATAAGACATATTAAATCAAACTGTTATTTAACAAATCTAATATTAGTAAATAATATTGAGATGCTAATTAGGCTTTTAAAAATAGAACATGGAACCAATTAAGATTGCATCAAATTAAATATTTATTTCGTTTATTATTGCCATTGGTGTGCAAATGAAAAAATAACATTTTACAAAACATTTCAATAAGTTATACATAAAATAATTTAATAATAAATTTCCAGTAAAAAATCAATATGGAGGAATACTTTAAAATAACTACGAGTTAACAAAAATATATAAATACATGATTAAAAAATGATTTTAAATACCTATAAAGCCCAAGTTTATTTTATATATCATTGATAATATGTATACATTTGACGAAAATTCTCATACTTTTTAGATTACTCCAACAGTCTTTTCGGAAATGCTAGAGCCCCATTGTGAGTGAACATCAATTGAATGATATAATAAATAAAACCTTTCTTTACGGTACCTGTGTGATTTTTTATCTCATGGGAAAAATAGAGATCACAAAAATAATATTGGCTGCACGTAAAATTGAATGAATGCAGAAAGAAATTCAATCTTTGTTGAAACATGGAAATATAGGAATGTCTTATAAGAAATTGCCCATATGTAGATACTCAGAAATATTACTATTACACAAAGTATTTTTTTTCCATGAATACTTGCTTCCATTTGTATGAATATTGGCTTCAGATGATTGCACCAGCCATTGTATGTTTTTTCTTAAACGATTTTTACAACCGTCTTTTACACGATTAGTATAAAATGGCAAAACTACGATCATATTCGTTTGTTTTCACCGAACCCCGTATTTTTTTTAATAACGTTTATATATTAAAAGATAAACTGATAAACATAATTACTCTGAAGAGATATTTTCGAACCACGATCTCCTTTACCAATCTAATTATTTCGGTTGAAATGTGCCGCAGGTTTTTTTTGATAATTTGGTGGTTTGAGACTTATGAGAGATCAAGTATTAATGAGCGTCGGACTAATCATCTAAGCGCCTAATGAATTCTGATTAGAAAAACGATCGAATATGCTCTCGATATCTAAATCTGTCTTTTTTGGAGGCTATCGGGAATAATACATAGTACATACTCGGTGGAGGTCCAAACACTAAGATGATTTGAGACGAGGCACGTAACATTGCAGCTGGCAGAACTTTATGGTTGAAATTTGAGTCGACTATATGCTCCAGTTAGGATGCATATATGGAATAACAAATATGTTTTTTTTAAGGATCTGATATTGAAGAAAGAATGAAGAAAACAATTTTGCATCAAGGAATGATTAGATTAAGGCGTTTCCTTTTTAATGCTTTCTTAAATTTGTACCATTTGGCCAAAATTTACTCATTCCAAGCAACGGGTTCCTCGATTTTTTTGCCATCCACCCTTAACGGTAAAGGGCTGAATTATGGCGAGGACCCCAATTCGACCGTTCGCCAGATATCATTTATTATCCCTTTGTTGATTGCCAAAATGGCCTCTCCACACGATCATGTCAGAGACAAGTGAGCCATAAATTAAAAAAAACATTCCAATAAGTTTTAACACGGATGTAGTATTTTCAAATCAAAAAGGCATCAATTAACAACACATTTAAGTATATAATTAGATAATTAAAGAAAATATAGACAACTTTATCACAAATCTTTTAAGTTATGTTATATGTATGACATTAATTAATTCATACAAAAGTCTTGAATCCTGACTATAATTTGTGCTCTCCTATTACATCTAGAAAACAAGTCCCAGCCAGATAATCCACCTACGTATTTGAACGGCTGTGTGATGTAGCGAAGTTAGTTCTATTACCTCATACCGCAATTTCTATTAAAATCAAATATATCCCTAATATTGGTGTGTTTTTAAGACGTTGTGAACGAGGATTTTATTTTTTTCAAGCAGCAACCCAAAAATTAATATCACTAAGCATGTTTTTAAAGTCATAATTATTATTTATATTGAACGGAAATCGATTATTTCTACAACAATGATTATTTCTTATTATTTATGACTACGTAATATTGGATTTAATTTTAACACAACTTAAGTTACTGCGCTTTTCTTTCGATAAAAATACTATGCTGTATCAAAATCATTTCTGAGAGCAACAACAGTATTAAATGTGGGTAGCCTATAATCAGTGCGATTTTACAAATACATATAGATACTAATAATATACCTCATGTGGGTAAGAAAAACAAAATTTTTGTTCGGAAATTTACGTGTTTTCTGCTGTTTACAATTATTGATATCATACTAAATATCTACATTTAAGAACCTCAGTAATAAAAAAATTTGCAACTTTGAATTATACACTTCAACTTGCACAATATATTATGTTATAGGCTACGCAAAAATCGATGAAGAAGAATATTATTTTATTAAACAATACTAGATTAAATATGAAAGAAAAATATTTCATATAATCATATATATACAATAATGTAAATAAAATCTATCTTAAACTTTATAGTTATAGTCCATCCAAAATAGGAAGAACCCTATGACACATTTATTGCCCCTTGTAAAAGGGATGGGGCAAAAATATTTATTTTTAGGTCGATTTTTTTCTTCTTCTTTGAAAAAAATCGAATTTGAATTCGAAGTGAATCGTATATAAACATCTCTATTTCCGCATGGCGGCTTCATGGCGGATCAGTACAAATGTTTGACTTTCAGTAGCGTGTTGTTCTTCGATCGATTCGTGTTTTTTGTTGTTGTAATTATTATATTTATTGTTAGTATTGTTAAAGTTGTTTAATTGAATCATATTTTTGTGTTTTTACAATGCCGAAGAGACAGAAAAAAACTGTTCTCAGGAGTGAATCACGTGAATTTGTCGTACGCTTGCGAGATTATTTTCATCAAGAAAAACAAAATGGTGGACCATTGCTGTCTGTTGAAAACATTCGAGATCGGGTCGCGGATTCCCTAGGAATCAGTAAATCTACAGTGTCTCGGATCACAGAGGAGAAATACGGTGAATCTTCATTAGAAGAGAAAAATTATTAACACCAAATAAGAAACGACAGAAGAAATGCTCAATAACAAAACCCGATAGCTTTGATTTGGCAGCAATTAGGAATCACGTATGCATACTATGACCGCAACGAAATACCAACACTTCTTAAACTGGTAGGTTCTCTAAAGTCAGTCGGATTATATCAAGGCAGTGCGACGTCTCTTAGTAAGGTATTGAAAACATTGGCTTCAAATATAAAAATGTGAAAAAGAAAGTTTATAATGGAGCGCACGGATATTTCCCTGAAAAGATGCGATTTTTGAGGCAAATGAAGAGCATTAGGAATTGGGAGAAAGTCGTTTTTCTTGACGAAACTTGGCTCAATGCTAATCATACTGTTGGTAAAATATGGACCGACGATACGGCTAAATCCAGGACGAAAACTCCTGAAGGAAAAGGCCAGCGCCTCATTATTTGTCATGCCGGAACATCAAAAGGTTTTGTGCCCAATTGTCTTCTGGCGTTTAAGTCAGTTAAAACGACAGAATATCACGAAGAGATGAATTTTGATAATTTCAGACAATGGTTTATGACCTTATTGTCAAATTTACATGAGCCTCACGCCATAGTAATGGACAACGCTTCGTACCATTCTGTCCAAATCAACAAAGCTCCTACTACGGCAAACAATAAAAATGAAATTATAAGTTGGCTTCTGTGACAAAGGAGTGCCAAGTAATGAGGCAATGTTAAAAAATGAGCTGCTCCGATTGGTTAATTTGTATAAACCTCCAACACCAACATATGTATTGGACGAACTGGCCAAAACAAAAGGCCACACGGTAATTAGATTACCGCCATACCATTTCCAATATAATGTTATTGAAATGATATGGGCTCAAATAAAAGGTATATTAATATAATTTATCACTTCTACCTCACGCCATTTTAATCATTATTTATGTAATGAATATCCTTTTTACATTTAGGTTATGCGGCTAGAAATAACACGTCTCCACCATTCACAGCGAACAAGATGTTGACTCTATTGAACGAGGCATGTGACAATGTCACGGCAGAAGATTGGAAAAAGTGGTGGACAAAACAAAAAGAGAATATTATGCAGATTGGGATCGTGATGTACGCTTTGACAATTTAAGTGAACAGAACCTGATTATAAATGTGTGTGAAAGTTGTAGTTCTGATTCCGATAGTGACGAAGACAATTTAGAATGTACTGCTTTATCGGATTCCGACTAAAATATGTGTTTTTAAGGTTATGTGCTAATATTTATCTCTACACTTGCTTTTCTTCATAATTTTCATATTACTAATATTATTATTTATAGTTTGTTTTACATGTCTCTTAAAACCTGTTAATATTCACTTATAATTGATAATAATTCTAATATTTAATTTTAGTAGGTATTTACAAAACAATCGAAAATACGATTATTTATACCCCAACACTGGTTTTCGCAGTAATGTGACATGGCCTTCTTCGTGCGTCAGATATTATAGTATTATAGTTACAAATTGCCGTATTTTTTTCTAATTTGTAACAATATGCATATATTTTTTATTATTTTGTTTTTATTGTGATATATTTACCTAAATAACTTATTATATATAAGAAGAGAGACTTTTGTTTATGTTGATAAAATTAATATAGGTAGCGAACGTTTTTACAACGTTATATCGGACGATATTTAGCACAGGGCAATAAATGTGTCATAGGGTTCTTCCTATTTTGGATGGACTATAGCACGAAAATTTCAAATCCACCAGCTGAAAATATTTTTTTATTGTTTTAAATTGTTTCGTTGTCCTTATAAATTAAAAAATATACAAATATCAATACAACGATTATTGGTAATGCAAAGTGCATTTGTTTCTATTAGATGCATGGGTAATATAATACATATGGAGAAATTACAATGTAGGGTAGGTAAATGGCGGAGTAATTGCAGGGTGTGGTAGTTATAAGGTAAATTAGTGAATTTCTAAGTAGTTGCAAAGAAGTGTATTTTCAATACGAATGTTTGAATAGTTTCAAAGTGGGGTAGTGGCATGACGTGGTGTTGAATGGCGCGATAATTACAAATAGCGATAGCTAAAAAGTCTTATTTTTCTTATTCAAATAATTACATTTAAAAAAGCCTATCAGATGAGTTGAACCCGACGAAAATATTTTATGACCCTAAACAGAGCGGCTAAGAGCTGCGCGTGGAAAATATGTATAGAGACTGTGGGAGTGTAGAAATTAAGATTGCCAGTGCTCATGTATCTACTCTTAGATATTTTTCACCATTCAGTGAAAATAATACTTTTAAGTAGGTATATTATAATATTGTAAATAAAATAAGTTTTTACTCTAAATTCCACAGTTTTATTTAGGTCGACTGTTTTGGCTTTTGGAAAAAAAAATCAAGGGCCTTCTCGATGAAGCCAAAACATGTAAAAATTAAATTTGAATTATTAAATTCTTCCAAAAATTATCAAAATAAAAAAAATGAGCAAAAAAGAGCAGATTTATGAAATACGAAAAAAAAAATTTCCTCTTATCACTGACCAGTTGGCCACATTTTTTCATTTAAATAAATTGTATTTTACCAAAAAAAACCGCAAGTCCCGTCTCTTTTTTTGTAATAAAGCTCACTTGTATTTTTTATACTAGCAACCCAATGTTGAACTTTAGTTGAATGACAATTGAGGATAACAACAAAACTGCGACCGGTTTTTAACTTGCACTAGTCCACATACAAAATGAGCGATAATAAGGTAACACTAACCAATGTCAAATACGAATCAAAAGTATTTTCAATTCATATTTATGAAATGATTTAATTTTCAACGTCACTTAAACTACATAACCTAAAAATGTTGTTCGTAAAGTTTAAATTAATTATAGGAAGTATGTACCTGCGAGTGGCTTCCAATTGACCTTAATATTTATTGTCTGGGATAGCATTTCTGAAACTATTAGTGATTTTATGGAAGGAAATGACAAAGCCATGTTTCCTGCCTACACATATAAAAATGCAGTAAATTTATATTAATCTGAAACACTTTTAATACAAGAGAGATAATAAACTTGGTAATACATAATTGTGGTGTATCAAGCTTTAAAATGATTTTCAAAATCAATACGTGCCTCTTGAAATCAAAATACTATATATCATGTGGATAATGGCCTTTAAAGTCATATCTTATAGTCAGATTTATTATTACACTAATAGAAATACCATTCTTAAAACCTTTCATGGCATTTATGACAGTAGTAAAGCTTAACACTGTCATTACGGCTCGGTTTGAATACAAATTATACTGTCAATTATAAAACTAGTATTTGAAGCATAAATGTACTTATCTGGTCTATTTTCATATATCACATTGGTTCTTGTATCCTTTAGCTATTAGATGATCCATAAAAAACTAATCTAAAGAAAGTAGCAAAACGATATAACAGTCAGTCAGTATAATAGTCAACCGATGTCAACAGTCGGAGAAATCTTATGACTGCATAGGCCGTCAACCAATGCGAAAGGGTTAAGATATATTGTCAAGAGCCACGTCAAAAATAATTAGATTGTGAATGCTACATCACACTTAGCTTATACTCACAATGGCAAGCATCATAAAATTCACTAACGAGGTTAATAAGTTACTGTCTGACAGTATTGACCTGTGCATAATAAACATCTGAAAAACAATAACAAATATAAAATTAACTACTAAAACAATTATTTAAAATAACTATGTGAATATAATGTGTGTTACACTTGAAGTTTGTTGGATGGATTTCAGTCATTCCCTCCGCTGAAGAATGATCGTCTGCTCCGAGCAGCGCGTGGCGAGGAGGTGGACCGCGTGCCCGTGTGGGTAATGCGCCAGGCGGGGCGTTATCTGCCCGAGTTCCAGGCTGTTAGGGCCAAGCACGACTTCTTCGAGGTTTGCCGTACCAAGGAGTTGGCTTGCGAGGTCACACTGCAGCCGCTGAGGAGGTTCCCGCACCTGGACGCCTCCATCATCTTCAGCGACATCCTGGTTATACCACAGGCGCTGGGCATGACCGTGGAAATGTGCCCGGGAAAGGTAAAATCTTTTATCCATAGAGTAAATATTTATTTATGAACACGCACAATCAGTGGCATGCGGTGGGTTTTATATCAAAGTATGATATACAAAAAATATTTATTTTATTTTTTTCTTACTAAACTCGTCTATAACTGAGTCATAAATGAACACATATTTTTTATATTGAGTTTCCCGGAGATAATTGTGTGGCAGTGAAATTTTTTATTTATTATATTAATAAGCTGCTACAGCAAGAGCATCCATGCACAGTACGAGTGGAAGAATTAAATGCGACCATTGTATTATGAACAAGTCCAAGTACACATTCTCGAAATAAAACTGGCCGCAGTATGCTTCGAACAGTTAAAGAGAGTGGATAAATGCATTCAAATTATATTTTAAAAGCGAAAATGAAGCTAACAATGAAAAAAAATGTAATGATGAAGCATAAAATCTAAATAATTGGAGAAAGAAATTTTGATAAATTATAATATTTTCTCGACATAAAATTCAAGGGATGCGGCGCTTTCACCGGTTCTATGGAACGCACGCCACTGATGCTGATGTCTTAGATTTTTCAAAGCTTCAATGTTTTCATATTTCGGATTTTCACATGTATTTGTAGGGTCCAGTATTCCCTAACCCACTGGAAGGCCCCAGTGACCTGTCGAAGCTCACTGTGGAGGGAGCTGTGTCTCGCCTCACGTATGTTGGAGATGCTATCACCCTCACCAGACACAAGATCGATGGACTGGTTCCACTCATCGGATTCACTGGAGCCCCGGTAATGATATGACAAGTATAAATATGTAATGTCGATATGGCAGCATCGAACAGACTACATATTATTTTATACCCTACAAACTACATAAGACACATAACAGATACATAACAAAATATGGGCTTAGACTAGAGTAGGATAAGTATATAGTCAACCAAAATGTGCAGAAATTTAGAGATCCATTTCAAATATTAATCTTTTGAACGCAGCAGCTTTTTGGTACGTTAATGGATTATTGGGCAAATTATACAGGCTGTGATATATTTTCTACAATAGTTAACAAATATATTAGATATTGCTTATAGCTTATGACTGGAATGCAATACATTTTATATTCAGTTATAAGTAAGTTAATTTTGAACATTACTACAGTAGAATAAAGCTGTAATATGAGGTTACAAATTTCATGTAAAACTCATGACCGCTATAGACGTCATTCATAGTGAATGGGCAAAGTAGATAATATTATCTTAGTTTATCTGCTTTTAATATGAATCAAAATGTACAACTGTTTTTCATAGAAATCATACCATGATTTCATGCAATTTGGACAACTCCTCACTCATTCGTTTACTAACAATCACCTGTACATTTTGAATAATTGTTAACAGATGAATGACTAAGGAAGAGTGCAGAGTGCTTCAAACTGTCATCTCTATCTTTGAAATTTACTTTTTATTTTGACAAAATTCACATTTTAACTACAGTATTTTAGTACAGTTATCGCTCTTAGGATATCATATTATAATATAGATTTTTCGCTCTCAGGGATTTTTTATTAAACAATTTTAATGATTATTATTTCACCTTATAGTCTAAGTGTAATTGAAAAACTAGCTCAACTAAAAATTAGATTCAAGAAATAAATTAGTTCATGAATTGATTAATTTCATAACAATGGCTTTTCATACCTTATCATAGTAACATGATAAGTGTACTTTGATACCGTGGCACCCTACCTGTTACGCTCTATTTCCTTTTTTGACAATGTTCAGAAAATAATATTCACCTAAAACTTTTGGGAACATAAAGAAACACCTTAAATTTTGAGATTAAATAATAATGTTTTCTTTTTACATATATGCAAAATTACTGAGTCTAGCAAGAATTATTTATATTTTTACTTTATTTATTTGGTACTTTTAGGAGATTTATCCATGATGAACACATCGGTTAGATACCAATGCTTTAATACAATTATATTAGCCTTCAATTGGAATAAAAAAATGCTTTTATTTTCAGTAATTTTATTAATATAAATGTTAGTTTGAACCACTACAATGCTAAAATAATGTCTCATTTAACATCCACAACTTTGGGTAAATTTACTGTCTCTTGTTAATAATTTCAAAACTAGGCTCTATTTCAATTTTGGTATCAATCATGATGTTTCAATTAAGTATCAGGTTATATTATTTTTTTAATTCATAATAATCATAATATTTTGTGTGATAATATTTTTTATGTAAACACATAAAAGAGAATACCGACAGATGGTGATAGTAATTCTGAAGTCTCATCTGTGGAATTCTATGACGCTTACCATGGTGCATATGGCTAAGCGCTGCATGTGGAGTGTTGATCCAAGGTCATAGACTACAGCCCGAGATTCACACATCATCCTTATTATTACAGAAATTTACTATTCGTCTACCACCAATTTTAATTAATAGGCTATGACTGGCATTTTATGGGTGAGGGATCAAATTCACACCAACCGGGGGTATTTTAGTAGGAATCGAACCCACGACCTTTAGTTTGCAAAGTAAACGCTTTGATCATTGAGCTATACCCCGGCAAATTTAACTTTTTTTTTAGAATTTATCAAACTTACAAGATTAATTTTATTCATTTTTAATTATGTTTTTTTTAGTGGACTCTGATGGGGTACATGATAGAAGGAGGCGGCAGTAAAACTATGGAGAAGTCAAAAAATTGGCTCGAATCATATCCAAAAGAGAGTGAACAACTTTTGACGACTCTGACAAATGTTATCGTCGAGTATTTGTTAATGCAGGTAATAAATATATTTATTTATCATATCTCCTAACAATTTGGTACTCAAACCTGGATAATCTTTTAATAGAGCCTAAATAGCCTAGAGAATAAATATTTATTGGGAAACCTAAGTCTGCTGATGTTGGCACAGATGATATAACTCTCTTTATGCTGTATTCGCTACTACTTTGAATCATATAGCAACCAGATCTCATCACCTGAGACCTCTACCCGCCGCCAGAATGGATTCACATACTAAAATTCCACCAAATTAGTACTGTAGTCAACGGTCTCCAGTATTATAAGAGACTATGCTTGATGAAAAGACTACTTTAATATTAATTTATTCTGTAGTAACCACCTCCTACATGAAACATACAGTCAATACAATCTAGAAATTATGTTTCAAGCAAGTCCATTGTGTATAATAGTGGAAACATAATCTGTTATCTTTTAAGTAGGCTTTGTGATTAACCTTTAGACGCCCAGTGGTCCCATACGGCAGAGCTCCGCAACCTTTTCTCATCTACGGCACACCAAAGTACTTCTTTGGATTCTACGGCACACCAAAGTTCTCACCTTGAATACCGCGGCACACCAAAAGCCAAAAATAGATATTAATTTGATCAGTTTCACTTTTTTTTAAGTTCATTTAGAACCTAATAAAGCAAGTACCCCGTTGTATGCTTACATAAATAGGCGCTGGGAGCTTGAGGACCGTTGTAAAATTATTTATTTATATTATTGCCTTATTTGATCGCGGCACACCTGCATCGGCTTACGGCACACCACTGTGCCGCGGCACACCGGTTGTGGAGCACTGCCATACGGGACCGCAAATTTTCTTCGTTCAATGCCCTAGCAGGCCAATGATTGTAATGTTTTGTCGCACAATAGATTCTTCCATGAACTTACTTTAATACTTTTATTACAAATTAATGTAATCCGATTGTAAAATGAACCATAATCACTCCTGTATGGGACCGTAGGTCATTGAACGACGCAAATCTGCGGTCCCGTAAGGAAACCACTGGGCGTTTAAAGGTTAAACCCACTCTTGCAAATAATATAAACTAGCTTAATAAATAATTATTCATAATGAAAACATATTTTTAACCACCTGCAATATGTCTGATATATTATATTTGTTAAGTAGTCTGTTATTAGCTACCAAAATTTAATGATTATTTAATCATATTTATATATATCTTTTTAGGCAGAGGCTGGGGCTCAGTTGCTGCAAGTATTTGAATCCAGTGCTGAGCATTTGTCAGTGGAACAGTTTGAGAATGTAGCAATACCCCATCTCCGGGAAATTGTCAAAAGAGTCCGAGAAGGACTCAAAGAAAAGCAGCTCCCGGATGTGCCAATGGTATGTCAAAACATTTTTTTAGCATTTTAATTATTGAGATATATATATAGGGTCCGCCATCTAACGTTTTTTTTTCAACTAGTGCTTATTTCGTGAATGATAACACTTAGCTCATGTCTGATTTGACAAATAATTAGTTTTATCCTTCCGCTGAACGAATATGGTTGTGTATACGCTTGAACAACGCTGGGAAATATTGCGACATGACTTTGAAAATCAGGCCATTTTTCTTCGAAAATGAGCAAGGAGTGGCCGTTACAGTCAATGGCGATCGTTATCGGGCCATTTTTGTTCACAAAAATTGAAGAGGAGGATATTGGCAACATTTGGTTTCAATAGGACGGCGCTACGTGCCACACAGCCGTAGCTACACTCGATGTTTTGCGATGTTTTTCAAAAAAAAAAAGTTATTTGGCGGACCCTATATAAGGTAATGAGCAAGAAAATGAAAATTTTGTTGAACCCTGTCAAACCTGCGGCATTTACACCAAATTCATAAGAAATTTGAAACAAAGGTGCTAGAGCAATGTTTGATTACATATTTACACCTAACAAATTGGACGGAGTGAGTATAGAATATGTAAATGCTCATTCGGTCTAAACACACCTTAATGTGTTTTTGAACTGTAGTTGGAAGTGTTTATGAGGACAGACCATGTTAAAGCCAATTCAAAAATCGTTTTATATAATGTTACTCTGAACATTTGTAGACACTGTTTGCAAAAGGTGGAGGCCATTCTTTAAAGCTCCAATCTCAGCTGGGCTATGATGTAATCGGCATCGACTGGTCGGTAGACCCACTGAAGGCCAGGCAAGATGTTGGAGACTCTGTGACACTCCAAGGCAATTTGGATCCTCAGGATTTGTACAAACCACAGGTGATGTATATGACAATTTATAATTCAATCATTCACAAAAACATCTTAATCGCCGAAATCAATAATAAATTTAGTCAATAGTGATTATTTCTAATAATATCCAGTAATGAAATTACTAATTTTATTTAAAACTTAAGTAAATGATGGGATATCACATTTTACCATTGATCATTCAATGTTTTTACTTACATTTAAGAAATAATTTTTAAATACAGATTTATTATTATTACTGTTTTCTTCCACAATTGCTTCTGAAAATCATATTAGCATAGTACCTCACAATTAAAAGTGTTCAAAGACAAAAGATTCTCAAAACTTCAAACCTTATTATCTCAGAGTAAAAGATTTCGAGTTACCTAGTTATTTGATTTAGACCTCGATAGAACTAGACTATTGGATTATCTTTTTTTTCGCCGAATAATAATATTGACACAGTTACATGGGAGTGTTATAAATGCATTTAACTTGATTGCGCACAGTAAGCGGAAGATGCTTAAACACGTTTTACATGGAATAGTGTTAAAGAATGGGAAACATCTGTAAACGGATACTTTTTATAAGCACCTGTGATATTATTTTTCATTGTGTACGAAACTAGAAGAATGTATCTGGTAGTAGTTGGTAACTAGTTACTTCTCCCGTTCAGACATCTTATTTTCTATCATTTTGTGAATAAAAACATTATTTTACAAAAATAGTAAAATTTACAGAAAACTGTTGAGTGTTTTTTTGTTAAATTATGGCATTTAGTTATATATTTTAATTTTTCATGCAAAAAACCTTAACTTAACTCTTTTTATGCAATAAATATAATATTTTTCCTACAAAAAATAATTCAATTTCATTCAAATTTAAACATTACTTCCTAAGTTTTTTTTGTGAGAAAATTGCCATCTTTATATATTGGTGATTTATCTATATATATAAATCAGCGGGTCAATCAATTAATTAGAAAAATATTTTTGTAACAATTTGATGATTTGTTTTTATTAATTCTAGGAGGAAATCCGTCAAATGACAATTGAGATGGCCAAGAAATTTGGTAAGCTGAGATACATTGCTAACCTTGGCCACGGCATCACTCCAGCAACTCCCATAGAAAGCATGCACACGTTTACTGAAGCAATCCATGAAGCCTTATAGATCTAACAAATCTTTACTGATTCCATTTTTATACTATTCTATTGTTATTAAAATATTATAAATTATTGTTGATTAAATTTGTTTAATTAAAATTGTTATTTTTCTATTTCGTACTTGATGTTGTACAAGGTGGGGCAGGAAATATCCTTAATTATTATTATTTATTTTAAAATTTAAAAATACGTCATGGCCACAGCTTCATTCGAGCTTACCCCTACTCTTCCAATACGTCACCACTACTCACAATGCCATCTCAAAAGTAGGGATACTTCCCTGCCCCACCGTGTATTATGAATAACTATAATGCAGTGTTCAAAAAATTTATTTTAAAAAAGTATTACAGCTATAGTGGATTTTAACATTGAAATAAAAATAACTGTGACCCATATTCAACAATAAATCAATTGTCAAGTTCAATAATATATAGATAATGAAATCCATTTCACTTTATAAAAATAAAAAAACATGAAAGAAAAACATTTTTGTGTGTAAAAATCTATTTATTAACATATACTTGAATAAAAACAGTCTTAATTTCTCTGCATCTTCATTTTTCTATCTAATTTTCTTTGTTTCTTCTCATCAATTTGTTGTGGAGGTTCACTCTCCTGGAAGAACCACGGACCCAGGACAGATCGCCACAGCAGGTGGATAGCTCTCACCGGAACCAACAGCAGCAACAGCCAGAAATAATTGTGGATCAGGGATAAGAGTTGCGTTCCCGCTGCGAGGATAATCAAGTCTTTGACGTGCTCGGCAATACCACCCTCTAAGTTGAGGTCCGTACCGCAGTCCAACAGTTGACCATTCTCTGAATATTTAGCATGGGCCGCAAACTTTAAAAGGTTGAAGCATACTACGTAAATAATGATAGTAAGACAGAGCAATGCAATTATGCCTCCAGTGAATTGACTATAGAAAAACACGAGCATCATCAACAGATATATAGCTGTAGCACCGAATCCCATGTTTCGATAAAAAACTAAGGTAGCAACATTTTCATCAGCAATCTGCTTCATTCCTTTGGTAGCTTGCTTTCCTTTTGTGGGTGCCATCTTTTTAATTTTTCGGATTTATAACAATCAATAGTGCAAATATTTCATCTAAAGGTTAGCTTTTCAATATTTTATATTGCTTCCCCAAATTCTTAGAAGTACTTTCACTTATGTCTGAACTTGTATCACTGTTTCTTATTTATATACATATTGTTGTTATACTAGAGAGCTCTCAGCATAGGTTTACATCCAGCTGGATATTTTATTTTATGTACCTGTAAAATAACAATTAAAAATAAATTTTATTGGCTTTCATAATTCGGCGGTTGCGATGGAAAAATAAATTTAAACAATATTTTTTACACGCAAAATTATTACTCTCATACCTTGAACTTGATGTTTGTATTATCATAACATGAACAACTCATTTTGTATTATAAAAACATTGTTTCTGCAAGTAGCTACTTTATTAGGTTAACATTCCATTTTGATGCATCAACTATATAAAATTAATGTTACAAATATCAAGAAAAGTTTCTTGATCCTATTTCTCATTATCAGATTATTAATTTATCAGTTAAAAATGACATATTTCACAATTTTTATGTAACTTTATTTATAAAATAAAATTTTATTAAACTACAGTGAAACCTCTATCTATCGTTCCTTGAATAATCGTTTTCCCGGATGTGTCGTTTATTTCTTCTAGTCCAAATTCATTTCATACAAAAATAGATCGCATCAATCGTTTCTCTATCCACCATTTTACCGCATTCATCGTTTGAATTACGCTATGTATTTGTTATATTTTGTCTGTGTTTTAACGGCACCAGACGGCACTTGTTACGATGCGCAAAACTTTCGAGAGAGAATAAGAGCCCGCACAGATGGAGGCGGTTTACGCGCGTTTTTCTGCTTGCGCTTGCGTTCATCCGTCCATGGAAGTTTTGTAACCACTTCTCAACCACTGCGCAAGCGCGGGCAAAAAACGCGCGTAAACTGCGCGGGCTGTGCAGTTTGCCGGCCGCCCACGGCGCGCCGTCAGTCGCTAGTTGTCATCAGATAGCCGAACATAGTGGAGTGTGTGCATTTATCATTTTTGAGCTTTTAAACTAACTTTGTGTGTTTGATGGATTCAGGCACTTCAGTAAATAAAACAACCTTAAAGATTGACATTCTACAAGTGTTGCATTTCACATTGACTGCTTGGCGTCAGGTGAAACAGACAACAGTTGTAAACTGTTTCAACAAATGCGGTTACAATAGAGTGTCAGAATCTAAAGATGAACACATTGAGGTTTCTGAAGATGATTGGCTTAGATTCGATACTCAGACAAATTTTAACAATTTTGTTACTTTCGACGACAATATTCCAACGTGTGGGATAGAAACTATCAAAAGCTTGTGTGACGCAAGGTTGACGGAGACAGCAGAAGAGGTCGATATTGATGAAGAGGAGCCGCTACCTGTACCTTCATTTTCAGAAGCATGCACACTCTTTGAAATATTAAAAAAATTTCTTCTACGCACACTCAATAACTGATGCCGAAAAAAATATCATTTGCAAAACAGAAAATATACTATTGACTTGCGGAAATAAAACAGTAAAAAAACATATGTCGATGAAAGATTATTTACAAAGTAATAAACTTTAATATTTTTTGGTTCTGTTTAGCTTTGCATTTTTTAAAATAAATACACACATTTCTTAACATCTAAAACTTGTTTTCTTCTTATAATTTTAATCTACCAATGGTTATGCAGATTGGGAGGACGGTATCTTTACTTGATCGTATCTCCTTGCGTTTTATCCTCTTAATCCCGCATTCATTGTTTTCCCGCATTCATAGTTTATTTCAATAGGTCCCTTTAAAAACGATAGATAGAGGTTTCACTGTATATACAATGAAGTATCAAGAGATTTTCAATTTGATATCAGTGATTTTAAAACTCGATAAAAACACTCTTTTTGATTTAAACACATACAGGAGAATACCGACAGTGGTGATAGTAATGAAATGAAGTCATCTGTGGAATTCTATGACGCTTATCATGCTGTATATGGCTAAGCGCTGCATGTGGAATGCTGATCCGCCAACGTCATAGACTACAGCCCGAGATTCACGCATCATCCTTTATTATTACAGGAATTTACTATAAATGGGTGTTCTTCACGGGATGACTTCCGTCTACCACCAATTTTAATTAATGGACTATGACTGTCATTTTACGGGTGAGGGATCAAATTCACACCAACCGGGGGTATTTTAGTACTAAAAATCAATTTAATTATTTTTTTGAATCCCCGTCGGTGATCGAACCCACGACCTTTGGCTTGCAAAGCACAAGCTTTGACCATTGAGCTGTACCCGCCGACTAGATGGTAATTATGAAATTGAAAAACACTTCTAAGGCACAAAAGCCATTAAATATAAAACTGTATTGATTTATAAAAGCAAGACACTAAAGTGGAACTTTATTGACTTCATTACCAATTCTAATTCATAGTTATTTTGACCAATAGGTACATATTTATAAATATATATTACCACAATTTAATAGTGGTTGATTATACTCTTACCAAGAAATTGATTAAAGTACCCCTGGTATTCCTAAAACATTTTCTCTAATACAAAGAAATCATAGGAGCCATCTACCCTGGACGTTAAATCATAATATTCTGCATTTTTCAGACAAAAATGTTCAGTATAAAATTTAAATACCTTGGCTTTAGATCTCAAGCATGGTTTATATTATATTCTACAATGCAGCATGAAGGCAGAATAGAAAATATTCTCGAAATAAATTATTTCAGTAATCTAATCTGTGAAAATTTCGTGAGTACTGACAGCTGATATTCAAAGACAATAATTCTACGTGTCTAGAAAGTGTTTTCGCATTCTAAAAATAAATAATCCAGATATTACTTGCTTAATACATACCTATTATTTTAAAATATACATTGTATCTATAATTATTATGATTGTCACAATTTGGATACGTTTTTTGTATCATACGTAAGATATTTATAAAAAGTTACTGTAGGAAATCGGAAGTACGCACTTGCAAACTGCTATAGGTCAGTATGCGAGCTTTCATAGTTTTCAAGCATAGATATCTAGGTAATTTATTTTTTTGAAAATAGAAACTTTTATTTTTAAAAAGTTCAAATAAAACGGAAGCAATACTATTTACAAATAAACGTCGTAGAAAATTCTCTCCTAAAATGATTACCAATCCTGGATCAATTGAATGATACAAACAAGAATAATCTGGGACTCATCCTAGACTTACGTCTTCAATGGGGCCCACAAACAGAAGCTGCCAGATGCACGATGTCTATCCACTTTAGGAACTCTATATTGAATATTGTATTGAAAATCCCACATGTCGCAAATTAACAAAAACATCATCTTTAATACAATAATAATACAATACAATGTTGTAAGAAATAATAATTATATATTTTTTATTATAGGCAGGCATCTTCATGATTATAAAGTTTTCAAGATTCAAAAATGAAAAAAATAGCAAAACGCATTAACGCAAATATGGCAATACAACGGAAATATATCATTTTCATTGTCAACGGATTTACAAATCTGATTGGTAATACGTTTTGTTATTAAGGCTTTATTCTAGTCATTTGAGTACAGTTTTTATCTGAAATAATACATATCTTATTGTGCGATAATATGTAAGTTATTTCTAGTCAATCAAACTTGATCTGTAACACCACGTTTGTTAAATATTTTTTAACTATGTACTGATATAATTTAACTATTATGTCCCTATATACCTTTAAACGTTGTTTCACGTGTAAAACGTCAATCAAGATTTTAATTTTATTGCGATTTGAGTATATACATTTATTTCACAAACTCAATGTTTGTATTTAGCATTTTTTTGACAAATTTTGATTTTACATACTTGATAAAGTGACATTTTAAAAGTGTCAGAACTGCATTCAAAAACTCCATAACGTACATTTTATGTGGTAATTTAATTAAACAGTGGTCTTGGGAGTAGTTTGATTTTTTGTATTTTAACGATCTCTAGTTTTGATAACAAAACATAATAAACGTAAAACAAAGCATTTTTGTTTTATATCAAATTTGTCTAAAAGTGCAAATTGTATCATTTTAAATACTTACATATAATATTTAAAAAGATAGCGAAGAAGTTTGAAAATTTGTATATCTAGAAAATATTCTTTAAAACTCGAAATATAAAAGGAAAAATTTACTATGATTCCTGTAGTATTTAGCTTAGTCATCAGACAATTGTTTTACCAGGATGTTATTATAAACATGTTTGTTTTGGTGGTCAAATATGTTAATTGGCTACAAAAAGTTTAAAGTCTAATGTTTTATTTTAATACTTGAAATCATTGTTACAATATAGTTGTGTGAATGTTTTAATGCTAACTGTCGATAAATGGATGTCCATAATAAATGTACCATAACAAATCATCATCAATATAACTATATAAATGTCAACTGGGCACCTTGCAATGCAGTAGTGAATTATGTATGTAATGTTAAAACTAAATGTTTATTTTATCATTTTTTACAGGAATGTTTAATGCTATACCATCAGAAGCTATATCATTAGAATATATTGCTTATTGTAAGGTTTTCTATATTTTTTGTTTGCCCTCAATGACATTTGCCTAACCTGTGTATTGTTATTTTCCAGATGATTATTGCCATCGCTGACATGACATCTCCACATCTCTGGGTGCTTCCTGAAGTTGAATATGCTCAGAGATTCTTCTATATGGGACACTATATAAGTACCGCTTTTCAAGCTCCTGTCAAATTGCACCAACCATTATCTATAACTAAGAAAAAGCATTTGATCCCTACTTCCAGCTTGACATCTTCACCTAGTTGGTTGCTTCCTGAGATGGAACATGCCCAAAGATTCTTCTACAATGAGAAATATATAAGTACTGCTTTTCATAAATCCACCAAAACTCATCTGATAATAAACAAAGCTCCAATGTATCATATACAAAAAAATAATGATGTGTCGTTTCAAAATAATGAAGAGATATCTATATTCCCTTTAGATGTAAAAATCACAACACCAAAAAAAAATAATGGAGACATACCTGTTACATTGAAAATAAAAACAATAATTAATCTAACATTGAAAACTGAATTGAACAAAACTAAGTTATTGGATGTAGATGAAAACGAAAATGGTATTACTACATGTCTATTTAAAACTAAGTTGGAAAAACCTATACTAATTGACGAGAACAAAAAAAACAATGAATCCGCTACAATTCTTTTGGAAGCTTTGTCAGAGGCGTGTGTTAAAAAGAACGAAAATAAAAATGGACTTGCTCCGATTACATTAAAATCCAAGGTGGATAAATCTATTTCAATAAATAAAAACAATTGTAAAAATACACCTGCTCCTGTTTCACAAAAAGCTAAACTGAACACACCTATACCAATTAAAAAGGACAAACCTAAAAACACATCCTCTTTGAATCAATCGAGAACTGAATTGGGTCCACCTCTTTCAATTAACATAGTAAAATTTGAAAAAACAGTTGTAATGGACAATAATAAAATACCCATGCTATTTAATGGAGAGAAATGTGGTGATCTCACATTTTCAGAATTGTTTTGCGACAAGGCAGAAGAGTTATCATTCGCTAAACCCTCATCAAGTGTAGAGTCTGTTCTGGATTTGATGACTGCATTTGCAAATGCCCTCTGCAAGCTGTTTCCAAATGATGAACCGTGCCTAAGTCTTCTTAACACCATGAAGCCACAAGACTATGTATACCTCTTGGTTGAAATGCATAGCCTGCGCTCTAAAGTGAATGATATTTTAAGTAAGCAGATATCTTCACAAAACATTAATAAATACCTAGGCTTTAAAGATAGTGGTGTTACAAATTCAGAAGAAACATCAATTCTTAAACTGGTTAATTATTCACTATCAAAGTCATCCAATTCTAAATAATTTTAGTATGTACTTGTATTATTACTTATTTGTGTATTGTTTTTATAGTTCATCGTTATTAATTTATAAAATAATGGCTGTGAGCATATTTATTGATAGTTTAATATTGCTTTGTGCCTTTATTAGAGTAGCATTATAACATTCCACATCTCAATGATTCAGATACATTAACTACACCTTAAGATTAAATGTAATATATTAAACATACATAAATATTGTAATTCATTGTTCACAAATTACTTTTTTTTGTATAAATAATTTAGAATGAAGATTCTAATACTCCTTATTTATTTCACTTCTTGTGATTGTATTATTATTTTGTATTTGTTTACCTTAGATCTGTGAAAAATTACTTGTTTTTTATGTCTTATAGTAAATTTTAAGATGTACCTTATATTCAATATTCACAAAAAAAAATGTTTCATCAATGTTCATAATAATTGGATCAAATATAATATAATCTTTTACACTATAAATGCCGCCTGAATGATTTTTTAATTGATAATATTGAATAACCTTTAATTTTCATATATGGGATAGGTTATCTTTTTAAATTTCATATATTTATAACATTACATTGTATATTTTGTATTTGTCAATTACTTTTCACAGTTCATAAAGACTTTTATAACTTTTCTCTTTTTACTTTTATTTTACTTACCAGTTCATGTTTATATATTTAATTCTACATATCATGACATTTTATAATATTTCTGTATAATACGATTTGTAAAAGTATATTTTATTAACCTTCTTAGGCCTAGAATGCTAATCAATTAGCGCACCTAAGCCATCTGAAGAGGACTACTCATTCAAAGTCGTATATTTAAATGACATTGTATTATCGTGAAACAAAAAACAGTCACAAGAGTTATCCATTATCAACCGAATAAATAATTAATTTAAAAAGAACCAAATCTTCAATATATTTAAAAATAAGGATGCACGAAACAAAACACTAGTCGGTCTATCAGAGGCTGGCGAGATAACAAGATATTTTACCTTGGCCAGGAACTTTGGAAAAAATAATACAATAGAAACTTCTAACTTTACTTTCGGTGTGAAAATTTGATGTTTACAACTTTTACTTAAAAATTTTAAACTTGTAAGGTATTTGTTTTTTCTCAATAATATTTCGTCAGTTATTTTATAATTTATACATGTGTTTGTCTTATTTTGATAAATCATGTGTCCGGTCACTTCATAATAAAATATGTCTCATTTTTATTTTTGTAGGGAGTGTTTATTTTATTTTACTATTTTTAACATTTTCTAAAAAGAGTTTCAAGAAATAAAAACATATTTTATATGTTGCTTAGGAGTTTTAATATTGAAGTTTGAATTTTTAATTTTATTATTTATGGTTGTAGTAATGTTTTGAAATTAATTTTATTGATTTTTAAAAATATCTTTTATTATTTAATATATTTCTTAATGTCCTTAAATATGGTTATGCGGATTTTAGTGTTGAAATATGTTTTAGCAATAAGGTCTATATTTTTTGTATTCATGTCTTTCTTTTAAAATATATATTTTTTCAATTATTATAGTCCATCCAATATATGAAGAACCCTATGACACATTTATTGCCCCTTGTAAAAGGGATGGGGCAAAAATATTTATTTCGATTAGGTCGATTTTTTTTCTCTTCGAAAAAAAATCGAATTTGAATTCGAAGTGAATCGTGTATAAACATCTCTATTTCCGCATGGCGGCTTCATGGCGGATCAGTACAAATGTTTGACTTTCAGTAGCGTGTTGTTCTTCGATCGATTCGTGTTTTTTGTTGTAATTATTATATTTATTGTTAGTATTGTTAAAGTTGTTTCATTGAATCATATTTTTGTGTTTTTACAATGCCGAAGAGACAGAAAAGAACTATTCTCAGCAGTGAATCACGTGAATTTGTCGTACGCTTGCGTGATTATTTTCATCAAGAAAAACAAAATGGTGGACCATTGCTGTCTGTTGAAAACATTCGAGATCGGGTCGCGGATTCCCTAGGAATCAGTAAATCTACAGTATCTCGGATCACAGAGGAGAAATACGGTGAATCTTCATTAGATGAGAAAAAATATTAACACCAAATAAGAAACGACAGAAGAAATGCTCAATAACAAAACCCGATAGCTTTGATTTGGCGGCAATTCGGAATCACGTGTATGCATACTATGACCGCAACGAAATACTAACACTTCTTAAACTGGTAGGTTCTCTAAAGTCAGTCGGATTATTTCAAGGCAGTGCGACGTCTCTTAGTAAGGTATTGAAAAACATTGGCTTCAAATATAAAAAATGTGAAAAAAGAAAGTTTATAATGGAGCACACGGATATTTCCCTGAAAAGATGCGATTTTTTGAGGCAAATGAAGAGCATTAGGAATTGGGAGAAAGTCGTTTTTCTCGACGAAACTTGGCTCAATGCTAATCATACTGTTGGTAAAATATGGACCGACGACACGGCTAAATCCTCGACGAAAACTCCTGAAGGAAAAGGCCAGCGCCTCATTATTTGTCATGCCGGAACGTCAAAAGGTTTTGTGCCCAATTGTCTTCTGGCGCTTAAGTCAGTTAAAACGACAGAATATCACGAAGAGATGAATTTTGATAATTTCAGACAATGGTTTATGACCTTATTGTCAAATTTACATGAGCCTTACGCCATAGTAATGGACTACGCTTCGTACCATTCTGTCCAAATCAACAAAGTTCCTACTACGGCAAACAATAAAAATGAAATTATAAGTTGGCTTCGTGACAAAGGATTGCAACTTGAAAGAAACACTTGCTTTTCTTCATAATTTTCATATTACTTATATTATTATTTATAGTTTGTTTTACATGTCTCTTAAGACCTGTTAATATTCACTTATAATTGATAATAATTCTAATATTTAATTTTAGTAGGTATTTACAAAAACAATCGAAAATACGATTATTTATACCCAACACTGGTTTTCGCAGTAATGTGACATGGCCTTCTACGTGCGTCAGATATTATAGTATTATAGTTACAAATTGCCGTATTTTTTCTAATTTGTAACAATATGCATATATTTTTTATTATTTTGTTTTTATTGTGATATATTTACCTAAATAACTTATTATATATAAGAAGAGAGGTTTTTGTTTATGTTGATAAAATTAGTATAGGTAGCGAACGTTTTTACAACGTTATATCGGACGATATTTAGCACAGGGCAATAAATGTGTCATAGGGTTCTTCATACACTGGATGGACTATAGTGAGTGGTATTTTTTGTATGCAAAACGATTTAGGCCTTTTCCCACGTACCACCCTAAAATAGCTGGTAGTAAAAGGATTAATATATTATTTGGTAGTTAAAAATCTTAGGTAAAATATATATATGATAGGTATTTTAGTATGATTTCTATAAAATTATTCAAGTCATAATGTTCCCGAGAATGCAGGAACACGATAAAATATTTAATTAGTGTTTTATTATATCAGATAGTAATTTGTCGAAAATTAAATTTATATTCTGAGTTTTAAAAGTTGAGTACGTAAAGTTCATTTTTTGGCACCGGATCTCAAATAGTTCGCGATCGGGTCACATCCGCCAATCTGTCAGGGATAAGTGTCATCGAAAATTTAGGTTGTTGCAGAAGCTGACAACTGCTACCATTCGAGGTCAGCATAAATGCAAATGGGTATTATCCGTATTAACCTGTGGGTGAGTGTGGTATACTGACAGTACAGTTGTGGCTTAAAAATCTTTGATTTTTTCCATACCCAATGGCTAACGATCACTGAAAAGCATAATCAGTTTTTATTCGTTTTTTTGCGTGGATTGATATAGATTGTGTTTTTATTTTTTGTAAATATAGAATAACAAAAAAAATACCATAAATAAAACTCACGCAAAGGTTAAGCACATGCGTGTTTGCAATGTATATTTAATTACATTATAATAACATAAATAACGTATCAATATATGTATACTAAGAATCTTCAATAGAGTCGATTCCGCTTAATTGAGACACATCGGGACTTGGGCATTTTGTCCCAATTAAGCGGCTGTCCCAATTAAGCTAATTTCACATTTTTTTAAATTCATTTATTTGGTTTTGACAACTAAGGCCATTAACTTTAATTAAATACACACATAAAATTAAACAATGCATGTTTTTTATAATTTTATTTTATAAACTCTTGGAAACTGTAAATTACATAAAGGTAATATAAATTATGATATAAATTACAAATATGTTATATAGCCTTTTAAGAAAAAAAATCATATCCTAATCAAAATAATAAATAGGTAGGTACACACAATTTAATTCAATGCAAAAATGAGTCAAGTGTAGTCTGTCTTTTGTGACATTTTAATTCTAAAAAATCAGCACAGACATTTAGTGCGGATGTAGGGCTCCCTTCGTTTCCTTTCTGCATAAAATAACACTACAATTGAATCCTCACAGTCTTCATTATCATTGTAACATGGTAAATTGTTATCTATTCTTGAAAATACTTTATAGTTAGTAATAGGAACTTGCATCATATCCTGATTTTCTTCATAACTTAAACTTTCCTGACCCAATTAATTTTAATAGTTCACATTTACCTGAGGAGAAATGAATTAGGTATATATAATTTTTAGTAAAATGAACGATAAAGAAGAAGTGTCTGAGTCATCTCAGTCTGGTGGGGTATTCTAGAAGTTTCTTATGGTATCCCCGGCGGCGCACGGTTCTGGAAAGTTCCATAAAAGGCCGTTCATTCGCCGGTAAAGAGGCCGTCACATCGCTCGTCCACGCCGCTCGCCTGTCGCCCGCAAGCTGTCCAAGCAGAGCGTTCGCGCCCCTATTGCAGAGCCCAGAACCCCCCAGACGGACGGGACACTTCACAGAGCTCACGATGGCCGCGATGTCTGTCATAGGAATCGATTTCGGCAACGAGTCTTGTTATGTCGCGGTCGCCAAAGCCGGCGGTATCGAGACCATCGCCAATGACTACAGCTTGAGGGGGACACCGTGAGTACCACGCACAGCACGTGTACATATTACAGAGCCTTCCGGAACCGTAATTATACTCATGACGATCGTTCTATCATCATCTCGAACTTTCCATGTCATCTTCGGGCTTTATAGGTTGAAGGCCGGATCGCTTGCATGACCGTGTGACGTTAGTTTTATAACGATCGTATGATTTCTTACCGAGTTTGACATATAATTATAAATGCAGCCGTTTATATAAAGAAAAAAAATATTGATTATACAGGCCGCAGCGTCTTACCCTGACACCTGCAGATTCCTCTAACGATGCAATTAATTTCTTTTATTAGGTTATCTTTTCATCTATTGTACAGTGTGGTAATTGTTAATTGGGGCGATAGTACACATTCATCGATTTTAAAAGATTCATTGTTACACAGACATATATATTTATGTTAATATTACGGTATTAGTTATTTGATTGGTAGCACAATGAGTTAATTTTAGGTTAAAAATATCCTTTATAGACAAAAAATGTAAAACACGCATTAATAGTGTCTTGATTGTATTAAAAATACATAAATAATTTTGATTTGTTATTTTTACAAAACAAATATAAAATTATTAAAATAAATACTGAGTAATATTTACCTTTAAAACAAACTTTATAAAATCAATACCACTTCTAAATATATTTTTCCTTAGTAATATTCCTCATTATCATAATTGCCATTTTAGAATTATAAATGCCATTTATTTTTTACTCTTTTTATGGCATTGATAACAAAATATATTTCTCCATGAGACGACTTTTGTTTAAAATATGTAATTTCTGCTATCCACAATATATATGAGTTGGTTTAGGTTAGATTATATTAAACTAGCACGGCAACTGTCAAGATATAATTTACCTTGCCTGCTGTATCTAATCAACAGAGATAGCTTAATATATAAAGCAACTAATATAAATCTAGTTTATGTGCAATTCACCGATTTTTCCGAGAAAATTTGCACAAATAAGGGGCTGCTGTTGTGTCTGAGGCATATTTGGATTTTTTCAGGTGATTAGCCCGAACCTCCTGATGTCTGGAATATTTGGACCTAAAGGCTATCTCAACCTATTAGCATTATAAAAGTCCATTTAATCAACACCTTTACTTTGTTGTAGAGTTTATACAGAAACAAAGATAGTCTTTACAATTGACAAAAAAGCTTCCAAAAATTTATATATATATTCTATTTAAAAACTTTAAGTACCTACCAAATTGATAATGCATAAAGCAGCTGGTGGTAGTAGCTTTTACTTTTTCGCCAAAGATCACCGCGTATACAGAAAAGGCATGGCAGTTAGACTGTAGCGATAAGGTTGATGTATCAAGCGGTACAGGCTTCTGTTTGATTATGCTAGAGTCTTTGCCTAGTTAACTTTAATATTGAACCAGAACCAGAACGTGTTCCTGCAAGGGGCTATCACATGGTTAGTCTGGACGAACTCGAAGAGCCTTTAATTTGGCATGACCAGTCATAAATTGACTAGTCCATTGGTTTGGAATAAGCTATGGCATCTCCATTCTGTCGAAGACGGAAGGAAGGAAGGAAGGATTATGTGTCTCTACCCATGAGCAAGGTGGATCTGCTCTGCCATGCTGCGAGTGCCGCTAGTCTTACTTCTTTTTTGGTTTCTTTCATAGCCTTATCCTGTGGAAGGGTAAGACAAGACCTATCTGTGGAGCGAAACCATGTCAAAGCAATGATAGAGTGGCGTTTACCTGCACTTGCAGATTCAACGGCAGCACCCACACAAGGATATTCTTACCTGTAACTTATATCCCAATTGTGTTGGAAATCTATACAATATAGATTGATGTGTGGTTTCAGATCATGTGTCGCATTCTCACAGAAGAACCGCATCCTCGGTGTTGCGGCCAAGAATCAAATGATTTCCAACATGAAGAACACGGCCACAGGCTTCAAGCGCCTGCTCGGCCGCAGCTTCAACGACCCCATGGTCCAGCGGGAGCTGCGCCAGGTGCCGTGCCGCGTGGAGGCGCGCAACAACCAGCCGGCCATCAAGGTGCACTACCTGGGCGAGGAGACGCTGTTCACTCCTCAGCAGCTCACCGCCATGCTATTCACCAAGCTCAAGCAGGACTCGGCTGTAGCGCTCCAGACCCAGGTCAACGACTACGTCATATCCGTGCCCACTTACTTCACGGATGCCGAGCGAAGATCGCTGCTCGACGCTGCTGCCATCGCCGGTGAGCATCACCATCATCTTACTCTTTACTTCAATCTACCTCATCCTATTAATTATTTCATCCTACACTTGATCTCATCCTAGTTTTAATCACTTCCTGGTCATTCACGCATATGTGCGTGATAAAAAACTGTGCCATTTTGGACATTGAAAAATAAGAATTTTCAGATCTAAAAGGGGTTAAAAAAAATACTTTAAGATAGTCTTACAATATAATTAATTATAAAACCATAAAAGAAATCTACCTCGAAGTGGTTAATCTCATCCTACTGTTAACATTCTTATTACTTACATACACAATCAGATTCATTTTAATAATCATACTGCGCCCGTTTTCTCAAGTAAAAAAGAATACATTATTCACTGGATTTTAGATGAATATTTGTAGTCAATATGATTAATTATTAACAGAAATAGGTTTTAATACACATAATTATAACATATAAGGCTAAAAGAATTAGATTAAAAATGCATAAATAAAAAATCATAGTAAAATATTAGAATAGGAATAAGTATATTCATATGTGAAGACTATTTATAATTGACTATTTATTTATATTAATCGATAAGCCATAGTAACAAGTAAGGAAATATAATTGAAATTATTAGAATCAATAATGTTTAGATTGCAACCGTATTTAAGTTTCAAATGAGGTTTGAAAGTTTTGTTTTTAGATTTTTTTGTTGCTATGCCGCTCTATATATTTTGTGACATACATTTGCAATATGTTAACATATAATAATTACATGTTTCGAGAATTTTACGTTAGTGTATTTTCTTGTGAGAGATTAAACCTTTTATGCCGAGTTCCTTTATTCCATGTTAATTATTATGTGTTTTGTTGAAATTATTATTTTGATAAAGATATTTATTGAATGATTATACACAAAAGTATTACAGCAAAGAATTTGTTTTATAATCCTACTCTTGGTTGCATATTTTTGTCTATAATGTATTTTTTACTAACGGTTGAAAACATTGCTTTAGGCTTGAACGTCCTGCGGCTCATGAATGAGACCACGGCCACTGCGTTGGCGTACGGCATCTACAAGCAGGACTTGCCAGCCCCGGAGGACAAACCTCGCCATGTTGTGTTTGTGGACATGGGACAGGCGGCGCTGCAGGTGGCGGCTTGTGCGTTCCATCGAGGCAAGCTGCGCGTGCTGGCCACGTCTGCTGACCCCTCGCTGGGAGGCCGCGACGTTGACGCCCTTCTGGCCCAGCACTTCTGTGTTGACTTCCAGGCTCGTTACAAGGTGGATGCCGCCAACAATCCCAGGTACTAAAATAACTTCTTAGGTTTTCACGGCCAGATTTGATAAAATATTGTTATATTGTGGCTTTTTATGTTAATTTGTTGGCTGATAAGTTTTCATTCGAACCCGAAATCGTGGCTCGAACACAAGGAAAATATGCACGCCTAGTAAGGGAAGCTATTGAAATCAAAAGATATCCCATCAACATCAACAGGGGTGACGGCTTGATTCTCAAAACAGCATGGCTTCCACCTCTAGCACATACTATAAAACCTGTACAGACAAGCAAGGACGACCACAGTCCGACATGACGTTCGTGGAGGCACAATTCTTAGAACATACCTACCGTAGTCTTAGAACATACCCACGTTCTCTGGAGTGAAACTTGAATCTGAATAAACCAACTCAAAACTAAATAAATCATCAATCCTGAAGAAGACGCCTGCAATGGCGGTCGAAATATTGGTTGAAGGAAGTTCCCCACACACAGCTAAACCCAAAAGCCACAATATCCCAGGTACTGTCTAATTTTTATTATCTTTGTCCAGTCTCAGCTCAATATCACAAAGCATCCCCTATCTTGTCGCAAATCATGATTTTATGGGGCGAAAAGCATGTCTAGTTCACATGTTAACTGTGCGGGACATATATATACGTCAAACGTAAACAATATTAATACGTGTAGCTCAAATGCATAAATGTATTTTATTCTAAAAACATGATCATTTAGATCTATTTGTTTGCAATTTTGTAATTTTTGCTGTGTTTTTTATAATAATAAACGAAAAATTATTTTGAAATTATGTTTCCACTGGGCGTAACGTACTGACACATCCTAGTGAAAGTTCACGACCCTTGTATGATAAAAAATTAATAAGGTATTTCAACGGTTAGCAAGTTAGGTCTGTTATGTCATCGCTAGAAGTTATCATCAGAGCCGATTTTGGGACCATTTTAAAGGAAATTAGATGAACAAAAAGTGCCTTAAAATGACGGAAAATCATATTTTTTTTCCTGTTTTAGACCACTTTCTGGAGGAGAGTTTCTGGAGACCCACAAAAAAAAACATAAATTAAGTACTTGATAAATGTTTATTATTATAAAAAATTATTCTCGCAGGGTCATTTATCATGGGTCCTTCTTAAAATCCTTTGTTTCAACCAGGTCTCGCAACACTAAAAAACATATATTTATATTCCTTGTAAATATGGCATTTGAGTGGATTTTTATTTTGTTTTTTGAAAGAAATTAATTGTTACCGTGTTTTAATATTTTCGTGTTTGCAGAGCTTACCTGCGGTTGCTCCAGGAAGTCGAGAAGATCAAGAAGCAGATGTCGGCCAACAGCACCAAACTGCCGCTGAACATCGAGTGCTTCATGGAAGAGAAAAACGTGTCGGGCTCCATGCAGCGGTCTGACATGGAGGCACTCTGCGGAGAACTCTTTCAGAGGGTGGAGCGCTGTCTGCGCAGCTGTCTCCAGCAATCTAGTAAGTTTCCGTACAAGGCTAGAGGAGGAAGCCTTTGAGGTTTTAAGAGGTTACAGAAATATTTATTTATATTACTAAATGCAGAGATATTAGCACATCAATCAAGATAATAGTTTTATAATCATGTATAAATATAAAATGCCTCATTGTCTTCAAAATATTGTCTTAAAGTATCATGTCAAATTGCGATTCTGAAAATTATTGTACTATTTATATTACTTCAGATAGTATCTATGTAATAAATAAAAAAGTTAAATCTTTTAAAATTGTTTCTTGAATGGTAAGTTATTCTCATTCCTCTTTGTTTTAAATACCATACTTTCAACACTTTATTCATATTGTCAGATGGCTGTCCTTCACGCTATGACACTATTTTATAAATGAGACATTTGGATCTCATGGTTTTTCTAATACTCAAGGTGACATTATTGTCTGGGTTTTGAAGCTTTTAGTATTTAGTCTATCATTTTTTACAGTTCATTTATAAATGCTATTTTTTGATAGTGGTATACATTTAGAGCTAGCAATGGTAATAATATGTGATGAATAATTTGTTTGAAAGTCTGTTTGCTTTAGTATATTGTTCTTTGGCTATTTTTTCAGAATTACGCAATGATGATATTCACTCGGTTGAGATTGTGGGCGGGTCTTCTCGCATCCCGGCCATTAAGGGCATCATCGAGTCCGTTTTTGGAAAGTCTCCGTCTACAACTTTGAACCAGGATGAGGCCGTGGCTCGCGGAGCAACCCTGCAGTGCGCCATGCTGTCACCAGCTGTGCGCGTGCGTGACTTCGCCGTCACGGACGTGCAGCCTTACGCAGTGCGACTGTGCTGGGACGCAGATGCCGGCCAGGATGGTGAAATGGAGGTATTGAACATTTTAGGCAACCACACCATGCTACAGCATTATTATACTAGTGCCCTAGGATTCATTTTTATGGTAATTCCGCACTAGAATGTTTTGACGTTATAAATAAATTTTGAACAAGTGGATAAGGAAAAGAAACCGCTGTATCAATTTGTGTCAAATTCTCTATAAAAAAACCAAACATGGGGTATTTTTGTACAAAATTTCACACAGTATATTGCAAGGATTTTTTCATCTCCACTAGTTTAAACTTTGATACGTCATGTGGGTCAACCGACAAAGTTATTTTTGGCATGCTTTGTTTACTTGGTAACTTTCTGTTAACTATATGTTCCTCAGCTCTGAAGTAAACCTAAATTAAGTATCCCATTGTCTGAACTCCTTTTTGTGAAAAATAAAAACTCAATTTGATATTTATCTTGATTTACTATTTTGCAAAACTTACTAATTGTTGTCATATGATAATGTGACTGAATGTATATCTTTTTTAAATGTCGCTTAATTAATTTTTGTGAATTAACCCTGTGTGTAATTGTGTATTGTAGGTGTTCCCCGCCAACCATGCCGCTCCCTTCTCCAAGCTGCTGACCTTTTACCGGCGCGAGCCCTTCACTATCAGCGCCTATTACTCTGAACAGGTTCCCTTCCCGGAGCCACTGATAGGTAAATTTCACTCCAAATATATAAATATGATTCTAGACTGAAGTTATCATATATTCCTTGTTATACTTATGTGGTTGTTATCTGTTGTGAATAACTGAATAATAACATATTATAATTGATAATGCCAAGGTCTTAAACCGACAGTGTTAGATTTATTTATTTAAATTGTTGTTTGCGCACATTCAAATTGATATAGAGGCTACATAGTTCATATATCACATTGTATATAGTAATATATGGATAAGTAAAATTGTCAAATTTAATATTTTAAATGTATTTTCTATGTTGCAAATTTGTGTGGTTGTTCGGAAAGAGAATAATATAATAAAATACTTTAAAAAGGAAGCAGCACAACACCGTTAGCACCTGGACCATATACAGGCGCCTCCCACACTATCCAATTACCTTATTAGGTTTCAGCTGACAATCATTTGTGTTGCACTGGCAGTGGTTGGACCATAAAATGACTTTCATCTTATATAGGCATGAGTTTGTGATTTTATGCAATAATTTAACACGAAACATGTTTTTAGGATTTAATAAGTTGGTTTCATTATAAATGTAATTATTTAAAATATTATAGTTGGTGTTTATAAAGGTGTGTAAAGTAAATTGTATTGAAATTGCGAATATATTATTTAATTGTCTACATTATATAGTCGTAATAAAAAATTAAGCAATAAAATGAAGTTTATATTATACTTACTTGATGTATTGCTTTATACATATATACTCATACCTGCAGTGCTTTCTCTCGCATCCCATTTAAGGCTTATTTGGTTTGGGTTGACTTTCAGGGAAATGGGTAATCGAAGACATAACACCAACATCCGAGGGAGAGTCGCAGAAGATCAAAATCAAGGTGCGCGTCAACATCAACGGCGTGGTGGGCGTGGCCAGTGCTGCTCTGCTGGAGCGTCGCGAGGCCGAGGAGCTGCCGGCCGGAGACAGCGAGGGCGCTGCGCTGAACGAGGCCGGCGAGGTGCCGAGCGAGGTGAGCCCCCCGGAGCGCCACTCCTGGACGCACCGCGTCGGCCAGTGGTTCTCATCGATGCGTCTGCCATTGCCTAGTGTGAGGCCACTCGCCCACTGCCCGCAGCCGCCACTAGCTCGTCCCAGACGTACCCCGTGCACCACGATGAACACAAATCTAAACTATCTTAACTGCATTTGAAAATGTCAACCACGACCGACTCGTTGCCAGGTTGAAACAGCTCGATAGCTAATAACTTTCAGTAACAGGTATTACAATGAGCTTATGCTTAAAAGATTTGCTCACCGTTGACAAAAATAAATGCTTGTTAGCAAATCTACGATCCAGTCCTGCCATATTATATTACAACAAACGATTTATTATATAGACTCATATTAAGCGTAAATCTGTTACTAATATACTCTTAATTGTATATACTTTAAACCATTTTATTCTACGGAACTGCATAAGCATTGAAATACTATTTCAGAAAAAATATATTCAAAACAGATTTATGAGATTCATGGTATTGTATATGTAGGAAAACTGTCAATTTAATTTTTATCTATTAATCGGGTGATCTGTTTCAAATTTAAAGCATGCCGATTAAAATTTTATGGGTTGTGGTACATCCGGTAGCAATCGATACACGACTGAGCTGAATGCGGGTTAATGGTATCACATCGTGTTTCACGGGTACGCCATCAATTTAGAATATCTCACACGATTCAATTAAAATATCTTAACTTTGATGTAGCTTGTGTTTATTTTGTAATTCCCTTTGTCACGACATGTTCTGTCACAGTATTTTCACTTGATTAATTTTTCCACCAATGATATAAATGTTTTTGTAAACTATAGGATGTCTCTCTCGGGCTGGTAAAAATGAATCCAATGAAACACAAAATGCGACACAATATGACCTGTATTCTTGGTATCTGGGTATTGCATGAAATGGGATTATTATATCTTTCGATTTTATATGATTTTTACTAATTTTTAGATCGTAAATGGTCAAAAATATCCCTTGGTTCGTTAACTAACATTTATTAACATTTTTAACTGATACTAATAGCATTTTAGTAATTCAACATTGTACTTACTATTAAAAGTTATGATAAATTTAACAATTTCACTAATTTCAATTAAAACTAACATATTTATTTAACAATATTTATTACTAATGTGAGCTTGTCTTCACACAGGCGACATTTAGCAGTAAATTCAGATTGTTACAACATTACATTTTTAATTCTTAATTCAATGTTGACAAGGTTTTTTATATATATTCATTTTAACAATGTGAAATGTATCTATGTGCCTTTAATTTTAATTTATGTAATTAAATTAAACAAAGTAATTGTTTTTTTATTATAAGGCACGTAATTTATTTTACATGAATAAATAGTTAAACTATGACTAACATGTTTAAATATAATAATAAACCATTGAATTTTTTTTTCTCCTAAATATAAAATTATTTTAAGTAAATTCGTAATACAGAATATGCTTTTATTTACTATTTATTGTTTACAGGTATATATTTTTTCTTATTTCTAAACAATTAAATAACAAAAAGTCAGATTTTATGGGCCCTAAGTTTATCAATAAATTATTTATAAAGTGGCTTCTAAGGTGCTCAACTTAGGATAATTTATTTTAATAAATTCAGTTGTTTGTAATAATTAAAAGGTTAACATTTCACAATTAAATTTATCTTTTATCTTTGTATGGAGTACTATTAAAGGAGTAAAATATAAAAGAAGTTATTACAATTATATTACATATATTTTTTTACCTTACCATATAATTATTTATTTGTATAGTGCTCGATAATTATTGAGCATTTTGCTGATTTTATTTTGATTGTGAATATTATTTACTTGGATTCATTGGATGGAATCTGCTTTGAAAATGAATTATATAAAACAAAGCAATTTAATTTATTTTTGAACAGATTATTTTATGCCTTTATGGATGTGAAGGATGGAGTTCCATCTGTCATCCAAAAAAATACAAAAATCATTGATGTTTCAATTGTTTTATCAAAACTGAGGATGGTATCCATCCTTTAAGCTTGCTTAGCAGAAGTTCAATAATCTTTTGTCTTTGTAGTTCATGTTTGTTTTATATAGAAAATGTTATACATCAAACAGGTTTACAGTTTTCATAGCTTTCATTTAACAAAATGCAAAGCATTGTTTTTTAACACCACCATATTAAATAGTTATAAGTAATCATTTTGTCGCATTTTGTGGTTTCGTTACCAGCTCGAATTGACGATGTGAGATATATTAATTTAGAGCTTTGCGAATCGTGTACCTTTAGTTGTCGTGTAGTCTTATATTAGTCGGGGGGCTGCGGGTGGGTGGAGCCGGTGGCGCCCAGCGGAGTCTGAAGTGCGCGACTGTTACAGGACGGGGCCGATGCCGACAAGAAGGACAAGTCCAAGGGCAAGAAGCAGACGGTCAAGAGTGTGGAGCTGCCTGTGCGGTCGCATACCGCCGGCTACTCGCAGGGTCAGCTCAACACCTTCACGGAGCAAGAGGTAAAACATCAAAATAAATAACAACAATATTCTTATATTACGATGCGTTTGCATAGATGAATAATTTGTTTGTCGGTCCCAGTGTTCCATGCAGGCGGCTGATCGTCAGGAGAAGGAGAGGGCCGACGCCCGCAACGCCCTGGAGGAGTATGTTTATGAGGTGCGCGGGCGTGTCACCGACGGTGGCGCCCTGCAGCCTTTTGTGGCGGCCGCTAAGAGCTCACCGCTCACGCGCCTCCTCGATGACACCGAAAACTGGCTCTACGAAGAGGGAGAGGACTGCACCCGCCAGGTAAATTTTATTTCTTTACATATTTTTTCATCTTGTCTTTTATGTCCATTCCATTATCAACACCTTTTCCCAAGTGAAATCTGCACCTGGAGGAGTACCTTATTGCATACATTGTTTCCCAAAAGCTTATAAAGCTAGAGTTTTGACGCTTGATGAGAAGGCAACTATACTTACTGAAGTATATTTAGGTGTTTTGTTAATCAGCATTTTTGAAGAGTTCGAATGATTACTTGTGTTCTCCCAAGGGCTTAAAATTTAGTCTTTAGGCGGCTCAACATCACTAATGGACTTATCCAGTCGCCAATTGAATATATCCTGTGTTGTAATGTTGTTCACCTTCAGTGATTGAAAGAGAATCAGAGTTACAAACATTCTATGGTCCCTAAACAAATATTTATATTCTGAGGTTATATTATTTTTATCAACTCAAATTTCAGAAAGTTGCAAATCATTCTTGGGACTATACGACATTAATGTATCTAACCATCAATTGTTCTTTTTTATGGAACTGAATTCCAATTAAAATATCATCAATATCCATAATATTTACACCCGATGGAGAGACATTCCATAATCTGTTAACCGGGGAAGTACCCTTTTAATTTTGCTACATAAGGGGCGTGAAATCTTTCACTAGGATGTGTCAGTACGTCAAGCCTTGTGGAAACGTAATTTATATATTTTATTTTTTATTAATGCTTAAAATTAAGTAGAAGACTGTAATATATATTTTATTATTAATTTATATATAAAGTACAGCGGAAAATACAGAATTTACAAACAAATAGATCCAAATCACTTTAATAATTTTTGCTTAAAATATATATGCATAATATATGTATTTAAGCTGCACGTATCAATTAATCATAGATTTTTTTTGTCTAAAATATATGCCTCGCCCATACCAGTGCACAACAAATATACCAAAGACGTATTCATATGTCCTACCACTTCCTGATATTGTTTACCTGATATTGTTTACGTTTGACCTATTTATACGTCCCGCCCGGTTAACAGGTTAAGGAAACCAATTGGAGAATTAATATTCAGAATTCCTAAGTTTATTATTTTAGGGAATTTTTGCATACTGGTGAAAGGTTACAAATGTATATAGGTATTCATTTTATTATTTGTACCTGTTTCACAAGTAGCAAGTAATAAGTATATCTATCATTTCAGGTTTACAATGACAAGCTGACTGAGCTGAAGGCCCTGGGCGAGCCCATCAAGAGTCGCTACCTGGAGTGGGAGCTGCGGCCCGGAGCCATGGACGACTTCTCCATCGACATACAGCTGGCGCGGAAAGCTGTCGATCAGTGCAAGTAAGTACAAAACTGGCGACCTAACTCCAAAATGCATAAGTTTTTTTTTTATCTAAACGATCTATAATAAGGTATTACAAACATCAGCATTGTTAAATTATGGACCTATAATACATATAAAAATAAAGTAACTAACTATTTTGTGTATAATTTATACAGTTGGTTACACAATTGGTTACACAATTGGTTACACAAAGTCATCAACCCTGAAGAAGACCCCTGCAACGGCGGTCGAATGTACCCCCGTGTCAATAGGATTTAATGTTATTAAAATAAAAAAAAATAAAAAATAGCATTTCAATTGTATTTTTATTGATGATTTTGATTATGGACTTTTAGAGCCGCTGATCCCAAATTTTCACATCTGGCGGACGCTGATGTTCTAAAGTTAGCAGAAACTGTGGATGCCGCTCAGCGTTGGTTGGAAGGGACTCGCCAGAGTCTGGCCGCTGCTCCACTGGATGTTCCTCCCCCCACCACCGTGCACCAGATCCGCCAAGAGAAGCAGGTAAGATCCTTACACCAACATTTTGATTCTCGAGACAAACTTTCCTGGAAACCTCCACTGTGTGACAGATTTATAACAATAAAGATATAAATGTATTCACTAAATCATAGCCAATTCATAGTCAGTTCATAGTTCCTATTAATCAAAAATAAGTGGTAGGCGAAAGTCATCCCGTGAAGACTATCCATTCATAGTGAATTTCTGTAATAATAAGGATGATGCGTAAATGACGGGCTATAGTCTATGAAGTTGGCTGATGAACACTCCATATGCAGCGCTTAGCCATATGTAGAATGATGAGTGGCATAGAATCTACAGATGAAACTTTAGAATCACTATTACCATCTGTCTGTATTCTCCTGCATGTATTTACAGATTTTATTAATACAAACTATTTGTTTTGCAGAGCTTCGATAGCACGGTTAATCCTATTATCAATAAGCCTAAGCCTGAAGAAAAGGCCCCGCCTCCAGAAGCTCCTGCGCCGGAGCCGGCCGCTGCTGATGCTGCTTCTCCGCCTCCCGCCAGCGACCAGATGGACGTGGAGTAAATGTCCATCACAACTAATCCAGAGCATCAAAGCTCAAGGGCCTCATCCACCTGAAAGTACCGAAAGAAGTTTACTCAAATCAACGTAATTTACACCTCTTGCTCAATTGAGTTCTGTTGCTAGCCGTGTTTTATAAATTTAAAAAAAATGGTTGACACGTGATGGGAGTATTTAAACAACTATATTAACAATTATACACAATCCGGCCACTGGATGGTTTTTACTAGCATTTCTTTTGAATATTTATATACCCGATAAGTACTTTCAGGAGTAACTCTCAGATGGATGGGATCATGATCTTAGTCTCTCATAGAGTCACGTGTGGATGGACAGTGCAGTGTATTGGACTTGAGAGTTTTTGGTGTTCACAGCGTGGCCGTTCACTTCATTGTTTGACCATTTAGGTATGATTAGCATTCATCACAATATTAACGCATTCACCTGAACCGTGTTAAAAAAAAACATTAATTTGTAAATATTCCAAGTAACTGAAATAGATGAAATTTTTAGTATTCTCGTATATTTTGTAAAAAAAAAAGTCTTCATAGTGGTCATACATTACCTTGAGGTGAGAATGTTGAAATAAATGGCCACGCTGCAGACAATGATACGCTCTAACGAAGGTATCGAGGTACAAAGTGAAAATGTTAATATTTAGATTCTTTTTCTAGTGCAAACAATATAAGCAAATTTACCACTCAAAATTACGATTTTAGGTTTTATCAGTAATTTAAATAGTTAATACCACATAATTAAAAATATTTCTTAAACACTAATGGCATAATTAAAAAAAAACAATTGCCTGCCAATAGGAGTAATTTCAAATGAAGGAACACAATAAATAAGTCGTTTTGATCAATAAAATACAACTTTACTCCAGGGCACAATGTATAAATAATGTCTTGATATTTGCTACTACCGTAGTCAGTTATGTGTAACCTTTGATAATAAACATTGGAGTTTTCATTAAAACAAATCTGTTATCCACACTGATGAGAACTTTGGGATGAAGAAATATCTAGTAGTTAACAATGCTGCCTTTTGTAATAAAAATGTGTAATTTTGATTGGTAAGACTGTAACTTCACTAAAATATTTAGCATGGAAATTGGAAAATTGAATGATTCATTCTCTATGGGCTAATGGACTAATTTATTTAAGTAATTGCCACCCGTGAGTACCGTTAGATCCATTAAAAACTGATGCCTGTTATTATATATAAATATTGACAAAAAAGTATAATATTATTTTACTTTCAATGCATTTTTAACATTTCTTGTTGAGAGTCTCGATTGATTCAATTAATATCTAATCATATAAGACTGACAAAAACTGCTTAGGAATAAAAGAAAGGAGAACATCGAGGTGAGATCTGCGTCTTTTATTTTGTACATAAATGAATTTATTATATATATATAATGTGTTGCCATCTCGCAGATCGCATTCAATGTAATCGGTGTTATTTATGAACGTCTTTCTTTCCGAACCTACGCCCGTGACTGTCTTCTACAATCCTGTGAAGTCGACACGGAAAAGAGCCGTCGATTTCCCCGAGACCGGCGCGAACTGCCTCCATGTGTATTTATAATCGACAATGTTTTATACAATTGAAAATTATATATAATTTATTTAATACTATTACTAAGTGTAGTTAAATTGTCGGTTTGATGAAGCGGTCTCGCGATGCGGTCCCCCCGTGCTCTGCTGTCTCAGTCTTTATGAAGAGTAATTAATTCAGTATAAAGTAATGTTTGATCACTTTGTGATAGTATCTCGCTTCCTTTGACCGGTTCGACGGATTTAACCATTATTGCAAAAACATAATTGCTTACGCTTTTAGATTTATGTTCACAAGGTTGTTTGTATTATTACCTGAACTGGCATTCCAGATCTTCGAGTTTTCTCAACGTGTAGTCAGTGTTGCCCACTAAAGTGGTATGTTCCGGAGTCTTGATATCTCTTAAGTGCTAAAAATGAATTAAAACAATGTATTGGAGTTTGATATGTTCCGGTGTGATGAACATAGGTATTGTTAATAAATGTCATATTAACATTAGATTTTTTTTCTTTTTCATTTATTTATATTTCATCTATTATTGCACATACTAAATGGAGATTCGACGTGTTTTTTTTTTGTGAGAAATCGATGGATCCGGAAAATCAGCATTGGTGATAAGTCTGGGTAATGTTGGGTGTTTGCAACATTAATATTTGTTATAAGTGAGTTTCATTGTTGGTCTCGACCCGGGCACCGGTCGAGAGCCGAGTTTCTAAATCGATTTAAAGATGAATAACTTCTTTAATAAATCTGTGATTTAAACAATTGTCATTTTATTGTACCATTGACTTCACCTGTTTCTAATCCTTGTCTCCTGTTTCTGTAAATTATTTTATATTTTGATGCCAAGTTTGTGTTTTCTATTTCAATTTTCTAATTTGGTAGTGTACCAACAAATACCAAAAAAAAAAAACTAATTATCCTTGAGTTAACTGGGATACGATAAGTTGAGTATCATACAAACTACGTAAGTATATATTAAAATAAAACATGTTTTTATTTATTTTATTAAGTTTGTACTCCTTTATTAAAACAAAATAAAATATTTACTTTAATACTATATAAAAACTTTCCCCATCTGTACTTATATAATTGGAATCCATTCGTTCATCATCACTGGTGGAAGAAGCAGTAGCAGCTTTTTTAATAAACATTCAATTTAAGTCGAGTTGTTTGTTCTTTATTGCCCTGTATATTCATTTGTAGCAAGCAAGATTTACCTGAATACAGCAGTTTATACTAAAAAACGGTTTCGATTAATAAAAAAAACCTTGGTTAATTTTAAGGAATGCTGCTTCCTTTCATTACATTTTTTTTTTCAAGTTTAAAGACTATTTCTTCATATTTTAGTCTCTTCAACACTTGGATTTTTGATGCATAATAATTCTTCATTAGTAAGATCTTTAAAATTATTTCCTAGGGGTTATGCGTCTTCATGATTGATATATATTGAGCTTCTGTTAAAGCTCTAAAAAAGGTTTATATTGTGTTAAATTTAATTTAATTTTTCAAATTGTGACTCGGTTCAACTTTCAAAGTGTTTAGTAAGCATTATCCATATTAAGTACATGCATGATGATGTGACCTCTCGCCACCCCTTTCCTATATATTTAATTGCTTAATGAATAGGTATTAATTATATATAAAATAAATTTAACAAGACAAATAAATAACGATGGTTTATTTTTTAAATTATATTTAATATACATACATTGAAAATATCATATTGTACTAGTTACAAATGTATTGACTTTCCATTTTTTTTGTGAAAAGTAAACATTTTACAGCAACATATAATTAAATTGAATAGGTGTAAATTGGATACATTTAGACATCATTCTCGTAGTCCTTGGGATTCTTGCGGTTCAGGCGTTCAAACTCAGAATTCGCCCAGTCGTAAAGGGCATACGCCATTATAAATGCTGCAAAAAGGGTTTTATAAGGTTTAATAAGTTGACTGCGAAAGGATATAAGACAGAAACAAGCTTATTATGACTCCATGAATAGGACATGTAGATAACTTAAACATATCAGAATCACTATTAACTGGACCGCAATATCAGACTAAGTGCCAATACATAATATAAATAAATAAAAAATTGTTCAAGAGATCTCTTTTAGTGAATAATATATTTTTACTGTATGATATATTATAAAGTAGTATTCTTATTTTATTTTTTCATAGGATTAAGCAGTAATGCGAAAAATAAATATTTTATTGGATGTCACGTTTTCATGTTTTTTTTGTGTTCCGGATATGATACTTATATAATACAATAAATGTGAAGTTATTATTCATGAATATTTTAGTGATTGCCTAGAATTTTATGGATAAATAAAATTAACAATAAAAAATCATAATTTAGTAAAAGTTTAGTAAAAAGGATAATTGGCTGGTAACCTATACGATTTATAAAAGCAAAGGGCTTCATGAAACCAATTGATTTACAGGAAATTCTTTTGATTTAAAGAACAACTAATATAATGTACAAATATCTGGTTGCATGGGCCTTTCACAGAAAATGTAAGGCAAAGGGGAATAATATTTTATAGGACTTTCAAAATTGAATTAGCAAAATTAATGATACTCAATTATTATATTGAATATCATTATAAATTATAACATTTAATAATTAATAAAGATAAAAGCTGAGAACCACAGAATAAACCTCCTGATACTTACGAGGCGATACCCGGAATATGTTAGAGCGGATTCGGCGAGCAACGTTGGTGACGGAGGTGGACATGATGCCCTTAAAGGCGCGCTGCTCATGGGGAGATAGCTTGAAGAAGATGATGCCACGCAGCTTATAAAGTTCTCCAAAGTGTCCGCCCATCTTGAAGCTAAAAAGAAAGATCTGGTTATATTTTTTGTTGGTTTTTGTTATCTATTAGAATCTTACAAATTCTCAATTGATGAAAAATTAATTATAATACTTAAATATAATAACATCAGTAGTTTCTTTTTACACCTGAATACAACCGAGCGTATCTGATGATCTTTGTGGAGCACTAAAGCGTCTCATTAAGAAAATTACAATAGATTAGTTAACCCTTTGAGCGGTATGAGCGTACCCACACGTTCACACACCCTGGCGCATTATTTTAAATCCCACTCTTTCAATTAAAATTTGATTACGTATTTTTTTAAATTCTACATAGATTTATCAATGATAAGTGAAAATCATTAGAGTTTTATCATATATTTTTAAATAAATAAAAACAAGTAAACATGGCGAAAAAAAAAATTTAAGCAAAGGTGTTTTGACTTCAATACATATGTAGATCTTTATTGTTCTAATCCTCACCAAACAATTTGAATTGATTGTCAGTCTGCCTGTGGGCTCTTCGGAAATAGATCGTGCTATTCAAATCGATTGATTTTATTGAGCACTAAAATATACATAATTGTGAACTTATTTAGATTTTTTTTATAGTGTATGTCAGGGTCGTCAACCTTTTTATGCCTAGCGCCCACTTTTTGCCTATTTTTCATGGTAAAATTTCCCTACCGCCCTATATTTCAATTCAGTATATGGGTGGAAAAAATTCTAGAAGGAATGTAGGAGATTTGAAAATCTACGAAAATCTCCCACCGCCCACCACGGAAGCCCGTATCGTACGGACCAGGTTGACGACCCTTGGTGTATGTGAACAAACCCTTCAAAATGTCGCACAGACTAAGTGAAGAAGAAATAAATAATATAATTGTGGAAAGTGAGGATGAGGAGGTTATGGAAGATCTCGATGATTTAGTGTTTCATATGAATGATTCTTCGGAAAAAGATTCGAAACAGGAAGAGGCATCTCAACTCACTCTCACGTTATGTATGCAACAAAATTAACTCACTAATCAAAGGGTTAATGTATGTAATTAAACGTAATCTAACGCTATGTTGCAAACATTGTAACATAATAATAGACTCAGCAATACAAAATGTATTTCTATCAATAATTTTGTTCTATTAAGTTGTTTGCTATTGCATGTTAGAGCATTTAGCAGCGTAGACGTGAGCAACACTGAGACAGCGGCTGCAGGAAGGTATACAACGACATACGATGATGAAGAGATTCATATATGTGGATTCTATGACATTAGCTATTTCAGGAATGAAATTAAGGATTGCATATGGAGCGTTGATCCACCGAAGTTACTTGCAAAGAGCTGGTGTATATGACCATTTCAACTGACGTTATCTATGGGCAGATCTTCAGAATGTAATTTAGCCAGTCAATGGTGGGGACAAAATCTATATTTTGTAATGAAGACCCGGGGAAAGCGAAAAATAAAAATTACACAAATAGGTTAAATTTTTATAAAATAACCTAGGTTGGAGAGACTGATATAAATATGTATGAACTTCAATGAGTCAATTAACATTAGCAATTATCAAATAGTTCACAAATAATTTTCTCCCATATCCGTCAGATTTGTGTGGCATGTGTCGACAAAACATATTTGAAGCACTTCGAATTTAAAGAATTTCTGATTATTGAAAAAAATATGCAATCCTACAATGCATGGAAGTTGAAATTATGTAACACAAGTATTTTAATTAAAATTGGCGTAAGCCATCTAAAGTATTCCAACATTGTCAATAAAGATATTAAAATATTACTGTTTAAATAAAATAAATGATTTTTTATACGGTTATTATTTAAAATAAAAATGTAATTTACCTTTTTAGTGGAAGGTCGGAACGCAAATGTCAGAACTTCAAAGACAAGAGTTCGAACCTTCTTCTTCTTTTTTGCTCGGCGATTATTTGTTCAGGAAAAGCGATAATGACTCAACTAAATACCTATTCTTTCATAAAGAAATGAGATAATAATCTAGTTAAATTTTACATACACCTTTAAGTAAAACGTAGATTCCGTGTTAATATAACATTAATTTTAATATAAAATAGTTTTTTCAAATATTTTATTTTACGTTTATTGTTTTATTTATTCATAAGACAATTAACAAAGCTGTAATTTATTTAATTTGTCTAATAAATAAATTACAGCTTTATATATTGTAATTACCAATATTTTTTTTATTTACATCTATATAATAAGTCCTTCCTAATTTTCAAAATGTAACAGAACATTTTTAGCTATATGAAAAATTATGTGTACAATCAAAATAAGCCACAGTTTTATAATGTACATGTAAAAAATTTCCTACAAATAAATTATAATATTTAAGACCCCTTTTTATTCTTCCAAATTATCAATTATTTATATAAAATCACAGGATCTACTTTTTTTTTGAAGTTAAAGAAAACCTTTTTACAAAAATAATTTCAAAAGGAATATAAAAAACAACGTGAGTGGAATGTTTGAACATTTTTTTACTAGTTTTTTGCCCTATTTCAAGTTATTAGTTATTTCAAACAACTAATAGAAAGCCCAGTGGTCCAGCAGCTGAAAAATATTGGTCGGCAAGTGGCATTTTTTTGCTCGCAAACATTTGGGAACGAAAACTTTGTTGGAATGAAAGGGTTTTTTTTCTGAGACGAAAAATGTTGGAGGCCACGCGAGCTTCCTCCAACATGGTTATTTTTGAGACAATTTAGGAGAGCCCTTGAGGTGTGTATTATTGCTCATTAAATTAGATAGGCCTGGATCTGCTCTCGGCGGCCATGTATGTAAGAATATAAAGTATATGTTCGGTAGTGTATTCACATATGAATGTAAGATATAAGCTATGCAGGATAGTTACACATTGGGCAGTTGCAGCCGGTAGTTGTATAGGGTAGCCGATAGGGTTATTGTTAGCTGGGATAATAAACTGGTGGGTTTGTTTCAACATGAGGTAATTATTAGACTAAGAAGACAATTCCATACCGGTTGGGAACCATTGGTATTTATTTTGCTCTCCTGTGAAAAACTCTTGCAATTGAAAACGCTTATCGTAACATATTTTCATTCAATCAATTCGCTAATAATTTGTCTTTGGTGTGTTACTAAAATATTAAAAGCATGCTTTTTAACTTAATATATTTCTAAAGTCAAGTTTGTCATACTTGCGAGTCGAGGTATCAATAATCTCATCGTAAACAAGTATTTCCAATAATCAACATTTTCTTGGGGAATAGAAACCGTAGTTGGTTTTGGATGTCCTTACATGTAACACTTACTTGGGAGCACTTACCAAGGCATTGTTTTCAGAGTACATTCTCGTTATACAAGTAACGGGTTTTGGTGAGCAACACCACACATGGGTGTAAAAGTTAGTAGTTCAGACGTTAAAATTTGGACTTTTAGACTTCTTCGCCGAAGGTCGCCGCGAATACAGAAAATGCATGGTAGTTGGGCTCCGTAGATATGAGATCGATATATCCAACCGGTCAAGACTTCTGTTGGATTACGCTAAGGAGCCTGTGCCTCGCTAAATCTAATATTGGACAATGCCACAGAACGTGTTCAGCGTCCTGCAAGGGGCTGCCGCATGGGCAGTCTGGACTATCAACGAGGCTAAACTTGAAGACTTTAGCCTTAAAATTTCCGTGCCCAGTCATGAATTGACTAGTCCAGTGGTTTGGAATAAGCCACGGCATCTCCATTCTATCGAGGACAGAAGGAAAGAAGGAATATGTGTGTTTACCCTTGAGCGAGGTCGACCATCTGCTCTGCCATTCTGCGAGCGCCATCAGTCTTACTTCTTTTTCGGTTTCTTTCGTGATCTTACCCTGCGGAGGATTGAGACAAGTGCCCCCGACCTCCGCAGAGAAGCCACGTCTAAGCAACGACATAGCGGCGCTCACCTGCACTTGCAGATCCAACGGCAGCACCCCGCAAGGATAATCAATGACTCGGTGGCAGAGGATCGATAGGCTTTAGTAAGTGAGAGAAGTGGGGTTCTTTGACCGCTCAAGAGAATGCGTCTAATGAAGAGTAGTCGAGTGCGCTCACCCCAGCACCGCGCCGCATATGTCACGGTGCTGAGAAAGATCGCATCATACACTGTTTTAAGGGCTCGAAATTTGAGTCCCCATGAATTTCCCGTAAGGCGAGAAATACAGAAGAAAGCCTTCCGCGCCTTATCTACAACATGGCGAGCGTGAGCGGCGAAACTTCTTATACCATCTATGATTACGCCAAGGTATGTAACTTCTGTAGAAATTTTTGCTTTAGTACCTTGGAAGTAAATAGCTGGTGGACGTAGTGGAGATAATTTTCCCTTTAAAAGAATAGCTTCTGTTTTATGTGGCGCAAAACATAGTTTGTTTCGTTGGCCCCAGGATGAGATTTGGTTTAGAGCTTCTGTGGTTGAGCGCTCCAGTGAAGATCGACTATTAGCTTCTAGGTTACTGCCTCTAGTGAACCGGGAGGGAACATTGAACGTAATTTCCTGCAATAATATTGAGTCATTGATTATGGAGTTCATAATTTTAAAAATAAACAGCAAGTCAGTCACTGTTCTACGTCTCTCCAATGTAGATAAATTAAGTCGCCTCTCTATATCTTCATAGGAGTAGCTACCTCTCTCAAGGCCGATCAGTCGTGCTACTCTTGACAGGAATCGATGTTGGACTGATTCAATCCGGTCGATCCATTTTCAAACATCTTCAAAATAAAAATCCGCTTTATTTTTTATTTTTTTTAAATTTATATTACATCCGATTGTTTATTCAATGTTGTCAAATGCTTCGTGCCAAAATAAAGTGTAGGCCCTCTTCGTAAATATATTGCAAACATTCTAAAATGTATACTAAATGTAAAATGCCGTTTGAAAACGTTTTCATAAAGATCAAAAAGGGTTATTAAAATAATAATACAGAATTATATAGAAGGGTTATTAAATAAACAACACAGAATTTAGCGATTTTTTTTCGTTATCGCATTCCTTGCTTCTAAATGCATTTTTTAAAATTGCCGCGATATCTTTTCCCGAGGTGCCCCTTGGGCCCGCGGTGAGGCCTCTTCTATCTGTTTGCCCGTTGGTTACCATCTTCTCCCCGCTCATGTTTTAGCATTTTTATTCCTTGTTTGCTTTATGAGTGCTCCAACTTTTGCCGATATGAAAAACTCTCCAAGAAGTCTCGTTTGATAAAACTCTATTATGTGTAATCCCGCTGCGGGGCGAAGTGAAAAGTTTGCGTCTTCCTCGAGTATTAACTTTGTGAATAATTTAAAAAAAAACGTCGAGTTATTTATTTCGAATGATTTCTTTATGCCTCCGTCAGAATATCGTAATCGAATACCTCAAAACTCTATATCAAATTTGGGCGACAAAAACATAAGTCGTTTCACGTAATATCTAACAAAAAGGTTAGGTAACCGCCACGTTCCTGAATATTTATCTACTTACGGTCCTTCTATCAGTATCACATGCTATAAAAATTCACCTTAAATGCAAGTTTACAGACAATGTTTTGATGCAATTCTTGGAATTTGAAAAATATTGGTTTACATGAATCTACTTGCTTATATAAACGAGTATATGTATGTATGTATGACCAAAAGTAATTTAAACTGTTTTTTCATATTTTAATTCAGCTTAATTCATTATTCTAAATATAAAAGGTAAATAGTGATATCAAGAGATAAATCGATTTAAATCACCACTTTTGAGTTTACTCTCATTTATTTAAAATAGCACAAAAACACATGAATTGTACTTAACACTATGACATGCGTTAATGAAATGCGGGTAGACTGCGCCCTGAAGAGCAGTCTTAAAGCGGGACCGACTCAACCTCGACCAGCCCTCAAGCGCGGTAGGCGTTAGACTGCCCGGACCACGTGGGAAGTGGCACCTTCTTCGACCACCGTATCCTTGAGTGGCGCCATCGGGAAACTCGATTCTTTCGTCGATCGCTCTGTGTTATCAGCGATGTCACCGGGAGCCACCCGCCCTCTTCGTCGACCATTAACTGTGAGTGGCGCTACCGGTTAGATTTTGATTGGATCATGATGTACGATGCCGATCGATGCAAGATGGCGCCGATCGGTATTAATAGTTTATATAAGTTCACTCGATCCATACAATGGATCTTATTTCATTTGTGCTGCCTCTAATTACCATAAAACCAAGTATTTATTTTTGGGGTGCAACGTCAAACATGTCGTAAGCGAAGTGTATGATAGTGATAGTTGCCTTCAAAGTGTAAGGAAATATGAAAATATAACTTCAGTCGCCTGAAACTGTGGTGTTCAGTTGCACTTCCCACCCTTTACAATAATTCACGCAGCCTTCCGTAGAGATGTGCAGGCAGAAGCATCCCTCGGACGTCCCGCCCTCCATCTCACTCCCGACTATTGATCGTAAAACAGTTTCGACCCCATCCTGGGAGTGAGCACACTTAAGTCTCGCCACTACAAAAACAATGATAATAATCCGGCGTAAGCCTTCATAAACTCCCTGTATAGCGCGAGAGCCTCTTACTCCGTAGACGGGGGAAGGAACGGTAGAACTCGGGACCGAATGCACTTTCATTTCAGATTTCCTGACGTTTTCCTCCCCAGGCTTCCCCCGGGAAGCGAGCGGCCCTTTCCAGTTAAGTTTCTTCCCGAAGGCGAGATTCTTTTATCCAGATATAAGAGGGCGGGGCGCGGACGGCAAAGGTGAAGGGACATAATGGACTTAGGCAAACGTGTAAAGCTGTACATGTTGCTGAAAAAGTTTAGTTGTCTTGACGAATAAAACAAACCGTAATTAATTTAATATCTATAACGTATACTTTATTTTTAAGCCAGCTATATATTTCCCGCCTCGCTTTGATTGTCTAAACCAGTGGCAAACTAACAGAAATTATGCCAAAACTCTACTCAGTGAAAATACTAACATAATTATTTTTAACCACAAGCAATATGATTTATTTATTTATTTAAACAGAACCGCAGTTCCAAGGTACAAATAATAAGAAACATAGAGTATACATAAACATACAATACATACAAAAGAAAAGAAAAAACATAAAAGAAGAAGAAGACAACACATGTCAAATATCACAGAGACCTAGAAGAACAATACTATCGACAAAAGAGGAAAAGGATGTAAGAAAATGATCAAGGTGTGCTGGTAGGCCATTTAGGAGCGCCATTGCCGTTGTACTAAATTGAGTGCTCGAAGCTCCACAAGTATCAACTGGGATCAAAAACAATGGATGGCTACGAGCACGGGTGTACCCATATGATAACGGTTAAAAAGATTGAATGGATAGTCAAATTGTTTTAAAAAAAGTTATTAGTGGAACAACTTACATGTAATGCGTCAGAAAAATTTGATCGGACCTAATATAACTCGCGTTTGTAATGTTTTTGAGGATTCTTAATTGAACAATATTTTATATTGATTACAACTTGTTTTTTGTTTTTATTTTTTTTGATAAATGAACCACATGAATTATTGTCGCTTCCAATAACAATTTTGTCTTTACATAACGTTAGCCACTTGATTAAATATACTTATATTTTCAAAAAGAAATACTATTAATACATTATTATTTACTTTACACTTTATGTTGTTTATTGTATGTATAAAATATTTAAATACTATAAAATTACATCCAGGTTGTCAAATATATGTATAAAACACTACTACTAAACTATGAATAATTATAGACAAAATATCAACCTATTGATTTGCTTAAAATCTATAACTATAAATACGAGTATCATCAATCATGATCACATCTACAGATCGAATCTTACGCCGACTATCGTTTATTTTCTGTGGCGAATTCTGAGGTTACTCGTAAAATTAATAGTCCGATGTATGTGTTGAAGAATGTAGATCGTATGCATATAAATAATTTGAATCTGTGATTACGTTTCATATATTTTTGCTCTAATACAAACAAAAAATGTATATTTGCATAAATTATTTGTGTTAACAGGTGAAATAGTACGTGTATAATAGAGAGGTCGTCAGAGAAGCTAACTCAGTATATGGTTTGAAGCTTCAGTCGATATATTGTGATTTGAGTTGAATATTCTGAAATGGTTTTCCATAAATCATTAGCAGTTTTTATATTATGCTTAACGATTATCGGCACCAGGGTAAGATCCTTATTTAAATAAGATACTAAATTAAATTTCACTTCAATTGGATATAAATAAACGTGCGTGGATTATTGCCAAAACGACCGTCTAAACCAGGGGTTGTCGGTACGGACCAGGTTGATGACCCATGGTCTAAACTCTTCTTCTTCGTAGTATCAATCTGGTGGATTGGTTTGCAGCAACAGAATCTTGCATCTCGATCTCCATTCCTCTAGGTCATCCGCAACCCTTTTCAGCTCAGCATAAGCGCTACAATTCATGTCCTCGAATACTTGCTGCAAATACTCCCGTCTAAATTCTAAAAGCAGCAATTTCCTAATAATAAAATAGAGTAGTACTTCAAGAAACAAGTCTTTAAATGCATTCTTTTTTAAACATAAATAATACAAAAAATTAAATGATTAAATATTTATAATTGCATTGTTATTGTATTTGTAAGATTTTTTAATAATATAATTGTACAGGTGAGCAACTGTTGCGATGTAGATGAAGATGATATTGATCATGATGATGAAGTCATCACTCTACCTGCTTGTGTATGCCCGGATATAAATTTCGTCGACGTATCTGTTAAAGAAGCGGAAACGTAAGTAAATTCAATAAAAAACATGCTAAGTATTAGTTATATTTTTACTGAAATAAATTGTATTATTTTGTATTATGCTTTAATCAACGAATTCTATCGGTTTTTATTGAAATTCAGGCTGTTAACATCCACCGTTTGAAATACATTAATTGTTACCATAAATACGAGTAATAAGGAGTCATTATTATATTTTGGCATTATGTTATTCTTAACCATGATTTGTATTTGATAGGATAGTACTAATTTAAGCTAGACTCTACTTAGAATAAATTTAAGAAAAAAATAAGGCATAATAATAAAAAAATATAGAAAATTCGTACAAAATATGAATACTATTTTATCAAGTTATTCATATTTTTAGCATTCACATTGATATCACGTTTTTGCAATTGAAGAATTGATGAAGCCTTCGTCGAAAGCAAAACCACTTTCTTCATGTCTGTGATCAATGTAATAACGATAAATTAAAACTAATTATTTATTTGCGAATTTAATTCAGTTTAAAGTATAAAAACCCTCTTCAGACTTAACCTCTACAAACTTCAGAGTCTTAAAGAGCGATACGGTATTGATGATTTATTTAAAAATATTTTTTTAGACAAACCATCTTGGGGTTGTTGGACAATGCTTTGCCTGGCTGGAGCAAGACTGCCAGAGAACTGAAGCCTCATATAAGGAGCCTCTTGAAGTCCAAGGACTCTGCGAAACGAGACTTCGCTGTTCTGACAACCTTCTGGTTAGCCCCGATCAGTTCACGTATTGCACAAGAACCAACAATTTGCGGATTCACACAGGTATTTACAAATATATGACTCAGTTGAAAATCATTATTTATTACAACATATAGTATTATAAAATAGCCTCTATTTATTTAAAATTGAAAATTAATTTAAATTAAAAAATTAACAAATTAAAAATATTTAGTTTTGATTCACATTTATTTTATACGATTACATGTTTCGGCCTCCCTGAAGACCATCTTCAATAATGTTGTAGATGGTCTCTACGGAGGCCAAAACATGTAATCGTTTTAAATAAATGTGAATTAATTTGAAATTATAATTATGCAGTTTCACCAAGTATTGTCAGACCTTATCTCTATATATTTGTTCATTGACTTATTCAAGGTTTTGGGAGTAAAATAAACACACTGGTAGTAGATTAAATAAATAGGCAGTATCCACTGTTTCAGTTATAAAATTTATAAAAACGTCAGTAATATACTCAAAACTGCCAGTAATTAATGTAAAATGTATGAATAAGTAGCTCATAAAGGGTCCGCCAAATAACTTTTTTTTTTGAAAATGGGGCGCAAAATATCGAGTGTAGCTTCGGCTGTGTGGCACGTAGCGCCATCCTGTTGAAACCAAATGTTGCCAATATCCTCCTCTTTAATTTTTGTGAACAAAAATGGCCCGATATCGATCGCCATCGACTGTAACGGCCACTCCTTGCTCATTTTCGAAGAAAAATGGCCTGATTTTCAAAGTAATGTCGCAATATTTCCCAGCGTTGTTCAAGCATACACACAACCATATTCGCTTAGCGGAAAGATAAAACTAATTATCTGTCAAATCAGAAATGAGCTAAGTGTTACCATTCACGAAATAAGCGCTAGTTAAAAAAAACGTTAGATGGCGGACCCTTTACAATGGAAACCCAATCTAACCTTAACTATTATTAATTTCCATTCATGAATTATTTAATGCCAATTTATTTATTTTCTACTGCTTATTTATTATTTTTACTTACATTTTATATGTATTTATTACTGACCATAACTGAAATACTTAATTTTTATGAATTTAATTAAATACTGACAAAATAATTAGTTAGTAAGGTTAGCAAGACGGCCAGTGCACCAGTTGTCCCGTGCGCCCCACGTCGTTAGCGATGAGTCTTAGAACGAATTTTCTGCAGACGATAGGTCATAACATCCCACTTATATTCGTACTACTGATTTTCACTCCAAATTCAATATTTTTCAATTGAAATTGTTAATAATACTGAACTTGAAAAATGTATTTTATTTGTATAATACAATATTATCAATTTGAAGACAAAAACTATTTATTTAAATTTAAAAAGGAACAGTTGTGTGGCTTAATAAACTAGCGAATTGTTTGATGTATCATTTAAATGTATTTTTCTTTTTTTAGCTAATTAATGCAACAATTGACTGCATCAGAGATGGGAACAACACTGAGATGTTGAGAACCTTGGCGACATCGTCTTCATTTGAAGAAGCTCCTATTGGAGGTTATTACTACAACTTGGGGTCACTCATGTTGGCTGATGGTGTAAAAGCATCTGGATGTCCACCTACCATATATTCGGAAGATGTAAAGTTTGTGTTTAAAAAATAATTATAAATCAACTGGTTTATCATCATCTAATTATCATACATTTACTGGCGGTAGATGCGGTAGATAGATCCTTAGAATTTCACATATGTAAACATCTTTAATTCTATGCAAAGAATATTTATTCGTGAAATTTATTTAATGTAATTAGCATAAAAAATGTAAATTAACGTTACTTAAAAAATAACGAATCATTTTTCTTGTACGAAATTTTACGCAGAAAAACAATTTGCGTTGTGGTTGATGATAATTTGAAAGATCAGATTTTTTGGATCGAATGTTGGCCGGAATAAGCTAACACCCAGCTAACCTCATCAGGTCAAGCTGGTTAGGGCACTCTATTGTTCTGGAGGTAGTAAATGCCCTCCTAAGGCAGATGAACCTTTATGGTCAACGGCATTAGGATGTGGAAATAAAGGGGAAAATACCACATTAAAGGTCTTAAAGACATTCCACGTATCAGCAAAATATGATTATATCTCAAGTAAAATTTTCCGGAGATAAAATAGTCCCCCAATCGGATCTCCGGGTGGGGACTGCTCCAGACAAAACAACCAAGACAAATAAGAAAAACCCTCAGCCAACAAGATATGCCACCTGGAATGTTCAAACATTACTGCAGAACGGCGCCCTAGACGGGAGTATTTGCAGCAAGTATTCGAGGACATGAACTGTAGCGCTTATGCTGAGCTGAAAAGGGTTGCGGAGGACCGAGAGGAATGGAGATCGAGATGCAAGATTCTGTTGCTGCAAACCAATCCACCGGATTGATACTACGAAGAAGAAAAAATAACTCTATTTTTATTTAAATTATTCTTTTTTTGAAAAACTCTCGTTTCTCAAATAATTTTTATTGTAGAATTAAACGATTTTTTTTGATACTCGTAGACACTAGTAAGCGTTACGCCTAATAACGGATTTCTAAATATTCTTAAGCATCATCTATTTGAAACGTTGAAATGTTTATTTCAACTACTTTCATGATCAAGCGCTGACCATACCAGTAGGCATTCGAAAATAATATCTATGGTATATTAATACATTTTTTTTATTATCAACAGGTGCCAGTCTCAGTTTGCTATAAAAAAGGTGCCGTCTATGATATCGATGAGATTTGGAATCTGCGCGGAAGATGTTTGCCTGAAGCGGTCCGTAAGATAGTCAAGAAGTTATACCGTTCGAAGAATTATTTGGACAATTTTATTGCTGCTGTCGCGACCCAGAGTTTGCTGCCCATGGCAAGAAGATACTTCGATCGCTGGCGGTCCCTAAAACTGTTTGCGGTACATATAAATCCTACTTAATTATATATATTTACTCTAAAATGTTCAGCAATACCCCGGTTGGTGTGAATTTGATCCCTCACCCGTAAAGTGCCAGTCGTAGCCTGTTAATCAAAGATTGATGGTAGACGAAAGACGTCTCGTGATGACCACCCATTCATAGTAAATTCCTGTAATAATATAAAGGGTGATGCGTGAATCTCGGGCTGTAGTCTATGACGTTGGCGGGTCAACACTCCACATACAGCGCTTAGCCATATGCACTATCGTAAGCGTTATAGAATTCCACAGATGAGATTTTAGAATTACTATCACCATCTGTCGGTATTCTCCTATTTTTACATAAAAAACCCTGTATCGTCCCTATTCTTCTTTACGGACAATGATAGCCGACAAAAATATATATGGCGAAAGTCATATGCTACAGACATGAAAAAAAAAACCTTCTCGAAATGGAAAACCTTTTTTATAGAGTAATTGTAAAAGTTTCAATCCATATTAATATTATACTAAAGATGAAATAGTTGGAAATAATTTTTTTAACACAAGGATATATTAACGTTTGTCACATATACCGTAATTTGATGTTAAAAATAGTACAAGTTTGCGTATTTCACACAATTTTACTGAAAATGATAGCTAGAATGAAAATATAAAATGTGGAAAAATAATATCTTTACTTATAAGAGTTAGTAACATACGTGTATAGACAGTATTGGCATCAGCATGATGTAGCCCTTGGTACCGAAAACCTCGATATACAATTTTTCGTCTCCGATTTCTGTTCGCTTGACGTACATGAATGTGTCCGCCATATTGTCATTTGGGACTAGTTATATACACCGCCGCTTGTGGCGCAGGCGAGAGCCCGATCACGAGCGCGGCAGTTGTGTGTGGACGGCCGAAACGGTCGCATTACGGCCGGTGGCATGCCGTTCCGCCTGGCTGGAAGCTTGTAAAGTTTATTATAAATATAATCAAAATAAAGTCTTTGTTTTGATGACCTGCTCCTCATCATGCCCTCACCCTTTTGAAAGAGAGGAGGATGTTAGTATTTTGTTTTTTATATGAAATTAAAATCAAGATTGTTGATTATTATAATAATACATTTAATAAGTAATTGCGTTTCATAATGTTTCAGTTTGCGAGACTGCAGTCTTCTTCTCCCGTTCCCTCGTGTTGCTGTGAAGTACGCAATGAAGCAGCGGCTCAGTTAAGATTTGCTTCGCTAGATTATAAGCCCACACGCACAATTGAAACTGACTATTACATCAAACCATCATCCTGTCTAAAAAGCCCTTACTAATGGATCTTGAAGATGACATCATAAATGTGTACTACGACGACTGCTACTTCTTCGTAGTATCAATCCGGTGGATTGGTTTGCAGCAACAGAATCTTGCATCTCGATATCCATTCCTCTCGGTCCTCCGCAACCCTCTTCAGCTCAGCAAAAGAGCTATCACTCATGTCCTCGAACACTTGCCGCAAATACTCCCTAGGGCGCCCTCTACAGTTTATAATGTTTATATCCTCAACCATCCCCTCCACAATGGCGTGAAGAAGACCATCGTGGCGCATGATGTGACCGATCCATCGGGCTCGCTTCTCTGAGATGGTTCTTATTAGGTGCCTAACTTCCTTGATTATCCTGAGAACCTTATTGTTGGTCTCGCCAGGAAATTCCGAGAATTCTTATGTATGACTACATCTCAAAGGCCTCTTGTCTCTTTTTATCACTTTCAGATAAGCACCATGTCTCACAGCCGTACATGGGACTGCTATTAAAATATCTTTTTCGATCATAAAAATACCAAATGCGTGTAATAGATAAATAAATATTCCAGATCCATATAGTATTTTATCAATGGAACACAGGCGTAAGATTGGTTCACTTAGTCTTTTCTACCGTTATTACCACGGTCACTGCTCTTCGGAACTTAAAGAACTAATTCCTCCTGCACCCACCCACAACGGACAAACTCGTTTTACAAGGTTAATGTGTGTCGACCAAGAACTGGCAGTTTCCAAAGTTCTTTCTTTAATGTTACCGGTAAGCTTTGGAATGCTCTTCCAGCGTCTGTGTTTCCTCCTTCCTACAATCTGGATCTCTTCAAGAAACAGATTAATATACAATTGCAATCTCCTCAACCCACACACAAAACGGACACAAAACACGTTTCACGCATACAGCGTCCAGCCTCCCTGGCTGAGCGTCATAGAGTGCACTGGTCTTGACCAGCTGTGCTCTCCTGCATCGTTTACATAAAAATATATATATATCTAAAGTAATGGATTAATTTAGTAAATTATTTAATAAAAACTATATTATGACTGAATTAAATTTATAAATAATATAGTCTAAATTATGTAATCAAAACTATATTATACTTAATGTATCTCGATAAAGTGATTTGTCGTAAATAAATGTACAAGTCAGTGTGTTGGTTTAATTTCACTAACGTCTATTTTTGTAGCTAGATAATATGTGAAATCTTTGTGTGGAGTGAGTATTGTTCAAGCGTTCATTGGTAAATAAATAAATGAACAATAATGAATACCTTTTTTATGTAAGTACATACAGGAGAATACCGACAGATTGTGATAGTAATTCTGAAATATCATCTGTGGAATTCTATGACGCTTGCCATGATGCATATGGCTAAGCGACTACATTCCGAGATTCACGCATCAATCCTTATTATTACAGGAATTTATTATGAATGGTTGGTCTTCACGGAACGACATTTGTCTACCAGCAATTTTGATTAATAGGTTATGACTGGCATTTTACAGGTGAGGGATCAAATTCACACCGACTGAGGGTATTACTTTTTTTTTTTAATCTTCGTCGGGGATCGAATCCATGACCTTTGGCTTGCAAAGTAAACGTTTTGACCATTGAGCTATACCCGCTGGCAGAATAAATAAACAAGAACCTTAAATAGATACTAGTGCATAATGAGAATTTTAATCAAACCCCGATGAAAGCATTACAATATGATGATCGTATATTTATGCAAACTGATTGCATGTGATTCGATCATGAATGGAAAATAATATAGAGGATATGCAAGGTTTTGTGCGCCAGTAGGAGTAACATGAAATAGGTGGAGACCATCAAAGCCTGGTGGAGAGTACCAGGGAGGTCCCCACTTATTTATGTGTCTGCAACCGATCCCTGGAATCGCTATTCATGCATCCACTAAATCCTATATTCTACACAAATACGTTTTAGTACTATGATAGGAGTCTTTTTTAATATAAGCAGTATTTTATATGAAACAGCTAAAACTATAGTTTTGTCACATAGCAGCGTATAAGACTTACAAAAAAACATGATCACTTATTTGGTAACTTTTAAAATATATATTTCAATAAGAACAAATTAATTTGTACTATTTTTGGTAATTTCTGTATAATACGAGAAGATAAAATAATTTTATTTATAATGATTTTAATTTAGATTCCGCAATGTCTTAAAACAGATGAGTTTAACCAATGCATCCTCCCTGTATTAACTTATGGCGCAGAGACGTGGAATCTAACAGCAAGTCTTACCCATAAAATAAAGGTCACCCAGCGTGCTATGGAGAGATCCATGCTAGGAGTGTCGCTAAAATATATAATCCAAAACGAGAATATCCGCAAATTAACTCAAATAGTGGAAGCTACCCAACGAATAGGCACACTCAAGTGGTAATGGGCAGGACATATCTGTCGAAGAGACGACGGTCGATGGGGAAGAAAAGTATTGGAATGGCGCCCAAGAACTGGCAAACGAAGCATTGGCTGACCCCCCGCAAGATGGACTGACGACATAAGGAGAATAGTGGGAGTGACCTGGATGCGGAAGGCGAAGGATCGAAGAGGATAGAGACTCATGCGGGAGGCTTACGTTCGACAGTGGACGGATACAAGCTGATGATGATGATGATGACATAGAATCAAACAGTTCATGCTTTGGAAGTGTCGCGCTAATAATTCGATCTTCCAAATAAATAATCGTCCGAAAATTATATTTCATATACTACTGCCTTCTTATCAAATGTCCGGGCTCTTGCCCTGGAGCGGGAGTGACCTGGATGCGAAAGGTGGAGGATCGAAGAGGATGGAGACTCATGCGGGAGGCTTACGTTCAACAGTGGACAGATACAGGATGTTGATGATGATGTGGTAGGCAAACCTCATTTTATATGACATCAGTAACTATGAATACGTTTTCAATTTTAGCTAAAAATCTTTTAAAACTGTATTTAATGATCGTTTTTTGTAATGTAAAAAAATCACGTGATAAACATAGGTATGAAAAGGCTGAGGCCCGTGGCGTGCTATTGTTCGCTGTAAAGGCGAGGTTTTGAGTGAAATTAATCTTCTTCATTTTTATACTTGGAAGCTGGCGGGGGAAGAAAAAGTTATTTTTCTTGCAGATTGCAGATCTTCCGTGCGGTTCGAAGCGGAGACGATCGGGAAGCTTGGAAAAACACTTTATGTTATAAGAGGGTAGAGTTAAAGTCAATAATAACTGTTAAATTGATTATTTATTCAATATCTTAAAGTTTAAAAAAAAATTAAAACAATGTTTCTACATTTTTTTAATTCTTAAGAACAAAAGAATACGACTTATTAAAAGAGTTCAGTTCTTCAATCAAGGCAGAAAAAACATGTGTAGATTGGAACTGATGAGACTTCATTAATCACGAAACTACAGTCTTCCATCAATTAAAACTGTGCCCAGTGTGATCCATATTAAAACTAGGTATGAAATTTTTATCTGTTTATTATTGTTAGTTAATATTGAAATGGATCTCAAAGTGAATGCTAAGATATAAATAACAAAATTACAATATTTTTATAACCATTACTTTAAAAAAATACCATTAAGGTTATCAACTGACAATACTTGGTGAAACTGCATAAATATAATTTTAGGATTAATTTTAATTAAAAAATTAATCAATTAAAAATATTTAGTTTTGATTCACAATTTATTTTAACTATTACATGTTTCGGCCTTCCTGAAGACCATCTTCAATAATTGTTCTTGAATTATTGAAGATGGTCTTCAGGAAGGCCGAAACATGTAATCGTTAAAATAAATTGTGAATCAAAACTAAATATTTTTAATTTATTAATTTTTTAATTAAAATTAATCCTAAAATTAAAAAAATACATTATTTAAATTTAATTCAATAATAAAATCCTTAAGTGTTGATCCGCCAACGGCATAGACTACAGTCCGAGATTCACGGATCATCCTTATTATTACAGGATATACTATGAATGGCTGGTCTTCACGGGACGACTTTCGTCTACCACCAATTTTAAGCAATAATGACTGGCATTTTACGCTGAGGGATCAAATTCACACCAACCGGGGGTATTTTAGAACTCAGAAATCGATTAAAAGAATTATATTTTTAATCTCCGTCAGGGATCGAACCCACGACCTACGTTTTGCAAAGAAAACGCTTTGACCATTGAGCTAAACCCGCCGGCAAATATAATAATGTAACCAAATAAATAAATAAATAATACGTGTTCGTGTTTCACGTAATATCAAAGAGAAACAATTGATAAATTCCTTTATTATAAATGGCTTTTATAGACATGTTAGAAATATACTTAGATAATTGAAGACAAGACAGAATTTCTTAGTTTGTCAGCTATTTATAACTGTAAGAATTATTGAATTCTGATTCTAAAAGGATTATGAAGCTGATATAGTGGTGACTATACGTTACATATACGGAGGGAGAATGGAAAATATACTGACGAAGACAATCGTATAATTCGAAGACGGAAAACAAAAGTTTTCGAAATGAAACGTATTCCGTTAGATGGCCAACAAGTCGATTAGCAAAAGTTTAAATATGGCGCGGTTTTTCGTTACACTTACAATTGTTACCAACTGCGAAGTTCGCCCCGGGCGTATATACGAGTATCCGAGGAGGGCATAAAGGGGATTCAATTCACCTCTAATGATATTAGACGGAGTCAATGTTATAACCTCATTTAAAAGTTATCTCGAATTTCCATTTTAAATGCGCGGCACAAGATTTTGTTCGACGAACTTTGGAAAAAGAAAAATAAAGAGCGGGCGGCGGCAGCGAGATGCAGTCTCTCTTACTAGTAACTGCTGCGATGTTTGCCTGGTGATAAAAATAAGAAACTGCAACAGTTTTTATGATTATTTGAAATGTTTTAATAAGTGGATTATATGACAATGTATCTGAATAGCGCGTATTATATAAAAACTATGAGCTTCGTCCATAACAATATAAAGATAACTATTATGTTAAAAGACTAGAGGCCTTTGAGATGTTGTCATACAGAAGAATTCTCGAAATTTCCTGGAGAGACCACGTCACGAACAATGAGGTTCTCAGGATAATCAAGGAAGATAGGCACCTTATAAGAACCATCTCAGAGAGGCGAGTCCGATGGATCGGTCACATCATGCGCCACGATGGTCTCCTTCACTACATTGTGGAGGAGATGGTTGAGGAGTAGAAACTGTAGGAGGCGCTATAGACGGGAGTATTTGCAGCAAGTGTTCGAGGACATGAGTTGTAGCTCTTATGCTGAGTTCGAAAGGACTGCAGAGGATTGAGAAGAGTGGAGATCGAGATGCAAGATTTTGTTGCTGCAAATCAATCCTCCGGATTGATACTACGAAGCAGAATAAACTGACTAAATGCGATCGAAGTGAACGTTTTAACCTATGAAGAAAAAAACAATTATAAAATATTTCCACTTTTATTGGGAACACAACGAGATTTTTTCAGAACTGAAAACGTATCCCTTCGAGTAATTTCAGTGAGCGTACTTCAGAGTGGTCTTTCTGCCCACTCGGCCCTGCATGGAGGTGTAATCCGTTTGTAGCCTGGTCCTAATGAACGATGTTTTCCCCGCGATAAATACTTGGAGGGCTCATAGGAGGGGCGAGAAGCTCGTGAGATCACCACGGGATTACCTGAAAAAGTTTCAGGCCCATTTCAGCAGTAAGAATTATATAATGTAATGTATTGTTATTTTATGTAATTTCTTATGTGATTCAAATAGAAAATGTAATTAAGCAGTGTGATTGAATAATGTATTTTTTTAAAGTAAGCACAAGAAACAATCGAAGAAGTATTGCATAAAAAAAAAAGATTTATATCAACAATTTGAACAATTCACAACTGACCGTTTTTGTAACTCAATATTTATGAAATTTGTAACTATTCAATTTTGCAACTAGCTTGAAAGTAATTCTATATTCTTATACTTCTTTTTAAAGTTCTCCTCTCACAACTTGATATTTGAATATTTTGAAGTTAATGTTATAATACGAGTACAAACCGTTAACAGCGTTCATTGTTTGAAATATATATAATAGTAAAAACCCGAAAATAATGAGACGTTATTTATAATAAAAAGTACTTCATTGAAATATCATTATGTGTTAAAAAACGCAACATTAATTATAAATAAATTAAACATCGTAAATAACTTATTGTTTAAAATGAATGTCAAAGTATATTATAATAGTAAGAGGTAATAGTATAAGATTAATAGTATAAGGTTTGCACATCGCTAACGCCTCAAACGAGCTCATCGCAAAATTTGGATGGGGTATTGTCAAACACCCACCCTACAGCCCGAACCTAGCCCCAAGTGACTACCATCTCTTCCCTGACGTAAAGAAACTCCTGGGTGGAACGCATTTTGGCGATAGAGAAGAGCTGGAAGAAGCTGTTCTCAGGTATCTGCGTGGCTTGGCGGCAGATTTTTTGACTCGGGCATTCAAAAGCTCGTCTATCGCATGAAAAAATGAATTGAACTCAGTAGCGACTATGTAGAAAAATATGTAAAAGTCTGATTTTTCCAAAAATGTACGCATTCATGGAATTAAACGTGTTTTATACTGTGAAAAATCACTGGGAACCTTATTTTACGGATAACCCTCGTAATTTAATCTAATCAAAAATATATATTGTTTTTAAATATTTAGTATGTTCTGTCGAAAATATCCTTACTGTGAATGCAACATGAAGGTAAAGTCATGTAGTTTCACTATAAATTGACAGTTTTCTATTAACTTACATTAGGAATAATAATACATTACAGTTATTCTATTTAAATTGATCTTGTTGTAAATTTCAAACACAATGATTTTAGCTCATACAGTACACTAAATATGCCTGTATATTTATTACCAATTGAAGTCTAATCTGCTGATATTTCACTACAAACGATTGTAATTTATTGCTTCAGTGTGATGAAGCACATCCGATGGACAGTTTAACGGTCCATAAATATTAATTTTTCACTCATTTTTAGCGAGAACAGAAATTCACATATTTTCGAAATCTCTTTTTTCTATACGTTATGTTACAGTATATATTATAACAATTTTTGATGTAATATTATAGTCAATTCGTGTTTATAAGACATTGTTTTACAGATTTTATTTGATATTTTTCAAATTAATCAGTTTAAATAACTAAAATCTGTACTTATATTTTCTTGGGACATAGTCATACACTGATTCTAAAATATTGATAGATATAATGTAATACATGTTAATTGTGGTTCGTAGGCTTTTAATGATATTTTCGTACTTGTCTGTGGTAATTACGAAGCAAAATGATGTTCATCCACTTTGGGGATCCCTTGGTGGGCCTCAACGGGACGCATTAAGTGGAATGGATTAACATTGTTTTGCCAATCCACACCGTATGTAAGGAAAACATTATTGTAAAGACAATAAGATCTTTTTCAGCTCTTTAAACTTCCTAATTTTTATTCATGTAAATTAATACAAACAAATATTTACGCAAGACGATGCATATTTTTGTAATGCTTGCCTTGAACTTACGCTCTAATGTGGAGTTTCAATTCGGCAATATCATTAGCTCGACATTACTCGCAATTGATTATAGAGAAGACTCAATGTATACAGGTCGTGTTCACGGAACAGTTTTTGTCTACCGTCAATTTAAATTAATCAAACAAACATAAATGTTCAAAATATGTATTAATAAGTGCTTTATCAATAATTTAAAAATTATTGATAAAGCACTGACCGAGTGGTACTTACTAAAATAAATAGACTGTCGGAAAGTAATAATATTAAGCTTGTGAATAAATGAAGACTGATTGAACCGAGTGGTACTTACTAAAATAAATAGACTGTCGGAAAGTAATAATATTAAGCTTGTGAATAAATGAAGACTGATTGAATAATAATAAAAATATACATACTTCGAATATATACTATAGCGACATCTATCGTACGATGATAACAATGATATAAATACTAGTTTCAACGCGAGTCGGTCTGGGCATAGCAATGGCGCAGTTCGCCGAGCGGTATGAATACCTGGGCATAGTTGGTTTCCAAGGTCCGCGGTTCGCATCCCGCTTCTGACGTTATTTTTGTGCTTGGATTGACGCGTTGAAAAAATAATTTTATGTATAGTATATGTATATTTAAGTAATAATTTAAAAATTATGCGTATTTTTTAAAAATCATTTAATAAAATGCTATCTGCATTTAGTATACGAGTTTCTTTTAGTTCGTAAACTACAGCTTAGTTTTATTAAAGTCCCTGGGCTCGCACCATCTTGGAAGACTGTCGAGAACAATACATAGAATGTACTCGACGAAGCTCCGAATGGCACAGCTGATATGGAATGAAGCATTGCTATTAACAGAGCTTTTTAGCGGTAGTTTGTGACCAACATATGTTCCAGTTAGAGTAATGGACATGGAAATGATGATATAATACTTACTAAGAAAAAATGTTTTGTTTTTATAATGGAGATATTATCTGTACAATGGTTTTGTAGAATATCTTTGGATGGATATCTATTGAAGATATGAAATTTACAAAAAGGTGGATTTCAGATCTTCTGAAAAGCTGCACATTTATTGCGCTGAAACAAGAACATCCCCACACCGAGATAATTAATTAGATAACTAAATACCGAAGCTTAGAGGTAAATGTGACGATGCCTCGATAAAAAAAACATGCGTACATCATTAATTGATATTTATTACTAACTGCCAAACAGTTGAAAAATATGGTTTATTCTATTTTTAATGAAAGCTGTGTTTCAATCGATTAAAGATTAAATTTTTCATTATTTTTAGGATTATGAATGTAAATGATTTTTTATTACATTGAAAATATAGTTAGTTTTTATGTTTAATAATAACTTGTTTTAATAAGAAAAATAATATTATAATATTAATTATGATGAAAAACGCTGTTAAAATATGTTTTTCTCGTTAAATATGCTATTTGATATGTAGCTTTTTCATATAATAATTCATTATAAGCTCTCAGGTATCTCAGGAAAATTTAATTAGGGTAAATTAATTATCATTCATAAGTCAAAAGTTTTCGAGACAACCGAAATCCATCTCGTAAATGCTGAATACACGTCAACTCCCTTAGACTCCAGAGGAGCTGTGAGCGACGAAACTTTAAGATACACCTGCTGAAATAAGGCAAACATCGAGCTTTCCTCGAGCAGTATGAAAGCTCGTCAGGGCAAATGAAAAGAAAAGTCTCGACGGAAGTTTCCCTGCTTAAGTCAACAAAAGTTCTCGCGGGAAATGGTAGCTTTTTATGTGTAGAAAGGCAGAGTTCAAAGTTTGCATTTTGCTTTGATTGCATTTTGCAAAAGCAACAATTCAGACGGGCACTTGGCTGGTATTGAAAAATACTTGAAGATACACTTTGGGTATATAATGAATGAAATCCATTCAAGTTGATTGCTTGGCGAAATAATAAACATACTTAAAATCAAAGTGTATATCCTCTCCATCTTTCATCTTTGATTCCGGATAAATGTTCGTTCAGGTAAGCTCACTTTTTTGATAAAAAAATAGTTTAAAATAATTCATATATTCAATAAATTCGTGATTATTAATTTTACTTTACATGTATTAAACGATTTTTTAAGAATCAGTGATAAAAACAACAAGAAAAACCTTTTGGAAATTACTGAGATATGAACTCTTCCTGGCTCTCTTGAATGATGATGTAATAGCTAAACACCAATAATATAATTGAGTATTAAAAACAGAAAAAATAAAATAAATAAAATACGATAAAAATTACAATAAATAGCCTGTATTTCCACAGACAGAACTTAACGCATTCAATTGTATGAATTCGCTAGATTAGAGAAACAACAGTCATGATTTTATTCTTTGCGTAAATTAACATTCAAATTTTATGTAAAGATGTGTTTTGGAGCACATTATTGCATTCAGCCATCATATTTTAAAATAAGTTTGTAGGTAGTAAATGGGTTTGATATATATCAATAGTAGAATTATGATAAAAAGCAAAAAAACAATGCGAAGAAGTAATAAGAACCTTTTTACAGTGGCTAAAACAATATGATATCGATAAATACACTAAAGCTTTAAGTTTTTATAGCCTAGATTTCAGCATACGTTTATCGTCCTGTGAACTGCGCTACAATTTCGGATTTATACTGAAGTAATTTCAGTAATGTGGCCATTTGGGAACCAACAGTTTTGAACGGAATGCACAAACGTTTCCGCTTATGGCACATAACGGCTCTATAGGTGCACCGCGAGGTTATTTATTCGTTGTACCGAAGCGTCATTATCGCGTTAAGCGAATTTAAGGTAATGTTTTCCACTTTCCTTACATTATTCATGTTTCCACTTTAACCGTTAGAACAGATTTATGCGCGGCGATGTTATATTTTCCTTATTAACAGCGCTATTAAAGAAGACAAATAATGTTGGAAAAAATAAAATGCACGAGATAACGAGATAACATGTTACACAATATCTTATATTGCGTCATTTTATTTTTTTCAATTAGCGAAGAATATGCTTAGTTGTTATTTTGATAAATCTGTGTGTTTTTTTAAAACAGTACTGACGAAAAACTTATTGAATACTAATACGAAAAAATACCTTTACTTTCAAAGAGATTAAAGTAATTGTGGTGTATATTATTATTTTCTTATTAGTTCTGTAAAAGGTGTCTGACAATGTAATAAGCTGATGACATACTACCTTATAATTTTATACATAATTTAATTTCAAAGACTTAAATCCATTTTGAATATTAATAAAAATAATTCTAAATGCGTAAAATAAAACACGATTCAGTATCATTTCACTTTTTCGGCGTATTTTTTTTCGTAGTTATGTAGTAGTAAGTAGGTAATGAAGTAAACTCTGCTTATGTTGAAACGTTAATTTCAGTAATATTTTCATGTAATTGTTTGTTTTAATTAAATTAATATTAAATTATGCATTCCCATAAAGTAGTATAAATTTAAAAGAAGAATATTTATTTAATTACAATCTTCTGTTTCTTATACCCATTTCATACCTGGAACATATGGTCATCGTAAATTGCCGTCAGTCCTATCAGTTGTCACTATCCTTGTTCTAGGACATATCTGCTCCTGAAAGTCCACTTAGGAACATTATTATTATATTATACATACTCGTAGTTTCAAATAAATTGAATATAATAAAACTGAATATGGCTATAACAAATATATTATTTAATCTCAAATTTTATGATTTGTGCAGTTCAGGAATCCGTTTTTGAAAATTGGTTTTTTGATTAAAGAAAATAAAAAGTATATTTATTCAACAGTATCGTGCCGTTTAATCTTACGTGAATGACAGATTATAATAACTTGTTCAATAAAAGAGTGGTAAAAAACAACCCCTCATCGAAAGGAACCCCGATTTCTTTGTTAGCGTCAAACGCTGAACTGTCAAGAGTCGTTGGAATAAAAAACATGAAATTGGACTCAATGCAACGCCGTCTCGAGTCACAGATAAAAATTGATTATGATTGAATATATCTTTGAGATCTAGGGGTGTGTGCCAGCTGACGTTCGGGGAGGTCGGGTCTTAGGGAGGGTGTAATGACGAAAGTTTGCATAGAAAGCAAGGGGTGAAGTGTTTGTAAAAAATGTGATTTGAAAGCCGGCCTTCGCCTGTCAATGGCACGTGCCAATCGGAGATCCATTCTACGTTTCGTTTCACACATCTTTACTTGCTACTTCGTCGATGTTTGACTGTAAAATGTAAATACAGTATACGTGTCTGAGTCAAAGAAAATTTAATATTATGTAAAATTTTCGTGTTTTTTTTTTGTTTTAAGTTTTATAATTTGTTTATTTATCTATTATAAATCTAATATTTTTGACAAATGTGGCTTTAAATGAAAGCTTTGTTACCATGCAATCGATTTTTAACTTCAAATTTAAAATAATAATGATTTAATCAATTTATAGCTCAACAAATATCACCAGTTGGTGTGAAATTGATTTTTCATTCGTAAAATGACAGTCATAGTCTATTAATCATAATTTGTTGCAGAAAAAGGCCATCTATTGATATCGAGTGTCCGTGATAATAGACGATGCGTGAACGCTGCGCATCTGTATTGGCGAATCAACACTACTTGCAGTGCTTAATTGACCTTTAAAATTGCATGCCTCATAGACTCCACCATCACCATCTGTCAGAATATTTTCGTATATACTATTGATATAATTTAATATCTAGTTTGAATAAAATTTTGTCGTCAAACGAAAAATAAAAATCAGTTTGTGCATTGTAATAAGAATGCATTTCTTCCAGTGTGAAATATAATAGAAGGGGCTCCAAGAAACGAGAACCAGGAACCAAGAACCATCACCAAGGTGGACGTTCATGAATATTCATGCGTTATTCAGACACACCAAGTTGTTCTGGAGCCGAGGCTGGGGGCAGCAATTAACCTAGCGAGACGCCCTGGGGTTGAGTTCTTGAGAGCAAGTCATGAACAAGAGGAACACACCAATATTTTATTTTAATATTTAATGTTTCTTTAATGTCAAATTCAACTGTTGTGAAAGCAGAATCAAATATGATAGTCGAACTTAAATTTAAAATGAAATTATTAATTCGCAATGTATGCTGGAATATGGTATGGAGCCTTTTGAGATCAATGATCTAGTACGAGGTTTTTTTACTATTTATCATGAAAATAGTGATAAATAAGGCCATATATTTTTTATTTTGTCTTTTTATCATGTGGCTTAAAACGCCACGCTTGCCAGGTGGCTTGGCGAGTTTATGGCCCGGTTTACACAGTGCCTAGTTGAAGCTGAGAGAGCTCTTTTGGTAACTCTCTCAGTCCTCATTTCTCCCGTCAGTTTATCACGTTCATAGGCTGATGATGTTGATGATGATTTTGTTATTAAGACTCTTCTATCAAGTGTGTGATTTTTAAACTACAACCCATAAAAAATGGAACATTTTATCAATTAAAGTATGTAGATTGTGAACGGATATCCTCGTGTGGGATTCTATCTTTTAGATCCATTCCAAACATTGACATGTCCATGACACATTGGGTGAGTATTTTATGGGTAAACCAAGATTTTAATCAAGATCAAGGAAGATAGGCACCTAATAACAACCATCTCAGAGAGGCGAGCCCGATGAATCGGTCACATCATGCGCCACGATGGTCTTCTTCACGACATTGTGGAGGTGATGGCTTAGGGTAGAAACTGTAGAGGGCGCCTTAGACGGAAGTATTTGCAGCAAGTGTTTGAGGACATGAATTGTAGATCTTATGCTGAGCTGAAGCAGGTTGCAGAGGACCAAGAGGAATGGAGATCGAGATGCAAGATTCTGTTGCTGCAAACCAATCCACCGGATTGATACTACGAAGGAAGAAGGTTAGATTTCAAGAAAATGCGTGATAAGTTAATACTGGGAAGAATTAATTAGATACAAACCTTAGTTTTTTAACATTGCCTAGTTTTACAAATACCGCCCATATCAATTGTATTAGCCTTTTGATTTCTTTACATAATGTGTAATAACGTTCAAAGACAATTTTCATGTATCTCCTCAAATTTTTCCCTTTCTGTGCGATACTCTCGCAGCGAAACTCCACCATAGCAGAGCATATAACCATCAAGTTGCTAAGTGCACTCAGATTATAACAATGCTGGAAGACATTTCTAGCTGGTTTATGAGTTATTCCCGTTGTTTGGCGCTCAGGCCACGACTTAACAGTCAACTTTAATTACATATCACATCTAAGCCATACTCCTAACCAAGTGTTGTTTATTTTATAGTCGAGTAATAATAAAGTAATAACAAATATTTTTCTAATTTGTAACACCATAAAAATTACAACTTAGATTTTATGATATGACCTGCTTACAGTGCGTATAGAAACATAGTTGACAGTCTTCAACGTGATAGAATCTCTAGTAGATTTGTTATCGCTAATATTTGAAAGCTATCAACCAAATTGGCGAATGTTTTGATTCACCATTAACAAAGTAGGCTATAAAAGAACTGTTAACTAAAGAAGATGCGTAGTATCTTTTGTCAAATGAAACTATCGCATTAAAATCTTAAATGCAGTCATAAAGCTTCCTTTAGAATAGAATAATACTCGTTAATTGACATTTCTAACAAGGTAATTCATATTATGGTATTTTATATATTTCCAATTTGATATAACTCCGTCATTGATAGTCTCAAGCACGGATGTAAATAGAGAAGAGTTAATAGGTAGGGTCAGCAGTTTGCCTATGAAGAAGAAGAAGAATAATAATAATAAGAAGAAGACGAAGAAGACGAAGAATACGAAGAAGACGAAGAAGAAGAATAAGACCAAGAAGAATAAGATCAAGAAGAAGAAGAATATAATTGGTGCTTACTATAAATACTCCCTAGAGTCACCCCCCCTTCTTTAATTGTCTAAAAACTTTTAAATTGTTATTATACTCTGTAGGTTATTAACGTATCTTCATCAATCAATATGTTTGTACATGAAGAGAACTGACAAAGTTTCATTGAAGGCGAAACCGCGATATAAAAGCAAGTTAATAAACAGTGCTCTGTGTAATCAATATTTAAAATGAATGGCAAAGTTGATTGTTAAAATATAAATACTCTTTCATTAAAAATAATGTTACTGGAAGAAACCTATATTCTCGTATAACCTGAATATTTGTCGCTATTACTTTATTGTTCGTTGTTTTACGGAGGGCCGGGGCGTCCTCAGTCGGGCGTCAGGCCCTCGCTCCCCTGATAACGAGGGTCCGGCCCGCGGGCCGCCTTTATGTCAACCAACAACTTTCTATGTATTTTATCTCCATGAATATGCATAGCGGGAATGAATGTGAGCAGCTCATGTCACCGGACCCCCGCATAGGAATGATTAATGATAATCTCTTAAGACTTAACGGCACACGATATTTGTAAATTCAACTAAACGATGTGTTATAGTGTTTGATACCAATGTGTTATTAGTGATGCAAACACATCTACCAACTCACATTTGAGTTTAAAAACCTGCTAATTTTATTTTTGGTAATCCTAGTGAATCTTTGTAAATTAAAAATGTAATTAACATGACATTGTGAGCAAAAAATACCGGGAAATTTGAAATAAAATTTTGCAGATTAAGCGATTTGAATTAATATTTTAATTTTTATGTTAGCACTAGTGTCACTGATATCTACGCCAAATTACACGTCAAAATATTAATTAGTGTTTGAGATACTCGTCCATTTGTAAACAGCTTTTTTTTCGTTTATAGTATTTAAGTTTATTTTTTAAAACATCTTTCTCCCGCTCCACAATAGTGAAGTACTTTTTTTTTGTATATTTATTCTAAATAGTTTTCAAAATCTTTATCTTGTTTTTATGTAAATATGTGGTATTACTTTAGCTGAAAAGCAATAAGCCATATCAAGAGAATTTAGTATGAGTATATTTGGTAAATATTTAATTGGACAATATTTGTTGATAAACATAGTTTAATTGATAGACTGAGAAGCGTTTAGTAAATAAGATAAAAAATATAATAAATATCATAACAGTTGTGACCGCCCATTATTTCTTATCCGAACGACATTGCCCATTTTTCTATGTGACATTATTCCTTTACATGTAATGAAAATTTCATGATTTCAAAATTTAAATTTGTTTTTATTCCACTATTGATAAAGTAAAAAAACATGGTTTGCGTAATAAAATAATGAATATTAAATTTATTTTTTTCACATCAGCTCGGGATCGTAGGAAAAATCATTTTAAAAAAGTTGATTGAAAAATTCCTCAATATCATTGGAATTCAAATTCAACTGTCTATGAATTGCATGGAACAAATATTTTGATTAATTTATGAATATTATTTGTGAAAATACACCTTCAATCAAACCTGAAATACTCGGATAAAAGTCGAGCGCACTTTTAACTGAACTTTCGCAAATGTACGTTGCAATCATGAAGAAATATTCATTTTAGAGTAATGTGTTATTTGAAAATTGGAAAATACAAATTTCGCATTCCCTTTTGCACGCCAGGTAATGGAAAGGCACCAATTAATTTTAAAGCATGTCCGCCAATCGGCGAACTTTTAAAAGGCCGTTAATATTTACAAGGCAATCGCATAAAATTGAACGAGTCTTTTAATGAAACTTGTAATGAGTTATTCACAGAGTGTCACGAATGTAATGGCGTGAAATTATACTCGAAAACGGTGTGCTATTTAAAAAAATGTTATAATGCATACAATAAAAGAGGATGACCTCCCTATAATAATACTGTACCTGGAGTTTATCCGCCTCACACCCGCATTACACAGTTAAGTCTTCTTGATAACGTGCTCATTCAGATTATGATGAGTTAGCAACTTATAAGTCCAGTGGGATTTCTCTCTGAACAATTGTGATTACTGTACAGAAGTGCTAAAAGAAAGAACCCGTGAAAGAGATTAGAATCACATTCATGGGTTGTAAAGAGTTGGAGATGGACGATAGATTCTCTCACCGAAAAAACGAGCAAAGATTGTAAATGCGTGGAAATTTATTTTAGTGGCCACAAAGTCTTCATGCCCGATAGGGCCGAAGCAAATCCCTCGAACTGTATCGAAAAGGACGTACCTATTCGAATATGTACCTTATGATCAATATTAGTTTTCTCCCATATTTGTTCTAGATCTAACACATATAGTCACCAAAAATTGCCGCCAATCAGTTCTCTCGGTTAATATTGTCCATGCCGAGTGTAAAGATATCTCTGCATCCAATGACCTACCTAGGAAATACTCGTAATTAAAATATTTACTGTAGATTCAATGAGTTTTTTATTTTTAAATATAGAGCAAAACCTCGTTGCCAATTTCGATAAAAAATATAATTACAAATTTTCGCACTCATTAGAGTAAGCTTCACTTCATCTTCAAAAAACATAGTCAAGTGGTTGTTTGTGTGACGCACTGGTGAAGTTCTCGTTCGTGATCGGGTCGTGATCAGTATTAAAACAATATAAAAGTAATAATTCTTTATATTTAATGTGCTGCTCGGTAGTATAGATCAGTGGTTACAGCGTTGGCATGGCAAGCCGAAAGTCGTGTGTTCGATCATCGACGAAGATTAAAAAAATTTTTTAATCGATTGCTTAGCTCTAAAATATCCCCAGGTTGGTGTGAATTTGATCCCTCATCTGTAAAATGCAAGTCATATACTATCAATGAAAATTGGTCGTAGACGAGAGTCGTACTCATAGTAAGATCCTGAATATTGGGCTGTAGTCTATGACGTTGGCGGTTCAACAATCCACATGCAGCGCTTATCCATATGTAAAATGATAAGCGTCATAGGATCCAGAGATGAAAAACTTCAGAATCACTATCACCATCTGTCAGTATTCTCGCGTATGTGCATACATAAAAAAGAGTGTTTAACTGCGTTATTATTGATTTAACTAAAATGTTTGACTTTGCAAAACGAAGGAAAGGAAATGCGTTTCGTTATCTATAAATGTTTGATCGCAGCTTTTCTCGCACGGAAAAAATATAATTTAGAAATGTAAAACAGTTTTCTGGTGTAGACAGGTAGTGATGGCATGCGACACAATATGTGATTTCAGAAAGCGAGGGTGAAATATATCGGAAAGTGCAATGTGTGTGCTTTATTATATATGAATATGGTGTGACGCAGATGCTTCATGTTTTATTTTTATTAAAAAATGTTAAAAAAATAGTAATTTAATAGTATTTATGAGTATAAAACGAATTAATTTTGTTTTTTATATTACTTATACATAATATATCTGAAAGTGATAAAAAAAGACTAGAGGTCTTTGAGATGTGGTCATACAGAAGAATTCTCGGAATTTACTGGAGAGACCACGTCACGAACAATGAGGTTCTCAGGTTAATCAAGGAAGATAGGCACCTAGTAAGAACCATCTCAGAGAGGCGAGACCGATGGATCGGTCACATCATGCACCACGATGGTCTTCTTCACGACATTGTGGAAGGGATGGTTGAGGGTAGAAACTGCAGAGGGCGCCTAGTATTTGCAGCAAGTGTTCGAGAACATGAGTTGTAGCTCTTATGCTGAGCTTAAAAGGATTGCAGAGGATCGAGAAGAATGGAGATCGAGATGCAAGATTTTGTTGCTGCAAACCAATCTTCCGGATTGATACTATGAAGAAGAAAGATATGTCATGTATAAATAATTGTAAATAAATAGTAATGAAAAATTATAAAAAAATAGACAATATTAAATCGGTGATTTGTGGTGTCTTGTTGCTACGCTATAAGCAAATATACGAGTAAAATAGTAGTATATTTTTCAATAAAAAAGAAAAAATACCACAGGATATTAGCAGATATAGAAGCGTAGTATGTATTGTAGTTTATATTTCAATGAACAAATTGAGAATATTACTTGGAATACATGCCAGACGATTTGAATTCCGTGAGTATATGTAAGAGCACCTGCGGACCGTTAAATTCCTCTAAATCGAGATACGAGCTGCAGCAGGCTGTTCATCTGCGAAGTTATCGCACGTGAAAGTTTTCACACACACCGGAAAAGCCATTACACGCCCCCTCCACGCCCCCTCCGCCACTTTTATAACAACTTTCCATTTCAGGCAGTGCGTGGAGCATCGATTACCAATTTCCTGGTTTTCCTCAGCAGCGAGGGGAGACTGCACCAGGATCGGATCTGACTTTCAGATCTTTTAAAGTGTTTTTATTAAGCTTTATCTGTCTACCTGTATAGTTTATGATTGCATGTACGAGTATGTGCTGTGGACTAGGAGCGAAAACTACCCGAACTTACATTGCGCTGAAATTTGGTTTAATACCTGTAAACCTTTTTTAAGTAAAGAAATAGGAAAATAACATATACAGGTTGTAATAGAGAAATCTCATTTATAGATTTTATGATGCTCGCCATTTTAAGAAATACTATGGCTGTATCTAACATTTTTTTTTTAACTTGTTCTTTCTTCCATTCAGATTGCAGCCGGCAATGAACCTGAATATATAGAGTACAAGTAAAATTATGTTGTACTCGTAACTCACATATTTCGTCAAATATTTTTTTCCATCACTTCTTGATTCTCATTTTAAGTCATTTTCTTTATTTGTCAATAGTATCGGATTCACACATCTCTTATAATTTTTCATTTTAAATACTTATGTTTTACTTTTACCTATTTTTTGTGCTTTACGAGTGCCAATTTTTTGTGTAATCTTCATATTATATGGGAAAATTCCAAATAATATTTTATCATATTTTTATTAATATATAATTTATGTAGAGAATTACAACTCAATATGAATTTTCGTACAGAATATATTATTTTATTTGGTTTTCTTTTTAATCTATATTGTTATTGAAACATTGTTCCGTAAATAAATAAATAAGCAATACATATAAAATGACTTCTCGACACTGCACCTAAAACATGTCGCATGTAAATATAATAATTGAAGAATAACTCTAAATAATAAATAATTTTTCTATATATTTAAACAAGTCTTTAGTGAATTAAATACTCTATTAAATAAAATAAACTACGTGATAGGCTTTATTGCAAATTTAATGAAAGGGTCTCAGTTTAAATATATATTTTATCTCTTGATGCTGTCCTGTCTTCCCGTTGCTCCGCACCAGCTGGCCGGCAGCGACTAACGGCCAACGTCTATTATCTGATACGATATTAAAGTGCATGGAATTACGAGGCGAGAAATTTCCCTTTTTTAGCTTTTCGACTTTATATTCCAAAGCCGCCACGCGTGTCAGTTTCCTTATTCAGCAAGTTTGTAACCATCTTGCAGTTTTTCGTTATCTATACCCTATTATACTCGAATATACTCATAACTATCAAAACGTTAAATACTGAATACTATAAAGATAGTTAAATTCGTAATATCCTTTTAACATACGGAGTTTTCAAAAACTGAAACTATACATGGTAAATGACTGGTTCTAATGTCCGCGTAGGATTTACAAGAAGTTGTTTTCATCCATTCAGTCAGTTCGAGACCCGAGTGGTACTTACTAAATAAATAAACTATCGGTAACTAATAACAAAAGCTTGTGAATAAATGTTGACTGATTGAATTATAAAAATAATAATATACATACTCTGAATATATCTACAGAAACATCTTTCGTTAAATGATGTTAACAATGGTATACATACATCAACTTTCATGTATCTGTCCAGGCAGAGAATGGTCCTGTGGACAGCGTGGTGTGTAGGATAGAGCAAAGGTGCAACGCTCGAGGTTCGAATCCAACGTCTGCCGATATTTTTTCTAAATGAATTGATGCGTAAGAATTTGACGTAGAATTGTATGTGTGAATTTAATTACTAATGAAACTTAAAAGTTTTGTCGACTACCTTTAACAGAATTCGTGTTTCAAAATATATCTGCACATTAAAGTCTACTTGTGCATGAAGATTTGAAGAGATGACGCTGTTGTATCTAAGGTCTATTTTGGCATTTGTTAATCAGTATTTTTAAGGATATTGGATGATCGACCTGACGCTCACGAGGATTGAAATATTTTTTAAAGGAGCGACTAAACTCAACTAACATCCTAGTTATGTTCCACGTTTCTAAACTTTGGTGATGAAATATGAAAAGCACCTAAAATGCGCAATTATCTTTAATAATTACAACATATTATTTATTTTCTTTTAATAACATATATTTTTAAATATATAAATTTTAAAATGGAACGCAGAAGAATGTTTAGTCAGTTTGAAAAATATATTTTGCCTCTTCAAAAATATAAGTTGGAATTTGTATTAATTATTATATTTTATATTTTATATATAGCCGTTTTAACTATGCTGTGTTATCTGTAGTTCCGCCTAAATCGAATTAAAAACACAGTCAATTCCATTTAATATTACACTCATATGAGGATTCTATATATATTATAAATATATCGGCTCCGTGATATCCTTAGACGCCAAAACTGAATCCGACGTGGAGCATAGAATAAACACAGGATGGCTGAAATGGAGGTCTCTCTCTGGGGTTTTGTGTGACAGCAAGATTCCAGTTAGGACGAAAGGTAAAATCTACAAAACTGCTGTAAGGTTAGCTATGCTCTACGGATCGGAGTGTTGGACCCCGCTGAAACGTGACTTGGATAGGATTAATGTGGCAGAGATGAAGATGCTGAGGTGGGCGGACGGTGTGACTAGAGTGGAAAGAGTTGAGTAGCCCCCATACCTGAAAAGGTCAGGGAAAACCGCCTAAGTTGGTATGGGCATGTGACACGGAGAGATGAAGACCACATGTTGAAGACAGCCCTCAACATACCCACGCTGAGAAGAAGACCTGGAAGACCACAGGCAACCTGGACAGCAACTGTAAACAAGGATCTGAAAACTCTAGGTTTGACCGAGAATGCATTGCAGGACAGACAGACATGGCGAATGTGCACAAAGAGAGCTGCCCCAGATGATGGGAAATGGCGAGGCTAAAGAAGAATACACTCATATGAAGATATTGGTACATTTATTATTATTTACACTTAAGATAATAATGAAATGTTTAATTTATCATGTAAAATGTAGTTATTGTATCAACAACATCAATTCTTCGAATATTTTTATTGATGTTGAATATTTGGACAAGAATAAATACCGAAAATTTGAATCACAACCGAAAATGTGTTGCCCGTTTTTCGATTTTCGCATCGTAACTCATTTTTAAAAATCACAATAATTTAGACGTTTTATTTTCTCGCTGACATTCGCAATAAAAAAGCACTTAAGTTCGTGTACACAGCTTTGCGCGATTCTGTATCAAAAAAAAAGAATGCGTCGAAAAGGAATGAGACTTTTCGAAAAAATCCGTGAGCACTCTAGGCTTGAAGTTCCCAGAATCACTCCTGTCAAAAACACAAAAATTAATGTGTGTATTATCAAATACGCTGACAACTTTATGCTTTCAAGCTTTTAATTCGTGTGAAAGATGTTCAGCATGGTGAGTCCTCTAGGCGTGAACATTACCGAAATGTGTACATCTTGTTGTTTACACTTTTACAACATCGGTCCGTGCATTAACGGAGCGGCCATTTTAATTTTACCGTGAGAATGTTTGGTTTGAGTTTTCGAACGGTGTTTGTTATTAATCACTAATTGCCATAGCAAACAAGCGCTTAAAAATATTTTTACAATCGTACGTTGTATAAAATTGATGACTATGTAAAATGTGCAACATTATAGAACGTTATGCATTATGAGTTTAAATAAAACTCAAATTGAGACAACTCTGTACGAGTGTATAGGCTATATTAATTAACTAGCACTTAATGAGGATTTGATGTTAAGCCCGGGCTTAATTCATCTCTAATTTATTTAATGGATTTTCATTATGATTGTGTTATTTAACTGTTATTTCTTTTGAATTACGTGAAAAACGTGTCTATTTTTACTTATATATAGCCTTTTCGCATCGGTAGTCGATATATGCCGTCTAAGATTCCCCTACCGTTGACATCGGTAGTCATGATATATCGTTTTGCTACTTTCTCAGAATAGTTTTTTATGCATCATCTGATAGCTTAATGATACGAGAACCAATGCGGTATATGAAAATAGATCAGATAAAAACATTTATGTTTCAAATACTAGTTTTATAACTGACAGTTTAATTTGTATTCCACCGAGCCGTAATGAAAGGGTATTACGTTTTCTGCTGATATTAATCTTAGACACTTTTATGTACTAGTACATTTCAATATAACCATAATGTACATTTCAATTTAAAGATTCAACACATCTGTAAAAATGATATATAAACAATTATTTATTTGCTTGCTGATAAATTTTTGGCTTCCATTATTTATTTATGAAAATAACTCATAATTTAAAAAGTAACTTTGATTTTAGATTATTAGAAATATATTTTATTTTGTTGAAAAAAAAAACCACCGTATTTATGTATGTGATTAAAAAGTGCTCTACGTGATACATGTTAAAACAAAGTAAACACAATTTATCTATTTAGATAATGTAAGTAAAAGTCATACAAAAAATAAATTATATATTTAAAAAAAACCCTCAGTGACACCATATTTTTAGAGCGAATTATGATTTTATTGAATACAACCAAAACAAGTATTTTTTAATGACAACTCATTATTTTGTCAGTAATTAATTTAATTAATTGGAAGTTGAAATTTTATGTTCTAATTATTCATTTATCTTACATTAATTGCTTGCACTATTGAATATATTTCTGCCATTTGAATTTCATAATTGATCTTATTCATACTGACAGTAAGTAAGATACTGGCAATTTATTTAATTAACTGCAAATTGATTTAGTTTACTCCCAAAATTTTGATTTAATTATTGACAAATGAATACAGGCCTTCTTTATCTATAAAAGTATACGTATTTCACAAAACAAGTGAAAAAATAGTGTTTATTTTGGTTTATTTTTCTTTTACCATAATTAAATATGACGTTTTTAAATTTGTAACTTCCTTGTTCATAAATCCTTTTCATTTGAAACAGATCTAAAAAAATGCACTTAATCTGTGATTAAGTACGTTTTCAGGACACAAGTAAATAGGGTGGCAAGATCTGTAAAGCGTTTTTGTATTGTTTGAAATTCAGTACGCGTATGCAATTGTAGGTTCCCGGGGTATTTCCAACGAGGGGAAAAACTTTACATTTCATTAGAAAGTTTCAGGGAACTGTTTGCTCATTCATTTATCTTGTTTAAAGGCTTCAGAAGGGCCGCCATGATCGCGGGACTGAAAATCTCGGGAAAAAATAACGTCCCCGAAGGTTCTATTCATTACAACGGTAACTAACTGGAAATTTACTTAAATTTAACGTATTTTTTTTAAAACTTATCGATGTTGATTTATTTTCCGTAGTTCCAAAATTTAATTTCCGTGTATATTATAAAATGATTAATTTCTAAATTACTTATTTTCTTGTAAAAATATACTTTATTGTTTATAATATATAAAAAACAGCCGTGGATTCATATATAATGTACTCATGTTTAATGAATAAATTACGTTATTTTTTATTGTGAAATTAGTAACAATAATTCAAAAATCATACCATACATATATATTTAACACAAAATATGTAGTATGAAAAATAAATTACATACAATATTTATCGCTGGATGGAGATGTTGCAGCGACCACCATGAATGAATTATTATATTTATATATAATTATTATTTTGTATGTACTATATAAATATATATGTATCTAAAAATATGGCAGATTGGGTATTGCACAACCCACCCAATCCTGCTGGAATAAAAAGCTTATTATTATCATTATTTATTAACAAAAATGTTGACTTATTGTAGAGTTTAAAATGTTGGTGCATTTATTTTTCGAGTGCGATTATTCGAGAGAGCTCCGTATTCAGACAGAAATTTATGGATACATGATAGGATATGTTACAATGTTTATAAGTTTAATTTTTTGTATAAATTTTTAATTCTGGTTTATTCAAGAATAATCCATTTATTTAGTTTTATACGAGTTTTTACTCGCCAAGCCGGTTACTTATGTACAGCTTCAAATAAAAAGTTTAAATTATACTATATGTGTACACTGTTTAAGTTTACTTAATGAATGCTCCAATAAAAGTACGAGTACATAAATAAAAAGCTTTACTCCTTATATAAATAAAACTTTACTAGAAGAACATAAAAACCCCAAATAATTTTCGTTAAGAAAAAATGATTTTCTATAATTTAAAATATCTCTTATTTGTGGCATCAAATGTGTCTTCTAGAAATTCAAACAAGAATTTAAGTATTACCCTATACGAAATGTGAAAGCGTTTTGAGGTGTTTTACATAAGCACTAAATTATATGATGCCAATTTGATTGTCCCTAGTAATTTCGATTCTGCGCCAGTTTTGGTTTGTTGGCTTCAGCAGACACTTGAAGTTTTTCCTCGCGGTGTCTGCCACCCGTGCAGACAACAGCCAAATGGCAGTTTAAGTTCTAATCCCTCCGAAGACGTCCCCTCCTGAAGGGTTGCTAACTTGGCAGTGCGCTGTACCTTCACAGACGAAACGTTGCCCATTTAATTTAAATTATGTTCATTTTACTTGACACTTTTGAGAATGATATGACTCAGTTGTTGACACCTTCTTAATAAGTAAGCTTACAGCAACAAATAAAAGAAAAACTCATTAGAATGTTTTTTTTTCATACATTATATTTAGTATATACATTCTGAAATTCAGAAAAATTAGAGAAATATAGCATAAAAATGTAATAAATTAAATATATGAATTTTTAAATATTTATTAGAATATTATTTTATTATTTCAATATTCTAATCTACTTTTATAGATCATTGACCATATTACAATATTATTATTAATTAAATATACATATACTTTACATAAAATTTTTTCAATAACGGCAGAAGCGGGATGCGAACCGCGGACCTTGAAACCAACTATGTACCCAGGTATTCATACCGTTTGGCCAACTGCGCCGACTCGCGTTGAAACTAGTATTTATATCAATCGGAAAAAAAATTTCATATATGTATATTTAATTAATAAATCAAATATATTTAGATTTATTGTTTGGTAAAATACAAACATATTTAAGTTTATCATCATATTGTCATACAATAATATTCATTATTATGTGTAAGTTCCATTTTTTTTTAAATTTAACATTAATAATAAAATTTGAACTGAATTGAATAATTTATAAACATGAGTCGTAAAAAAATTGTCTGCAGCAATATTTTTTAGTCTTAACGTTGTATATTTTGAAAGAAAAAAAAAATTGAACAAATTTCTGCCTGAAATGGTCATTGTTTCAATTAAAATATGTCAATTTTAGGTTAGAAATATATCATTACTTGTATTGTAATAAAAAATATCGAGTATAAATCAAGAAAGGTTGAAAGTCTGAAATCGGAAGTGTAGTTGGTTGGGCCATATGATAAAATCATTTAGGTGGTACTCGTATCTCCCACCTCCACACAACTCCAGGCGGTGCCTTTGAATCTCCAGTGGGAACTCGGCGGTCCCTCAAAGGGATTAATTATCTAATTAGGCGCTCCGCTCATTACATTTACTTGATGTACTTGAACAAGAAAAATATGAAAGGACACTATTCAAATAAATCTTCCGAAGCTTTGAAGTAAAGTTTTTAGTAGCCGAACAAAACGAGAAATAAACACGGAGCCTTTGCTTATTCAATCAGTTTTATATCAACCACCAATATATAATAAATAATAATATCAACGTATTTATTTTTAATGATAAAGTTTTTATGATTTTGTCATTTTCAGGGTTGAAGGATTTTGTGACCCTGAAGATGCAATGGCGTCCGAAATATTGGTCAGAAGAAATTCCCACACACGGCTTAAATCAAAGGCAACAATTTCAAATATGGCCATGGAAATCTACGAAGATATATAAATTCACCTTTAAAATGGTTTTGTCATTGAACGCAATGTATCAGCTCATTAAATTGTTAATTCTTGCATGTTATTAATAATATGTAATTGAATTATTATAAGAATTACAAAGTTATTAATAACATGTGGTTGTTATATTAATGACCTGTTTCACATCTGCTTTATAAAGGTAGTAGGAAAATGATGTAGATTGACGTTTAAAATTAGCACCATGAATAGTTAAATTAATATCCCGAAAATAAACTGATGAATATGGAATTATCAAAATATACTTAAACAAATATCTTCTGAAATATTAAACATTCAAATAGTTTATTCTGTTTATCTAACTGAAATATTTTAGATATATGAATATTTAAAATAAATATTATTACATTCACGTTTTTCATTTTATTGTACTTGTATAATATCAGCATTAATGGGGAAAATAAATGAATATGATATTTAGTCAAAATCTAGCTATTTTGAATTGAAAAGCCGGGTATACATATTGTATCTTCTTCTTTGGCCTCCCCCTTTTTCGTCATCTGGGATCGGCTCTCTTTGTGCACATTCCAAGCCAGAGTTTTCAGATCCTTGTCTATTGTTGCAGTCCAGGTTGCCTGTGGTCTTCCAGGTTTTCTCCTGAGCGTGGGTATGTTGAGGGATTTCTCCACCATGTGGTCTTCATCTCTCCGTGTCACATGCCCATACATTTTAGGCGGTTTTCCCTTACCTTTTTAGGTATGGGGCTAACCGAAATGAACCTCGAATATGCTCATACATGAAGTTAACATATTGGATTATATTTAAATAGTTATTCAAATTATTGATTTTAATTAAAAAAAAAATAAGGTGCATTAGGACTTAATGAAAATAGAACTAGAATTCAAGCGAGAATGTTTATTTAGTGTTCTGTGTTAATAATTTGAGTATTTATTTTTTATGGTTGTCCAACTTATGAAACTTACACTAAATTCATAAGAAATTTTCAACAAACGCAGATAGAGACCAAGGTAATTTATAAACAGTAGAAAAAAATGCGATCGTTCGTTTAGTATAAATGCATGCTTAGTATTTATTTTTGAATTTTAGTTTAATATTTTTGTTTTTTTTTTTATTTGGCTTTGACACAGCAGAGGTTTTCATAAAACGTACTTAATTTATTTGAGCTTTCATTTATTTTGATATTTTCAAAGTAATAAAATAAAAATTATCCTAATGATGAGCTTAAATTTATACGCTATTTCAATGAAAATATTTGCTACAATAGCTTTTTAATTTATGAGAGTATTTTACGCACATTAACAACGAGCCGAACGCAGGTTAATTAAGTTAAATTTTCATTTAATTTGCGTAATTTGGCAGCCCGCTACACATTACTCTGCTAATGATGCATTTTTGAGAGTGCAGGGGCTGAGCTTCTGCAAATTTCGCTAAATGAACCATCATACATTTAGGTCAATAATTCAACTATCATGTATTTCAATTTAATTATATAATTTTTAACAAGACTCAAATGGATCGAAAAACATAAATTAGGCAATAAATTGTTGCTGAACTGGACTTTATCCGCCGTACACCCGCATCACACCGGAGGACAGTTAAGTCTCCTTGATGACGCGCTCATTCAGATTATGATCAGCTAGCAACTGATAAGTCCAGTGGGAGTCCCCTCTAAACAATTGTGGCCACTGCACATAAGTGCTAAAAGAAAGAACCCGTGAAAGAGATTAGAATCGCATTCATGGGTCGTAAAGAGATGGAGATGGAAGAAAGATTTTCTCACCATAATACGAGCAAAGATTGTTAATGCGTGGATTTTTTTAGTGGCCACAAAGTCTGCATATCCGATAGGGCCGAGGTGATTCCCTTGAACTGCATCGAAATAGAACTCCTCTTTCTAACGAGAGGAACCTGAGGAACTGACAGTCCCAGAGAATGTGCTCTGAGGTCTGGAAGGAGTATATAAGGGGTAAGAATAAATTGTTGCTATAATGGATCAGAGTGCCGCCTATAAAACGCGCTTATTACCAACATTCTTCTATTTTACAAAACACCTAATCAAAAGCCAATGCAGCCATATTGAGTTAGTATTTAACGCAATCACCTGGTTGACCAGGTAATTGCGTTAAATACTAAAGAATGTTTGACTTATCATTATTATTATATTAGTATTCGTATAGCGCTTTTTTATGACCGAATGGTCATTCCAAAAGCGCTTCTTTGCCTCTGTGAGTAAAAAGGTGACTTATGCACGATTTCGAAGTATTAGAGCAGAAGCAGTATACTTAAAACTTGAAGTTGGTCAAAGAACGACAGTGAACCTGGCTGTGACACGTTCAGCATGTTCTTCAGGTGCCGCATAAACTATAGCTGCCTTTTTTTAGGCCCGGAGGCTCTCGCCATCCGGAAAATTAGACTGATATAGAATGCGGAGAATAATATGATGGTTGACAGAGTTATGTGATGGATATGAACGTCACAAATAGCCGCCAAAAAGTTATGTGGGATTAGTGAAAATTTTACTCTTATAAAGTAAGCCAGCAACTACAAGTTCCGACGCTAGATGTCCGGTTATGCATCTAAGAGAGAAATGCATTGAAATATGTTTTCTTCCAATAAAATAATAATATATTAATGTATTTATAGACATAATATGATTTATTTTTAGTAATGTTACTAAAAAAAAATATTAACTCGGTTATACTAGTTTTAAGTAAAAAAATGGTTTTAAAAATTCACGCATATTGACAATATAATTTGTATTCCACCGATCCGCAACGAAAGGGTTAAGCAAAATCGTAGTCATGTGTCAAATAAAGCTACCAAACATGGCAATTTGAGACACGATTGTAGGAAAAATTAAGACCTCACGTCAGACTATATTATCTTCATTCTACATGACTAGGTCGCGTCACGAATATATGTAAATCCACAAGTAAATATAATGTTATTGTATTTTTTAAGGGTTTGACCATGCTTTAAAAAAATTCACAAATGTGAAACATGTGTGTTAAAAGATAAATACGTTTAATTATCAAATTACACTAAAATTATTTAATTTTCACGTGTGTAATTAAATAATAAAACATTGTTGTTATGTTCATGTTGTTCCGTGGGCCGCCGTTTACACAATGGATTACACAATAACCCAATAAATCACCCAAAACGACTATGGAGTTAATATGGTTATGCATTGTAAACCAGCGGTCGAGCGCTGTTGTACACGCTAAGCCACTTGCGCACATACCGCCGGTCTGCATGGCTACTTGCACACTGTATAACGATAAAACCCCTTTTGTGTGCCATTTTATATTTTTTATAATTTTTTATAACATTTTGAGCTCTCATATTTTATTCTTATCTGTCATGAACGTTTTTGAAGGCTTTCATAGCCCTGAAAAACCTCCAACAAAGACACATATAATGTACTGTACTTGGTGAAACTTCAGGCTTGTAAAACTGAACTGGGATATATACCTGTACAAGTAACACATCTAGGGAGTGCATATAACAATGAAAAACTATGTATTCCGCTCTTATTTTACTTTAATCAACTTATACGAGTATTCATATCCCTCATGGTATCTTATTTTGTTGTATTAATAAAAGATAGTTTTTTTTTGTTATGATAAATTATTATCAAGATTTGTATATTTGAACATCTTCCTATCTTGGTTGTTATTCAGTCGCGTGGTGGCAGGATGAGGAGCGGATATACTTATATTACGATAACTTTACACACTTATGGCCCGGAAATAGTCACAACATTTAACAAGCCAGGCCAACAACAATACGACCTTTTTCGCGGTCGGCACACAACTGAGCGCGCTCGTTAATAAGCGAATGATTTATTTTTAAGTATAAATTTATATTATTGTATTAAAAATATTTACTACCAATGAAAATCATTTATTATTTCAATTCAATGTTGATTTGCTTGTAAATTGTACTTAATACAAAATTGAAAGTTACCACCCAAGTTAAGCATTTTGCAGTTTTATTCATCGTTACATAAGCCTCCCGCATGAGTCTCCATCCTCTTCGATCCTCCGCCTTCCGCATCCAGGTCACTCGCGCTATTCTTCTTATGTCGTCAGTCTATCTTGCAGGTGGTCGGCTAATGCTTCGTTTGCCAGTTCTTGGGCGCTATTCTAATACTTTTCTTCCCCATCGACCGTTGTCTCTTCGACAGATATGTCCTGCCCATTGCCACTTGAGTGTGCCTATTCGTTGGGTAGCATCCACTACTTGAGTTCTTCTGCGTATTTCCTCGTTTCGAATACAGTTTTATTGAATGCTATTAAATTTCATTTATAACGTGAAAATATTTCTTGTGTAAAGATTTTCATTTACCTGATTAATTAACACACATATAAACCTATTCATAATTTAAGTGAAATTACACTTGTGTATATTTTATTACATGGCAATGCTTCATTTTCACTAAATAGGCAGACCCTCTGAAGTAATTGACTAATATTACCCTTAATGGGCTGAAATTCAGTTTGAACTTAATTATAATACGGAAATCAGATAAAGAAACATCTCCCACTCGGAGATATCCTAAACACAGTTCGCAGCTCTTGCCCTGCTTGTTTGGGGAGCTACAAGAAAGTTTCCTGAAAGTTTGGCGAGCGCCTGAAGGAATCATGTAACGGAGGAGAGCAACAATCGAGCAATCGTCTATTTAACTTTTCGAGTAGAATAAATAGCGTGGTTTCTGACTTTGATGTATTTTGACACCCGCATATGATTGAGCTAACCAAAAATAATTCACATAGATTCAATCCCGAGTATAATTTTAAAATTTTACACACAGATAATGAAGGCACTAAACTTTCAAATGCAGAAATCGTCGAGATCTAGAGAATAGAACTAAATTGGGCACAAATATAAACCTTATAAATAATCCAATTATATTTGCTACTTCTCCTCTTTTGTACCCGATGAAACGTTCATACTGCTCTGTAAATTTTGTTTCAGCACAAATTTCCCCGGACTTTCTAACGCCATTAGCAGTATCATCAATTAGTGATATATCCACTTAGAATTGTACAGCTTCCTTACCATCTACTTTTGGATTATTCACCAAAAAAATATTTTTTGTTAAAATTATCTATAATTCTTACTTGTGCATTTTGATGTAAATGTTTATGGTTTTTTATGGCCTTTGTAATTATACATATTATTTTGTTGTTGTCATCAATGAATTCTCTTCTAAATTATTGATTTCCAAAATACATATACCCATCACACAATTCATATCCACCTTTTCACTCACTCTTTGCTTTATATGGAGCCAACCCTCACTTTACTAATTGATACAAAAATGGCCATTCGACGTGGCCGAAACATGTCGTCTACAAATATATTGTGGGATAAATTCTAAAAATTATTTTATTTATATCTGAAACCAAATATAGGTTACTCATTATATACATAACTCAAATAACATAAAAAAAGGGTTATTAATGTAACGACGTATCAAGACGACTGTCAATATTACATCAGATGCAACGTTTAAATTCAAGTGATGCAAAAAAAAAAGTCGTATAAACGTTATCTTTACTGTTAGTTGATATACGAATGTAAGAACAATTGGCTTTAAAAAGAAAAAAATATATATAAAAGAGTGATATTTATTCTATGAAATCCTCATTCATTTTCTTTGTACAATTTATAGAATCATACTAAGAATTTTAAACTGATAAATCAAGGAATATTTAATCAATTAATTTGCTTCAAATCGATTTGTTTTAAATTGAAAGTTAAGTAATGTATTATGATTTGGATTGAGTATGGTTTGGTTATTACAAGTATACATAGGAAAGTCACTCCCACAGTGCATGCCTTGCTCTGTAGATCTCGGGCGTTGCGATATCCACCAGGTGAGGGTGCATTTGTTGGCGAGGGTAGTTTATCCGCGGGGTCGATAAGCCCGGGGTTATTTTGTTAACTAAGTAAGTCACATGACCTGAATGGAAGATCCATTACCTAATTGGACGCAGACGTGTGGGATCAGAGCGCGGACTTTGAGAGAGTTATTGTGGAAAAGGCCTCCAAAAGGCGTCTTTCTCTTGTAATCTTCAAGCACACTATTTAAAGAAACTTTATGTGTCAAAAATACAAATTTTACTAGTCATGTCACGGTTATTGAGTATTTCACGTATTGATGTTGCACCAAAAGTCTCTAAGTTTTTTCCCCTTCGTGTCAAATGTGCTAGGTCGAGATAATTTGAGTTATGAGTTAAGTACATAAGTAAGCAGTTTATTTTTATAAACTAATCATTTATTACATACATAAGTTCTAACTAACATTTCAGAGTTAACTTTAGTTGTGTAAACAGCTTTATTTTAAAAATAATATTGCATTCAATTCTGTATAAAAATCTTAGTACCTTAATGTCAAAAAATAAAGTAGAAATATTTGTTTCGTATTTTTTTTTTTTTGTATCGTATGCATTCACTAACTTTCATGAAGTTGATATTGAGGCTTTTGGATTTAGCCATGTGCGGCTAATTACTTCTTTTCAATATTTCGACCACCATTGCAGGGGTTTTCTTCAGGGTTGATGACTTAGTTATGATTTGGTGTCAGGAGGTAGTTTAGCCGTCAGCCTAACGTACCTCCACGAGCCTCATGTCGGAGAATCGTGTACGGTGGGTATCTTCTAAGAAGAGTGCCTCCACGAACGTCATGTCGGACTGTGGTTGTCCTTGCTTGTCTGTAAAGGTTTTTGAGTTTGTGCTAGAGGTGGAAGCCATGCTGTTTTGAGAATGAAACCATTGCCCCTGTTAATGTTGATGGGATGTCTTTTGATTTAAATATTTAAATATTGGAAATAAGTAATTCGCTACACACGGCTAAACCCAAAAGCCCCACTATAAAAAGCCACAAACAACAAGACAAAAAGTTTATTCATGAAGTTAATAGTATTTTTCAGCTGAAAATTTACCCTCATTCTTAAAACGATCGGTAGTTATCTTCTTAGATATAAACACAGAGTGTGCTTATATATTCGTATCAAAATCTCATTTTCTCCTTGTGACAAACCTCACACTTTCACAATAAGTATTAAATACAAACGCCTAGCTAATCTCTCCAGCCGCCATGTGTTGCTTTTATTAAAAAACGATAACCGCTCGAAAAACACTACTCCAGTACTAGGACTTAAAGCAGAGAGAGTTTTCATACATTTTATAGTCTGCAAAGTGCTTTGGTATTTTTTTGCGAAGAGCGCTGCGACATAATGTAAAATGGAAAAGAAAAAATATTGTATAACTTAACCAATTTATATTTTAATATAAAACTGACTGCAACATTTATCATCCTGATTACATAATGAGGACAGTTGTATTCTTAAGTAGCTAAATGAATAAGTATAAAGTAAAATTCATAAATAAAGGTTAAATAATTAGTATATATTTAAGTACTCGTATTGTTGTTGAAAATCATTACATACACTTTTAAATACGTATCTTCATACAAAAAATAAGATTAAATAGTCACTGGGTGAGCAATAAAACGTGAAATTACTATCGAAAATTTCACTTTGTTGATGAGAATCAAAAATGAAATTTAGCGTAGTTTGCATTTAAATATATTAATTCGTATGTGAATGATATTTTGATACTTCGTTTTGAAACCATCAATAAGGACTGTATTGATGATTTTATCTATGTATTTTAAAACGAAAAGAAAATAATAAAAACAAAACAAATAAGATAATTCGTTTATCAAATTGACTGCATTTTTTATAAGAGTCCATGATGTTTACTTTATCAGAATAATATGAATAGAAAAATATATTTATATTATTTAACATCATATCAAAATATCATAATTAATTTAAATTATTATTTTTTGTCATATTAAAGAAGGTGTTTATATAAATCTTTTAATTAGTTTTATGTGCTTATGATAAGAAACTTTTTTGCTGAATCTGCAGTTTCAAAAAGGATATAGTATTGTAAGACATTTGTAAGTAATTTTTTTAATAGTGATTCTTTGAAAAAACTGCATTAAATAGATTCACGTCTTCTTTACAATAAATCTACAAAAAATATGCATCAGTATTAAATATATTTTCTCCTATTACAATTACATTTCTTTCAGTTGTTTTTAAACGTAAAATAATTTCACAGTCTCCGTCGCCGTCCTAGCGGAGGCTTTTTAATAGAAAAGGAAAAGAGAACTTTCTATCAGCGGACCGAGACAAAAAGGGGAAGATTTCCTCCGCATAATATTTAACGTTGAAAAAGTGAGCGTTTATTCAAATATTGAATAAAGGCGTTAGCGAAATTGAAAAGAAAAATATTTCTCATTGCGGGGAAAAGCAGAATAATGAATGAAGAAATGAATAATGCTGACGGTCTGCACTAATATAAAAATGCATGTTATTTTTAAGACTTAAAATTTGTATTACTTTACGTAAAATCAGTGAATAATTAATTATACAACAAATAAGAATATAACTGTTCACTTAACTTGAAACTCTCGGTGCATTGAGCAAAACATGATATAATTTATAAATGCATTGTAATGGGTGTACCGAAAAAATAATGTCATTTTTTTATGTGGTTTTCAGTGGTCAGTTGTGCTTCGGCAATCGAACTTTTACAACGAGTTCTGTGTTGTTTCTCTGACTACGTATACTTGGAGATACTAGGACTTTACACAAAAAAAAAATACAACCCTATATACAATGGAGAGCTTTGTACTAATACTAAACTAGTATTTTAATTTAATATCCATATCTTAAATCTTTATTATTTTGAGTGAAACTTCATAGTTAATAGTTGAAAATATAAACCATTTACTTAATTCTAACCACATTAATGTAACTTAAGATAATAATTGAATCTTTTTAACATAAATCTGAAAATGGTTTAAATAAATCTTATTAAGATGAATCACGCCCCTTAGGACTACATTGGTCAGATCTCGAAAGCATTGTGCTAACATTCGATTTCCTTAAAATTGTGAATAAAAAACATTTAAATATGCGTTGAATCTACAGATTTCGTCTCTTTATTGTCTTGTATATCGTTGAGAACTATATATATTCCTCGGAAATAATTAAAAATGTTATCAAATCACTAGTATTCAATATATCGATAGTCATATTAACAGGTTGATTCTATATAAAGTAATATTTTTTATAAATTATATTAAACTAGTATTTGACACTCTATTACATCAAAAAAAATTATATAGGAAAATACAACTGGCGAAAACAATAAAAAAATACATATAACAAAAATGTTATGATATATCAACTACGAAGCAAAGTTAATATAAATTATGTAGAAAAATAGTATTTTCTAGATTGTTCTACCGGGAAGTCTTGAAGATACATCACATGATTAAATCCAAGGGTCGGTGCCGAAGATCACTGATAAGTTTTTCAAGGTTCCAGTGAGAAGAGAGGCACAAAGGAAGTTCTTCAAAGGGAGCCCTAGTAGTAGTAGTACAAATACCTACCACTAGCAGGGACTACCAAAAAGCCACCGGCTTGATTGAATCGAAGGACATAGCTTCCTACCGCTTTCAATCTAAAACAGAGATCAGAAACCATCTCAAAGGATTCGGATCAACAGCCTTTCGCCAGATTCAGTGATTCTTTGAAATCTCATTGCAAAATTAACGAATTAAACAATTTAATTGTATGTTACCTTTATCTGCATTATTTGGAGAAATTTTTAATAGCACAATTTGCTGCTAGGAATATTTTTAAGCCGTTCGTAAATTTATTTTGTATGAAGAAGAAATATTATTATTTAATCGTCATGTAACTACATTGTACTTGTATGCACTTTTATTGCAACAACTTCATTGAATGAACATATGTACACTTAAACTGAAGTACATATTTGAATTTAGGATAAAATCAATATTTTTTAGGAAATGGGTTTTACTCGACTCTCGTTTTATCGATGTTTTTTGCTACATAATTTAGCAACACTAAAGAGTTTGCCACGTAATAATAATCATTTTGACAGATGAATAAACGAAAAAAAATCAAATACTAAAATACATAAAAATGTAATAAAGTTATACAAATGCTGCCCACCCTAGTCCTTACGCCTCTCGATTACTTTTGAGAAGTTATTTCGTCTTAGTTGGATTACTTGTCTCAGATAAGTATATTCATTTACAACCACTATTTGAGTTCCTCCAATGGCAATAGGTCAAAAGTCTGGGAAATATGATTATTTATCATGGTGTTAGTTCTGCTAACTAATCGTCGATGGAAGAGATATAGCGTCGTATCTTGTAAATCGTTTATAAGGCCATTGCGCCTCGAGAGCTGGGTTGCGACTGATCTTAGTCGTTTTGCGTTGTAGTGATCCGTGAGAGTAGTGTTGCCACAACGGCCTTAATAGCATAAAAATCAATGTTAATTTTCAGACGAATTTTGTTCCGCGATTCATTGAGGTTGTATAGCATGTCTTGAAGCTTAACATTATATTATAATAGCACTAATAAGTGGCGGTGTTTTCTTATTAGTTGACTCAAGGTTTTCAGGTTGATAGACGGTAGAAATTTAAATATAAAGCAACGTGTTTTTGGAACTGACTCGAATAGTTAATTATATATATATAATCGTGTCGGAAACAACAGGGTCAGATCCTGTCTGCCCAGAAGTGGGCGACGTCGATGGCGTTACTTCTGGCCATCATCAGGTTTTCCTGGGTGCAGCTGTTCGGGCACAGCGCACACTCCAGAAGGTGTGACAGGGTCTGCTCCACGCCGCAGTCACATTCAGTCGGTCCGCTGTAAAACTGCCAGGCCCTCATTTGTGTCCTCGTCTTGCATACTCCGGTCCGATTTCGTTTAAGGAACCTCCATATATTCCACCCTTGGTCATGTCCAGGGGCTAGGTCCTCTTTCGGGGCAATCCAAGTATTCCCCTCAGTTGCTCTTCTCCACATGTTCAGCCGCAGGGTGGCCTCAGGCATCACCAGTTTCGTTGTCGACTGTAGGAAACTTCTTCTTGATTTGAGCCGTGTGGTTATCTTTTATAGTTAATTATAAGACTGTTTAATACAAGTGTTATATTATGGTGTACATTTATTATATATTATTATTTTTGCATTTGAAAACAAACAATATTATAATTGTAAATACAACATAAATACTCTCATAAGATATTCACTTTTACAGGTTACCACTTGCAAAGTAGTAATGAATTTAGCGTATTGAATGATAAATAACATGAAAGGGTTTTAGGACACACTTTGAAGTCTTGCAAAAACTGAACTGTGTATGTTTGAAAAAAAAAAGAATAGAACTTATTATTCATACAAATAAATCATAAAAAAATATACTCAAACTTTTTTTTTTGTTTATGGCTGAAAAAATATGTTGGAATTACATTATTTATTCGGCTGCTGAAAAGTCACTCGTTGGCTATTTGTTTCAGAGCTCTGGCGCGCAAAAGGGCTGAGGTATATCTTTATATATGGGCGCGGTGGCACCTTTGAAAATCGTCACGGAGCGAGTTGAGACCTGCAAATACCTAACAAATTACGGTCCCAGAATATCAATGAGACTACCTGCATACTTCACGCGGACCGGAGCTTTTATTGGCGGTTTTTCGGAGCCTTTCCCGACGCAGACTCAAAGACGAGGCGGCAAGCTTCCGTTTGTTTTTCAAGAAATAAGTCAACGATAGGCAAAAAAAAAATTGAAAAGTTTCCTGCGCTGATTTGCAGTTATTACAGAATCGTAAAACAACGTCTTGAATAAATAAAAAAAATGTATGGAAATATTTTTAAGTTACTCAAATTTAAATGGGTTTGAAATATTTAATCAAAAGTATATTCTCAATAAGCATTACTATACTCAGTCTTGAACACTGTACTATTTTATTTATTTATTGTTTATATTTTCTTTTGATCGCTTTATTTCACATTCTGAATTTCAGATGAATATGTTCAGTGTACTATTAAGTACGATTATTGTAGAATAACATGGGCAGGGAGATGAAATACAAAGCAAGTTTAGTTAATGTTCTTTAACAGTTACTTACGAGTATGTAATCAATGTACAAACAAATATTAATACAAAGGAAGCAGGAAAGTATTAGTTACGAAATATTATTGAATTTTTGTCGTTGCGACGACCGAAATGCTTTGGTCGTCGCAAATGAATAAAATAATATCCCTTCTACCTAACTATGTTAAATAGCAAACAAAAAAATCATATCGAATTCAATGTCTATTAATTAAATTACTTTTATTGTATTTGTAACTTTATGAATCAACGTTTTTTCCCTCTATTTTAAACTAGTTCATTGCAGTTCAAATTAAATGTATATATTAATATCTGTCTATTGCATAATTAGGTTTTATTCACATGCAATGCTAATTGCCTTGATAGTAGCGTTACACGACACAAATAATTTATCTTATTATGTGAGTTGATAAAATAAATATAATGTTCGCAATGTCGTCAAAAATTCTTCAAAAGACTTACTATAGTAGTGTAAAGTTATGCCTTTATCTTTTCTCTGGCTCCTTATAAGTCACTTCTTTTAGCTGTTGTGCATGTTTTTGGCAAAGATTTAATGTTTATAATTTTAAATGTATTCGTTTCAAAGATATTGTGTTATAATCATTATTAACGCTTTAAATCAAATATTAAGGATATCATCTTTGACATTGCATGCTGATATTAGAAATTGGTGATATTACATATTGGCTGAAACTAATATGCGCTAATTAGCTGAAATTCAGACAGGCGTAAGAGAGAGTACTAGACAGCTTCTGTGAGTTGTAGCAGGTAAGGCCGAACTGATGTTAGGTCTAGAGGAGCAGCAAAGGAATGCAGGGGCAGACTCAGATATAACTTAACTATTTCATTTAAAATACAAAAGATATGTCACTATAAATATGCTGATATTATCCGATGTAGTACTACCGTTATCCACTGCAAATCTTATGGCGAACTTTAAAGAGACGAATACTTGGAATAAAAAAATACTTGAAAACAAGTCATAATAGACAATCTGAGCTTACAGAATTGTGAAATGGTAATTAGCGATGTCCATGTGCTTCAAATATGGAGGGGATATTTAAAAAAAATCATGGGTTTAAGCCCATGCTTTAAGTAGTTAACTACTAAACTTAAAAATCATTTGATTGGTTGTGAAAACCTACGCACTAATTCGTATATGAAACATACGTAGTTTAGATTCCTTGTCTAGTTTCCTCACTGTAAGTTGATTCTGCGAATGTTTGCATAACGATTAGTTTGGCTACACCGTAAATAAGCAAACGCACGGTGAAACGGATCCGTTGATTATTGTTTGTACAATGGGCGAGGCAGGTGGGGGGATGTACTCGTACCTGGGTATATTACATGTATATTGTATATGTGCTTTGGCGGCTGGAGCTCTCATCAAAGGTCGGATAAACACTCCAGCATCATTATTAGAGCACACGAGATTGCTGATTTGAAAAATATCTGCTGATCGTAATGAAAGCCGCCAGTAGGCTTGTTATCATAGTACGAGTAATATCTCACTAAGAAATAAAATAAATGTAATAATATTAAGCTTGTGAATAAATGAAGACTGATTGAATAATAAAAAATAAAAATATACATACTTTGAATATATACTATAGCGACATCTATCATACGATGATAACAATGACATGAATACTAGTTTCAACGTGAGTCGGTCCAGGCACAGTAATAGCCCAGTCGGCTGAGCGGTATGAATACCTGGGCATAGTTGGTTTCCAAGGTCCGCGGTTCACATTTCGCTTCTGCCGTTATTTTTGTGTTTGGATTGACGCGTTAAAAAAAGAATTTAATGTATAGTATATGTATATTTAATTATTAAAAATAAATGTACAAAATTTTATTTAAGAAAATATTTTCATTTTGATGTAATACATATATGATTAGTTGAATATAAATTTAAAGATATTTTTAATAATTTGCAATACTTGTTGATGTTGATATGATTATAAATAAATTAGTAAATAATTCAGATACATGTACGAGTTGCTGTGTATCCAAAAATGTGTATCCAAAGTTTCAAACTTTGTAGGACATTTCTATTACAAGTACAAATCATATTATAAAAATAATGAAATATCTATATATATATAAACTAAATTTGAAATGTTGTAGGAAATGTCATAAATTAAATAGTAGAGTATATGCATGTCTTCATTACATTTTGCCGGCAGCCATAGCTCAATGGTCAGAGCGTTTGCTTTGCAAGCCAAAGGTTTCGATCCCCGACGGAGATTAAAAAGAAAAGAATTTTTAATCGATTTATTATGAGCTGTAAAATATATGGTTGGTGTGAATTTGATCAATCGCCCGTAAAATGCCAGTCATAGCCTATTAATTAAAATTGGTGGTAGACAAAAGTCGTCCCGTGAAGACCACCCATTCATAGTAAATTCCTATAATAATAAAGGATGATATGTGAATCTCGGGCTGTAGTCTATGACGTTTGCGGATCAACACTCCACATGCAGCGTTTAGGCATATACACCATGGTAAGCGTCATAGAATTACACAGATGAAATTTTAGAATTTCTATCTCCATCTGTTGGTATTCTCCTGTATGTGTTTATATATAAAAAAAAAAAAATCTGACGCAATTAATACAGATAAAAACACAGTTATTTATTTACTGATATTTTAAAATTTTGAATAACAATATTAAGTTCAAAACGATTAAGGTTGTAAGCGACGATGTCTACAAATGTCAATCTACTTTGTAAGAGAGTCTAGTACTCTAGTAGAATTCTTCAGACTTTCAGTGATGTCCAGTTTCTGTTGTCTGGTTGGTCGTCTTGTCACGTGCGACACGTGTCAAATCGCAGGAGACTTGGCTAAGGCAGCTGTGATCCCTGCAAGGACCGGCCATTCCTTCAAAGCCTCCATCCGCCAAACAACTGATTTATTTATAACGGACTTCCGGAAATCTTGTCGAAAGTGAGAGGCAATTTACAAATAGCGCCGAAACTTTTTCAAATCACCGTGTCGCAATGGCGTACTACAAGTCTGTGATTTAATATGAAATGTATTTGACATATAATAATACATCTGTTAATATAATTGATAAATTCATTTATTGCACATTACATTTAATTCTGGTTTCTAAATACGAGAAGTTTGTATGTGTACATACTGAATAATGATAAGGCATATTTTTAGAGATTTGTTAATTTAAATTTTTAAGGATTTTTTGAAAATTAACCGGACACGCACAAAATCTATTTTTTATGCTTATTTTCCTAATTATAAACTCAATTCAATAATTCAATGCTTAGTCATTAATTTCTATTAATAAATAGCCCAATAACGCCTTAATTACTAAAGCTGCCTTGTTTATAATTTCAAGGGCTCCTGTTCAAGAGGTCACTGGGAACCATATATAGTATGTTCCTAGGTTGACAATTGGGTGCAGAGTGGTATTTTTCTTCGTGTTAGCGACGTCGAATTATTTCCACCTAATATGTGGCAACATCGATGGCCCGTGTGTTGCACAGCATTAAGTCTAGGGATGTGCAGCTAGTTGGGCATATGGGGCAAGATCCTGCAGAGTTGTATTGGATAAAGAAATATAAAATAACAACTGACAGAACTAAATGGTCTGCAATTTATAGTGACCATATTTTTCACGTACGGAAGGAACGTATAAAGCAAGAATAATTATATTGTTTTGATGACTTTTAAAGTTTTTTTAAAGGCTTTTTTAAAGTTTGTTTGTTTGGTTTTATTTAATTTACTGACTGTATTTATAACTTTGTATTTTTTGTTGTTATTGAATGTTTATTCCGTTTTTTATTTACTTATTCCGATTTTTTTATTATTATTATCACATCGAGAGCTTTTTATATTTATACTTAATGACGATACGTAGAAGGTTATATTAATGTCATAAGTTTAAAATAAAATCAGGTAAAGTTGAATGATGGAACTAGTTGATAGACGAATGTTATGTGTATATACATTTAATAACTACAGACGACATCACAAGACTGACTGCGATACGATATAAAGTATAAACTTTCAGAACATCATAATTTGAATATATTTTTATATAAAATATCAATAGTTTTTAAATCAAACTAAGTAAATACATTAAATCACTTGTAAAAGTAAATTTATGAATTTGTGACAAACTATTATTTTTATAGTACTGTGTAAATAGTATGATATACACCATCACAGATACAGTAAATTCCATAGAATGGTAATTATAAATGAAGAAAAAAATATATTTAAAATAATGTTTATATGGCGATATAACAGACTCACATATAATATAATATAATGAAATTCAAAAGTTCTTTATTCTCATTCAAGAATTTCTGGTTGAGGTCAAATTGAGTGGTAGGATCTCGTTACGGTCTATCCTCCACGTCGATAACTAAGCCTCGTTGAGTGCTTGAACGACCTCAAGATAAAACCAGCTCCGTTCAGAAGCTGCCCCACGCAAGCTCTCGAGATCTCGCTGAACCGTTTCTATTAGTTTTTCCCAACCCATTTTTTCAGCAAGCATCCGCAATAAGTTATTGAAAGCAGCAACCAGCAAGGTCGACAAAACAGTTATTTAATTAACGGGTAAAATTAAGTTGAGTTGCTTAGATTATAATGGAGATTCTTTGTGATTTTTGTTCGTGCCAGGAGCGTTTATTATACATAATTGAGTCAAGACTTTGAAGACTTGACCAACGACAATATCACAATTTTAGCGCGGTTTTTCGTTAAATTAATGTATTTAAGCACATTGAATGACTTAAATGTGGATATATATCGCCTGTTACTTTTGGAACGCGTGTCGTTGATTTGAGATGTTTTTAAAGAGTGAATGGTATAAACCTCAGAATCGTCGGGATAATCGTCCAATTTTCTTAAGCATGCTGATTGACGCTTAAATATTCCTTGCACACTACAGCTGCAGTCTCTTTAAATTGCAAGGCTTTCGCCATGGTAGCCCTCGGAAATCATATATAATTTGTTCTCAGTTAGACAATGCATGAACAATGCTACCTGACAAAACTGTACCGCGGCAATTTTTTTTTCTCGCTTCATATGATTTTCAGTTTCATTAGAAATCTTATAAACAAAAAAGTTTGACTTTAGTACTATCCATTGGCGATTTCTTAGAAAAAAGTTCTTTTTAATTTATCTTTTAATAAAACAAAAAAAAAACTTATTTGTGAAATAAATAATTTTATAATTCGTGAAAGTTGTAGGCTAATTCAATCCTTAAAATATAATATATCAAGATTGGAGAGCGTTTGCGTAATCATCTAATCTATTGTTATTAAAATTGCTTCTGTATATTCGCCTGAATTGACCTCAGATACTAAAGCTACCTTTTCGAAGCCTAGGTTCTTATGTTGAAAGTTGGTGGGAACTATGTATAACGAGGCAAGTAATAATTGTATGTGGCAAAACTGAGTGACGGCGAAGGAAATAATATGGAAGTAGAAGAAGGACATACGATTTATACCGGTAAATATTTTACTTTACCGTTAAAATTAATGATTGTTGCTTGCCCTAGCACTTAGTTAAGCGTCGCTTCAGCGCCTTCATACAAATGCGTCGATTATTTCTTCGTCTTGCGCACGTGCTGCCCTCATATTGAAGAAAACAAATGTACAAGCCATAAACAGAACGAGACGGAATCCCTGCATGCGATAATGAGAAAATAAATATACTCCAAGATATTATTCTAAGCAATAGAAAGATCATCACGATTTTTTACAACTGACTTAAAAATATCAATCTCTTATTTTTTAATAATGAGTAACACTCACATAAGAATTCATTTAAAACATGAAATAAGTTGGTATCATGGAGTGTATAATTAGGTAAAGAAAATCAGAAGATCAGATCTACAGAGAATATTCTTTGTAGTTACTAAGTGTCGATTTACGAGTATATCTTTCTCCTTCTAACTGCAAAACGAATATCTCTTAAAAACGTTCAAAATTTGCATTTTTTTTAACAAAAGCAGAAACTAAGGATTATATATAAAGATGGTAATTTATATATATGTGTACTATTTAATTTTCTAAGCGATAATTCATTTCGTCTTGCACTGGCGTAGTGCCCTTTGATAAAAAGGTGAAATTAACGCCGCTCGGGTGTCTGCCAAATAAGGCTGATTACTTAAAGATTCATTGTAATGGTCCACGATCTGGGGGAGGTAATTAAAAAGGAGAAGAGATTAAGTGCAGGCCATTTGTAGCCGGGAAGACTGAGTCGACCCTAAGGGCCTCTCCCGTAACAGCTGGTGTAAAAAGTTCGGCGGATTTATATGCGTCTCACGGACTGTACATCAAAAGTCTAGTGATTAAACGCGCATCCTTTGTAATTCATACTCTCGTACAAATGCTGTTAAAGAGAATCTTAACAGGTGAGTCTGACTTGAAGACTAATGAAGGCGGATGATTCGTTTTAAACGAGCACGTAAAATTCTTAATATTTATTTTCACTTTGTTGTATGTTTTATGTGATATAATATATATGCATAGCAGAAAACTGACAGATGGTAAAGCAGAAATCTTATTAGTAAATTCGATGACGCTTGGAATTTTTTTAGTATGGATAAATGTTGCATATGGATTGTTGATTCGCAAACGGCATAGATTACATGTATGTATGAAAGTTTGATTACCAAGTTACCTGTAGCTTGGTTTTTTTTTATTGAACGCTAGCCCTGCTTGATGTATGCGTCTGTTGACTTCTCTTTTTGTTCTGCCATCCCAGGTGATCGTACTTCCGAGGTATAAAAACTCTTTTGCATCTTTAAGGGTAACTTTTAGCGTTACTTTTAGGTAAAGTTATTCTTGTGGCAAAAAAATATAATTTAAAGCTCCGCAAGCAACTAGACAAAACGTTTGTTTGAAGCATCTTGATGTACGGTTGTGAGAGTTGGTGCTTATCTGAAAGTGATAAAAAAAGACTAGAGGCCTTTGAGATGTGGTCATACAGAAGAATTCTTGGAATTTCCTGGAGAGACCACGTCACGAACAATGAGATTCTCAGCATAATCAAGGAAGATAGGCACCTAGTAAGAACCATCTTATAGAGACGAGCCCGATGGATCGGTCACATCATACGCCACGATGGTTTTATTCACGACATTGTGGAAGGGATGGTTGAGGGTAGAAACTGTAGAATGGTTAAAGATATGTTGCACAATGGAAGCAAATAATGTATATTTTTCAAAGATATATTTTTCAATGTATTTAAATTAAGGATAGAACGATGCTGAATTTTTATACAGAGCATTCATAAACCTACGGATGCTTATTGATTTCTAATGCTTTCACTATATTCCAAGCATCGGTGAGTGCATTGTCGAGTGTATGGATGGTCAGCGGCCGCAGATAGCGCGGCTGTATTTTCCGGCTTTTGCTGCACAATGGGCCCCATGAATAGTTAGTATTGTTGCAGTTGCAGTGCCCAGATGCACATCAATACAATGCCCTGCATTGAGGACGCGGTACTAATAACCCACACTACTACAGACCTGATCAGTCACATTCAATATGTCATACATATTAGTAATCAAATATACACATACAATTATACATCAAACATTTATACGCATCAATTCATTCAGAAAAATAACGGCAGACGCGGAATTCAAACCACGAGCCTTGGAACCAACCTTTGACTGAAATTTGATGTATAATTGTATTATATTGTGGCTTTTGGGTTTAGCCGTTTGTGGCGAACTTCCTTCAACCAATATTTCGACCACCATTGCAGGGGTCTTCTTCAAGATTGATGATTTTTATGATATTTAGTTTTGAGTTGGTTTATTCAGATTAACTCAAAACTAAATAAATCGTCAATCCTGAAGAAGACTCCTGTAATGGCGATCGAAATATTGGTTGAAGGAAGTTCGCCACACACGGCTAAGCCCAAAAGCCACAATATCAAATCTGGCCGTGAAAACCTAAGAAGTTATGTATTATTGTATGTGTATATTTAATTACTAATAATATTGAAATATAGTCAATGATCTATAAAAGAAAATTAGAGTGTTGAAAAAAATATTCTAATAAAAATTTAAATCCATGTCATACGTATGTTATATAAACAAAATATTTAATAAAGGCCTGTATTTTTTTGTTCAGTAACTAATTCAAGGTTTTGGCAGTCAATTAAATAAACTAGTAGTATATTAAATAAATTGGCAGTATCCACTGTGTCAGTACGAATGTGGTTAGTTATAAAATTAAAATGTGAGTATTATATTTAATACTGCAAATAATAAATGTTAATTCAGTGATTTTTAAATTAAATGAAGAGTTTTTTTTATAAACGGCTAGTTTTAGCTCGATAGCTAGTGATGGTCTTGACATGCAAATTAATGTCCAAGACACTAGAATAATTACCACATGAAATGTAAGCCTAACCTAACCTATCCGGTTAAAAGTTACCAATTATTAACCGCTAAATTATTATTTTTCTAATGACAATTAATTATTTTTTACTGATCTTGTTTATATGTATTTATTACTGACCATTTCTTTAACATTTACTGGGTATTAATTGAATTAAATTCTAATGAAATAATTAAATGCCTTAAATAAATAAATACTGTTTTACTTTGTTTAATATGGATCACGCTAAGAACTGTTTCATAAAGCTTATAACAGTATGTTCATGCTTATAAATAGCAGGATTTATTTAGTGTGGAGAAATCATTAAAAAATGATTAAATAAGTCACAAGATGTTCACATCACAGAAATATGTAAGCAGCATCACCGCCACAATATATATCACCAAAAAATCAGCAATAAAGAGATATGTATGAGACTTGTATATATATAGTAGAAAGAAGTATTTGCATGATATTATGGCTTTTGGGCTTAGCCGTGTGTGGCGAATTTCTTCTATCCGATATTTCGACCGCCATTGCAGGGGTCTTCTTCAGGGTTGATGACTTTGTTACATCATCAAATCTGGCCGTGAAAACCTAAGAAGTTATTTGAGTATTTGCATCTTTCAATGAATTTAATCTATATGTGGGAGGGATTTATACAAAATAATTGTACTTTGAATATATTTCTTTATCCAAGTAATAGTTGACTTTATTTGCTGAATTTGTGATATGAAATAGATTTAACTCTGCGCAATCATGCCCTTGCCGATGTCATAAAAAATACATATTTATTAAAAAAGGCAAGGGTAAGTAAATACGAAGGGCACGGAAAAAAATGCCTCGGCACCCTTCTTGCGGATATGGTGATCTCGAGGGATCCTTCGTTTATATCAGTGAACACAGCATCCCTCACCAGAAGGTCTGGTATGATTCAATTTAGTCAATAACTCTCCAGAAGACTGGGGAACGCCTTTCATTTTCTGCGTGTCAATCTTTGACTTGTGCTAATTGATTATTATTTAGGCTTCAAATCGCACCAGCTGGGGGTCTCCTCTACAGTCTACTTCAAGGGGGAGGGTCGAGACTCGTGAGAGAAGCTGTATTCAAGGGATTTTCGAAGAATAGACGAAAATATTATTTGATGTCTAACAGACGGCGTAGCGTCACATTGAAAATAGATTATACAGATTTTAATGTGCAAATAAAATACTACTCAGCGACATTTTATTGTAATGCAAATTTAAATAATTAAATCTAATATACATATATTATTTTGATAAGTAAAAAATTTAGTCCAGCGAAAATAGCACATCGCAAACGCGGCTCTCGTTAGATCATTGAAATTAAGCAACATTAAACATGAACCGATTCGTGAGATCTATTTGAAATATTAAATTGATAAATACTTACGTTAAATAAAAAGAACGAAGAATTCTCATTAATAGCGAAACGGTGATCCTCAAATTTGTGAAGGAATAGCGCTTAATGAGATCCATATTAATGCAAGGTAAAACTTATTAACGTATTTTAGTATTCCTTTACGTAATTGACATTAAAACTCTATGAAATATTATTTTCAGCAAATCACCTTATGACTTACCCAAGTAATACATAGTTTATTTTAACAATTTACTTACCTTTCTGTATATGTTATGAAAAATAGAATAGCCTTAAAGTCGGTAAAGTAATATTTTTTTCAAAATCCTAACGTTTTAGTGTCAATTTAATAGTATCGCTGTAATTTTTTAAATAAAATGCTTAGGATTTAAAAAAATAACGTGAAAAAGGTTTTCCAGTATTTTTAGGTTGAAGATTATGCAACAATATGCATTGTCAAACGAATATAAAGTGCAGGATCCTTGACTGAGGCAGCTTTGGCTCCAACCGCAGTAGTAAGTCACCCACTAAGTGCGGACAGTCATAAATATTCATGCATTATTCAAGGCGTCGTTAGAGTCAGATGCAATCAAAGGGTCGCGTGGCGGCGCCACTCAGCCCCGCATCCGCACTTTAAGGGTCAAGATGTGAGGCCCCGCTGAAGGGGTTACAATATCCTGCAATCTTTTTTTATCATTATTATATTAATATTATATTTATTATTTTAACGACGGGGTTTGCTTCTAACCGTTATGTATCGATATATTTTTAAATACTCTCATCTTGCAAAGCCTGGTGGGCAACGGTGCTAGTGATATTGGCGATTAAGACAATATATATTTAAAAAAAAATCATAAAATAAATTAAATTGTCGAGGGTAATACAGTTATATCATACTAATTATTAGTAAAATGTTTTATTGTATAAGTGCATTATCAGTATTTTACGAAAAAAAAATGTCTAGATGTACACAAATTTTTCGTCTACTAAGTTGACACTTTTTTTTTAACAATGGCTCTGTAAGGGATACATATATAAAGAACTCACTGAAAGTAGGCTGAAGATAGTTTTTCTGTTATTATCAACCTTAACTGATATGCTATGATAGACATTTCCAGTAGTAAGGGGTCACTTCCGGTCTAGTTAGTCATTAGAGATTGTAATGCACTTTTATTAATACGTAATTTAAAGCTATTGGATTGGTTTTTCTGTCGATTGAAGCCTTCAGTGAATTTTAGATTGGTTTGGACGAAGGGATGATTGGCGAGCATGTCTAGTACTAATAAATATTTTATTGACTCTAAAGTAGTTAGAGAGCGCCATTAAAGAATAATTGTGAAAGACAGAAGATTCTTGACTGTTATGTGATGGTATTTTTTTGAAGGATTATTATTTTAATGTTATTTCCACATTCACCCATAGCCACTTCTGGTATGAAAATTTAACTCAATAATTTGAGAACAAATTAAAACATTTTGGTAATATTCAATTAATTTATAAACATTATAATCACACGGTAAAAAGTTGATTAAATTTTAGACAAATAAATCTCAAATAAACTCGTAAATGTTCAGGTTCATTGTGTAACTCAGCGCACATTTACAAGACGAGAAAAATATAATCAACAATTTTCTTTGATGTTTTCTGAACAGAGTCCAAACAAGCAAACACACTCCGCCAAGCAATCACTTATGTAAAACTTGGTCCAGTCCTTTGATCAAATTGGCAACTGGATCGAGTCACTTCTCGTTTCGTAATCAAATAAACTTAAAATCGTGAAATCCGCATTAATGACTTTGTCTCAAGCTACTGGAGGAGGGACAAGAAGACTGAGGAAACTCCACAATGACAATTTGACGCCTGCAAATTGGTTTCACCTTGATTTGTTTGTTAACCGTTTTCCCCGGAATTGCGAAATATCGACGTGGCTTACACTGTTTTCAACAGTTATATGCAACCAATGTGTCACATGTACGCTTATTATTTTTACTGCAGATGCGAGTTAAGATATGACGTAGAAAAAATATATATTAAAAATGCAGAATTGTATACAGCAATAGAAGCTGCAAGAATAATTGATAAATCATTAGATTGACGAAGTTGTATCAATCAAAGAATTTTTAAGCAGATTTATCTTCGAAATACTAACCAAATTTATATATATAGAGTCGACAGATAATTGAAAACTTAAACCAATATTTTTTTACAAATTGATTCACACATACAAATGAACGTCAAAGATCATCTTAATTTAATTCTGTCATTGCACATCTCTTTTGAGTTGTTTTTCTCGAGTTGGAAACTCAAGTTTTTGAGGCATATTTTGGGTAATTTGTTAATCGATTTTTTTCTAAAACAGGATTGACACTATGAACATTAAAATATGTTATAAAAATATACATCGATAGTTTTGGAAGAAATGACATCGTTTGATTGATATGATATTTATATATTTTTTTAGATTCAATAATCGGAAATGGCCTACCGGCAAAATATTTCATAAATATTTAAACTATGAATTTTATTTTTAAAAACCGCTTTCATTAAAATTATTTTTTATTTCTCATAACAATAATACGAGTTTATTAAAGATGAAGTTTGTACACTTTTGTTGTTGGGTGTCAATTTTTAATATAGAAATTTACGGCAGTATATAAAGCACTTGTGTTTAGCATCAACAAGATCGTTATTAATTATATTTTAAATACTCGTATATTAGTTATTCCATAACGGTGGATGAATTTTTGGAGCAAAGAAAAGAAAAAGGTTGAGTTTCTCTGTGTTACAAAACGTACTTGAGTAATATATAAATACGAATTAGCACATTATGTAGCAACTGGAGAGAAAACTTCACTCTCTCAACTCGAGGATCAATCTGACTATATTTGGTGTTAATAAACTCTGTAAATACAATGGTTAATTACGTGTGCTGTAAATAATACATATTGATACTAATACGAAACTAACAATACATATCAAATATAAAATAAAAGATTCTTTAGAATTTATTCCACATATATTTTTTTTGACTACATGTTTCAGCCAGGTCGGATGGCCATTTTCAAGTCAATTAGTCAAATTTTTGTTGGCTCTATATAAAGCAAAAGAGTGAGCGAAAAGATGCATATAAATTATGTGATGGGTATATGTGGTTTTAGGAAATCATTAATGTATAAGGGAATTCATTTAATAAATATTATTTTGTTGTGACATAAATGAATTCCCTTATACATTAATGATTTCCTAAAACCACATATACCCATCACATAATTTATATACATCTTTTCGCTCACTCTTTTGCTTTATATAGAGCCAACAAAAATTTAACTAATTGACTTGAAAATGGCCATCCGACCTGGCTGAAACATGTAGTCAAAAAAATAAATATATGTGGAATAAATTCTAGAGAATCTTTTATTTTATATCTGATATAATGGAATTCCACCAAGAAATATCGATCGAAAAAATCGAAATAATTAACAATACATGTTTGATAAAATAATTTCTTCAGGAGTTTTAAAGAAATAAAACTTCACAAGTTCATTTCACGGTCATGCGAAAAGGTATTAAAAATAAGCATCAATTCCGACTTCTTTTGAGGAAAGTCGCAGAAAGACTTGCACTTATTCTATAAACGGCATGCACGTGAAAGCGAGAAAACATACCCTTTTCCGTGACTTTCTCGCGCTCTACACTTTTATTGGCCGCAGTATATCATGACGTTATGATTTTATCGAAGCGTTTGATCATTATATACAAAACATTTTGTTTTTGTTGTTACTTGCTAATTTGAAAAAATTATAAAAGCTATCGAAGTTGCATATTTTTGTAATATATTCGGTAAATACAAGGCGTATTATGGTTGCCTTTAACGTCATTTGAATGCATTTCTGCAGGCAATATGAAGCCTTTATAAATCTTGCATTTAGTTTGCATGTAGCATTTTTTTGCAAAATGTATTGAACATGAAAATCAATTTACAAAATTCAGTACATCAAATACGAGTATATTGTTGCGGTGATATTCGTTATTTTATTTTCAGCACTTTTTCATGCACACATTCGAGGGTTCCTTAGTGATGGGCTTCGCGTAAGAATGCGCCCACTCTTCTTGGAGTGCCCGAAGCTCTTCGTAGCTTTGTCAGCTGCCGCCCCCGCCCTCGGCTGATGCTGGGGCGGGAACAATGCGCCTTCTCTAGCCGCCCTCGTCTCCCTTAGCGCGAGCTTTTTAATATCTCTGAGTGGGCGGGCCGAGCTTTACGTCGAATCTGTGATGGCTTAAAGGTTAATGCACTCGGTTACGTAGCGCCATCTATTGTTAATTGTTGGTGTTTCATTCCCTCTCAGTGGAAATCTTGAGACAAGAATTATATTTTCTTTATTATCCTAGCTATTTAGGGTCAACCGAATTCTCCCCACGATACGCTTTAAAATATTTTAGACACTTATGCAGGATTACTTGTTTTACAAAGGTTTTTTTTTTGTTTGTTTTTAATGTTTTCAGCATTCACTTTGAGATCCATTGTTTTTTTGCATTCATGACATATGCATATTGACTTTTATATCGCACTCTACAATATATTTTAGGCATATACGACTCTATTGAACTGATTTAAATGGCACCAATGATTATGAACAAGATTATATACTTATACGAACTTTTACGCACGTAACATATATTTGTACAATAAAATATCTTTCTTATATACTCGTGAATAACGAAAAAAATCCGATTTATTGTAAAAATGACAATTTAAAATTGATAAAAAATATTGATGTTCTTCTTTATGCAACGGTTGATTCATATATGGTACCATTACATGAAATACCATAAAATAAAATAAATTAAGATAGCAATGAATAAAACTTTTCGTTTATACTATAACGATTACCTTTATTTATAGCTACATTTTTTAAAAATATTGTATCTTCGATCTCTCGTAAAGTATTAATAATGATGATATTCAGTAGACGTTAATGTACTCTGTATTTCACGGCATTCACGTGATTTTCTCCGACAAAGCGATCGGATGATTGTATCACACCTGGTCTACACGATTTAAAAATGCATTAAGCAATGGCTCGCTTAAGTTTGGCACGAGGCAAGTAACAAGTAAGACACAACACCTGAACTGTGGCTGTTATAAATCGCTATGGCCGCAGTAAACGCTAGCGGGCCACAAATGTAATTTGGCGGAACCAATTTTCTCGCAATACCTTAGGAAAACTTTGCTACCGGGCATGTAAAATGCACACACAGAGCCGGGCTTTAAAGGTTTTTTTGTTTTTGTTTTCACCTATTACAAACAAATATTTTACATTTGAAAAAGTATCCAGAAAGTAACAACTTATTCATCTTGATATTTGGGCAAAAGAAGTTATTATTCATATTAACAAATATTATCATAGTAACAAAAGTTCTCAAAAGGATTGAGAAAAGCTACGAGTTAGTCGAAACTGCAGTCTCCTAAAAGAGATTTTTTGTCACGTGATCCATGTGAAAACAAGGTAAATAAATAAATATTTATAATTTAAAGGGTGAATTTTATACTATTTTATTTTTGGCAACACTGATTTTGACAGCTCACGTACGTTTCGTGTTTTGTGTCACTGTCAAACATCTTCAGTTTGGTCTATAATTTAACCATGAATCGTCTTACAAACGAACAACGCTTGCAAATCATTGAATTTTATTGATCCATATTTTTATCGAAAAATTGTGTTCAGCGACGAAGCTCATTTTTTTACGAGTCTTCTCAGGTGGAAGAAATTGGCCGGTGGCCGAGCGGTATAATTACCTGGGCAAAAATGGTTGGTTCCAAAGGTCCGCGGTTCGCATCCCGCTCCCGCCGATATTTTTTCTGAATGAATTGACTCGTTTAAGGATTTTTATGTATAGTATATGTATATTTAATTGCTTAAGCTCATTTTTGCTGAATGGATTCGTAAATAAGCAGAATTATCGGTTTTGGAGTGAATCAGCCAGAAGCATTGCAAGAGCTACCAATGCATCCAGAAAGAGCTACTGTTTGGTGCGGATTATGGGCTGGTGGCATCATTGGACCGTACTTCTTCAAAGATGATGCGAATCGCAACGTAACTGTGAATGGTGAGCGCTACCGTGAGATGATATCCAACTTTTTTTTTGCCCAAAATGAAAGAACTTGACTTGTATGACATGTGATTTCAACAAGACGGTGCCACTTGCCACACAGCACACGAAACAATAAACCAATTGAGTGGCAAGTTCGGTGAACACTTTATTTCACGTTTGGGACCGGTCAATTGGCCGCCTAGATCGTGCGATTTAACGCCTTTAGATTATTTTTTGTGAGGTATACTGACAAGTTCGCTTCGATTGACGCATTGGAAGACAGCATTGAAGCATTTATTCGTGAGATACCGGACGAAATGTTGGAAAGTGTATGCCTAAATTGGATTAAGCGGATGGACCATTTGAGGCGCAGCCGCGGTCAACATTTGAATGAAATAATCTTCAAACATTTAATTATATGGACTGTACTATCAATTAAAATAAAGATTTCATGCATTTTTATTAATTTTATGTATACCTTTTTTTGGAAAAATTTCCTATTCTTCCAAAGTAGGAAAATTTAGCTATTAAAAAATCACCCTTTATAATGGATCTCAAAGTAAATGCTGAAAACATTGAAAATATAAAAATCATAGTTTGCAAATTATATCAGCTTGAAAAATAGCCTTGGCAAATAAGTATTCGACAGAGACAAGGTCTTAGAAATCGACGATTGAAATTAGAGAAAAAGAAAGAGAGAGAAAAATCTGAATTTACAGTCAAAATTGTCTATGAAATAGTGATGGAAAGGAATCTCGACCAGCAAATATAGTGATATTCGTTTCTTAAATTGAAAACATGGTCATTACAAACCGCCACCGGAAAGCTCTGTCAGTTGCCACATCAATCATGTCTAAAAATACCAGTAGTCGACGATTATTATAGACTTTAAGATAAGTAAGCTTTTGTTTATACACTTCCACAATTATGCCTATTTGGAAATATGGTAATTGCTATCTGAGATCGAAAAAAGACTGGAAATTCAAGAATATTATGGCGGGAATATAACAAAATACTTAAAATTTTATGTATAATTATTTATCTTGTAACAATCATTATCTTAGTATTTTCGTTTTTTTTCTACGTACATTCCTGGAGAAATTTCATAATATCAATAAAAATAATAATACAAATAAGAAATTATCTATAAAGTACTTAAAATGCATCTCCGATTGCATGATAAAAATAAAATTGTGTACCTCTGTAATATTTCACTTACGTAATGAACATAAATTCATTTCAACCATTTTTTTCATGTAATTGTATTTAATTTGAACCTCTTCAAGCACCAGCACTGTTTCACGATGCATGCGAAATAATTCCGCATGCAATTCGAAAGATTAAGGTAGTTTCCATACAATGTGTTTCGTCGGCGAAATAATTCGGATCATTTAAGAAGTGGCTGGCCGGCTGCCAGGAAACTTCCTGACTCGAGAGCTTTTTCGCATATTTAAACGCGCGAGATCACTTCATTCCGATTTATGTTTTATTCATGAGCTTTATTATTGTTGTTGGTTTTATTTCAAAGTTTCATTTATTTTAATACGCTAAAGCGCCAAACACCGACGAGTTGTTCCAGGTCTAATGGTTAAAGCATCTAAACGCCCATCCTTAAATATATTATTGTATGGCTATTATAACTTTTTTTGGCAGTATTGAATTCAATTATTGGTCAGTAATGATTTAGTAAGCGATTAGTAATAAATATCTAAAAAGGTAAGTAAAAAAAATTCATTTAACAGTAGGAAAATATCAATTATACATTATAAAAATAATAAATTAGAGAGAAATAATGAATGAATGGTAATTGACAAAAGGTTTGGTTAGGTTAGGTTTCCTCTAAATGGTTTAATTATTCATACATTTAAATTTTTTACAAATTTTAAATATATTACTGCTATTATAATTTAATAACTGACCACATTCATACTGACACAGCGGATACTCCCAATTTATTTAGTCTACTGCCGATTAATTTTATTTACTGCTAATTGATTTAACTTACTGCCATAACCTTGAATTAGTTACTGAACAAAAAAATACAGGCCTCATTATAAATGACGCAATTTCTGAACTTTTAGCTTAGATGATTTTTATATTAATTTATTAGATTCAAAAACAAGATGCAATGTAACAGTGGTCCAAAACATACCAAAAAAGACCGATCACCAAATATAAGCAAAATTAGGCGTTTGTTTTACTTGGATGGGAGACCACTTGAAAATTTAGTGTGTCGATAATTGAAAGTCAGTAAAACGTTAAAAACTCTTAAAAATAATTACTTGAATATTCTTTGGATACTACTTTCTTCAGTTAACGGCTTTTTGTCATGGAATTCGTCATGTAAAAATTACATTATACGTATTTGGTATAGCTCTGGGTGCTGAGATTTGTGACAAGATTGTCAACTAAAAAAATAGCTTGGCCGTAATTTATGATGACATTATTCTTTAAATAAGGTGTTATAGGAGGTGATGATTGAAGAGCGGCATAGTCCAGTGTTAAAGCGTTTGTTTGTCATCCAATATCCTTAAAAAAACACTGATTATTGAGCACCCAAATATGTATCTTGTACTAAAGCCACAGTCTGAGCTGACAGAACTCTGAAACGACAATTTGCGGTGTCCATATGCTTCAAATTTGGAGCGGATAAAGTAAAAAAGAATGAATATAAGTCATGCATGTATGTTTCTAATAAAGTGACGACAAATATATTTTTCAAGACATATGTTAACTAAAAAAGCCGAGGTTTTTTATATTTTTATATATGGGAACAATTTACCCAATTATAAGTTATACCCGTAAAACGCCAAATTAATTTGAAATGTGAAATTAATAATACACTAAAAGGTATATTAAATTATTAATGAAAGCATGAAATGAATAAATATGCGTGTAATTGAGATATTCGTCATGCGTATTGAAATATTTTCGTTGAAATCATTGTTCATTGTTTCATTAAATCATTGTTGAAAGTAATTGAATCACGCACCCACTATACAATAAAAAAAACATTATTTATTAATTGACACATTTTCGACAATACTTCATTATGAAATTTGGACATTTAATTTTTTTATATTTGTAAAATAATGATTGCGGTGTTCAGAACATAATTATATAATTATTTTTATGCAAAATGATTAAAAATGCACCTTAACCACTCCTCCCCGGTGATGTATATCGACTACACATTGCTTGTAATAACTTAAATATCTCTGTAAATATAATATATACAGGGTTCAGATTTTAGGTATTCCTCCTTAATACATTTACGTTTGAAAAAAAAAATATTTATAATAATAGGCACTCATCGGGAGCAGGAAATATTTTTCTAAAATCCGGAATAAATTCACCACTACACTCAAGACGCGTCAACTGTCATGTATTCATTCGACCTGTCGGAAGTCATAAAAAAGCGTGTGCAAAAATGAAATAAAAAAATACCCAGATAAGTCGGCATCTATACTCCTCACTCTCGCTGACGTACTAATATGAGTGAGCGAGACGGGAAACCTCAGTTGGTCGGCTAGTTCGAAATAATATCGATGTGCGTCGGCTCACGATATGTCGACAGGCTGAGTAGTGTTAGTAGCTCTCGGAAGTTCACGCGCCAAGGTGCGTCTGGCCGTTTGAGGTCTTCGTCTGATGTTTTTCAGGTTTTTAGCTATTAAATGTCAATTACTACTGCTTATTGACATCAACTATTATAAAATTAAGCGATATCTTTGAATATTTTCATTTTTTTCGAATTTCTACTCATTTTATTCACTTTAAATCAGAATGTGTAACGAGTACACACCATCGGAACGCGCGGAAGTTTTTAACATAGTAAAGCGAGGGTTAATAACCTTTTTCTAAAGAAAATTTGTAATGAATAAATTTATGTTTGCGATTTTTGATGAGATCTTTTAGTTGTTGATGGTTTATGTTTTCTAAATAACGTAAGCAATAAGTTAAAATATTTTCTTTGATAAATCTATATATATAATAATCAATGTCTGTCTGTCTGTCTGTCTGTCTGTCTGTCTGTCTATCTGTGTGTCTTTGATGCATTCCGTTACCATTAACCCGATTGCGATAATACTTTGTCGAATTATTGCTGATACTAAAAAGAAAAAGATAGGGTACTCAAAATTTGATTTAATTACAAAAATTAATTGAATATTTACGTAAAACATGTTTTCATACAATACTTTTGTAATACAGAACGGCCAATATAGAACATTGTGTGTTTCCTTAGCAACGCCGTAAACAAAAATTAATTGACCTGAAGTTATTTTAAGTAGGTAATTTTAGTAGGTATTATAAGTAGGTATTAACGTAAGGTACTGAATATTTTGAAACGAAATTCGTTTTTCGAATAAACTATTTCAATATTTGAATTTTTGACGACTTTCTTGTTTATCGAATTAAAATAAATATAACGTATTTATTGTGTGTGATATACAAAGGAAAGATTTAATTTTAGAATTCTAATTGCTGGTCGGCTTCGGATAGTATTATATCATAATTTAATAATTAATTTTAAGTAAAAAATTAATAAATTAAAAATATTTAGTTTTGATTCACAATTTATTTTAATGTTTACATGTTTCGGCCTTCCTGAAGACCATCTTCAATAATGAAAAAATAAAAACAGGCCGTGGCTTATGTAGGTATGGACAAGATCCTATATTAGTACACACATATTTACAGGTTGTATATGTGTGCGGGTACAACAATTGAAAAAGGTTATTTAAAAAATTAATTGGTATGTCTTAATGAATTGAATTTTTTTTATTTTTTATTTTTTTTATGTAAACACATACAGGAGAATACCGACAGATGGTGATAGTAATTTTTTGTCTCATCTGTGGAATTCTATGACGCTTACCATGGTGCATATGGCTAAACGCTGCGTGTGGAGTGTTGATCCGCCAACGTCATAGACTACAGCCTGAGGTTCGCATCATCCTTTATTATTACAGGAATCTACTATGAATGGGTGGTCTTCACGGGATGACTTTTGTTTACCACCAATTTTAATTGATAGGCTTTGACTGACATTTTACGGGTGATGGATCAAATTCACACCAACCGGGGTATTTTAGAGCTCAGAAATCGATTAAAAATCCTTTTTTTTTAATCTCCGTCGGGGATCGAACCCACGACCTTTGGCTTGCAAAGCAAACGCTTTACCATTGAGCTATGACAGCCAGCATTATACAATAATATTTTCTTTGCTTTCAATTTAAAAAGATATTATGAAATACTAGGTATTATATATTTTTAATTATAATTAATTCTAAAATTATAATTATTTCACCAAGTATTGTCAGTTGATAACCGTAATGTTAGTATTATATCAATCAATTTATTTTTATTTTTCAAAAGTGAATTTCAAAACGTAACATCCACTGTGATATCAATTATGCCACCCAAACTAAAAGCAATAGGTCAAGAGTACAACTCAAGCACGAATGAAAAGGGCATCTTGAGCTTCAGAAACAGTCGAGCAAAGGAGAGCAAGATTGGAAATAGATCGAGTACACGCTTCGCAAACCCGTTCATCTGGACAGATGAGCAACGGGAAGCAAGATTGGAGAGATTGGAAACAGTTAGAGTACACACTGCTCAAACCCGTTCATCTGAAACAGATGAACAGCGGGAAGCAAGATTGGAAACAGATCGAGTACGCGTAGATCTTACCAGACGTACTCTGCATGCTGATTTAATTCAAAGTGCTTTCCATTACGATCCTAATTATGATTACACTCTGCACCCAAGTGTTGTTGGAAAAAATGATAAATTATGCGTGTATTGTAGTGCCTGTAAATTTAAAAATGAAACACTAAGAATGTGTTGCACGAGTGGAAAATTGAAATTGCCAGAATTACATTCACCACTCGAACCTTTATTAACGTTGGTATCGGGTGAGACAAGTGAATCAAAAAAAATCTTGACAAACATACGAAAGTACAATTCTTCTTACTACCACTGCCGAACGCAAATCATTCTTCATCATACAAATGGTCATGTTCAGCAATTCTCAGAAACGCATCGATCGTACGATGGATTGCAATATCTGATTTTATTTTGGCAAGGAGAAGACGGATACCATTTCAACATCCCGTTGAGAAATCCACAAACAGATGAGGAAACGACTAAGAAAGTCAGGGCCATGAATTACTATTCATATCGATTGATTATTCGTGAAAACGCTGAAAATCATAACCTAAAAGGTCGACATTTGTTCCATCAATACATGTACGCGAAAATGGAAACTGAACGACTCCTCTACATTTGATTAAATCAAACCAAGTTGCGTTCCGAAGGGTATATTCATTACGCGATGCAGCTGTAAATGATGGCTGAAAAACAAAAAAAATATTGTGTATCCAAAAGCACTCCAATAAATAAAAACACATACGGGCGCCACTGTCAAATTTAGGTAAGAACAACATAATCTAAGTTTATTGTTTCTAATTAGCTCCGGTCACGCCTCATGTCCGACTTATCCAATCGGAAGACGAGAGGCTCCCGACGAGGCGCTTCCATAAACACTCGCGGTTTCTTTTTTTTAATGGCATTGCAACGCATGCCGGGTACACGCTAGTAATATAATAAAATCGATTCGTAATAAAGCTTTTTACTAAGTGAAATATAAATTTAGAACAAATATCATCATATAAACATTTTATTTCATTATTTACTTAGAGAAAACGAAATGGTAGACGTAAAGTGTCGAGCCTCAGACAGTATATTCATGTCCTGTACAACCACATGAGGCATCAAAGCTCTATACCAGGGCTTTTAAAACTTTTTTTCATTCACGACCCCATTTATGATTGCGAGATTCCTGGCGACCACATATAAATAAAAAAGAAAGATAAATAAATATTTTTTGATGATTTATTTATTAGGTAACAATATACGTATGAAAATATATGATTAAAGAATTCGTTTAGAAACATAAAAAAAATCTAAAATTAAAAATTACACAAAAAGTTGTAAAATTGTATTTATTATAGTTCCAATAATTTGATGCCCTATTTTTCATAAAAATTGCATTTTTTGCAATAACATAAATAAAACGGAATTCTGACCACCTTAGTTCACTCGAATATATTTGAACGCAGTCGTTGAATGGTAAGTATTAAATTGAAATTTAAGGAATTTAAATATTTGAGATTAAAATCTCTCGCGACCCCAGAATTTTGCTACGCGACCCCATTTGGGGTCGCGACCCATAGTTTAAAAAGGCCTGCTCTATACACTGTCTATTTCAATAAAGAGTTGAAAAGTTAAAACATTTCATATGATTATTGTAATTTTTTTTATGGTAAGTGCAAATTAACTGTTGTTTAATCTCTAAAGTATATGCGTAATTTATTTTTTTCCTTATTTTAAGAATTTTCCACAAACTTCAGAAATATATAAAAAAATATATTTAAAATTTTACAAATGCTTAACTCTTGTAAAACTTATTGACAAATAACTATACAATTTAAGTTATGACAAGAAATATATAAGTAAGTGGGTTACATAAAGTAAGCTTGTATCTTTCATCACAATGTATTTCTTTGGGATGATACTAAGCCGCAAGAGTTCATTTGCTTCAATAATGGCAAAGTGCACAAACAGAATGATACGAGAACCACAAAGAAAGCTCCAAAATAAAGCTTGTGTTCGAGTTACGTGTATGGAACAGAGAGAGATACCTACAATCAAAAGCTCCTTTGTAAAGTAGAGCGAAAAAACAAACGAGAGGGCTCAGGTCATTTCAGAGAAAGCTCTAGATCTACCATATATACATTGTATATTATGTTTTCATGTGTATATGCTTCCTGTTGTGAAGCTTTTATTTACACGTTTTAAAAAACAATACTTTGTTTTTTCAATTTTGTTATCTAATGCAATGAAATAACACATACGATGGTTGAATATATTATTGAAAGCATTAATATTATTATATGCTTCAAAAATATTGTAAAAAAGGGAACCATTCTGTAAGACATTTCCTTTATCATTTATTCGGCAAAAAGAAACGTTAGACTTCGAAGATTCGAACTGCCGAATACCTATGTCATTTCATAATATGCTAATCACTTCTCTATTTCACCGTCTATTTCAGAGTAAAATGAAATGGATCATATTATATGATTATAATATATAACGTCAAGAGATGATACTTGTTATAAATCATATGCAAATTTCGTTATAAGGTTACTTCATTTTTTTTATGTGATTCTGAAGTCTCATCTGTAGAATTCTATGACGCTTACCATGCTGCATATGGCTAAGCTCTTCTATGTGGAGTGTTGATCCACCATCGTCATAGAATACAGCCGACATTCACACTTTATCCTTCAGGAATTCACTGTGAATGGGTGGTCTTTACAAGACGACTTTCGTCTACCACCAATTTTTATTTATACGCTATGACTAACATTTTATCGGTGAACAATCAAATTCACACCATCCAGGGATGTTTTAGAACTTAGAAATCGATTAAAAGACTTTTCTTAAATCTCTTTCAAGGATCAAACTTACAACCTTCGGCTTGCCAAGCAAACGATTTAACCACTGATCTATACCCGCCGGCTAATTTATTTGTTCACAAATATTTTTTTCAGTGAAAGTCTATATATTGAGCCCTCTCTGCTTAATAAAGCTGTATCTTTGTATGTGGATCAATTGTTAAATGTGCGTACATATATCTTTTTTTTTTAATATTTACAAAAGATTTACTTTTTTTTTGTAGAATTGTCAATGGAATCAATATTTCTTTACAATATAAATGTCTTGTACATCTATTGTTTTGATAATAGTAAGATGATTACAGTACGCAGATTAATATGAAATTTTCAAAGATTTAATTTCACGTTCTAGGTGTCGTTTTTCATGAGTTTCGACCGCATATAATTGGTCAAGCTGTCGCCCGGTGGTCCACCGCAAAGAGAGGTGTACCGTGTGCCATGTAATCACGAGAGGTTTTAATTGAAAAACATGTCACCCTACCGCCGCATCCCGAACGTGGAAAGATCGATTGTCCCACCAGCAGATTGTTCCACATGTCGCGAATTTCGCTAAAATGCGCTGTCATAATTAATTTTTGACATCCAGACCGCTCGCTCTTGTCCTGATTTGGACACTTTTGGCATCGCAAAATGCTTGGTGCAGCGCACGATTAGCGCGCATCGAAATTAACGGCCATAAATTACCGAAAATTTTGCAAATCATATTTGGATGAAATATTAATGTGATTAGATGTACAGTTAACCATGTAACTCCTTTATTGTCGAGAAATACACGCTATAGAGAGTCAGGCTTCCCCCCATATCAGTTCCATAACTGGTTGCGACAAATTGCCGTCATTCAGCTCTATCAGTTGTCATTCTCCATGTCATGTCCCCATACTATGCACCCAAAGGTGTCCTACAGTGAACATATATGGATCCCGATGTCTTCCAAGGCAGAAGCCCGGGAACTTGATGAGACGGCAGTTATAGAATCAGAATTATATTTTGGGTGTTTTGTCAATGATTCGATCCATGAGATATTAGGGGCAGTTCGACCTAAAATGAACACTATGTATTTATTAATTTTATTTATTTTTAACAGAACCGTGGTTCCAAGGTACATAGAAGAATACCGACAGATGGTGATAGTAATTCTAAAGTCCTATCTGTGGAACTATATGACGCTTACCATGCTGCATATGGTTGATCTGCCAACGTTATAGACTACAGCCCGAGATTCACGCATCATCATTATTATTACAGGAATTTACTATGAATGGGTGGTATTCACGGGACGACTTTTGTCTACCACCAATTTTAATATATATGCTATGACTGGCATTTTACGGGTGAGGGATCAAATTCACAACAACCGTAGTATTTTAGAGCTCAGAAATTTATTACAAATCCTTTTCTTTTTGTTTTTTTAATATCCGACAGTGATCGAACCCACGACCTTTGGCTTGCAAAGCAAACGCTTTGACCATTGAGCTATACCCCCGGCAATATATAGTATATATTTAATTTGATTTGATCCTTCTTTCGATTGCATTACAAGTATTAAAGTAATAAAATTATTAAAGTGATTGCTGTATAGAAATCGCAGACACATCACATCCCTCTTAAATTATGTGAATCCTGGTGTTGTAATATTGTGTTCAAGGCTTACAAACATATATATTCGTAAGTGATTTCGTTTTAGTGGAACAATCACATGTGTGCCAGTCATAAAATAAGTCGTTGTAGCCATCCAGTCGCAAGCTAGATATGGTAATTTAATTAAAAAGTACAACAGAACTCTAAAACAAACAGATGCAGACCGTCCAGGATAATCCCGGGCAACCCTCCTGTTGGATCCTGCGCTCCCGATAAATTCAGCCTGGATTAAAAGATTTTCAGACCTATTAGAATCAAATGTGTATATTATATTATAACGCATGAGGAACTTTGTATAGACAGCCGGTGGATTAGTTGCATTAACTGTGTTCAAAGACGGTTACGTAGTTTTGAAATTGATTAATGCATACTACTTGATAATTTTTAAAGTTTTATATTGAATTTTTTTTTTTACCAAATACGTAGTATATTTGGAATATATGGACACCGCTAATTGCCGTTTCATAGTTCTGTAAGCTCAGATTGTCTATGCATTGTCCCAGAACACGTATATACCAGGAGATCCACATGGTAACATATATGGTTCCCGGAAGCCTACAGGACAAGAGCCCGCGTATTTGCATAGACTACGGCTGTAGTACCAGAGAAATATTTGGGTGTATAATAATAAGGGTTTTTAAAGAGATCAAATAATCAACCCGGAACTCTTAAGGCCTGGACATTCTTTGTAATGTTATAAATACCGGGCGGCATAGTCTAGTGGTAAAAACGTTTATTTGTCATATAGACGCTGTCGGTTCAAATCCCGACCAGGGCTCAATAATTATGATATGTTTAGTTTATTTTATTATTATTATGTTTCCAGATAGTCCCCCGGAAAAACAGATGTCTTGGAATTAGACATGGATAGCAGCAGCTGTGGAATGTATGACGAAACTTTGTGGTGAACATATGCTTTTATATATGTAACTTGTATGAGAATAAGAACATAAATATTAAATGGTGTTTAATATCTACCAAAACATATATATGTTTTTTTTAAATATATGGAAGCAGGTTATATATGCTGACATCATAAAAAAATATTCGACTTCAAATTATGCATTCATACATAAAAAAGAATGGCATGATGCTTGACTCTTTTCAGAAAAAGAAATGTATACTAGAATCTTGGCTTAAATAAACCTAAAATACTTAAAATGACAGAAAGACAATACGCTAAAGTTTATTTGTGATAAATATGGGAAACATTAACAAAAAATGTAGGTAGTATATAAACATCAATTATTTAGATACATATTCATGGATCTTTTTTTTTTTAATGCAAAAGTTATTAAATATTGAATTCAAAAATTTACGCCGTTTAGTAAAAAATTCTTATTTTGCAAACAGCAGGTATTGGCAAATGGGAGGTAAAAATTGTAATTAATTGCATTATAATATTGGAGGCTTGTTATTGAGGTGAAAATTGGAAGTGGAACAAGCCGGGAAAGCTTCCCCCTATTATGTGAGATTCCATCCAGATGTAATAAATCACGCGAAAACCAATATTGGATACAGGTGCTGAATCCGCCCGCCCCTCCCACATTCCGATGTGCGGTTTTTTGTGAATTTATCATTTCAGGGCCTTGCCTGAAAGTTCGCCGGAAGCTGAAACGTGTTGACATAAAACTGGGCCTTAAATCATCCTCGAGTTTTACGAGACGGCGAGGTGGTTTCAGTGGGAGGTTTCAGCGCAGCACGTGATGCGGAAAGGAATAAAACGGCATTTTAATAACGCTTCACCTGAGTGAGGATATGCCTTTTATTCCTCAATAATGAACAGTTTCCTGTATTTTTTTCAGCGACACAACTTTAAAATGTATATGTTTTAAAAATAAGTACTTTCCATTTAAATAAATAATAAAAAAAATACACTGAGAGCCGCTTAAATAGTAATGCTCGTATAATAAATAAAATGCAATAATTAATTTTATAATTTACATGTTTAATCCCTTAGTAGTAATATAATCGAAAGTAATATAATTGAAAGTAATATAATTGAAAGTAGTATGATTAAAAATATCTTAAATGCATCAAACTGTGCTTCCTTTATCTCTTTTTTTTCCCATCACCAATTTCCGCTATAATATTTTTTCAACAGCCAAAGTCATTGCCTTGTTTCATGTCATATTTACTTTCTGCAGCGTCGTCGAGAATATTCAATGTTTTTAAGTTGATGTATCAATGATCTACATAATTAAAGGACTGCGAACGACAGATGGCCTGAAAAAAGGCAGCCGTATGACCCGTATATTTTCACGTGGGATTTCAGGAAGATGTCGCAGTCAAATCAAACTTTGTCTCTTGAACGACTGAAGAATGATATGCTTCAGTGTCTGTTCTTTAATATGTTCATACCTTTCAAAGCAACGTTTCCATAAATATTCTACAAAAACGCCTGTTTGTTAAACAAGTTATAAAGATGCATTGACTTAAAGTAAGGTATCACAATTTGCAGCAGTACAAGAGAAGTGGCATTGTATATGCAGCATATTGATGCAGGTAAGAAAAATGAATGAAACTGATCTATTTCAAGACCTTTTTATGTATTAGTCACAAGAAAATATAGTATAATGAAATAAGTTGTATACCAAAATATGGATTGTTGATGAGGATTGTATAAAATAATTAATCTTGAATTGTATCTGCTCGAAATATAAAACGAACGCGGATATAAAACGGTAAAGTTGTATTGGCATAACCGTGAAATATGCGCTTTCTTACGACATCTTATTACGGAAAGGTTCGTAAATGCTCCGTGAAAGTATCATCCCGCCCGCCCGCGTAAAATATCAAAATGCAGTAAAACCAGAATGCGTTCCAGTTGCATTTCCTGGAGGGTTAACTTCCTTCTGCATTTCCCGAAATGCTACACTTTATAAGGCTTAACGGGAGCTTTTGGGGGGGCGGTGTAAGCTCTGCCACCCCCTTCCGACCCGTCCAGATCGAGCTTTTCCTTGAAAACTCCAGCCAATTACTTTTTAAATAACACGAGAGATAAATGCTACTATAATACTGCAAACGTACTACATAAAGTTGCTTAAATATATTTGTTCAAGTGTTAAGTTATTTTGTCTAAAATATAACTTTGTATGAAAACAAAACAATAATTTTTCATAAATATTATATATTTTTATCAGGTTTTCTTGTTTTATCAAAATCAGATAAGCCAAAAAACAGGTGCTCTTTATGACTACTTACTTAAACATTGTTGGTTTGTTTGGTCAGCGACAACAAACGTAGTTGTATGCGTTTTTTAAATTTTTTTTTATTAATTTTTCCGTATCTGTTTTATAGATGATCACAGTCGCAAAAAAACGAAGCCACAGTAATCTTTCATATATATTTATCTCGTCCAAAGTAGTCTCTGTGCACGAAACTCCGCCGAGTACATATTATACATGACCGACAGCAGTCAATACGGTGTCTGTGGTATTCGTTATATAATATTGTATAATGGATACGACATAGGCATACTGTCTCATATCTATATTTATATTTGAGCGTTTTATAATCCACAAATTTAAGGAAATCGGTGCCCCTTTGGCCTAAACCATTTGGTTATAAGAGGCGGCTCAACTTATCCAATATTGTGAAAACTTTTGTTTTATCATGCTTTGGTATTATTATTTGGAAAGTACACTTTTAAATATTTTTATATGCCAATGCTTGTAATAATTCTTGCAACCGTATTTCTTTTGCGGTTGATGAAGGATAAACATTTTTTATAGAAATAATGTGAAAATTTCATTTTATTACTTCTATCAGTACTCTAATATATTTCCTAGGGCTAATTTACTAAGGAAGATTTAGCTATGCAAATAATTAAAAGGGGCGAGTTCTCGGAATATTTTGAGTTATTTAATAAGCTTGCGTCTTGTGTTTTTTCTTAATTGTTTGAAACATTTTCGGAATATTATTCACCAGCAACAAAGTGAATAACCGCGGGCTAAGGGATGGAATGGGGGGGGGGGGGGTACCGCACAGAGGATGTGTGTGGGAATAAACCCATCTGAAATTATCTAAGTACTGACACATCACTCAATAATGGTAGAGAAACAGAATAAAACATTATGTTTTGTGAATAGCATGAATTACTTCAAGAACTGGCTTATTCAATCTCCTGCATAATATAAGACAAGGAAGAGTATTTTATTTTTAATGATTAATTTAAATTTGAAATTAATTGGATGGAACGATTTAAGGAACAAATTATGAAGGGTTAAAGGGAGTTATGCTAATCACATAATCGCCTTAAGAATTTTGATTCACAAGCACTCAAATATGCTTCTGACCTCGCCCTAGAAGTGGCTAAGAAAAATATATATTATCAGTTGGATTTCTGGGTGCAGGGTTTACGGTGATCGTGTGATCTAGAAATGGAAAAGGAATGAAAAAGATAATTTATTATATTAATTTTACTTAATAAACCAATGAAAAACGGAGCCATAGCATATACCATCTAAATTTTAACTATCAACTAAGATGTTCAGTTTTTTATCTTTGTAAATAATATCGTCGATTTCACCATTCAAAAAACAATCAATAAATAGTATTGATAATATGAATTAATTTATTGATTAAATTAGGTGTTGAAATCTTGTGTGTATAATAAATAAATAAAAAAAATATATTAAAAATATATGCTTAAAGAATATCTTTGGTCTACAAATTTTATTTTGTAGTCATTGATATTCATATTATTGTTAAATACATTACATTATTTTTTATCCATTTTAAACCGTTTTTACAGGTATGCTTCTAAGTATCTTATAAGTACCTTTTAAATTAAGTTGTGAGTGTGATATTTTTTTAATGTAATACAAATAATTGTACATCATATTAGAAAAACGAAAGCAAAAATGTCACCATAAATCAAATTTTTTTAGTACAAAATATTGATTGTTTGTTGATTTTGGTTTCTGTGAAAACATTTACTTTTGCGGATGTGTAACTCTCGAGACAGCTCATACGCGCGAGTCTTCCCCTGCAAGGCCGGGAAATAGTCTGTTCCGGTTTAATGCTGCCATTTTGACAAACCAGACTGCTCATGCGGTAATCATTAGAAAACAGTCATAACTTAAAACGATTAAATATAAGTGATGTACTGGTTACTTGTTTGCTTAAATTTTATTTTCTTCTGCAAAATCACATGGAATCTAAACGTATAAGCCCATTAGATTGATATATACCAATAGTATGCAGCTGTCAAAAAATACTCTTAAATCAAGAAATTTTATAATTATCACTACAATTCACCTTTTTCTTTTTAATTCAATCTTATTTTAAAGAACTCGTATCTCTTGGTGTAAACCCTCTCTGGCCTGTTCTGTTTTCGAAGACCCAGATGAGGACGTGTTACTGGACGCACGCAAAAAGCTACTTGTTAAGTGAGTGGCAGAAGGCCTTCCCGTGATTCTAGGTGCATCAATTAGATGTCAAATATACCTTAGTATACTACAGCGAGTTTCGAATTGCCTTCTTTGGTAACATGTTGCTAACCACGAAATACGTTGGAATGGATACAGAAATGGTTAAAGAAATGGTAAGGTACTCGTATATAAATGATCAATACGGTACAGTAAGCTCTGTTACCTCCTTCATACAATCTGAATCTCTTCAAGAAACCAATAAATATACACTTCGATTTCTCCCCAATTTACTAACAAACACAATTTTTACATGTTTTTCGAATGCAGTGTTCAGCCTAGCTGAAAGTCATAGTGCACTGATCTCGATCGATTGTGCTTTCCTTAATGCGATTGCATAAAAAAAACTTAGCGTAAAATACACACCTGTACTTATCGTCTCTAATGACCACGTGAATTTATTGTTGTCACACGTTCGGATGTTTGTTAACACTAAAAAAGAACAAATGCTAGTGCTTTCTTAGTTGTGAGGATGAAAAAAAATGTAATGTAAAATGAGCAAAATAATAAAAAAGAACTGTGAAAAAATAAATACACCCAGCCCCTTTTGTTATGTGACCTTTTTCTGCGATTTCGCTTTTACGCGATTTTTTTGGACATCACCTTACTTTTTTACGCGTTTTACTTGGTACTGTAAGAAATATTTTGATTGTTGGAACCAATTCATTGAATTATATGAAAAATGTTTTCTTGCCTTAGAGTTTCAAACAACTAGGATGAGAAAATAACATGTGAGATAATTATTTTTAAGATTGATAATACGAATTATAAAAGTATATTAAAAATGTTATAGATACTATGAAAACGATGGCATCCTTATAAATATATCATTATTTTTACACAGCTACTGTACGAGCCGAATATGAATCAAGATTTAAATAGCTTTAAGTAAGCAGCCCACTAAAAAAGTTGTTGCTTAGTCGACCCATTCCTCTATCCAGGAAGGGCGAGTTGGCCCGCCCGAGCAAATATTGAACCGACGTGAGGGAATCAAATGCAAACAGTCGAGTGGCAAAGCGAAACATTTATTGCCTTCATTTACGGTCGCTTCAAAGTTGCGCCGCCTACGGGGAAATGCTTCATCGAATCACCGATCGATTTGTCGCCTCCTTATGGCCGGAGCTTTGAGCTTTAAGCTAATAAGTCACACACACAACGCGGTTAAATACCAGATATTCCCGCGACAGAATAATGTGCTACGGAAATACGCTGACTGTTTTGTAGGACGCCTGAAAGTACTTCCATTCTCGTACTAAATAGCTGAGAGTTTGACTGTCTCCTATAGAGACTCTGTAGAACAGTGTTCATCAAACTGTTTTTCTGCTATTCTAATATATTTTTAATAGATTTTTGGAGAAAACAAGCTTCTTGCTCATATTATCAGTGTCTTATATTTTATTACACTTTTTTCTCGGGTATTACTTTCCTATTTAAATGATAATTATACACTGTTTTTTTTTTGTTAAATGGTCCATTTGTTTCTTACGTTTATTTAGTATCAATGTTAACTTATATTATAATTTAGTTATGTATAACTCATTATGTCAAAGTGTAGCTTTATATGTTGTATCGTAGTATAAACATGAATCTTGTTTCCATAAACAATTAAAATAAAATAAATAAGCTAACATTATTAATGATGGTTTCTAGGGAAACCGAAACATGTAATCGTTTTAAATAAATGTGAATAACAAATAAATATATTCAATTTGTTAATTATTTAATTAATATTAATATAAATGTATAAATAGGCTAACGTAAAATTTAATTCATAAAATAGTAACGTTTTGTATTGTTTTATTGTAATAATTTTTCCCCCCAAATAATGTTGGTCACAAGCATCAAGTATGAAGCAAGTATGTACAAGAGAGTATTACCCATAATTGTACCATTTTATCTTAACACAATTACATTTCATATCTTGTGTAACGTCAACTGTAAATAATAAATGTTTTATATGATTCTTCAGAATACATAGGTATTTTTTTCATTAGAGCAGGACACTAGCTTTCTGAACCTCAAATATATTCTTTAATAATCGATCGATAGGCTGCGCGATCCGTACATTAATAATATGTTCGTCGTTCGACCATTACATTCGTCGTTCGACCATTACAGAGTGCAGACGTGCTTTACAGTGGCTCCAATAAATTCGGAGTAGTGGCGTGTGTGCAACAATAATAATAATAAAAAAAACTGATTTATAATAATTTCTAGTGAACATCAAAGTGTGATTAAATGAATCAAGATAGAATGCGATGGAGATGGAAGAATTAATAATTAATACTAAAGAGCTGATCAATAAGATCACCTCAGCAAAAGATAATAAATTAAAAATTCAACTGGAAAAAAATATTCAAGAAATTGAAGAAATTACAAAAACTCAAAAAATTGACTTACAAGGAAAAATAATTGATTTACAAAACGAATTAATTAATAACAACAAGAAACAAATGAAAAAGATTGAAGAAATTATCTCTAAATCGAACATATCTTATGCAACAATCACAAAGAGTTCACCAAAAGAACCAACTAAATTTACAACGAAACAAGACTCAAAACACGCAATCATAATAGAGTCAAAAAAGAATGCTTGTGCTGAAATAGTTAAAACTAAAATAGCAAAAAAATGTGAACCTAAACAAAATGAAAATGGGAATAATAAGTTTCAAAAAATCGGAGAAAAAAAGAATCTAATAATCTGCGCAACAAAAGAGGAAGCTAATTTACTGTGCAATGAAATAAATAAGAGAATCGGAGACGAGGTTACCGCTGAAGAAATTAAAAAGAAACAACCAAACTTAATTATTAAGAGACTACAAAAAGGCATTACTGAAGAAGAATTAATCAGTAACATAGTCAACCAAAACGGACTAAATGAAGAGGACGAGACTAAAATTAAATTAATCAAAGAAATTAAAATCAAGAAAAGCAACGATGGAAAAGAGTGGGATACCACAAACTATATCATACAGACAACTCCTTCGATTAGAAGACATCTGATAGAAAGAAAAAAAAATTAACATAGGATACAACAGAGTCAACATTGAGGACTGCAACCCACTAATGCAATGTTACCATTGTCAAAAATTTGGACACACAGCGCTACGATGTCTGGCCAAGGATCAACCACCAACCTGCTTGCACTGTTCACAAAATCACAACCACATAAACTGTAAAATTAAAGAGACACCAATTTGCATCAATTGTACCAATTCAAACAAATTTCACAAAACAAATTTACCCACTAACCACAACGTCAATAGCCACCAGTGCATGATCAGAGAGAAAATGCTTAAAATCGCAAACAGCCGGATTGATTTCGGTTGAATTCTGTATTTATTATCGAGGTTAATTATTCAAAGTATACCTACATCATTTACAATTCCTGTACTGTATTTACTATCGAGGTTAATAATTTAAAGCATACCTACATCATCTACAATTTATGTAATGTATTTACTATCGAGGTTAATAATATAAAGTATACCTACATCATTTACAATTTCAAAATTAATGCTTACCAATGAATGACTTTACATGCAACAATATTAACAATAAAATTCAAATAAAAGAACTCATACATGACTCGATCAAAGATCTCAACCAATTAGTACAAAATTTTGAAAACACAATTACAACTTACCATATGAATAGATTTTAATGATATTATTTTATATTCTAAAAAATGTATATATGCAACACTTGAATCAAGGATGAATCCCACGTCACACACAAGATCTACCTTTAAGTGGCGTGGAAAGCGAATTCCAAAAAAAAAAAACAATAAAAAAAAAAAAAAATGAATGTAATACTGTCAATTAAATCTTAAATGTATCCTATTATATTTGATTAAATAAAAAAAAAAAAAAAAAAATGTATTGTAAGTGATTTGATATTGCAAGTAATCATAAATCTAATTCTTGAAGATTTTCCAGATTGAATGAGAAAAAAAAACAGATTTTGGGAGATAATTTTTATGTGTATCATAAAACGTGAAGAAAAAGGTAATGGTCATTGAATTAGTTAATCAAAAATCAATGATAAAATTTCGATAATGAATATGTACCTTACAGATTTATGGTTCAAATAAGCACTGGCTTTAGACCCTTCGGCGTAATAGGGCATTTTTTTCTAGCGTCTCATATTGTTTATATTTAAAAAAAGTCTAAGACAGATTAGTTGCCCCCGGCGCCCTTAGCTTATTCGAAGCCCCGAAGCAATGACCCACTTCGCCACCCCCTAAAACCGGCACTGCTTCAAATATAAAATGATGTCTATTTTGGTTTGAAGATCGCTTACATGGAATTTTAATACATTCTGAAACTCATATGTAAGAAGATTTCTGTGTCATGTTTAGTGTACAAAGCAATCAAGCCCCAGGCTGGAAAATTACGTATTACTTACACCCAATAAAGTCGATGCTAAATTATTATTCCCGCGTAAACTTTTGGAATGATAAATAAACCTTTATTTGTATCATATGGAACAGAATTTAGTGGTTGCTAATGTTAAGTTATTTATTTTATATATTCGAGTTACATTCTCGTTTTTTGATTTATTTCAGAATTAGTTAAATTATGTTATTGATACTTAATGGGAGTATTTATTTTGAGAAATTTTGTGAATCAATATACAAGTGAGAATTGTGTACATCGAGGTTCTAAGATATATTTTTTTATTTAAACACATACAGGAGAATACCGACAGATGGTGATAGTAATTCTGAAGTCTCATCTGTGGAATTCTATAACGCTTATCATGCTGCTTATGGCTAAGCGCTGCATGTGGAGTGTTGATTCACCAACGTCATAGACTACATCCTGAGATTCACGCATCATCCTTATTATTACAGGAATTCACTATGAATGGGTGGTCTTCGCGGGACGACTTTAGCTTACCACCATTTTTAATTGATAGGCTATGACTGGCATTTTACGGGTGAGGGATCAAATTCACACCAACCGGGGGTATTTTAGAGCTCACGGCTAAGGTTTCTAAGTGCATCAGTTAGATGTCAAATAGACCTCAGTCTAAGGCTGCGAAGTAAGTATACTACAGCGAGTCTCGAATTGCCTTCTTTGGTAACACGTTGCTAACCACGAAATACGTGGGAATGGATAAGGAAATGGTGAGGTTGGGAAATTAATTCTGCAGATGTGATATATGAAAATAGGTCAAATAGGTACATTCATGCTTCAAATACTAGTTTTAAGCAAAAAATTGGTTTGAAAAATTCACGCCGTAATGACAGTATAATTTGTATTCTACCGAGCCGTAAAGAAATGGTTAATAATAATAATAAGATGAACTATCAATAGAGCTAAGTGTGTTATATTGTAGAAGCCAGTGTGTCTATTGAAGCGGCTGGCTGTCACTTTGTGTCAGATATGTCAGTCCTGAAGATAATCGCTGGAAATGACAAACATCCCTCTCTCTTCGCAAGTCGCGTGAAATATTTATTCGGGGTTTCTCCTCTTCACATTGGGGATTACTCAGGTACGTTATTCCACCTGTCAAATGCCTGGATCGATCATATTGTACTCTCATAATATATTAAATATTTTACTTCGATATACCGCATTAAATATTGAGACTGCTAATTTATCGGGTCTTGATTATATTTCGCTTCAATCATTGCTATAATAGTTTATTCATTATTTCATAACCGTTTCCAAGTTGCAGTGTGTAATAATCACTAGCTGTCGCCATTAAGTTATGTAAGCCGCCACATTTTGATAAAATCAACTATAAAATACTCAACAAATGCTTCAACGTTTTATTTTTATCCCACGAACTATGTCTTTGTTATTATATTTTCCACCCCTTTGGACAGTTAAATTATTTTAAATGATTGGATTTTGTACATCTATTATAATAACTCATTTAAATTGATTGCAAAGTCTTGAATGATTAATTTATATCGTAAAACAGTAACATATGCTATAATAGCTTATATTGTGTACTCAAATATCTGAAGTACCCATCTAGGTAACCGGTAGCCAAACTAATATCTGGTTTGTGGACTCTAAACTATGCGGTTATAGGGCCCTTAATGGAGAAAGGTCTGCCAATCATTTAAGGGCATTAATATTTAAAGCGTACCTTTCCAGAACATCATGTCCGGTGAATAAAGCACTTGATTATGGTTTGAGTAATGACGTAACAAGTAATATATTTACAATATTGAGATGTATAAACAAGTTTAGATGTCCGATTTTCTCGTAGACAGTCTATTTTACAGCTAAAACCGTTTTCAAGTTCTAAATTGTTTAAAAATACACAAGTTTGACCTTTATTATTATATCGCCTTGGATGTTGATATATTTTACGTAAAGGAGGCCCAATTCAGGCATGAACTCCACGAGTTTCTTTGGAGGAATGATTTGTTGGCGTCGTCTGTTTGATGAGCATTGGGACCTTCTGTTGCCTGTCTTTATTGCTTTGTTCTTATAACTTAATCAAAAGTACCTATATTTTTATATTAATCTTGATTGCACTTCAGTAACGATTTGATTTGTTTTAAATTAGTAATGTTTCTGTAAGTGAAAAAAATAAATTGAAAATGAAAATAATGTCTTTCTAGCTTAACTAATATTTTTAGAAAAAAATACATTGTGCATATTTTATGTAATTAAAACCATTTTCAGACAAGTTGTGATCTATTATTTTGTACAAATTTACATATAACACAGCATATAGCCACTATCAAAATAATAAGCGTCATAAAATCGATATATTAAACATCTACGTTACTAATTACTCGTATGTACATCATTCTTTTTCGTAGTATCAATCCGGTGGATTGGTTTGCAGCATGCTCGATCCTCTGCAGTCCTCTTTAGCTCAGCATAAAAGCTACAACACATGTCCTCGAACACTTGCTGCAAATACTCCCATCTAGGGCGCCCTCTACAGTTTCTACCCTCAACCATCCCTTCCACAATGTCGGAAAGAAGACCATCGTGGCGCATGATGTGACATCATTATATTGTAGATAATATTTTTTACAAAATAAAATTAATATGTGAAGATGAAATCATGGGTTCGATAATTATCGTATTAAATAAATTAAATTCATGTATTTTTTATTCGATATTATGTGTACCGCATGGTTATTATATTTTAATTGATTACAACAATACTTCAAATCATATTCATGTTATTTATTCACCAATTGTTTTGCAAATAATATGTCAAAAGCTATGAGAACTTTGAACGAAAATGATTTCCGTATTTTATTACTTAAGTAAACTGCCGTTAAATTTATGCTTATACAAGCTAGTTTAACTGTATTTATGTTAAACCAGCATACGTTTATTCGGTAATAAGACCTATCCACCGGTAGCAACAGAATACTTGTATATACGAGTATATCTATGCAGCTATACGTTTAAGATCGTTAAACCTTACCTGCGAGCCTCCCCACGAGGTTTATGGGAGAGGAAGATTGTTTTATAGTTCCTTTCCATTCTGTTAGGGGAGATACCTGAAGGAAAAGTGTCTTGGAGACCAAATCACCATAGAAAGTGAATTTAGTTGTCCTTTAATTCATTTCCGAACATAAATGAGCTTAAGCTTGATTTAATTTAAGTTTATTGCTTTAGGTTTGTATATACAAAGTGGAAGCAATACATGCGTAATTTTCGTAGTAAATTGATAAATATTAATGGTGAATATATGAGATATAAAATAGTTAAACTAAATCAACTAAGAGATATACAATGAAATAAAAAATGATAATTTTTTTTTTTTGTATTCACACTTAATTCTAAAGGATTGTCAACGTATACCTTACAAAATTTGAGAGTTCAGTATATATATTTACAAATATATATTTTATATTATTCAAGTTATATGCGCAGTACAGAGCACACCCGTAAAAGAAAGAAAAAAAAACAAAATATTCCTCCATGCATTGATTGATTCAAAATGTCAGTATTACACTTCATATGTATTTTTTCCAGTTTTTTTTTAATAATCATATGGTCGAAATAAGAATTAGTTATTTGGTAATGAAAACGTTTTACCGCAAAGTCTACACTTTTATTATTACAAGTGTGCTGTAGTGTGAGTTGTTTAATATTTGCTTTCTAAGAAATATTATCAAAAAGCAGGATCTCTGGTGATCTTCCAAATCCCCATCTTTCTCCGGGATTACGAAGCAGCAATTTCTCTACATCACGGAGTAAATTATTCCGAGATAAAATTTCCCTTCGCCAAAATAAAAGGATCGGCGCGACGTTACTCAGGCAAGGAATCAGGTAGGCGGAAAGGATTTATTGAGCCCAGGCTCCCGAGGGAAGCGTTAGACACGGGGTAAGCTGGTCACACACTGGGTCACAGAATCGTAGCATTCGTAGCCCTTTGGTTTGGTCTTCCGAAGGTTTACCTGCTCTTCGTAGAGTTAACACGTTCAACTGCAATGCGAAATATTCAGGGGCGATTTCCGATAAAGCGCTTGCATTTTTTTCCATATCCGTTCCATATTTAGAGCTTTAGGATATCTAAATATGGAGCGGATTCCCATGGGAACCGAAAATTTCTGTTTCACAGTTCTGTAAGCTCAGATTGTCTACGTCTTGTCCCAGAACACCTGTATCTCAAAAGTCACAAAAGATTGTTCCTGGGAGCCTCCATAGCATGAACCTATGAACTTGCACAGACTGCGGCTGTAGTGCCAGAGAAATATTTGGGTGTTCAACAATCACGGGTTTTTTTAAAGGAGATTGTACGATAAGTTCCCAAAGCCTGGATATTTTTTTGTCCTTAAGGGGTGGTTCAACCTTACTTAAATCTTGAACTTATGAATAAAATTATTCTAAAAATACAGTTTATTAAAACAATTAATTAGATTAAGCAGTAGCCTAGCTTAGGGTGATTAAAGTCCACATGCAGAAACGTTCATGAAACGGAAAAAAATGTAGATTTTACTCATCAGTTAATTATTATATCGAGGTTTATTTTTATTTTTCGTAACTAAAATAAAATAAACTAAGAGGTCTTTAGATAAGGCTGAGATGGTTGAGGCCTCTGCTCCGAGATTGAAAGGCTTACCCTTCAGGGTTCAAATGAAATTCAGCCCATTTGGAGGTTTCCATATTTTATGGGGCTTAAAAGTTTCAGGCGGCGCTGATAGTAAATCCTCGTAAGGTTAAGATGTCCAACGGTCGCTGTAAGTTAAATGACCGAAATATAAGACGACTCGTGCCAAATGAAATGGCTATTTAGTATTGGAATGGAGTTAAGGAACATAGTAAAATGAAGAATATAACAAATAGATAAATGTTAGTTATTTAAATTAATAGCGTTAATTGTTATTAAAAGATGATAATTATATATTATATAAAACGATTATTATAAATTTATTGAATGTGATTGAACACTGGAGCTAATTATCCAATCACTTTAAAGATACTGATTATCTAACACCTAAGTAAACCTCGGGTAATACAGCTGCCGTCTAAGTTACCGAGCTGTAGTCTTAGGGGTCGTTGGAATCCATATATGTTCCCAGCTGGATCTCCGAGTGTAGAGATCAATTACGAAAATCCCAGAGAATGGAAGTTGAGAGAACATTGTGGAAGGTATGGTTAACATAAGCTCCACATATGGAATGGATATATGCAGTGAGAGGAATGGAGATCGATATGCAAGATTCTGTTGCTGCAAACCAATCCACCGGATCGATACTACGAAGAAGATATGCAGTGGCGTCATTTTATGATTTTCATCGGTTTCCGGAAACCCTTTGTTAAATACGTATTTGGATCAAAAACTCGTTGTATAGTGTCGTAATATGAACAATATATTATGATCATACAATTTATTTCACAATAGTTTCGACGTTTGAGACCACTTACACTTTGGAATTCTGCAATCATGATTCAAAAGTGTATTGATTTCTGTACCATACATAATTTATTCGAATTTAATATAAATATACAAACATAAACTGAATAAACATTCTGATTAAGGGAAAAATGGAAACCGTATTCTGGTTGGATTCCAACAAGAATTTAAGGTTTGTCATATTATTTAAAAAAAAGATAATTTTATAAAATATATTTTTATTAGTCCAAATTAATCATGGGTTTCTGTGAGTTTTGTTGATACAATTATCCTGGCGAGCTTAAGCCTATAGCATCCGCCCAGTGTTCGCCTCATTTGCAAATGGCGTCAATTCTTACTAATTACCGATTGCGGTTCGCACTCCCGGTAATATCCAGCCGGGCGGCCATTTTCCATCGGATATATATCCGGGAACGGCGCCGTTGTTTCCATATTAAGGTCCGTGGACGGGCGCCGGAGCCGTCGCGGGCCCATAAAACCGACCGTCGGGGCGCTTAGAAATGACGGTTCGAGGCCTATTTAACACTTCTATGATCTTTTGATAGCGGAACAGCGTGTTATGAGACATCAACACTGATCTATGAACGTTCGCCATGTTGTCTGAGTGTGGCATCGAGTAAGAATTAGTCGACATTATGCAACTATTACAATGTTATGTAAGCGCAATTATGAATATCATTTAACAGCTATTAATTTTTTCTTAAGAGTTGATATAATAATACATTAAAAACTTACCTCGGTAGTTGTATTAGAGCCAGTGCCGGTTTTAAAGAGTGGTGAAGTGGGTCGGTGCCCCATGCCCCATGCCCCAGGTGCGTATTAAAAAAGTGGTAATACATTGAGTTACATAATTGTAAGGATCACAAAGAGTAAGTGTTCGCTAAAATCGAAACTAAAAATTAATAAATAATACTTAACTTTATATTAAGCAGGACGGTTCCATACACCGGGTTTCTAATACATATTATTTTTTAACAGCAGGTTTTTGGAAATCGGTGGAAAAGTTTGAATACAACTGCCTGTAGAGGGAATATCTCATCACATCTAAGATTCTGATCTATATGCATCTGCCAAGATCTTTTGTTGAATGAAAAAAAGACTTTCCAGATTTACTGATTGGAATATATTTGGTGTTTTTGATACAGATAAGAACAGTCAAATCTAAAAATGCTTTTTTAATCATGGCTATCATGTAAAAGCACGTGGAATTTCGATCCGCTTACTTCATTGCATTACAACCCGGCATCTATTTTCAGGCGGACTATCTATGAATCGATAGTGTTTCGAATTTCACTAATAAATATGTTAAATTAGAATGTTAAAATCGGAATAGCATTACATTACAAAATTTGACTAGTTTCATGCTGTTTCTGTCCTTTTACCATAAATATATTGAAAATCTTTTTTTGATGATCGAATTATTTTATTCTGATTTTGTCTATACTTTCAAAATTAAATTATTAAAATCCTCATAAATGTACAATATTTTAATGAAAAAATTGCGATAGTCGTTTGACATTTTAAATTTAAACTTTTTATAACAACACATTAAATCCAGACAATAATTTACAGACATAGACAGACATAGACATAAATCGCCGGAGGTAATAATAGAGTATATTAAAATCGGAACACAAAAATAATATTTCATTCCGGAGATGCATCTGCACTCATTGTCTGGTGCATTGTAGTGTTGTGCAGTACTGTAGTCTTGGAACTATGGGAGGGACTTCATACACAAAGTTCGACACAATAATAATGACGATCGCACTAAGCGAACAAAAGCCTTTTCCTACAATGGAATTGCAGTCAATAACTCAGGCGCAATAAAGACATCCCGAGAATACAAAGATTCCCAATTAAAACAACCTTTTGATTTTATTTTACATGACGATATTTAAACCGTTAATTATTTAGAGATTTTTATCACAAAAAATACCATCTAATACTAAAGTACAACATATGTTACGCATTATAAAGTCAGTTCAGAAACTAGTGTTGCTAATACCGACATGTTTTTCATTAATAATTTATGCACAACTGACATATACCTGTATTTTAAAAAGTGATATAATGTAGAGAAACATACTAAATTTCGTCATAAGTATTAATATAACGAAGTACTGCGCCGGATGTGAAATCTATTCGAAATGCGTAAATTAATATTAATTTGTTTTAACATGAATCAAGTTAAATAAATAACTGTGTCCATGATTATATAAGTGGTGTAAGTCATGTTTCATTTGTTAAGAGATATTTAAAGGTTTTTGTTTTGATGTTCGTTGAAAACCGATGAAAGTGACAACTTCATGTTGCATAAAATGTCATATTTAGATTTAAGATATTCATGTTGGATGAAGATTATATTAATTTGCAACATTGTGAACTGAAATAAATTAATACTTTTTTTATATCTCGACTTTCATAATTATGGGCACAACGCAACTGTAGTTCATACTTTGTATAAATAATACCACAATTTCGTGTACTTTGTGTAATTCATTGTATTATAGTAATTTAATTTGTAATAATTGCTCCAAAAGTATGTGGAGTGCTGAAAATTATGGTTTCGTTTATATAAATAACAGTTAATCAACACGATCCATATCGAAATAAGGTTCTATTATTCAAATGTATCTATCTCAAAGTGAATAAATGTTTAAAATATAAGTAACATGGATGTGCAACATACGAAAATAAATATATTGTTGTTACGTTAATAATATACCTAGAATTTCCTGGCGTTGTACAATTCGAAGGAATAAATTTGAGAAACGCTGTCCTGGACTATATTTTTGTATTTCGGCGAATGTTGTAAATAGACGACCATAGTAAACAGTCGCCAGCGACTAGCACAATAATGTTACATTACAATACATACTTTTCAATGAACTATTGTTGAAATGTGTGGGAGGTTATTTATACTTTTGGATGATGCTGCCTAATAAAGGTGTTGCGCGAATATTTTTTTGCAGAAAGGGAAAACTGGCAATGCAATTCTTTTGAATAGTTTTTACTAAGCATCGAATTAAACGTACAAAAAGTAAAGTTAGAATTTTCAGTTTGCGAGTTTAAAGAATATAGCCTAATTATATCCCGTCACTCAGCTGTAGTATTCACGGACAACTATGCAGGTAACGAATGCAGATGTTGCTTGTTACTGCTAAAATGTAATCTTGGACAATATTGCTGTTGTGTAGTCTCCACGATGTTTTTTTTTTTTCATGTAAACACACATATGAAAATACCAACAGATAGTGATAGTGATTCTGAAGTTTTTCATCTGAGGATGCGATGACGCTTACCATTTGATATATGGATTAGCGCTGCATGTGGAGTTTTGATCCGTCAACGTCATAGACTACAGCCTGACATTCACGCATCATCCTTATTATTACAGGAATTCACTATGAATGAGTGGTTTTCACGGGTCGACTTTCGTCTACCACCAATTTCGATTATTAGGTTGACTGGGATTATACAGGTGAGGGATCAAATTCACACTAACCGGGGGTATTTTAGAGCTAATAAATCGATTAAGAATCATTTTCTTTTTTAATCTCAGCTTGTTAAGCAAATGCTTCAACAACTAAACTATACCCGCCGGTCTTGCTGACACTCGTAGAATACTGACGACACATCGGTATTCTTTAAATGTACTTAACCTGTTCGCATCGGTACCCGATATATGTCGCGTAAGATTCCCCTAGCGTTGACATCGGTAGCCGTGATATATCGTTTTGCTACTTTGTTAGAATAGTTTTTCATGCATCATCTGATAGTAAAAGGATACAAGAACCAATGTGATATATGAAAATAGACCAGATAAGTACATTTATGCTTTAAATACCAGTTTTATAATTGACAGTATAATTTGTATTCCACCGAGCCGTAATTAAAAGTTTAATAAAGAACAATCTACATAAAAACGCTCATAGTATTTAACGTTTTTATTTTTTCTTCTATGGGATTCAATATTTAATACCCGAAAAATGAAAAGAAAAATATTACTATATCTTGTATTGATATACATTTTTTATTATACATAAAAGCATTGTAAAAAAATACTCGTACATTACCCAATGCTACCAAATGTGCGTTCATTAATATTTTTCTCGCCCTACTTACAGATGCCAAATTTAAAAAAATACAGACGTAAAAAGAAACGCATGGTCAACGTTGAATGTATGATTTATGAATGGTAAAAAAGTGTTTACATATGTAATTAAATATGACGTAACTCAACGCAGTGCTTGTATGGAAATAATTGGGTATAATTAAATTTCGAGCGATAGAGTTTTTGACGTTTTAACTTCATGTGTCGTTGGGCGGATTGTCAATACTGTGAGTGACCCTTAATCATTTCAATCAAATTTAATGAACGGTTCCTGCGCAGCTACTAGCAAAGTACGCTTTTAAAGGGGAGCTAAACATTATATGGATCGGAGCCTAATTCAAAAAATATATTGAAATTTAAAAGTATTTTCTTCTTATTCTTCGTGTCAGCGACGTCAAATTATATTTGCTCAGTATCTGGCAACATCTCTAGCCCGTGTGTTGCCTAGCATTAGGTCTTGAGGTGTGCAGTTTGTTGGGCATATGGAGCAAGATCTTAGGTATGAGGCGGTCTGCAGGTCTCCACTGTCACACAATAATGACTCTCCCTGCCGAAGCATTCCCCACCGCTCGAGGTTGTCCTTTTTTCTACCAACTCCAGTTCTTAATCTTCAGGGATTTCCAGGTCCGTCAGTTAAGATTCTTGCCAGTTGGAAGGCCTTCCTTTGGAGTAATGAAATCCTCTGATGCGACTTGTTGCCAGAGCTGGAGTCTCTCATTTTCAGGGCCGGATGTGAGAGATTGTGTGGATCTCAGAAAGCTGCTTCGCGACTTCAGCTTAGGTGTTGGGGGTATCTAATTATATAAACAGTGGTACGGTTGGTTGATTGCCTTACGCATTTCTTCGGCACATATGACTTTGCGTCTTATGTTTGGTGGTGCGATACTATCCAGTAAAAGTATTATTTGACAAGATTTTTTATTACTCGTGTGTTAGATTTTTCCTGTTTTGTTACTGCCACATATAAATATCAATAATGCGCTTTCAAAATTACTGACACTTTGTATATCAGAACAAACAGTATAAATTCTGAAATACATGAAAAATCTTTGTTTCAGGTGAGAGAATGACAAGAATATAAGGTAACATAACACATTACACATAACACATAACATGTAATGTTTATTGAGTAACACTTACTGTCATACTTGTACGTGTGACAATAGGATATTAATGCATGTGATAGACTGAAGAAAGCTTTATTGAAAACGAAATAGCGGTCTTCAAGGATGTAAATACGCAGTGCTCAATGTGATCCATAATAAAACAAGGTAAACAATTTTTATCTATTTAACAAATAAAGTATAATTGTATGAAATGGTTTTGTGGGCGTAAAAGGCTCAAGGGCTGTCTTATGAAAGGGCTCAGCGGGCCATTGGTTTAATACCCAACAGTAAACACTAAGCAGTCCGGCCCGCCATAATGCCGAGAGCTTTCAACTCGTGTCGAGTGCGCGTGCCCCATAGGCACCACTAATATCAAGCCTTTGAATGAAATTGAACAATAATGAAATGAAAGGGCAAAAGGATTTTTTGGCTTTTCAATAGTAACTACTCTGCTTCAACTACATGTATTTGTATGAATCGACATTTCATAAATTTATTATGTAAATATGCTGATTTTTTTTCAGTGGAAAAACCAAATGATAACTGCCTACGATAGTTTAATTTTTTTTTAACCGTAAATACTACTAGACGGTTATGAAAAAAACTTTAAATTACATGTAATTTACCAGGGTTTTTTTTGGTAAGGAGGCAGTCTCATATTATCCGGTAATATTCATTGATATTAACATCCTCCTTTCTCTCAAAAGGTGTTATCCCGTCGCGGTAATGGGCATGATGAGGAGTAGGTTAACAAAACAAAGACTTTTTCTGAAGCACATTGACATATATTTACGATAAACTTTACAAGCTTCCGGCCCAGGCAGAATGGCATGCCGGCCGGCCGTACTGCGACCTTCTCGGCAGTCAGCACTCAACTGCCACTCTTGTGATGGGTCGCCCAGCGTCACGAGCGGCGGTTTATATCACTAGTCTTAAATGACGATTTGGCGAACACATTCATGTCTGACAAGCGAACAGAAATAAGAGACTAAAGATTGTATATGGAGGTTTTCGGTACCAGTCAGCAAGAGCTATACAATATAAAGTTTTTTTTGTTTGCATATTTTATTTTTATATAGCAGTATTTGCAGTAAATCTGAATGATTTATGTTATGAAGTACAAATATTTCTTGAATACTTCAGCTGCCTTCTCTTCGAATTCTCGGTTCCCTGGAAATCGTCGGAAACCATATACGAGTATGTTCCCAGGTGAACCTTTGAGTGGAGAGATGACTTGGGACAAAGCATGGACAGTGGCAACTGAAGACTTGACAAGAGGCAACAATTTGTGATGTGTATTTTAGTATGTATTTTAGATATAGAACGAATGTCGAAAGAAATATATATTAATTATTTTCTTTATTCTGCTTTTATGAATATAAAAGAAAAGATATTGTTTATTTCAAATTATAAACAAAGAATTTTTTAAATGATTTTATGCTGTATTGAATGCTAAAAAAGCTTATTTTTAAACCTTAATAATTCCTACACGATTCACAAGGGTAAAAATAATGAAAAATTATATATTAAGAGCATTGTTCCATGAGAAGTATGAACGATGAAATCGCATGGTAGCTGTATGACTTGTATGGATGTGCGCAGATGGCGGAGGTTCAGTAATTATATGGTTCATTTGATCGAAAACCCTCACGCTTTGCCGGTAACATGATCTTTTAAGTGCCCCTCCAAGCGGAACATTCGTATGAATTCTAATTCTTCTTACTGCATCATCAAACGTTTGCATTACATTCGCAATGTTCTACAATATAACAATTCACAATGTTGTAATTGAATGAAGATTTTTAGTAAATTCCACCATTTAATTTTTGGTACATTTCGGCTTCATTGAGAAGCCATTCTTGATTGTGAAATTTTTAATTGATTCATACTCTTTTTTTTGAAACATTGTAACTATGAAATTCTACGAAGAAATTGCGAATAAAAGCAATTTTATTTCACGAACATATCGCTGTTATTTACGCTTCGGGCGATAGTGCAAGTAGTGTTAAGTCGAGCTGCCTCTTTAAGACTAAATTATCCAAGTTTCGAAACAAGTGTAAGCCTGATACAGTACCGGCTTTAGACCCTGTGGCGCATTTTTTTAGTGCCCCAAATTGTTTATATTTAAAACTATATCAGAAAGACTGGTTGCCCTCGGCGCCCCTAGCTTATTCGACACCCTGGGGCACTGAACCACTTCGCCACCCCCTAAAATCGGCACTGGCCTGATATTACAACCGTATAAAGATTAATTTTTCTAGTTCCATATATGCTGCCTAGTTGAGTGATATACCACATATTTCTGTCATTAGGTACTGTCTTTGCTAGCTTTGCTCTTTGACATGTCAGAAAAACCCCATCTTCTTAATTTATAAATAGTTAATACAGGACAACCAATGAAAATAGCTTGTATAATTCACGATGGATTCCTAAAGTTAAAAAATATTGAGTGCGGAAGTTGTTGGATGCGTGCACCTGGGAACACCGCGAGTCGTTGGTAGGGTTGATTTTTAGCTTTCATCCTGGAGACTATCGGAGACTTTGTATATTGTACTCGTATTGTATGTAGTTCGCGGAGATCCAGCATTAAAAATTACTTAGCAATAGGCAAGTATAATTACAGTTAACAGAACTAAGAGATATAATATGTTACAGCATATGATTGCTACAAATTAAGTCCTATCAAAAAAGTCTAAGGCTAAAAATAATTCCAATTGGTGTGATTTGATCCCTAATTCGTAAAATTCCAGTCATAGCCTATTATTCAAAATGAGTATTTTACATCATTATGTATATACGAATGATGCATTAATTCCAGGCTGTAGTCCAATCATGTTAAGATATCAACAATCCAAATATAGCGCTTAATCATATTTAAAATTTATTATATACCGTCTTTAGGTATTCTTAAGTAAGTATTCACATAAAAAAATCTATTGAGTAGGTATAGAAGAGAGATAATGGTTATATAGGAGATCATGTACTAGGAATAAATTCACTGCGGTCGTAGGAGAACTATGCAGTTGGAATGTTTTCAAAGTAATGCCACAAAATGCCAAAGCACATCGAAAATGCCATGCGGACTACGCATGTTATCATTCGACACGGAGATAAATAGAATGAGTCTAACTTCCTTGAATGAAGGTGTTTGAAAGATTACCGAGACGCACTTACATTGGTAACTTCTTGTAAGACATTCAAAGCTCCGTTTGGTTTTATTTTATTACCACACAAGCACTAACATCATCAAGATTTTGTGCTAAGAAATAATCATTTTCTTGCGAGTTATTAAATGTGTATTTATGTATTATTTAATAGCTGTAATATTTTCAAGAATAGATGTATCATACAAATTAGAGAATTTATAAAATATTTATTATGAAAATTAATTGTCAATATGCACGTTAAGTGTGGGATTGATAACATCGTAACTCGTACGTTAATATGTCTATTAACAATGTCATAAATGAATTTTATAATTTTACGATGAAATACGACAATAAGTCAATGTTTTGTGAAATGGTTATGTTTTGTATCTGTAGGTTAATAACTTCTAATGCCCGTTAATGTCCACATAACACAATCTGCCTGGAACTATGCTCTTTGTAGAAATGTTGACATACTTTTCAATAGTATCGGCTTATATAATGAACTTAAAGTACATTTAAATAAAGATCTATTAACAAATTATTATTTACACCGTTTTTAACAGTGCTCCGCAACCGGTGTGCCGCGGCACACTGGTGTGCCGTAAGCCGATACAGGTGTGCCGCGATCAAATAAGGCAATATTATAAATAAATAATTTTACAACGGTCCTCAAGCTCCCAGCGCCTATCGCCTATTTATGTAGACATACAACGAGGTACTTGCTTTATTAAGTTCTAAATAAAATATAAAAAAAATAATTATCAAATTAATATCAATTTTTGGCTTTTGGTGTGCCGCGGTATTCAAGGTGAGAACTTTGGTGTGCCGTAGAATTCAAAGAAGTACTTTGGTGTGCCGTAGATGAGAAATGGTTCTGGAGCTCTGGTTTAGAGCACGGGTCGTCAACCTGGTCCGTACCGCCCACTAGTGGGCGATACGGGCTTCCGAGTTGGGCGGTGGGCGATTTTTGTAGATTTTCAAATCTCTTACATTCCTTCTAGATTTTTTTCCACCCATATACTGAATTGAAATATAGTGACGTTGGTGGGCGGTAGGGAAATTTTACCATGATAAATAGGCAAAAGTGGGCGCTAGGCATAAAAAGGTTGACGACCTCTGGTTTAGAGGTTTTCTGTTCGTATTTGTTAGTAAATGATAGTAATTTATCAGTATTTAAAAAAATATGTATTCGTTATTATTAACGTTAATCTTTTCTTAAATTCTTTTTTTTTACTGTAGTGTGGTCTTAGTTTTTCTCTATTGCGTGATTTAAAAAAAAATGATTACACATTGTTTCGTTTAAATTGATATAATTTGCTGTTTTGTACTTATGTACAAAAAGGCTTTTGTACTCGTACATAAGTGGATTATGTGATAGTTAATTGTTGAAATTGAGCATGCGTCGTATTTCATATATTACGTTAGTTGAAGTTTTTTATCTCTGCATCAATGGGTCTAAAGGGAAAGAACATGTTTACTATATAATGCTTTTTTTTATTATATTCCGTAAATCACTGATGATAATGTATATAGAAGGTACGTAAAACGTTTATTTCCGGTGCTCACCTTTCATAAATTTGCATTATGAAGAACCGATATAATAAAAGTGATATCTCACTGTTGATCTGCTCTTATTCAGAGTCTCTCAAGTAGAAGTGGTTAACGTACCTATTCAACTGTGGCTCTTTTGAACTTTTTCATTCCGAGAAGAATCCACCCATGTGACATTGTCAGGGCCGAAACATACATGTGAGCTGAGCATTACGTAAGAGTTTTTTTAATGTTTGTAATTACAATAAATAAGTTAATTTTTTATATGTTAGCAACAAGTTAATATACATGAAGCAATGTAATAACAAAGAGTACAGTAGTAAGAATACGATTCATATTGAAGTATTTATGTTTGTGGTAATGGAAATCAGCGATTATATCCGACGTCTTTGAATTTCTGATAAACAAATCATTGCTTAAAAATGAAATCGTTGCTTAACCCAACCACCGACATGAGATAAGCAACAGGCGGTAACCCTTATAAGGTTTAGTCCGCGTGTAACGTGGCTTAACTTTGGTGATCTACTAGATCTACTATAATAGATACTGTTGAACATGGCCTCTCGCACGCATATTTATATTTCTTGATCCTCTAGGCGCATACCGATATTATTCTGATGTCGTCAGTCCATCTTGTAGAAGGTCAGCCAACGGTCAGTTTGCTAGTTCTTGGATGCCACTCCAACAATTTTCATCCTCTTTTACCGTCATCTCTTCCACAGATATGTCCTCTCCTTTTTCACTTGAGTGTGCCAACGAACGCGCGCACTTAACTATGCTGAAATGGAATAGAATTTATTTAATTTTATTCCCTTCGTATTGTCTAACTTTGTATGTTTCTTTTAGAGTATTCCTCGCACCACTTTCTAATTTTTTTATATTTATTTTACATTTAATATTTACAAATGTCTTGTCATCGACAGGCGTATACAACTAGGATGTGCAGCATTTGGAAAACTAGTACTAACAAAGTACATTTTGAAAGAAAGTTCCGCAATGTCTTAAAACTAAGGCGATTAACCAATGCATCCTCCCTGTATTAACTTATGGTGCATAGACGTGGAATCTGACAGCAAATACCCATAAAATAAACGTCACCCAGCGTGCTATGGAGAGATCCATGCTTGGAGTGTTGCTAAAAGAGGAAATACGCAGAATAACTCAATTAGTGGATGCTACCTAATGAATATGCACACTCAAGTGGCAATGGGCGGAAATATCTGTCGAAGAGAAGACGGTCGATGGGGAAGAAAAGTATTAGATGGAGGAATAGATGATGACGTCACGTTTCATTGGTTCTGAGATATTTTAAGGTTTGTGTTTTGCTGTTGGTTGCAAACCAATGAAAGTGACAACCTCATGTTACGTAAAATGCTGTATTTAGATTTTTTAAATTAATGTTGGATGAAGATTATATTAATTCATAACAATGTGAACTGAAATAAATGAATAACTCATTTTGTACAATTTCTTGACTTACACCACTTTCATAATTATGGGCACAATTATATTGAATAATAAAAAAAATGTAATATCGCTGGTCTACATAGAAAAAATATTGTTTGTTAAAATAAAATCAAGGTATTTCTAATTCGGTTCTGTCCGCGAATAGTCAGAAGAACGTTGGATTATTTTAGCACAAGCATGGATTCTCGGTATCGTCACTTCTGATCTGGCAGAGAACAGTTAAGGGTCTGTGACCAACAAAGCGGCCGTTGTTCTTCAAATCGAGATTCAGTTTTTTGCCTTTTCACAGCTCGGAGCTGCTCGCCGGAGACCAGCCCACCTAGGTGCGAAAAACAACCAAAAATTTCTGCTTCCGAACATCAAACTTCAGAGTGAATTCCATTTAATGCGTCTGCTACTGAAACTATTTAGCGACGATCTGTGACTAATCATGCTGCTAAATATAAAGATGATAGTATGATTATTTAATTAACGAGTTAATTTTTTACCTCAATAATATATTAGTTTTTTAATGTTAGTTGAAATCGCTCTGAAAACTTCGTTATCCTCATTGAAAGAATAACATTTGAAACTAGATAAAATAAATTTGGTATGTTTTTTGATTGATAGATGGAATTAAATATATATTTATTAACGTTGTCAATGTAAAATATTTTTACGATTAAATACACACTGATATCAACATTATAAAGCCCTTGCTGACTGTTACCGAAAACCTCGACAAAGAATCTTTCGTCTCTTATTTCTGTTCGCTTGTCGTACATGTATATGTCGCCATATTGGCATTTTGGTCACGGGTGTGACGTCAGTATGTACATGGCTGCTGTAATTGGTGCGCCATTGATTCGGTAGATCGCCACTTGCGGCGCTGGGCGGCAGCCCATTACGAGCGGGGTCAGTCGCCTATAACTCTCGTCCGGCCCGGTGCAATGGCATGTAAGGTCGGACGAGGAAATCAAGTCTTTATTTAAAATAAATGTGAATTGTGCTTCAAAAACAATTATTTTGCTTTGCGATCTGCTCCTGCATCTTGCCACCATGCAATTCAAAAACAAACTTAGAGAGGAGGATCTTAACACATTATATTTGACGACGATGTTTCGTATTCTTGTAAATATTTGAGATAGTCTTCTTGTAAGATGTCACCAAAAATAAAATTGTATTTTTTAAAATCAACTTTCATATTTTTATTTATAAATTTGCCTTAATTGTAATTTATTTTTCTGGAACATCAAATGTTTAACGTTGATGAATAGGTTCAGACGGGATAAATTGGAGGAAGTTTAGGTGAACAGTGCCCATGCAATAGTATTATAAAAAGGCTCAGTGAACCTACTGAGAGTCTGTATTCTCTAATTAAGAGAAAATATGCTGGGGTGCCACTGCTTATCAGAATTTAATCGATTAAATGTTGGTAATTTAAATCTGTAACCCAAAGAGTCTTCCGTAGTCAAAAACTGCGTATATTTTTGCTCTCCTGTAAAATAAATTATTTCACGTCGGTCAAAAGACATCATGCTTTTTTAAAGAAGATAATCAGCTTTCTAGAATAAATTATTATTTCAGAATTGTTTGATTACAAGATTGATTTATCGACATTAAAACTCCTAGTTTATAATAGAACTCTCAATCCAGATTCAGCAAGCGTTGAAATATTACGAGATCTGTGCGTATCATCCAGGTGTATTTTTCGCTAATTTTGATGAGGTTTGTGTTATTTTATTTTAAACATGTGACTAGTTAATGTTGTACTCAAGAATTTCTGTAAATTTTTAGTTCATAAGATTTTGGAGGTCATTTAAAAGGTTAAAAATCGCTGTAATAGTTATGTTTGCAACAACAGCTTATTTATATTAAGGACTGAAGGTGTGGCAGATTACATTTCATTTATTTTTATGAAATAAATAGGAATTAAAAACAATATTTATTAGATAGTAATATAAAGTAATTATGAATATTTTGCAGCGTCTAGCCGTTTTGGTGGAACTAGACAACATCAGCCGGATGATCTCTCCGCCCGTAAAATACCTTCCCTCTTTAAGGGAGGCTGCATAACCGATGGCATTAAGCGACCTAAAACAATACAGTGCTGCTAAGATAGCCGGGACGGGAGGCTTTACGGTCCACCCTCTCAACCTACCGGCCAATGTCCAGACCCTAAGGTTCATACGAAAGGCTAAAACGTTCGAATTTCACTTAAGCTGTCGAGAGTTTAAATGCCTGAAAACAGTTTAAATAAATAATTAATTCGTAATATTATGTATAAACTTAAAATCAATTTTATTTACGTGATACTGATTTTCATACGATACTCGTAAATGATTTTTACATAATAAAACGTAAAAAAACATATAGGATTTTAGATATTACATTAGTTGGGGTCACAATGAATTAATTAACGAAACATATATTTAATATCACCGATTGGATTTGAGTAAGTAAATTGTATGTCAAGATTATACGATATAATACGTCGTAGTTACATGGGATTTAAATGGGCCAATGTTTGTTCCCAAAGAAAGAGACTGGATTGAAAGTTTCCTGAGCCTATTTATTTACTTACGGACACAAATTCAAAGTGATATATAGTGTTTAAATAATGACAAAATAACGGACACTAAATAATACAAAGACATTACGTAGAGACAAAATAATAAAAAATATAATACAGAATAAAGACAGACACGGAAGAGTAAGTAAAACAGAGTAAAGTCAGTAAATTTCAGTGGCGGAGGAGGAGGATAAAGTAAAGTAAAAATATTCATAATATACATTGCAACTAACATCGTTACAGTAACCGAAATCGCGTCGAAATACAGTTCGTAGAAAAAGTGTATGAAAGAATCCTTGACCCGCCACAAATCAATTAAGTAGTAAACGTAACTTATCTCGTATACTCCAATCTTTTGATTTCTCTAATGATCGAGCGACTGTCGCTTACGAACAATGTTTGAACGTAAGTCTGAAGTCTACGTAAGTCTAAAATGATGTCATCAATTTAACACTTCAGAAGCAGACCTTTGACTTCGCCTTAAATGATAATCATCATATATCATAAAGGACTATGTTTAGTTACTATCGGCTTTCGAGATTTAGTAACTAGATTTGCACTTCTGTGCAATATCCACAATTGATAAAAAGTGCTAACTGATAATACATTCAGAATGATTGCATCGTCAAGGAGATTTCATTGCTCTGCTGCGTCCAAGTATATAAATAAATGTCGAGAATTTTCAAGATGAAACATAATAATAACTGTTGCAGTATCTGTCGTAATTCTATTGTATATGTTTATGTAAAAAATAGGCTAGGGCAGGTGGAGACGCCTCTTTTGTAGGATTATCGGGGACCGAATTGACTACTGTAAATATTATGATAACACTTAGACTGCGATAAAAATAACTGTCGATAAAATTAATGTATAATTTAAGAGTAGGTTAAAAGATAGCAGTAATTGGAACCTTTTATTGTAGGAACCATTTGATAACCCATCAGACGAAATTAAAAATAATTAATTTTAAAGTATAGTATCAAAATGTACAGTGTTTGGCTTAATCACCTGGACTTTATATAAATACAAAGATTATATTATCTTCAGTGCATCTTGCAACACCGTGAGTCTGTTTGAGATGTTCCATATACAAGTGTTATGGTAACCTATTGACATCAGCACGATGTAGCCCTTGCTAACTGGTACCGAAAACCTCGATAGACAATCTTTCGTCTCGTATTTTTGTCGCCTGCCATACCTTTATGTATGGCCACATTGGGGCTAGTTACATAGTTTGCCACCGGCGGCGCTGGCGACCAACCACGGGCCGCGGAAGTGCCGATGGCCGTTAGCTTGTCCCCACCCTTTGGCAAGGCAAGGTCAGCGTTGCGGCCGCGCGGCATGTCATACCGCGTGGTCACAAACTTGTAATGTTTTTAAAGTACATATAATCTGTGCTTCTACAAGAAAGTGTTTGTCTGCTGTCCTGCTCCTCATCCTGCCTCACGCGACGTAATAACTCCCCTCTTTTGAGAGAGGAGGACGTTACTATGTATCAAATAAAAGATTGTTGCCGAAGGAGAATAAAAAAAAACAAATTTATCATCATCTAGGTGTTTTGGTACATATGAATTTCGACTAAATAACATAGTCAGTGGATTTTTTTTGGTAAGTTGACTTGGAATTAAAATATAGCTCAGACAGCTAGATTTTTTTATTTGTGGTTTCTTATATGTTCCAAATTATTAAAGGTAATTGTTCATTGATTCGAATAAGCTACTTATATTGACGTTTTGTGGCTGCGATAATTGAAGCATCTGATACGAATATTATAAATCAAAAATAAGATAATAACCATTTTTATGGATGTATCGCTTTTTTAGTTCGTGACATGAAATTTGAAAGAGAAATAAAGAATGAGATTAATCGCTTATATGAGTGTACTATATTATATATATCCATTATCCATACACAAGAAAATCTTTCTTATTTGGCGAGGAAAGCGAAAAAACTGTATTACTCTAAAAATATCATTAAATATTAACTGTTTGTATTATATTATTTTATAATTATTTATACGGACAAGTATCTAGAAGTCTTTTTAATATACTAATGTGGTTGTTTCTCTTTTGAGGATGTAGCAAATTTGTGAATATAAAATTAATTATTAGACCTTAATAAAAATCTAACTATTTAGAATGTTAATTCAATAAAAATGCATAGAATCTGTCGAAAGTGTTTTTTTTCGAAGTGATTTTATCTGTGGGTTCTACAAACATAACGAAGCGCTGCATAGAAATGCAAAATGACGTTTTTTTTTTGTTATATTATATTCCAGGGCTGGTGAACGGAGGGCAGAGGTCCGCTTGCGACGGGAACTCGAGGAGGCTTCCCTGGAATAATGATCATTGTTTGTGTAGCGATGGCGAAAGTCGAGGGGCGCCAAACGGGGGTCCGGATTAGGGCCTGCATCTAACTAAACGTAGAAGTACCGAATACCTTCCTGATACCAAAGTTTCAGTACCATTTATCCAATATTTCAGAGATTATTGCAGTAAGTACTTTTACTGATAAACATCAGACTAAAAATATTATATTATACGTAATTGACTGTGAATATTTATATGTGTTAATTGGTATGTTTAAAAACAGGCAACGTGGAATTTTGAACAAATTATTGACATCATCCAGGTTTACTCACAGATTTAACTTTTACAGAACAGATATGTATAAACATCCTCATCTCTCTCAAAAAAAATGTGTTATTCCGTCGCGCGAAGGCAGGATAAGGAGCAGATTGATAACACAGACTTTCTTTTAGAAGCACATTGATTATATTTACGTTAAAACTTTACAAGCTTCCGACCACGTGGAATGACATGCCGCTGGGCGTAATGCGGCCTTCTCGGTCGTCAACACATAACTGACGCCTCGTGATCGGGCTCTCGCCGGCGCTGCGGCTCTCGCCCAGCGCTCAAGTGGCCATGTCTATAACTAACACACCCGTGAGCAGACCTGTCCAAAATGACAATATGGTGGACACATAAATGTATAACAAGCGATCAGAAATACGAGACGAAAGATTGTATATCAAGGTTTTCGGTACCAGTTAGCAAGGGCTACATCGTGCTGATAAATATTATAGAATATGATTCATAGAATTGTGACCAATTGTTTTCATGCTCATTTTATCAATCGTAAGTTATGATATTACTTACAACCTTTAGAGGTTTTGTTAACAGCCATTTCGAGTCCAAATATCTATAAGAGTAACCTTGATCTATTAAAAAGTATTGACATAACGAATAAGCGCAGTTTTTCAAGAGTGAACATGTGTGATATGAGTATTATCGCGTAATTTGCAGTATATGAGGCAAATGTTAAAATCTACATAGTTTTGCTTTCATAAATGTATTTGTAAAATGTACTTAATAAAGCAAGATATATAAACCAACTATTACTACTATTTTAAGAAAATGGAGGTTGTGCACAACGTAAAAATTTATATCATGAGGAAACTCTGAAATAATATCGTACGGCCGGTGCGGTTCTGTAAATGCGTAAGGCAAGGTAAAGCGTTTGTTTGCAATTCCTTGGTAAATAATATCAATTTTAGCCGTAAAAATGTTCGCGGAAAGTAGCGAAAGTAAGCCCCCGCAGGTGGGAGTTGAATAAGCATTTCATTAGCGCCGAGTAAGGGAAATTTCGGAGAAAATTCGATGTAAAAAGAGCAACTTTTTTGTTATTTCGTAGCGTAAATAACTTATGATAATGATTCTTCTTGATTTATTACTTTGGGGCTTTTTTCATCCGAGGAGTTTTGTTTTTGAATACAATCTAACTAAATATAAACATGAAGCATGAAAATTTCTACAAGTTTTAATTATTTAATCGCGTTTTTTTAATTTAATAATAAACAAGTTTTTTTTGTAAATTACTCACCCTCAGACAAAAGAATACATAATAAATACAGACATAAAAAAGTTAATATAAGTACAAAAATATGAATAACAGACTATATAATATAAAAAATGTAAATATAACAGACTAAAAGCCAGTTAATATCCGTGATAAAGGAGGTATAGGAAGAGATACGGTAAAATGAAAAGATTTATGGGACATAATATTGTCAATTAATGTAATAATTGAGATTAGTCGTTTAAATTAATAATACTTTTTTATTATTAAAAGCTTTGTCCATTTGCGATTGGTTTTAAGTAATTGTAATTATTTTTCTGTATTCACTGATCACAAACAAAATGTATCACTTCGTTACAAATCTTGTTATATGAAAATGACTTATAAATATTGTATTTAAAATATCTAATAGTTTTTTATGTTTATTGCATGATATTCGACATATAAACACCACAAAATATCCTATTATCTCACATTCTCTATATTCTACCGAATATATTACAGAAGTTTTCACATTTGGTTATTGAAAAAAACGCGATGTAACCTGTCATTGTGACATATTTTGAGGTTAGGTTTCGCGTTCAGTAGCTGCCATTATAACCAAAGTTGTCATACGAGTACAAAGCTAAACGAAACTATAACAAAAAGTGTAAACAACTGAATCACAGCTCGGTGTTACTTTATAAATACAATCGTATTTATGACTACTATTATGGTACATAAAATGTAAATATTGGGATATACTGATTCTGGCAAGTTAAAATATTAGTTTGATTTCACTGAGACTGTTGTGACACACGAAAAATAACACATTATTTAATGAAGTCGTATAACTCAACTGTTTATATGAAAGGAATATGAAGGACTGAAGGAGTAACATTTAAAGATGCCGCAATCGTAAAACTATTACGACGAAGTTTTACGAACAATTTTATGGCGACATTTGGGTGAGTACTTGAAGTGTTTTACAAACATTGTGTCCAGATGAAATTAAGGACTCTGTGGAGAATACAAAATTATTTTACTCTAATTCAGAAAATGTAATGTAGCATTTGGTGAATCAGCTTTATCAGAATAACCATTTCGCAATGTTCAGACAACACTTTACCTACCTATATATTATCAGTATTGATTTATATAATTCTTAATTTTGCCTCCAGTATTCGTGTGACATAAATTCTGTAACCACTGAAATATATTCTCAAAAGGACATAAAAAATGGAATTAAAATAAAATATGTTGGCATTAGTTGAATATAATATTTAAAACAATATGGATATAATGCCCGTTTTCAAGCCACTTATGAGTATTGCTTTACTAGACGATATTGTAATCAAATACTAATATTTATGAACATGATTCTTTCTAGAACGCTAAGAGTATATTATAAATAGTATGCATGATGCACAAAGAATTAATGTATTATGTTGCGTATGTGATTTTTATTTAAAAATATATTTAATACTATTATGTAAACAAAAATTTAGAAAGACATTTCTTCTTCAACATTTATGCCTTTTATCTCATCTCAAGTGAATCCTTTATTCAAATTTGTTGTCAAATAGGAAACATAAAAAGATAAGCAATAATTTATGTGTTCTTACGACAGAAGCTAAGCATTTTTCTCATTTTAAAATGTAATCTTCTATGTAATCTAAAATGTAACTTATGCGAAGAATTTTTGTGTCAATAAATCTCTAATCATACTTTTGCTGGTTACGCATTTAAGTATTCTGTTTTCTGGCGGATTCAAGACAACTGAAAAATTTGATACCTAAAAATGATCGTAGGTATATTAAGTCAAATAATTAATATAAATTTACGAACAAGTACGCAAAAGTCTAGACTATTTTTATAAATATACTTTATTTATTTAGTATTTGAAATTAGTCTGTTTGAAAGAGTAAGGATAAAATTGTGCTATCAAGCAGATTTATACGAGTGTGATCGTCAAAAGTTTTGGTAATAAAGTTGTTACTTATTTTTTATATTTAATAGGAGTTTGATTTGAGAGTTGAGCTAAGATTAGTATTGTTTATTTTTCCACTAAGACGATTGAGCAGTGTGAAAAATATAACTGAAAAAGGTGTTTTTGAAGTGCTTTCTCTGCAAACAGGTTTTAAAAGGTATCAAAACATTTCCCTATTTCCATCGGCGGGTCGAGGTAGTCTCCCCCTCTTCCCGGCCATTGTGAACCATCCACACACCGGAATTACCCCCTCCCCGCGCCCAATAAGCCGGGGGAGCTTTTAGTCTGCGAGAGAGATCCTCAGAGAGAGGTCGCGTTACGTCGAGCTTTTTCTCAAATATTTCGGGCATATCACTACCACAATTCACAGTGAAAAAATAAATAAACAAATAAAACATTAATTCTAAAAAAATACAAAAAAAAACTATCTGAAATTAAACACAGTGCACAGTTTTTGTAAGACTTAATTAATTGTGTGTTTATTATTATTGTTACAGTGTATTTATATTATAAATAATATGTTATTAGAGTGTATTATATCGCGATTTTTTAAATATTTGTATTGTTATTAGGACTCTTAATATGATGTGCGATGGAGTATAATTGTTACTTGAAGGTAATTTATTTTGTATTGTACGTTATTAGTGTTGTTTTATGGTAATATTATTCAATTAGAATACGAAGCCGCTGCTGTAGTAGAAATAATTGCTTGTTTCATGAATTTCTTCAGTAGATTACGCCTCTTTTATTATTTTTACGCATGCAACTTATTTTTCAGTAGTAAACGACCAATTATATTGTCTCCACATTGTAAGTTGTGTTTCTAAAAATCACGTAGACGCCGGTCCATGAAAGGTCATCGACACCTGTATCTTAAGTTTCCCAAGCGTCATAGAATCCACTCAAACATATTTCTCTTTTCTAAGCTTTCTAAATGTTTTTTTTCAAAAGCAGGATTTGTTGAGACACGTTTATTTCATTTTTGTGGTGTCCATATGTTCTACAATAATTATATATATTCATTTTCAATACGCAAATTTTATAGAATATGGAACGTCGTGATAAGTCTGATTAGTTATAAATATCAGAAGATTATAATATGTCATTGGGGTGTAGATTATACTTATGCCGCTTACACGAAACAGTTCGAGGATGCATGTGAAATGAATATAGATTGCCATGAAATGTTATTTAATATATAATTGATTTAAATACCTTTCTTCTTCTATATTTGTAACATATCTTTATCTCGCCACAAATAACCGTTATTTTTTACTGATATACTACCGTTCGTCGTCAGAATTCTTTGTTTTTTTTAAAGATCCTTATATATATTCGCATCCAAGCTGCAGCATACGGTCGCCACAGTTATCTCTACACTATGGCTAGAATTATAAAAGTTTTTTTTTTTTTATAAAATCCGAGGCATGTTTAAACGTTTTTTAAGGATCGAATAAATATTTTGATGAACCTGAGGCCTGAACCGATTGATCCTAAGGAGTGGCTGAGCAAGAATAAAACTAATATTGGTTATATGTTTGCCAATATATACAAGTTTTCTGAATATATTTCTAAACGTAATTGCTAAGAATTGGAATATTCTTTTGATATTATGCGATCCCTCTTTTATGATGTCTGAATGTCTTCACACGAACATTACTTATATTTTATGTGGGCTTTTGATATTACAATTTAAAATGGTATTCTGGTGCCAGTATACATAAAAGATTTGTGTTGAAAATATTTTTGTAGCTACTATGACGTTATAAGAAAATGTAGTTATTTTTTTTTCATTTAAGTAATGATCTTATACCAAATTCGCTCTCACTACAATAGAAGTCCAAAAGCGAAAAGCTATCTCTAATGTATAAAAATTAATAACCAACGACAATAGTATATTGAAGTTAAGCAACATTGAACAAGTACCAAAACATGGATGTGTGATCGCATGATGCTTAAGGCGTGTTGTTAGCTGAGTTGAATCATCCTTTGCTATTTACATGGTTTATATTTAGGTCTCGGGAGAATTAGGTTAATAATCTGAAATCCTTAAAAATGCAGATTAACGGACACCCAAATATACATCGCATGCTCCAGTTACATATTCGACCCCAGTTTCCTACCTTGGACGCCATCAAGGACCACATATGTTCCCAGGTGAACCTTAAGGTACAGTGAGCCAAGTCGCTTAAAAGGATAAGTCTCTTATTGGGACAAGTCTTTCTTTCAATCATTATTTGATGTCTGTTTGCTTGCTAATCAGTTCATACGTTACTTGGGATGAAGTGCTTTGCTGTGAGCGTAAACGATATTAAATATAATGCACCGCTGGTAATCCTAACGTAACAGGTACGGTGTACGTGGTACGTGGTGGAGCTTAAAGCTCGGAGAGGCATGCGACTGCTCATTGTTACAGCGCCTCCATTGTTTCAATAATTTCTAAGGGTTTGTTGTTCATGTAATGATATTCAACTCTGTTAATCTTTGTGGAATATTAATAAGCAGCTTTTAGCGAATAAATAACCGCTGAATATTGAAAGGCATTGTTGCGCAAAGCGTCGCTTAATTGAAATTCAGAAGCTGGATATTTAATGGGGTGTAAATATTGTTGTTTGCAATTATTTAATTTATTAAATTGTTTTACTCGCCAAGGTCTAAGTAGTATAAAAATTAAGATTATATTTTATTGATTTATCCATAATTTTTAAAGAAAAATTTATCTTTCATCATGTACGATGATGCCCCTGAAATAATGGTCGAAAAATATAGATGTAAAACCAACTTAAGCTGTTAAAGTAACGAATATAATTTTTATTCTTTGAAATATTTCTTCCTTAGTTGAAGTTCTTCTTATTTATTATAATATTGAAGCAATATGGCCATCACTAACATAAAGAGAGCACTAAGATATTTGTCCTGCTTAAATTTAGACAACCATTTATTGCACATAAAATCTGATCCTTCCACTTTATATTAGTACATATATGGATCGCCAAAATTTATTTACCATATTACTCAGTTAATCAAAACACCAGCGATGTTTCAATTTTTATTATTTCTTAAATCTTGTGAAATATCATTTCAGTTGACATGCATTTAAAATTTTGGTACTTAAATTACCAGTTTATTTTGACACACGTTTATGAATTAAAATTCCAGATGACCTATGTTCACAAAAATGCGGTGTTTCGCCTTTTAAAACGCCGCCCAATTTGTCCATCTGGCTAATATAATGGTTCTCCATCGTTATCATTTGCTCTTTTTTTTTACCTGGGACCATAAACATGTAAATAAGGCCATGCATCATTAGGGGTGAGTCGCGAAAAGGGCGGGGCACACACAGGGCTAGGCCCAGTCTAGTAATATTACGAAAATTCTTAAATGTATTATTAGTCAAGAGATATTGATCTCACTTGCGCACTCCATTGATAATTGCTTACAAAAAAATTGTGGTAGTCAAATCCCCTTTTACAGAACTGATTGTCAAAAAATCAGCAGCTAAATATTTTTACACTGTTCTCATTTCAAGTTTTATTTATATATATTATATATATTCCTCTTCCTTCCGCATCCAGGTCACTCCCACTATTCTTCTCATGTCGTCAGTCCATTATGCAAGGGTTCGGCCAGTTCTTGGGCGTCATTCCAATACTTTTCTTCCCCATTGACCGTCGTCTCTTCGACAGATATGTCCTGCCCATTGCCACTTGAGTGTACCTATTCGTTGGGTAGTATCAACTACTTAAGTTTTTCTGCGTATTTCCTCGTTTCGGATTCTATCTTTCAGCGACACTCCGAGCATGGATCTATCTATAGCACGCTGGGTGACCTTTATTTTATGGGTAAGACTTGCTGTTAGATTCCACGTCTCTTCGCCATAAGTTAATACAGGGAGGATACATTTACAGGCTATGACTGACATTTTACGGGTGATGGATCAAATTCACACCAACCGGGGTATTTTAGAGCTCAGAAATCGATTAAAAATCCTTTTTTTTAATCTCCGTCGGGGATCGAACCCACGACCTTTGGCTTGCAAAGCAAACGCTTTAACATTGAGCTATGACCGCCGGCATTAATTACTAGTGCAAGATACTAGTATGCGTCTGCTTGTAGTAAGTTACCTTTGTATTCTAAAACTGCCTAAGTGTGTATGATTTGACATGCGACAGATCTTTTCAAACAGTCTGTGTCTAGTGAGCTTTATGACGTTTAACCAGTTCGACTGAAAGCTGCATGCAAAACTTTTATTTGATAATTGTGTAAGGCTGATGTATTAAAGGTTGCTAATGTATATTCAATTGTGTTTTGATAATCGAGTAAAATGTACGAGGGATAAAACATCTGGAAAATGATTGCAAACTTTATGGGTATTGGTTAGTAGATGTTTTTAAAACAACTTGTTGTTGTTCGTCACTAATTTATATATAATAGTTGAAGAGAAATTATAACCTGGTCATGAAATATGATTTAAGTATAAGCAAATAAGTTCAATTTTGAACTGAAATTTGCAACTTATAACTAGACGTAAATTATTAGAATTTCCCAGAAGCTGACGCCTATAGCAAGTATATTACTCGTAATTTGCCAGAGTTCATGTTTAGTGTTGTGGCTTCGTAGTTACTTCCAAAATATTCCTAATAGTTCTGTAATGCTTCAGTTTAGAACATTAACGAGTACATAAATTTGAATTTGAATATTAAGAAGTCTTTTATAACGGGTAAATTATACAAGAATATTATTCTCGTACAATATAAAAATATCATTGTATATATTAATCTTTTTACTCGTATATTGATCTAAGGATAGTGTTATCTGAACATTTAAAGTCATACCGTTGAGAAATGTGTAATGAATCGACTATTGATACATTATCAAAGATTTTTGTATAAAGAAAGACTTCAAAAAAATGTTTTTTAACAAGAAAAATAAAAAATGGCTGGGTTAAAAACACTAAAAAATATCTGAAATATCTTGTTGAATTTGAGTAATAATAAAATCCTTTGTTATATTTATTTTTTAGGTACTTAAAATATGACGCAGGAAATTGATCAAAATGTATCAAATGTGTGTATTGAATGAAGATCAAATTAAGTTTCAAAATTAATAGTATATTTGTAATTAAAGACATAATTTGATAACAGCTATGATTGACTTTTGCGTCATTGATGTAATAAGTGGAACTAATAAGTTATAGTGTGTTCTTTCAGTCGTTCTAAATAAGGTTTCTGCCAGGAGCGGCCCTGGAGTAAGCACATTATGAAGGATCCGGTCGCGTAAGGCTGTTCCGTAAATTACCCTCCTAAAGCCTCCCATGCATATTCATGCCTCAGCCTCCACGACTATTATCCGGTAAGCAGGAGGGAAACAAGATTCAGCACTTCCAAAACTCCTTCAGGAGATTTTTCTGCAGACGCAGACCAGTCCTCCTCCGGTTATGACGTGTGCAAAAAAGCTCGCGATGCGATATTATGTATTTTTACATACAACGTACGCCGGTGCAGTATAATAAATCATCGAAAGAGATTTTTAGAAAGCATATATGTTTATATTTATTTGTTATACTCGTATCTTCACGCTTCTAGAAAAAAAATGCCTTTTATAGTACGTCCGTAAGATTTTCCTAGGCGCAAAATTACTAAAAATATCAAATTAAGAAGAAGGTTTGTTTTTTTGAACATGCATATAAAATTGTGGTAATTTTATATTGTCATTTGGAAAAAACTTTTGAAAACTGAAAAATGATTCCAAATTCAATTTTAACAGTCCTTATCATATGAAAGAAATGATAACATCGCCTTGCAGCCACGTTTTGTTGGCAGGTATGGCTTAGAAGTAAAGAGTGTGCTTACCACACCAACGGTCAAGGGTTCAATGCTTGATGAATATTAATATAAAAAATATTTATTATAATAATTCTAATAAGTTTCTAAGCTCTTTACATATCCCTGGTTAGTGAGAATTTGATTCATCACCCGTAAATTGCCAGTCATAGCCTATAAATAAAAATTGGTGATATACGAAAGTCATCTCGTGAACATTACCTATAGACCTATTCATATTGAGTTTACTTAAAAATAAACTAGTTCACTAAAAACAGTTGACAGATCAACACCTTACATGTCATAATTAAATAGTAATCGTCATAAAATCAACGTACGAAATTTCTACATTATCTTCTTTAGGTATTCTCATGGGTGTTCTTAAATTTAAAACACGTTATGTTTGTCTAATACAAATTAAAAAAAAATACTGAGCTTTTAAACATGCTTTAGATAAAGTAAAATAAATGAAGTAATCTGCTCAGATATATAAATTTAAGTGATTATATTTAAATTTGTTATCATACTGTTTGATTTTTTTCCATTAGGACGTTATTAATATTTTTTTGATAACCGGTGTCATAATAATCTCGAGGTCCGGCGTGTGTTTCAGGACCCTAAGTAAACATCCCACTTTTTCTCGAACCTTCGTAGGATGGCGGCTAAACACACATCCGAAATGTTTATTGGCATACTCCAGCGTCTAACACAACAAATCGAGCACTTTGGGGAGGGAAACTTTAACCTCTGTTTGATTTTTGTGGAATTTCGCCGACTGTTTTAACCTTAAAGAAAACACGTGTTTTAAAAAGCTCGTTTCCACTCACACACCAGATGGCATTAATTTACAGAAATAATACACTCCAAATACTCATTTAAATACGCCTTGAAGTCAAAATTATATTTTTCTTTATCCCGTTAGAAAACAGCGATGAAAAAATAAAAATGAACCGTGAACAAATTCGATGTTAATTTGATACAAACGTAGATTTTTTTCCTTTATTTGAATATTCTTATCAACTGTCTGTGATTTTGTTCAACTTCACAAGTGAATGACTGAATCCATCTTCCATCTTCATCTCTTTTCAAGCCGTGAATGCGATTCTAATGTAATTCACAGGTTATTCCATATAGGACTTTTGTGCAGTGACTACAATTGTTCAGAGGGGACTTCCATTGGACTTATCAGTTGCTAACTGATCATAATCTGAATGAGGGCATAATCAAGGATAATTAACTGTCCTCCGGTGTGATGTGAGACAGGTAGACATCCGGGTGTGAGACTGGTAGAGTACAAATGAATGATTGAAAAATTGCATAGTTTTTGGAAGCCGCAGTCATTAAATAACCATTTTAAATTAAATAATAAATTATATTGAAATTTAAATATTTGAAATGGATTTCATAAAACTATAAATATCGAGAGTTTTCAAAAGTTTGTTAAGTGAGGATTTAAGTCATATGATAACGCATGTAGTGAAGTTAATCCATTAATTATATTATACTAACATCCTCCTCTCTCAAAAGGTTGTTATTCAGTCGCGTGAGGGCATGATTCGGAGCAGATTAATAATACACAGACTTTTTCAGAAGCACATTGACATGTATTTACGATAAACTTTACAATCTTGTGGCCCGACCTAGTCACAGCATTCGACCGAGCCACAATACAATATGCTATCGCCGAAGGGTGGGACACGACTGGTCCGTGCGGCGCCATGGTCGGTCACCAGCGCCGTAAGTGGCAATCTATATAACTAACGCCAATATAGCAACACAAGTCTGACAAGCGAACAGAAATAAGAGACGAAAGATTGTACATCGAGGCTTTCGGTACCAGTCAGCAAGGTCTATATCATGCTGATGTCAATACCTATGCTACAGATCATATAATTTATTATATGTGACTTAAATATAAATATGAATAATATTATACATGACCACAAAAGATGGAATACTTACATATAAGTAACTATTGTCTTAATTGATAATATTATTAAATTTCAGAAACTTGTTGAAACACAACATTTGTTAAAACTATATTTAAGAAATAAAAACGCCTCATGTAACGCGTCAGCTTGGATCGTATATTTTTTATTGAAAATGTTTTTGCGTGTTACACCTGAACTGATAAAAAATATAGTATTTTTACAGAGCGACCAAATGAAAAAAAAATCGGCCAGAGATGATTGAACAATGCACCAAGTCCCCATTGTCACAAAAAATGCATCGAATCATTTGTTATTTGGAATGAATGAAAAAATCAGGTATCTACCTACTTATCTCTATAGACCTCCACACAGTATACAATAAACCAGGACTGTCAAACCCTACGTAATCCATGGCCATATAAAAAGGTCAATCTGTGGATCTACGATATAAAACTCACAAATGCACTCTAAAATGTCATTAAATTTATTTACGGGATTCTTAATTTATTTCGGGTTAAATTTCTTTCGGTTATTTTTAACCTTGATGATGGAAAAGGAATGATTTTTTTTTAAATATATATAAAATATTTTACCTAAGAATATTTTCTATATGTATAAGCAAGTCTGAACTGTCTGAACATATTCTATATGTCTACATAATATATATTTATATATTATAATATCCTAGTTTTACTGCTAGACAATATCATCACATTTTTATGGTGATTTGCTATTATACGAGTATAGTATATTGAGTAGTTTAATATTTTTAATTGAATAAAAATATTCGATTTTATTATTTTAATAAAAAAATAAATATATATATGTGATTTATTATAATATGAAGTAAAAACGATAGTATACCTGTATATTGTTAAACTTAACGTGTTTCGCTATCTATGAGACAATTTTGAACGACGAATTAAAATTGCGACTATTGCATATATTATTTGGACACACTGGGGTATTCAGTACATTTTTTTTCATATTTTATATTGATTAAAATAAAGTAGTACTGAATAATTTTAATCTGTAATCGATCTTCGCTTACCAGTCTCTTGTATGTTTTTACGTGAAAATAATATTACTTGAAGCGCGTATTGACAAGGCAAACAAGTATTTGCAGTATATATTCTTCTCAATGATGATCACACATAATAAGCTAATGAAATTATACTTTATTAAGTGCTGAAACTTACTTTTAAATGCCCCTACTGCTATTCGAATTAAGCGCCGCTGAATTATTAGGGTGCGGGGAAGAGGACTCGAAATGGTGGGGATGCATGACAATAGAGACATAGTAAATAACTCGGTGGCTTACAAAAAATAGTATTTACACCATTGCAGAGGACAATGGGGAGAGGGATATATTTTACAGTAAACTACGACACCCCGGACAAAAGTAATACGCAGACAAAGTAAACCTAATGTCCGCCGGTTTGGGCGACTTGTTTTTTTTAGTGATGTGATTTTTTTCAGCATTTATTTAACCGAGAGATGACAATGGCGGGTTAATGAAAACCATGTCGTGTCATCTTGTTCAATAATAATGTGCAATTTTTGTGAAAACATGTTGTTTTAGTGATATTATTTAGTGTATTTTTTATCGTTACTGATAACATGTTTTTTTCTCGTTTTTTTTATCAATCTTTATTCCAACTTGAGGATACATGTAGATACAATTATAAATTGAGGTATTAATATTAAGTTGACAGACAGACTCATCTTTTACTATATCGATAAATTATTTTATTGATTAATATTAAATTAAATTCTCTAAATCACTATGATATATATTCTGTAGAATCCTTGAAATGGATTCTATTTTTTACACGAGCAAAAACTTAAAACTAGTTAACATACCTAACGCTAGACAATTTAAAGAAACACAGAGAAAAATAAAGAAACACAGTGAAAAAATAAAATAAAAAATAACATAATAAGTTCAGCCGCTTAGAGCTGTTGACGGTGAGAACTGAGCAAAGACATTGATTCCACTAACCTTCTGATCAGGGGTTAGAGTGAGTTTTAGTGTAAGAGTAAAATTTCAGTGTAAGTCTTTGAAAATGTTTTTTTCTTGTGATACGTTGATTACATATGGTTGCCGTGTTAGTCTTATAAACCTAATTATATATCTTTAAGTTATAACCTAAGTAGATTGAAAAATGGAATTATGCATCGGTACATATTTTATTGGTAAAGGTATATGTTTACACGGAAAACACTTAAAGGCTAACACTTAATGTGTAACTATATCAGTGTAATTTCTTTTCAGCAGTGAGTATACGTATATATATTTCCAAATAGGTTGTTATTCAATACATTCTGCATTGTTAGTGTCATAAAAAATGTCTGGACCACTCTTCTTAAAGCACATCGGTATGAAGCTACAATCTATCAAATGCTATTTATCGTATTGTAACTACATTAAAAAAAAACAATTTTAAAATGATGGGTTAAAAGCTCACAAATAATAATATTAGTAAGTATGGATATATTTTTTAATGTAAACTCATACAAGAGAATACCGGCAGATGGTGATAGTAAGTCTCATCTGTGGAATTCTATGACGTTTACCATGCTGCATATGGCTAAGCGCTGCATGTTGAATGTTGATCCTCCAACGTCATAGACTACAGCCCGAGATTCACGCATCATCCTTACTATTACAGGAATTTACTATGAATAGGTGGTCTTCACGGGACGACTTTCGTCTACGACCAATTTTAATTAATAGGCTATGACTGGCATTTTACGGGTGAGGGATCAAATTCACACCAACCGGGGTATTTTAGAGCTCAGAAATCGATTACAACAATATAACATTTTTTTTATTTTGAAATGATGGATTAAAAACTCACAGATAAGAATATTAGTAAGTATATATTGAACACGTTACTTATATTATTATATTGTACAAAATGATGTAACTTTCACTAAGGATTTTAAAAATTGTCAAAAAATTGTTGCTGAATAATCAAGATTTGTTGAAATAGAGTTTTAGAAATGTGTATGAAAGCTTGTTAAAATCTCGGAATTTACATGCGGTGGGAAAGGAAGGTAGGATTGCATTGTCGCTTTTATACGAAAACGAGAAACCTTGAGCGGCGCAAAAAATAAAGTGTAGCGAAAATATTGTGTTATTCCAACAATGAAATATTGCAGCGAGCAGATGTTGTGTCAGAACATCAATAGCGGACCGAGAGGACAAAACGGCGATCTGTGACATAGAAATGCCGACAAATGAAGCGTTGGACGACGCAGTAGTAAATCCCAAAAGCAGAGGTTATAAACTATGGCATGCGAGACAAAAACTGTAAAAATCTAATATATAATAAATACTGATTATCAGTAACATCACTGAAGAAAATATAATACCAAGAAGAAAATATACAATGCCTCTTAATCTTCTTCTTCGTGTCAGCGACGTCAAATTATTTCTGCCTAGTAGCTGGCAGCATCGATAGCCCGTGTATTTAGCATTAGGTCTTGAGGAGTGCAGCTTGTTGGGCACATGGATCAGGATTTTAGGTGTGAGGTGGTCTGCAGGTTTTCACAGTTGCACAATAGTAACTCTTCCTGCCCGAAGCATTCCCCGCCGGTCGAGGTTGTCCTTTGTTCTACCGACTCCGGTTCTGAATCTGTTCAGGGATTTCCAGGTCCGCCAGTCAAGGTTCTCGCCAGTTGGGAGGCCTTACTTTGTAGTAATGAAATCCTCTGGTGCGACTTGTCGCGAGAGCTGGAGTCTCTCATTTTCAGGGCCGGATGTGAGAGGTTGTGTGGATTTCAGAAAGCTGCTTTGAGACTTCAATCTTGGTGTTGGGGGTATCTGATTATACAAGCAGTGGGACGGTAGGTTGATTGCCTTACGCATTTCTTCGGCGTATATGACTTTGCGTCTTATGTTTGGTGGTACCATGCCATATGTTGACAATTGAATGAAGATTCATTCTAAGTCTTTAAATACTACCTCAGTCAGTCTTACCTACTTACCTTTGCAGTATTTCAAGCATGAAGTATTTTGTATTACATATAGTTATTTCAATGGGGAAGATTACTATTCAATAGCTTAACATTTATTATATGTAAATGAGCTGTTCTCTAATACTTAAGAGCTCAGTTCTCCAATGTCACGTGATCTCTGATGATTTCTCGTCGTCGCCTCCATAAATTTAAGTCATGGTCTTCGTTATGTTAGTTCTGTATTCCGAAGCTTCTTAGAGCATAAAATACTCATATAAATAGTTCCCAACGAGCTTTCAGGATGGCAGGTGGTAGAAAGCGTGAAGAAATGACAGGTTAGATTTACTCGTATGTGAAATTTCAACATTCAAAAAACACCGACTGTAATTTGTAAATCTCTTATTCACTCTCTTACCTCGTTAATCCTTACCACCTCAATTCTTTGTATCTCTAATAACTATACGTAAGTACTTATTTTCAAAACTCACAACATATATGGTTGCATTAATCGATTAATAAACGTATAAATGTTTCACGAAAATTATAGCATCCTTTCAGTAAAGTGTCTAAATTTTCGCCCTGGTGATTCATTAGAATTTATTTAAATACTGTTATTTAGTGTGTACTCAGAGGAGCTTCGTATGAAGAGTGTGGCGAACATACGTTCCAGCTTCTTCTTTTTCTTCGTGTCAGCGACGTCAAATTATTTTTCCCAGTATCTGGCAACATCGATAGCTCGTGTGTTGCCCAGCATTAGGTCCTGAGATGTGCAGCTTGTTGAGCACATGGAGCAGTATCTTAGGTGTGAGGCGGTCTGCAGGTCTCCAGCTAACATGAAAAAATAACAATATGAATATGTCATTGAACAATCGCTCTTACATCTACGAGTACATAGTTTGTTGTATGATTTTACTATGGTTGTCAACCGCTGTTGTAGACGGAGAAAAAAATGGTTACACCTCATAATGTAAATGTTTTGAAAGCGAAACGAACCGAAGGAAATTGAGCGATTTTGTGTATTTCATTTCTTAATCGCTTTATGGCCTAAGAAGGAAACTTAAGCTTTTGAGCGATTTTATATGCCTCAATAAATGGGCCGAGTTGCGCTAAGTGCTGTTTTGGGGAATTTTGACAAAGTCGACAACAATTTAAATAGTTCGAACAAAAGTTAATTCCTAAAAATCGTTGTATAACTTTATTATTAAATTTACGGTCGGCAAAAGTTCCAGCCTCGGTATATTACTTAGATTGTTGTTACAAATAACAATGATGCAAGAAAATAAATTTATATATTACTACAGTAAAAATACCTTGTTTTTGTGTTTTACTATAAATTAAAACACAAAAAGGAACTTACATATCGTAAGGTATAGAAGACCTGGAATGCAACTATTATATTTTTGTTTAAGAAAAAGGTTTTTCTCGTATCTAATTTCGTGATGTTAATAAACATTTTTGTTTTTTTAGATAGCACAACTGTTTGAAACTAGTAAGTTCTACGATGCTCTGTTAAGTAGCTAGTTACTGAATACGGAAAAGATGTGTTGTGTTTGAGGTACGAATCTCATGAATTAGGAAACACGGATACTATATGATCCTTCCAGAGATTACCGATGACACTCACTCTTAAATTAATCGTATATGGGAATTAAGCAAGTGTAGATACAGGTAAAGTCTGTCATCCTGGGTGTATTTGTAAGAGATTTTTTTTAAATTTAGAGAGCAGCAGCCATATTAATAACAGTAGAAAAGTTCACCAATATGTTCCAAGGATTGGTCAACAGATTGGACATAAAACGTGAGTGTGCCAAACTAACCAATTTTGTCAGACCAGATTTTTGATAATATCCAACTATGAAATATAATAATATTGATAAAAGTATGAATTAATTACAATTTTCAATGTAATCTCTGTATTTAAAAAAATATGTTTCATAATATTGTGGCTTTTGGGCTTAACCGTGTGTGGCGAATTACTAATTTACAATATTTCTCAATCTTGTTGAGAAAAAAAAAAACTTGTTCAAAACTTGTCATCAACCCTGAAGAAGACCCCTGCAATGGCGGTCGATACATGTATATTAAAACGGAGATATAAACATTTATTTTAATGGAAAAAATCATTATAAAGAATAAATATTGCTGTTACTCCAGAAAAATACACAATTCACGGATTTTGTTTGAAATGAGTCAAAACATGGAGTGTGTAATGTTTTTACATTGTTTTGACCATTTGTGTTAGGATCCTTGTCGGACAAAAGGCATGTTTGACAAAAGGCTTTCATTTTGTTGAAAAACCGACTTAAGCTAGGAATCGTTGCGTTAAAGATGAGACAATGTGACAAATCAACGCAAAGCAAAATATGATGAAGTTGTCCTTGAGAACGTTTTTTTACGATACTGCGGCCCTTTTGAAATACATAGGAACTATTTTATAAGAATGTTATTGTTAACCCAACTGAAAGACATTGACATAATTCTAGTTAAGATACGAGTATTATCATTACACAATATTTTTACTTTGCTTCCAAAATTTTATGCTCCCCTTTCTGAAAAAAGGCAATAAATAACATACCTGTATATGTTTTATGAGCGGATATCGTAGACGATGACACCGAAATGCTCTTGTGCATTGAACAAAAATCACTTGAAGATGGTTTAAGAAGATAGAGTATTCTATTGAAACCGTAGAATAAATAAAATACTCGTTTATTCCTTTTTCTTAAATGCACTTAAATTATGTACTTGAAGAAGTAATCAGAAGAATGTGAATAAACTTTCAATAAAATAAATATTAGAATGAAATTTAGTTTTTTCTAGGAATAAGTAATTACTAATTGCCAATACATGTATAACTCTTCATTGTATTATCGATTGTTGTTGAAAAATTATCCCTCTGTTATTAATATATCTGTCAATAACATAATAGTTTTGCAGTTACAACAAGAATTGTCAATTGATAATAATCAAAACATTGATAAACAAACTGATAGTGATAAAAATATACTTAAACTTTTTTTTTTAAATTTACCATTCACGTTAAAAATGTGCGTAACATTTTTATGGTACATTATAAAAAATATATGTCATTGTCCACTGTGCGAAACATCTTCAAAACAAATCGCACAATATGGTTTTTGCTCTTTTGCAAGATTGCTTGGCCGGCCCCGTAATAAGACTTGGCCCTTCTTTATTCAGCGCCTAACCGAAACGTCGACTCCATCTGCTTCACATTTGATTTATTCAGGGTCATCAAACACAAGCAAGAGATCTGAAACTTTAACATTAGTAAAGCTACTGCTAAGCCGGGAATTAATTTCATAAGATATGTTTAAATGGACGTGTAAATTATTGACTCGACCGGTGTGGTCTTGCCAACAAAGACCCAGCGGGACTTCTTCGTAGGTATTTTTTCGCTTTTTTAAGTCTCGTGATTTTTCATCAAAAAGATATGTCGACCGAATGGAATGAGGTCGTTTTTTATACCTTGTTTTTGAAAGTGGATAATTTGTTGCTGACAAATTTTTACACAGTTAAAAATCGTATTCTTTATTTGAATTTCTATCAATAAACTAGTGACGTTTTTTCATTACTAAGCTTAACATTTTGAGGTTTAGTTTTACTAAATTCAAATAGAACTTGATTAAATGTATTCTGTATTATTATCCCTAATATTTTAATCATAGTTATTATAATTGTGTTTAACATTTGTTTAAAATTGATTATTCTAAAGGCATCATATCGTTCTACAAGTACTAATGTTATATTTTTTTTTTTTTTTTTTATTAAATGAAAATGAATATTACCTGAAAATATGTAATCTCTATAACAAAAATAAAAATAAAAATTTAACAGTTACTATTCTCGGAATTTCCTGGAGAGACCACGTCACGAACAATGAGGTTCTCAGAATAATCAAGGAAGATAGGCAATTAATAAGAACCATCTCAGAGAGGCGAGCCCGATGGATCGGCCACATCATGCGCCACGTTGGTCTTCTTCACGATATTGTGGAGGGGATGGTTGAGGGTAGAAACTGTAGAGGGTGCCCTAGACGGGAGTATTTGCAGCAAGTATTCGAGGACATGAACTGTAGCGCTTATGCTGAGCTGAAAAGGGTTGCGGAGGACCGAGAGGAATGGAGATCGAGATGCAAGATTCTGTTGCTGCAAACCAATCCACCGGATTGATACTACAAAGAAAGAACAGTAACTTCGTAATCATTAAATAATATAAATTATTTTTTAAATTTCTGAAATAACGTTGTATATGTATTACACTTAACCATTAATTTGTAAGGACCAAAATGATAAGCTTTTATTAAAAAAATACTAGAAAAATATGGGTCTTTAAAATGATCCTGTAACAATTTTTTATTTATTTATATGAGCTTATAGCGATAATTTAAATCACTATACATACATTGAACTGAGTTCGATCCAAATGTGAAATAAAACGTTTTTTTAGGAAGCCCTTTAACTACAAACAACTTTTAAAATATCTTACATGGCAACGGATGTGTTACCTACCCTTGCATCAGATAAAAATGACGTAATTCAATAATAAAAAAAACATCTTCAGATAATGTCATATCACCGCTGGCTCTAGTAGTTGAAAAACAACATCCTCGGCAGATAATGTCACATCATTGAGAGGGTATTTTGTGCCAGTGCTTGGGACTCCCACCACGTGGTGTAGTCTGGAAGCGTCTTGCTTGTTTGTCCCGCGGACTGGTGGTTCTCGTCCTGTCTCGCGACAGCTGTCCCGGAGTCGAGAGCGGAACACGTGTGAAACCAGTCGTGAAATATAAATTCCTTAATAAATAAGCGGGTGTCATCGACGTAAACGGTGAGATGTCCTTTCGTGTTAGATACTCTAAATAATTTGGGCCGCCCTAGACAGAGCGGGATTACAAAAATTTATATTTTCATGATGTGTGTATAAAAGATTTAGAAAAATGTGTACGAATCATATAAATTTCGATATTTATGCTGTTTCTTATTTTGAATAAGAAGAACACTTCACATTGTTCAGTATCACTTAGAGTGAAGCATATTGGGATGAATTTTGCGAAGGATTTGAGTGTTTAACTAGAATTTGTGTTTTGTATCATTTTAATCAACCCAATTCATAAAATACACACTTGCACTAGATAATTAAATGTGTAAATTATCTATCTATTTATATAAAAATCAATGTCTGTCTGTCTGTCTGTCTGTCTGTCTATCTGTGTGTCTTTGATGCATTCCGTTACCATTAACCCGATTGCGATAATACTTTGTCGAATTATTGCTGATACTAAAAGGAAAAAGATAGGATACTCAAAATTTGATTTAATTACAAAAATTAATTGAATATTTACGTAAAACATGTTTTCATACAAGACTATTGTAATACAGAACGGCCAATTTAGAACATTGTGTTTCCTTTGCAACGCCCTGTCACACCTTCTGGAGTGTGCGCTGTGCCCGAGTGGCTGCACCCAGGAAGACCTGATGATGGCCAGAAGTAACGCCATCGACGTCACCCACTTCTGGGCAGACAGGATCTGACCCTGTTGTTTCTGACACGATTATATATATAGCAACGCCGTAAACAAAAATTCATTGACATGAAGTTATTTTAAGTAGGTAATTTTAGTAGGTATTTTAAGTAGGTATTAACGTAAGGTACTGAATATTTTGAAACAAAATTCGATTTTCGAATAAACTATTTCAATATTTGAATTTTTGACGACTTTTTTGTTTTTCGAATTAAATAAATCTAACGTATTAATTGTATGTGACATACAGTAGAAAGAGTTAATTTTAGAATTCTAATTACTGGTCGGCTTCGGATAGTATTATATCATAATTTAATAATTAATTTTAAGTAAAAAATTAATAAATTAAAAATATTTAGTTTTGATTCAAAATTTATTTTAATGTTTACATGTTTCGGCCTTCCTGAAGACCATCTTCAATAGTGAAAAAATAAAAAAGGGCCGTGGCTTATATAGGTATGGACAAGATCCTATATTCGTACACACATATTTACAGGTTGTATATGTGTGCGGGTACAACAAATGAAAAAGGTTCTTTCAAAAATTAATTGGTATGTCTTAATGAATTGAATTTTTTTTTTTTTTTTATGTAAACACATACAGGAGAATACCGACAGATGGTGATAGTAATTTTTTGTCTCATCTGTGGAATTCTATGACGCTTACCATGGTGCATATGGCTAAACGCTGCGTGTGGAGTGTTGATCCGCCAACGTCATAGACTACAGCCCGAGATTCACGCATCATCCTTTATTATTACAGGTTTCTACTATGAATGGGTGGTCTTCACGGGATGACTTTTGTCTACCACCAATTTTAATTGATAGGCTTTGACTGACATTTTACGGGTGATGGATCAAATTCACACCAACCGGGGTATTTTAGAGCTCAGAAATCGATTAAAAATCCTGTTTTTTTATTCTCCGTCGGGGATCGAACCCACGACCTTTGGCTTGCAAAGCAAACGCTTTACCATTGAGCTATGACAGCCAGCATTATACAATAATATTTTTTTTTTGCTTTCAATTTAAAAAGATATTATGAAATACTAGGTATTATATTTTTTTAATTATAATTAATTCTAAAATTATAATTATTTCACCAAGTATTGTCAGTTGATAACCTTAATGTTAGTATTACATCAATCAATTTATTTTTACTTTTCAAAAGTAAATTTCAAAACGTAACATCCACTGTGATATCAATTATGCCACCCAAACGAAAAGCAATAGGTCAAGACTAGAACTCAAGCACGAATGAAAAGGGCATCTTGAGCTTCAGAAACAGTCGAGCAAAGGAGAGCAAGATTGGAAATAGATCGAGTACACGCTTCGCAAACCCGTTCATCTGGACAGATGAGCAACGGGAAGCAAGATTGGAGAGATTGGAAACAGTTAGAGTACACACTGCTCAAACCCGTTCATCTGAAACAGATGAGCAGCGGGAAGCAAGATTGGAAACAGATCGAGTACGTGTAGGTCGTACCAGACGTACTCTGCATGCTGATTTAAATCATAGTGCTTTCCATTACGATCCTAATTATGATTACACTCTGCACCCAAGTATTGTTATTGGAAAAATTGATAAATTATGCGTGTATTGTAGTGCCTGTAAATTTAAAAATGAAACACTAGGAATGTGTTGCACGAGTGGAAAATTAAAATGCCAGAATTACATTTACCACTCGAACCTTTATTAACGTTGGTATCGGGTGATACAAGTGAATCAAAACATTTCTTGACAAACATACGAAAGTACAATTCTTCTCACTACCACTGCCGAACGCAAATCATTCTTCATCATACAAATGGTCATGTTCAGCAAGTCTCAAAAACGCATCGATCGTATGATGGATTGCAATATCCGATTTTATTTTGGCAAGGAGAAGACGGATACCATTTCAACATCCCGTTGAGAAATCCACAAACAGATGAGGAAACGACTAAGAAAGTCAGTGCCATGAATTACTATTCATATCGATTGATGATTCGTGAAAACGCTGAAAATCATAACCTAAAAGGTCGACATTTGTTCCATCAATACATGTACGCGAAAATGGAAACTGAACGACTCCTCTACATTTGATTAAATCAAACCAAGTTGCGTTCCGAAGGGTATATTCATTTACGCGATGCAGCTGTAAATGATGGCTGAAAAACAAAAAAAAATATTGTGTATCCAAAAGCACTCCAATAAATAAAAACACATACGGGCGCCACTGTCAAATTTAGGTAAGAACAACATAATCTAAGTTTATTGTTTCTAATTAGCTCCGGTCACGCCTCATGTCCGACTTATCCAATCGGAAGACGAGAGGCTCCCGACGAGGCGCTTCCATAAACACTCGCGGTTTCTTTTTTTTAATGGCATTGCAACGCATGCCGGGTACACGCTAGTATTGTATAAAAAAGTAATCATAGAATTGTAGCTCCAGAGCCAGATGCAATTTTATATTCGTTAACATATACGCCTTTTAAACTCTTTAATTTGAAAAATAACGTTTTCTTCATTCATATTTTTAACATTCAAAATATTTAAGCTCAAACCTGCGAAGCGCAGCTATTTTTTATATATATAACTCCTTTAACTTTCAAATCATAGGTAAATTTAATTTTTTGTACAGTTTAATTTCGGGTTTGAATTTACTGTTTTTTTTTTTATAGATGTTTTGGTTCTTTAATTAGGTCTTCCGATCACTCCACTTAAGAAAAATAATGCTCTGGTGTTCAACTATTAACGTTTTTACAAGTGTTACGATACTTATAAAACGATTTTTTATTCGTTACATGATTTTTCGTTTCATGGTATAATATATTTATTCTGGATTCAGTCCTGATAGATGTGGAGTTGTGAGGCCGCTGACGAAACGTGTGTGGCACATGTTGTACCAGAATCAATCCCGAAGGAAAAAAGTCCTATCATAAAGTAAATAATATCATTATTTAAAATGTCAAGGCAGATTTCTGGGGGAGATATTAAAACGAACTGGTAGCTAAATCATACTTGTTTTTACTCCTTTTTACACATCCATTATATAAACACTGAACATAAATTAAAAATAATTATACTAATATGTTATTTTTTAATAATTTATATAATATTGTTTATTACAATATATACGAAAGGCACTTCTTTTATATAAACATATTTTATATGAACTCAATTGAATGTTTAAAAGGCTTGGTTACGAATTTTTTTCATAAAAATAATTTTAAAATTATTTTAATTAACATAATTTAATATTTCTTCTATGTATTCCCTGCAAAATTACAATATATGATTACCGCAGCTAACAAAAATTTGTAAAATGTCAGATTTCGGTTTAATTCTAGTCAAGTTTCTATTCCAAAGTTACATTACATACATTGTGATCGATGGTCCTCTGGAATGATAAGCTCAGGGGCAAATGCCTATTTGTATTTATGATCTACTGTAGTAATCAGATTTGAGTTAAAAATTTGGTAACTACAATTCGGCATATGTCAATAAGATGTACAGTTTCTAGAAAATATAATGCATACTGTTAAGGACATCGATTGATTAAATTAACGATATTATTTTGCACTCACTACATTTTTTTTACTTCTTCTACGAGTACCTTACTGAAATGTGTAGAAAAATAAATGAATACAAGCAAAAGTTATTTATCTATGATTATTCCGGCAGGTATACCTCAATGGACAAAGCGTTTGCTTTGAAAGCCAAAGGTCGTGGGTTCGATCCCTGTTTTTTTTTTTTTTATGTAAACGCATGCAGGGGAGCACACCCGGTCAAGACCAGTGCACTCTATGACGCTCAGCCAGGGAGGCTGGACGCTGCATGCGGGAAACGTGTGTTGTGTTCGTGTTTGTGTGTGGGTTGGGGATATTGCAAGTGTATATTTATCTGTTTCTTGAAGAGATCCAGATTGTGGGAATAAGGAAACACAGACGCTGGAAAAGCATTCCATAGCTTACCGGTGGCATTAAAGAAGGAACTTTGGAAGCTGCCAGTTCTTGGTTGACATATATTAACCGTGTATGGATGAGATTTTATTTTTTATTTTTCTAATTTTATTTTCTAATCTATTGTTCTAAAAAATTACCCCCGGTTGGTGTGATTGTTGATCTCTCACCCGAAAAATGCCAGTCATAGCCTATTAATCAAAATTGGTGGTAGACGAATATCGTCCCGTGAAGACCACTCATTCATAGTAAATTCATGTATTAATAAAGGATGATGCGTTAATCTCGGGCTGCAGTCTATGACGTTGGCGGATCAACACTCCACATGCAGCGCTTAGTCATATGCACCATGTTAAGCGCCATAGAATTTGACAGATGAAACTTCAGAATTACTATTACAATCTGTCGGTATTCTCCTGTATGTGTTTACATCAAAAATGAAATAAAAACTGCCACCAACATTTATATACAAAATAGTGGTTTCGATTTTTCAAACTATGGTTTTAACTGAAAAAAGTTTGGTGTTAAGTAATGGAATATGGTACAATATTAAATTAATATAAAGGCATTTTGTTTAAAAAAAATAAGATATATTTATTCAGTCACCAGAGTCACGGTTAAAAAAATTAATCCTAAAATGTTTTAAGTATCGTACGAAATTATTTTTAAATTTATGTTTGGTTTGTCAGGCTCGAGAAGTACCGTAGTGTATGCAGCAATGTTTACAAATCCATCAATGAGCTTCGGGGGAGTCGTTTTTTGTGTCGCTGAGATCGGTGGTCTTATCTCACGTGTTGTATCAAGTGGCGCTGGGAGAGGCACTTAAAAAGGCGACGAAAATATGCTTAAGTAAATAAGGGTTAATGGAACGCGACTTTTTGTGTATGTGGGGTACGGGGCTAGGCGTCAAGGAACGGATAAACGGTGATGGATGGAGAGGAAGCACCGATAATCAGCCTGGCGTATGTTGGCGAAGGCATGTGCTTGTAAAAAATCTGGTCCGCTCCTGTTATAATAATTTTTAAGCTTTATAGAAAGCTCTGCTTAAGCCGTGGGATAGCAGTCACATTTTTATAGAAGCTTGAAAAGTAAAATGTCTTAAAAATTGCTAAGCAGTTTCTTTATTATTATTATTATTTTATCAAAACATTGAAAAATATTCTATTAAAAAATTAAAATAATCCAAAATAAATTTAATTGTGAAATTAAGAGTAGTTAGCACTGTGCACATACTATTAGATAATAATTTTTAAAAATAATCGTGTAAATATATATTTTTAAATGATGATTTCTTTGTTCACAGTTGTTGCCGTAGTAATCGAATCAGCGCGAGTGACAAGTTTGATGGAGAGTGAGTGAAGGTCTAGTTATCAGAAGTGCTGCAAAGGTTCTGACGATAGTGAAACATCAGAAGCTGATGAAGTTCCAAGTCTCCGGAGGATCATGAGCTGAACCAAGAAGTGGATTCGGCTATTTTCAGTTTGTTTTAAGATGTGGCGCCTTATTCTTTTCATCCTTCTGGTTGCTCCACACATCAGAGCTGGTGAGTTAAAAGACCTATTTATATATATTTTATCTACTCTGGTCGCTCCCCAGTTGGAGCCTGTGGTTATCACTAGTAGCCATAAGAATGTCAGCCAGCTGGTAAGTTTATCGCCTCATCCACGAAGAAATAATTATATCTAAATTTAGTACTATATATAATATTGCAATACAAACTTCCCAGTCAAAAAGAACCGATTAAGTCCATAACCGTTAGTAAATTTATTCGTATTTAAAAAATAACGAAATTTAAAATAAAAACTTCCGAATATAAAATTGTTATATGATATTATAAAAATGTTATACAGGTATAATAGCTTGAAAGGTAAAAAATGTATTCACGAAAGTATTCCATCAGTGTTTACAGTATTAATAACCTGTATTCTCGTACATCGATCTTTATAAATTTATATATTTTTTCGAATAATAAATATTAAAACTATAATTAAAAAACAACTGCTTGTATTTATATATTCGGTTAGCACTGGCACACTCATCATGAGCTTAGTGTATTTTATATATTATATTATTTTTAAGTGTAATAGTACTTACGTATAAGTTGTATGATTATAAAAGCAAAGTACATATCGTAACGGCTCATGAATAAAATAACATCATTGTATAATAAAAAATATAATATTTATATCAATTAAAAGTTGAAAAATATAAAGTAAAAGTGTAATTAAATATAATAATCATTATTGTAGATTGCTTTATTTTAAAAGAACGAGAAATACGAAATTTCTTCAATTTACAAAATATATATTTCTCTCACGGAGAAAGCTTTATTGTATTGGCGAAATAGAGCCATCTAATAAACTCAGCGAACGGAACACATATCAATTAATGAAATACCTTTAAGAATCCCAAGTTTTTCACGAAGTGGTGCGGCTTTCACTGGCAACAATCACTTTGCTCTTTGTGAAGGCGCGGCCTAGTTTTTGTTGGTCTCTCGACACACTCGGGTTGGATAAAGCTCTCTATTGTTGACGGAGCTTTGGTTCACCGGAAAATGCCCGGCGAAAGAAAAGCTCCACCGGAAACTAGCCGCAAGCTCGCCAAAGTTTATGATTAAATTGATGACGTTCTTTCATCGTTTTGATTAAAAGTGTTTTGAAAGAAAATTAATTGTTTACGCCGCATTGTCTTCATCACAAAAAGACCACGCTAATAAGGAAATTGGATAAAAAGTAAAAGACAAAATAAGAGAGTAAATAATAATAGTTTACTTAATTAACAATGATAGAATTAGTTTTTTGTTTGAACAAATATATGACTTCTAATTAGCCTGATATTATGATCAAAAATAAATTTATTTTAATGATTTCAAAGGCTGCTTAATTATTTGTGAGATAATGCTAATTGTGTGATTGTCATCACGTATATACTCAACTAAAATCAATCAGTATAAATATAGGAAAAAAATATTTTTAAATACTCATGTAGCTTTTCTTCAACTCAGTATTGAAGTATTTTTAAAGTATTAAAAATAAGTTTAACTTAATTGTGAGGGTCGATTTTTTTAGTAAAACTCATTTTTAAAGTTATTTATGCATAATACTGTAGAGTTGAGTTACCTCTTACAGCTTTTATTTGAAATCTGAAGCAAACGCTTCAATATGCTGCTACTAATTTTACAGTCAAGAATAATGTATTGTATGCTTGTAGCTGAAATCCAGGTGTAGAGATGGTTAAAGAAAAGGTAATGAAAACTTTAACCGTATGTTCGTAAAAAAATCCATCTTCGTTTTCCTTACTGGAGCGTTTTAGAGAAGTTTCCTACAGTCGGAAACGGAACTGGTGATATCTGAGGCCACTCTGCGGCTGAGCATGTGGAGAGGTGCATTCCCCAATGCTTGAATTGCCCGAAAGAGGACTTAGAGTACTTAGACCCTGGACACAACCAGGGGTGGAATTTACGGAGGTCCCTTAACAGACACCAGACCGGAGTATGCAAGACGAGGATACAAATGAAAGCCTGGCAATCTTACAGCGGACCGACTGAATGTGACTGCGGCGTGGAGCAGACCCTCTCACAGCTTCTGGAGTGTGCGCTGTGTCCGAGTAGCTGCACCAAGGAAGACCTGATAACGGCCGAGAGTAACGCCATCGACCTCGCTCACTTCTGGGCATACAGGATCTGACCCTGTTGTTTCCGACACGATTATATATATATGGAGCGTATGGTATTCACAAACTGCCGCCATAAAGTTGTAAGCCATCATGGTCGTCGCCTCATCCCATGTCAGCACTGCCTCCTGAAACTCATTATATTGAGTACTCGTATATTTTTCACATAGTTCTCGACGACCTTCCAGGTCTATGAGATCCTGACTGTTTAAAGAAAATGTAGTTAAAATTTTATTTGCTTGAGATTTTATAATTCACTTTACAGCTTGGTAGTTACTACAAAGATATTCAAATTGCTGAAATAAATAAACTTTTTGTAACAGATTTTGCCATTACAATGTACAATGCTAATACAAACTTTAAAACGGTGCTTCAATGAAAGGAGAATTAAAAAAAGGGTTGTCAGTTCCTGTCTGAGCTGTCAATTAACCTAAACGAAGTAATACGCAGAGTCAGCTCCTAGCTAGAGCATTCTCACGACTGGGTTTGTTTAATTGTACAACAATTATGATTTTCGTAACATATATTTCAAAGAAATGACCTTTAACTTTCTAGTTACTAGAGAAAAAAAAGTTATTAATTTTATCCGATACGTTCTTTTGAGACAGTAAAATCTTCTTCAAACTTTAAATAAACAAAAAAAAATACTAAAATAGTGCAAAATTAATGTGTACTGACTCGATATCGAATTAGAGCGAATAATACTCGTATTAAGTTTAATTATTACATAAAAAAACTAATTATACTGTAAATACCTTTCCTATTTAAATGTATTATTTATTGAGTAATTCAATAAAAAAAAACTGTACAAAACATCACATTTTTAATTTCTCAATATCATGTCCGTTAGAGTTTTGTATAGTGAGCTATGTCCAGGAAGCGTTTTATGCACTTAGACTTTTATACAGTGAGCGTAGGTACAGTGAGGGATATGTAGTTAGCAATAAATCGATGAGCGTTTTGTATGTGAGCGTTTTGCGACGGAACCGTGTTGATCTAAGCGGGTGTTCATAGCTCAAAGAGCAGTAGCGATTGAACAGTTTAAAAGGATTTTCTGTTCACCCCAAATTCTTATCATTGTGTCTTTGGACTACTGTATAAACAGACTATTGACGGGAAGTCAGGCTATGGATTCTGGTCCTTGGCAGTCTCCCTTCTTCTAGATGTTTCGGCAATATGGCCGCCCGCCTAATGGCTCTAGTCAATCAGCCCTGGGGGAGGGTGATGCGACACCTGGCGTGTCAGCCTCCCCTGCAATCAACTCCTGGTACTAACCCTCTGAATATACGCAGTTTTCTCCACGGTTTTAACTCTTAAGTCTGAATATTCTGAGAGATGAATTCCTGAAGACATACCGAAGGTTACAGCTATATGTGTATATACTGAAATAATAAAGGTTAATAAGGGTAATACGTATGCCATCGATTTTGTTAATTGAACACACCACTAGAATTAATCATTTTATATATTAGAATGTAAGAAAAATAATAAAACTACTAGCAATTGGAAATTATCATACACAGTCATATTTATTATATTTAGTATACTCGTATAAGCGATCTCACTTGTCCGCCAGTTTGCATTAATTAATGCATTTGCGTCTTTATCAGCTTTCAACTAGAATTCTAGAACGTGGTGCACCTTCGACACAAATATTTTCGATTCTAAATTTCAGAAAATCAGTAACGCTTTGGAGTTCTATAAATATAATATTTGTTCTACATATATATCGTCTTCTTTTTCTATTTGAATTTTTACCATCAAACACTTTCCACATTGTAAAGGAAATCAACTGAAAAATTCTACATATTATATATATATATAAATATATATATTATATGATGTAATTGATTATGTGGGTTAAGTGTGAAATTGCTTCTGAAAAAATGAAAGAAAAACGTTAACATTTCGAATAAACTAATTAATGAATAATAACAAAAATCCATAATACAATTAATTCTAGGTATTATGCAAAGAAATTAAACGCACCACTACAGTTTTAAGAATGTCACAGAATGTACGAGTAAGTTACGTGCGGTAAGAAAATATTTCGTTATCTGTCGGGACCGGAGTTAATGTCGTGTCGTTTCTGGAGATTTAGAGCCGATGTGTTCGTGAAACGTCACGTCTGGTCGCCCTCAAGACAAATATGCAACGTGATAATTACGCGTTGCAGCCCTCGCCCCGCCCCGCACTAATTTGCCAGACCCCTTGTAATTTTTCCACCCCTGCTTGCTGAAGAGGTCTGCTTTCGAGCAAAATATGAAAGCAGAGAAGTGACCCTAGAGAACTGTATGGTGCATGAAATGCAATTTAAAACATTTTTGATACAGAACTCATTTAACAAAGCCGATGAAATTCATTCGAAAAGTCAATTTTTATAATATTTCGATAGTTATATTGACAGAATTAATGGGAAAATTTAGATTATTTTTCCAACCTATCAATCTTCTACACCTAACATAGAAAACTGTACTGATTTATAGCTCATTTAACAAAGCCGATGAAATTCATCCAACAAGTCCATTCTAAATTGTTTCGATAGTTATTTTGAGAGAATTAATTGAAATATGAAAATAATTTTCTCATCCAACTCTATTACATTATATGTTTCAACTGTTTACCGACGGAATCTAATCATGCCAGATCCCATCTCTGAATATGTCTATGAATCTTTAGTATAGACCGTACTAAAGATGCTAAGTAATACTTATATATGGGATGTCGAGGCTGACAGAGTTCCCTAGACACTAACTAAGACGATCGTATGCTGCAAATTAATAGAAAATTTACAATACAATATACAGGTAATCGTTTTCCTGTATTTATATAGATCATGTATATCATTTGTCAGATTAATAAAGTTGCAGTAGACTGTTTAAGAAAATTTACGCCAGGGAAACAAAGATTTATATGCAATTTCAGTAAACAAAATGTGGCTTAATCATATGCAAGCAGACACAAAGTTTCATTTTTATAATATAAATACTGTGAGGGCGCAAATTTTTGGCAAACGATGTATATTAATAAGTTTAAAAATCAAATTGCAGTATAATAGCGGTACAATTAAATTTGGCTACTCAATCATAACATTGATAATGTATTTTCGTAGCTAATAAATCATATTAATTACTTTAAATCTCACCTGTGGTTAATCAAAACAAAAGACACCTGTCATCTTGCGCCACCTGTATATGCCCTGTCACGCAACAACAACTGTCTAGACAACTTATTTTGCGAATTATAAGGATTCTTTATTATTTTCCATTGTTCCCCTCCAAGTGTTCCCTCTTTGCATTTTCCACCCCATCCTGATGAGGAGTGCAACTTACCTCCATTACCGGTGTCAGGCCTCCAAGGTTTGCACGCACAATTAATTACAAACACCTCCGAGACAACGCAATTATGAGTCCCGCATTAATTTTTATCGCAGCCCCTCTAGAGCCTAACGATTATGTATCGCTTATTTTTACAAAATAGTTTTTCACGCCGGTTGAACGCATTAGCAGAATTGAAACGATTGCATTCATAATGTTTTGTGTTATTTGATTATCTTTCAATTACAGAGAAGGGTTGAGGTTACCCTTAATTATTTCTTAGTTTATATAAACATAAAGCTACTAAAAAAATACAAACTACTACTTAGAGAAGAATGATCTTCTGTGCGATCGGCAATATGGCTTCCGCCGTAGTCGATCGTGCGGGGATCTCTTGGCATATGTCACACATGTTTGGGGGAAATCCGTCGAATGCTATGGAGAAACGCAAGCTGTTGCCCTGGATATCTCCAAGGCGTTCGATAGAGTCTGGCATCGCGGCATGGTGAATAAATTACCGTCTTATGGACTAACTCCCTTCCTGTGCTCCTGGATTGAAAACTTCTTGAATGATCGAAGCATCATCACTGCCATAGATGGCTTTTCTTCTTCCTGCCATAAAATCAACTCAGGAGTTCCACAGGGCTCTGTGCTGTCGCCCACTATTTTCCTTCTACATGTGAATGATTTGCTTCAATGCGCAAACATTCACTGTTATGCCGACGACAGCACTGTCCATGAGAGTATAATCTTCCAAAAACCTCCGAAACATTCGGAATTATCTGCTGCTAGGGAGTCTCTGGTGGAGAAGATGAACATGTCTCTTGAAAAGGTTTCACGATGGGGCGACCTCAACCTCGTCAGTTTCAACATTTCAAAAACCCAATCATGTACTTTCTCCACCAAGAAGACTGCTATGGATCCTGTATCTTTCAACGGTTGTTCTCTTCCGAAAGCAAGCTCCATCAACATGCTTGGATTATCAATATCGAATAATGTCAAATATTACGAGTCAATTAAGTTTAAAGCCGGTCTCGCTTCCAAAAAACTAGGTGTATTATATAGATCACGTCGGTATTTCAACGATAAAAAACTTCTTTATATAAAGGACAAATCCGACCTATCCTTGAATACGGCAGTCACCTTTGGATTGGAGCCCCAAAATACCTTCTAAACTTAATTGACTCAGTTCAAAGAAGAGCAATTCGTTTGATAAACAATGACACCCTTACGTCTAATCTACAATCAATGGAACACAGACGTAAGGTTGGTTCTCTTAGTCTTTTCTACCGTTATTACCACGGTCGCTGCTCTTCGGAACTTAAAGAACTAATTCCTCCTGCACCCACTCACAGCCGACAAACTCGTCTTACACTTGCCGAACATCCATACACGGTTAATATATGTCGACCAAGAACTGGCAGCTTCCAAAGTTCCTTCCTTAATGCCACCGGTAAGCTATGGAATGCTCTTCCAGCGTCTGTGTTTCCTCCTTCCTACAATCTGGATCTCTTCAAGAAACAGATAAATATACACTTGCAATCTCCCCAACCCACACACAAACATGAACACAACACATGTTTCCCGCATGCAGCGTCCAGCCTCCCTGGCTGAGCGTCATAGAGTGCACTGGTCTTGCCTGGTTGTGCTCTCCTGCATGCGTTTACATAAAAAAAAGCGGAAAATATCAAGTCAATCAAATATAAAATATGTAATTTTTACCTGTATGACAAGAAATGCTCCATAACACTTAACTTTCAAAGTATTTTATTATGTTTTACCCACCATAGATGGTATTACACACTTTTAATATTTATAAAAAATTTACTCATCATCATCGCCTGTATGCGTCCAATGTTGAACGTAAGCCTCTCATATGAGTCTCCATCCTCTTCGATCCTCTGCTTTCCTATTCTTCTTATGTCGTCAGTACATCTTGCCAATGCTTCATTTGCCAGTTCTCATTTAGGTTAAAATTCCTCCATGCCTTGGTTCAGTTATTTACAAGGCGTGCAATATTTACGATTGGTATGCTGTTACTTTATTACGTATAATTTATACCTGTAGAACATTTTTTTTGTATTTGACGTAGGATTTGGTATCGGATATTCACTAGTTAAATTTAATTTTCATTAGCATCTTTGGAAGGGTCATCAGAAAACCAGTTTTATCATTAATAATATTAATATTTAAAGTGAAAATTCCACAATGTCTTAAAACTAAGGCATCCAACCAATGCATCCTCCCTGTATTAACTTATGGCGCAGAGACGTGGAATCTATCCGTCACACAAAGGTCACCCAGCGTGGTATGGAGAAATCCATACTTGGAATGTCGCTAAAAGATAGAATCTGAAACGAGGAGATACGCGAAAGAACTCAAGTAGTGGATGCTACCCAGCGAATAGGCACACTCAAGTGGCAATGGGCAGGACATATCTATCGAAGAGACGACAGTCGATGGGGAAGAAAAGTTTGGAATGGCGCCCAAGAACTGGCAAACGAAGCATTGGCCGACCTCCTGCAAGATGGACTGACGACACTAGAAGAATAGCGGGAGTGACTTGGATGCGGAAGGCGGAGGATCGAAGAGGATGGAGACTCGTGCGGGAGGCTTAGGTTCAACAGTGGACGGATACAGGCTGATGATGATTAATATTTCTGTGATAAATAAAAATTAATTAAATATACTAATGAGGGAGAATAAATAATAACAATGTAATCAGTGTAAGTGTCAATCAGAGATACTGCCGCAAATCGATGCGTTTGACATTTACGCTAATACGCTTATCTACAAAGTGGCAATAGGTTTGCGCGATTAATTGACTGATTACTCCATCAGGCTGAGAATTACGCTTAATCGACCAAACACAATCAGCTTGCTTTGTGTAGCTTGTAAAAAGCCGGTGTGAGCAAAAAAGAAAAAGAGCTGTCAAAAGGAGTGTAAAATGGCATGGAACACGCGACCGTGTCGTTACTAAACCCAAACCATGCACGCCAGTCCACTGCAAGTGTAGTTCTTATGCAGTGGTTCCTATATAATTCCATAACTATGCAGGTAAAGTGCATGGCGTCTCACCTGTATACAAACAACATTGTGTCGTGAAAGGCCGACTGTGTAAATAACATTTTTTCGCGCACCGTGAAAAGTCTGTACGTGAAACATTGTCGAATGCACTGTGTAGGATTAAGACATGTGGTCAATTCAATTCGAATTATTTTGTTTTTTATTTGTTCGTACTTCATAAATTACAGTTTAAAATTATAAGCACACAATATTATGTATATATAACACAAGTATTGACTGAGATCAGCATGACCCTTGCTGACTGGTACCAAAAATCTCGATATACAATCTTTCGTCTCTTTTCTGTTCGCTTGCCATATTTATATGTCCGTTAGATTTAAGAAAATAATTTATTAATAATTTATCAGAAATAACGACTGAAATTGGGTTAATCACGTGGCTGAATATACTGCTAATTATATAATAGGATCTGACATCACTGGTGTGAAATACTAATCATCTAATAGGTGACATAAACTATTTGTCTAAAGCATTAGGATATAACATTCGCATGCTATGTAATAATTTCTCTCCTCGTTTCCCGTTCTCGCAGACTGATAATGTATTCTCGTGGCCTCGATTTCAAAAAGAGCAGGAAGAGGATAAGAATTTATTTATATGCCATTGATTTATGTTGTTGGACATTCTCAGTTCCGGTCGCGTGTCTCTAGCAGCGTCGTCTCCACCCCAGACCTCACGTTAGGGTGCGAACCACCTAGGGCCTAGGACATATTTGAACAAGGATGGTGGTGAACATTACTCTGAAATCACAAACAGTATGAATATTGGGGATGTTGCAATAAAATAAAAGGCTGGTTGTACAGTCCGCGTAGGACTTACAAGAAGTTGTTTCTCATCCATTCAATCTATAGTTCGGTTCAAGACCCGAGTGGTACTTACTAAAATAAATATACTGTCGGAAAGTATTAATATTAAAAAGCTTGTGAATAAATCTTGACTGATTGAATACTAAAAAATAATAAATACATATTCTGAATGTATACTATAGAGACATTTATCGTTATACGATGATAACAATGGTATAAATACATCTTCTAACGCGTGTCCGTTCAGGCAGAGAAATAGTCGAGGTTGGTTCCAAGGCTTGTGGTTCGCATCCCGCTTCTGCCGATATTTTTCTGAATGAATTGATGCGTATAAAGAATTTGATGTATAGTATGTGTATATTTAATTACTTAAATATAAGGGTTTGATTTATATATTATATCAATTTTACTAATGAAATCATTACCATTTTCCACCGTGAGCACCTTTTTAGGCGTATGCTTTTACACAGATAACCCTATATATTCAACATCTTGAATATTTAAAATCTAAATTCACATTTTTTGGATCTCATAGTTCTGTAACGTTTTATATTGTATGTTACTACTACTGTACTGTAAAGCTACGAAACTCTGATTTAAGAACATCATTACATTACAATTTGTAATTACAAACTGGCATTCGTTAATCGACTATAAATTTCATTAATATGCTTATTAATAAAATCTAATGTAAATGCTCACGAGGTGAAATAAATTATTGTTTTATTAATATACTATGAAATGCATTTATTTTATCAGTAACATGTAAAATTTCTGAAGATCGGAAGCAATATAAAAAATACGTATCATGTTATTACAATTAATTATGATAATTATTATTCTTATGATAAAATCAGTGTTGGTGATTTTTAAAAAGTATTTAATATGATTTTTAAGTTAATCATAAAATAATATAAGTTAATAAAGAATATAAAAAAATAAGAATGATATAATTAATTTATTTTTTGTACAAATCGCCGAATCATAAATAAAAATTAATATTGAATGAAAATAAAATTTGTACTTGATGACTATGATTCTCTTTTATAAACAACGCTGAAATTATAGAATTCCACCGAAGATTATCGATTATAAGAAAAAACATATTTCTAGACTATATATAAATATTTATTTATTTACTTCGTTTTTACATGGATCACGTAAGATAAGTTCTCTGTATAGGAGACTGCAGTTTCGACTAACTCGTAGCCTTTCTCAATTCATCACTTGTTAAGAGATAACTCTTAATAACAAAGTGAATGATGAAAACATTGAAAAAATATTTTTATCGAAAACTTATATGTACTAAAATCTGAGCTTTTAATGTTTATTCATGTATAATATAAATAAAATTGATGTCAATAAAAGGTTAAAGTTTCTAGTGTAAATTTATGAATCGTTATTTATTTTGAATAAATATCAGTTACACAGTTAAATAGTCAGACATTATTGTACTTTTTCTTGACTATAGAAAACGGTAACAATGCATGTATTGCCATGAATTTCTGTCGTTTTACCGGTTATTCTCAACATCGGTACATTAACAATCCCTCGAAGCATCTCCCCTTATTCCCGTTCACTTATATATCCATAATTGCTCAGCAGGGAACGTTCAAAGAGCACATTCGTGTGTTTAAATCCTATGATTTATTAACACGTCTTACGTGTTGCGTGACTGTGGAAGAGACCCCGCGATAAAAACAAAGGAAACTATCGCTTAAGTTTTCCGTAATTAAATTACGTATATTTTTCATCGTTTATTTATAATCCACCGTGTAAGCACCGACTGTAAAACGTTGACGTATTTTACGAGGATTATGGGAGGCAGTCGCATTTATCAAACGGTAATTTAATGGACATAGTAAGCTATGAAATGTAATCTGTTCGTTCCATTTTTCAACAAATATTAAAAAAAATGATCAAAAGGTACTTGCAATCATGTTTAAATAAATGATTCAATTTATTTAAAAAATATATATATCTTTTTCTATGATATATTTATCATGTTAGCATTCATGTGTGTACGAGTATATTTCTTTATAAAAAAAAAATAATATTATTTTGATAGTAATACCTTACAGTGGTGTCGAGTATGGTTTTAAATTTTTGTGTAAGTTTATCATTCTCTAGGACTTCAACCGTTTGTATAATCACGATCTGAATACATAATTAATTAAAAATTGTTGCAATTTCTAATTGTCGACTTTTGTAGTGAAGTAATTTTCTATACAATTTAATATTTATGATTTTAAGTTAAGCTGAAATAATATAGAATTCTTTTAAGAAATATTTTCCCCATAGTATACTTTTCTAAATTTTTAGTGTCGATGGTATTTTTCTCCTAGATCTCTATGACCTTTGACATGTGGCATCTTCTTATATTTTTATGTTTTTTTTTGTATGTTTATATTTATATTCTCTGTTATCCATTTGATAAATAAAATAAACGAATTAATAAATTAGTAAAAAGTGTTTATTATTCAGTTTTTTAACACACAAAAACAGCAACAAAAATGATTAGTAAGATTCTATGCAACTATTTTAGTATTTAGATCTGCTCTTTAAAGCTTCAAAAGTACATTTTGTATTGGTCAGATCTCTGACAGTAAAAATATTGAAGAATTTGGAACATTGATTTTTGTATACATACTTTAACCGTTCCCTGCTAAGAACATATGGTCACTATTAAATTAAGACCATACCAACAAAGACTAGTGCGTCAAACGCAACTGTGATAGAAACAAAATCAAGGTGAATTGGCGGATTATTTTAATATTATTATTTAAAATACAAGATAATTATTACAAACACGACATATTTACTTAATTAATGGCAAATTCTGTAATGTAATATTTTAAATATGAATTACAGTGAACTTGCAACTCGATCTTACCACAAGCTTTAAGTTTTGCATGAAATCGAGACATAAAAAATATAAAATTACAGAAATAACGATGTAAAACAAATCCGCAAGATTTTCCCCTTTAGGGTTTTCGTTCCCATCCACTCGAGCCAAAAATAAAATTAGTCGTCGGATATTTTTGCACGCAAAACGCAACGTTAAAACTCCGAAAGCTTTCCGATCATGCTGCAGTAAAGTACACTTTAAGGGGCACGCTTTATATTTTTGCCCAGGCTGTAGCGCTGTAAAATTTCAAAACAACTTTAGAACTACATTACGGGAACGTCACGTAAATCTCGCTTATGTCGACCCCCTACCTATCCTTACCGAGCGGCCACCCCACAGAACACTTACAAAAGTTACACGAATTCAACGCCAATATACGTGTTACGCTCACACAACCAGGTTAAATATGTCTTCATTCCATAAAATAATAATACTCCGATTAAAATAATATTTTGCAGTTTTATATTAAAAATATAAACCCACAACAAACTGTTCAATACGAGTACTTAACATTCACAAGCAATCAAGTTTTAAAATGTAGACATACTCCCGTAAGCAGGGAAATTCTTTGGCTTAAGGTAACTAACTTCCGTAAACAGAGACATTTATTAAGGTAATCAACCTATAATAGCTACTTTCATTAAGAATAATTAAAGTGAGTTAAGCCTCAGCCTTCGACTCACCAGAAATTGTAAGAAAGGTCTCTGCATACAGATGTAAGTTGGATACCTTAAGTCAATGAATGTTCCTTGATCCGAGTAATAGGACTTGAACCGAAGATATTATATCCAAGTCATATTTATCACAGCCTTGCTGATCACGTCGGGTTGAGAAATTAATAGTAATAAAATAAAATAAAATAAAATAAATTTATTATTTAAATATACATATACTATACATAAAATTCTTTTTTTCAACGCGTCAATCCAAGCACAAAAATAACGGCAGAAGCGGGATGCGAACCGCGGACCTTGGAAACCAACTATGCCCAGGTATTCATACCGCTCAGCCAACTGGGCTATTGCTATGCCTAGACCGACTCGCGTTGAAACTAGTATTTATATCATTGTTATCATCGTACGATAGATGTCGCTATAGTATATATTCAAAGTATGTATATATATTTTTTTATTATTCAATCAGTATAGTCAATGATCTATAAAAGTAGATTAGAATATTGAAATAATAAAATAATATTCTAATAAAAACTTAAAAAAATCATATAAAATAAATTTGTTTGTAATATACAAGTATCATAAACAGATTTAGTTATGGATATTTCACTGTATATTACTTCGACTTAATGTGCTTAAAATATATTATTTTATTTGAAATTGTGCTCTTTTTAGTATTTGATAAAACATTTACAAGTAAGTTAAAACAATATATCTCAACAGAATATGGCTACCACAAGTAAAATCCACTTAGATGACAGTTTTTAGTTATTCAACTTAATTCTGTATCATATACGAGCTTATGGGTATTTAAATATTGGATAAATATATTTGTATACTAATTTGAACAAACGCAAAAAGTGACGATGAGATTGCAATAAAATAAATAACAATCTATAAAACTACACTGTAAGAGTAGAATTTATATAATACGGAAAATATTTTTAACGTTTTAATCTTTGAATATAACAATCTTACCAAAAATATACTTTATAGCTGTGAAGGGAATTTTCTAGCGCTGAAATTTCAGGAGATATGAAAACACACCGTAGGGGTCTACAAGCGGTGAGCGCAATATCGACCGCCACTACGCAGCCTATAACAGAGTTTCCCAAATAATATTCTATATTAGAATTATGGGATTGTGGAATACAAAATATTTTGGTAAAGATACAGTTCAAAAAGCGAACAACAAATATTACAAAATAGATATTATGAATATATAAAAAATCTGATTGTATCTAACAATGTGAGTTAATTCACACTCCGCATGTAGAATTTGTTCATTGTAAAAATACCTACGATTATATTATAAGACTGCAGAGATGAAATAAATTTTGTAGCCATATTATAGGTATGTATTTATATATAAGTTAGTACTTATTTTAAAGAATGTACATTTTAAAAACGCATATGTGCATTTTTTTTATTAAACCCCAAAATACCAATGCTGACATGCATCCGTTAACATTATCCATACAAAATGGACTAGAAAAACGGCGCACAATCCTTCTTTTATCAATTTATTGCGCTTTTACATACCTGTTTTTGTCCAAAATTACTGTAAAAATTCTAAAATATTTTTTTTGAATAATGTAATATTATTTAAAAATCACAAATCATTATTTGTTTTTTACAAATTGTTGATATATTATGACGATAAAAAGTCTAACTGTAAAAAAAACTGAAAAAGTACACCCTGAAAAAAGATCACAACACAAGTTAAAAGAAACTGTAAGAGTTGTGCAACATGCGTATAAATATTGTGAGAAAAAATAAATTTACATAAATTTTGATATTTTATTTGATACTGAATTTTTTTTACAATTTGTAAGATAGAAAATCGATAATGGTAGAACTACTAGAGATACAAATGAGAATCACTGTCTTAGAGCCTGCACCCTGCATTTTCACGCACGCTACGCCCTCCGTCGTAGGCTCAACTCTGCGTCGTCGGGCGTCTCTGAGCGTCGTTTTCTCGGGGTCTTCTTCGGCGTCTTGAGCGACTCTTTATACGAGTACGTGCCCCGTCCCACTGACTGCCAGGGTTAGGGGGCGGATGCGCACCTAGCGAGCCGCCCTTGAACGGGGCCCGCAACGATTTATTTATGAATTAGTGATATAAATTTGGCATACGCCCTCTAGCGCGCTAACTTGATATACAGTGGATGTTTGCGTAATGGAGATTGAGCTGTATTGGGGAAGATGCATGAAAGATTAAATAGTATTTTCGTTACAAATCTGGTATTTCCACAGACTTTTACAATGGAATTATTGATCAACATTTACCTACGCACATACTCGTTTATAAGATGTTTTGTATCTATTTTTACACACATTTATAATATCAATGTGTGCTGGATTATATTATAATAATTTTTTTTATATTCGCTTTCGTTGTTAAAATAATGCCGTCACAAACTTCCTACATTAAATTTGGTTGACGACCATGATTTATGTCACGTCAACTAAAACTCTGCCGAGTACATTATATTTATAGTTATCAAAGCCTCTTCAGAACAACAAAAAAATAAATTAAAATGCATTGTAGTGACTGATTGGCCTATTTTTAATCGATTTAAAAAATGGAATAATTTATTACAACGTTTCTCATTAGACGAGTATTTTTGATTCTAAAGAACAGAATCACTTATATGAATATTAATGAAAAATATATTAAATAAAAGTATATTATTATTTTACATTATAATATATTTTATTTGATCAAAATGATTATTTTTTGTCAAATTGTGTTCCGTATTGCCAAAATAAGATGTTTTTTTTAATATATTTTTGACACTAGTAAAATGTATATTACTCGTAGTGCGAAATCTGTGCAGGTTTTCCATATTAAAACATTCATATTCTTATAAATCAATAATGTGAAATAGTGAGTCGAATTGCAATTTATATTTTTATATTTATTGTTTACGAAACACAATCACGTCCTCATCTCAATATCAATTGCAAAAGATCTCTCCTATTCAAATGAGGCCCTCGCCGATGTTTATAAATTAGCGATGAAAAATATTTTTTCCTTTGATTTGTTCGCATCGAGTCTTCCCTCGGGTTGCCTATCCCGCCCGAGGGTCTCCAGGATCGCTTGCAAATCCTCACGCCCTCCACCAAATGAGATTCACCAGAATAATGCGTCCACTAAAAGTCAAGTTTCTTGTTATTCTACCGCCCCTTCTTCTACCTTTTCCCTTTCATAAAAAGGAAAACAGCTGGCCGCTTCCTCACCCCACCACTTTCACTCCCCCTTACCCTCAACCTCCCCGAAAGCCTTACTGCGTTTTATATTCATACCGCAATAAGAACTGATCTTCTATAAAAAAAAAAAGTTCTATGCCTTATTCTTACCCCCGAAAACTGAGGGGAATTTTCCTCGTCGAGTGCTTCCTATACAGATAAAAGTATACAATTTTTCATTTGAAAGGGGGTTTTTCTTAATTAAATCATGAAGCGAATTTATTTATCTATGTACATTTAAAATGTCGGTTCATTTTGTATGGAGCTCGGTGAATTGTGTCCGTGCGGAATGTCGAGTATTCAAAGCATTTTTCTCTCTCAGAAAATGCAGAGATTGTTTTTTAAAATTAAAATTTATCTTACAAATTACCTCGGCATATTGTATGGTTATGTTTATCTTAGGAGCAAATGGTCGCTTACTTTTTTGGTTATGAGAGATTTTATTTATAATTTAGTAGAAGTAATGATTTACGACCTTTACAGAGAGGGTGAAATGGCAATAAAAAGTCATTTTATGACAAATATTCTTGAATAAAATATCTTTTGGACTGCAGGGTAGAATTGCGATCAAACCATACTAGATAAAAGGAGTTACCATATAAATATTCTATTAATTCGTGTTTTATTCTACAAAATATTTTAACTGCATGTATCGTCAATTTATTTTAAATTGCTCTTCAATACAAACCCAATACCGAAGCTAGTATCAGTCGAAATTGAAACATTTTTTATAAGGAAATGTAAAAATTTTCTTCTGCAAAAATACACTTATTTTTCCTAAAAAATAAAATAAATCATTAAAATTTAGTAATATATTTATTTCCATGTTTTATTTAAGCTCAGTTTTATACTTTGATTTGTAAGTGAAGTACATTTATTTTCAATTCGATTGAGCATGATTAAATGAAAATTGTAGGTCAAGAATATTGGAATTGAATGTTTGGAAATGCGATTTCAAATGTTACAAATTTCACCAAAGTGTTGGTGAAACCACTAGGAAGGCAACACGCCCAGTCCATAGGGTCATATAAAAAGCACCACGAAGTTTAAACCATTTCACACTACATGATATCATCGCACACATCAGCGGTGCGGTTAACCGTCGGTCTGAGAGGCTGCCTCAAGAGGCAATAACGGCCCAACGAAACAGCGAGCTTCTAGCGAAACGCGAAGTAAAGGACAGATTTCATTGTTGTGTAATGCGCGAGAGCGTCCCATCCGGGGCATTTGCCAGGCGTCGGAAGCGTGCAAGGCCTGGCGAACTGCCCCAGCCGATCGCGCTCTTGGGAGTGCTTCGTTGTGTATCCTTGGTCGGCTGACGTTACATGGGAAGGTGTACGCTACCGTACCTTCGATGTAATTTTAAGTTTTAATTGCCGATCCGCAGTATTATTTCATGAAGCTGCTCATATACTTGGACGTTAGTATAATTGCTAAATTAATTAGTTTAGTATGCTTTAGATGTGTCTCTTGGTCAAAGACAATTCACCTAGTTGAAACGCCAAATCTAAGCTTTATTCTAATACTGAAATACGTTTCTAGTAATAACGAAGTGTCCACAATATGTTATACTATACAAAATCTTCAATTTAACTTTCTGTTTAAATTGCTGGATTGGAGTTATATTTCAAAAAACTGCTCATGTTCTTGGATATAAGTAAAAAAATAGGATAATAAAGTATGTTTTTTGTGTATTTCAGGTCAAAGACAAGTTACGTAAACGAAAAACCAACTCTTGGCTTTGGTTTGTTTGTATATGATAGAAAAAATAATGTTTATGTGAAAATAAATGGTTATGTTTTGAGTTTTAGTTTAATGGACAGAGTTTAAAAAAAGGTTATATTTGAATATGGTAATGCAGATGCAAAACAAAAATGCGTATAGTGATATATTTATGACTCCCTAATATAATTGCATTAATTATCAATATAAATTAGAAAATGCTTATAATTTTGATATTCTTTTTCCCATTTCTAAAATAACTTGCCCCTAGTCCACTTGAGCAAATTTTCCTTCGGCAACCGCAGCGGATGTAACAGACGGGAGGTTCGCTCTATGGCCTATGTTTGCTCTGCACTTTAGATGGACGAAAGAGGGGCAGTGATAAATCGTTGTTGGGTGTGGTCGAGCGGTTAAAACGTTAGTAATTTATGCGAGCAGTCACGGTTCGATTCCTAGTGGAGATTATAATAAGTAATTAGTGACTACCAAAAGTGTTCCTTTTAAAAATGACGTATTTAAGTTTTACGTAACTTGTCGGTAATACGTGAATATATAGTGTAATTTAATGACATTCAGGGATTACCTACATCTCTTATATCCATCTACTGACTTTTTAATTTTAAAATATGTAATAAGAAGTAAAGAGGGACACATTTTATGAGGAGACGAGTGTATGGGGAAAATATGGGGTAGAGGAAAAGAGGAATAGGTTCACTGGCTTGGGAGGGTAGTCCTCTTGGGAGTCTGAAGACCAGAGTGCCTCTCGAGATCACACATTGCACTGGGCACAGCCACTTCCTGGCAGAGGGATTTTGTGGTGGAAAATTGCATTTATTAATACACGCTGAAAAAGAATTCTGATATTAAAAATGTTAATATTTTAGAGAGCAAAATTTTTATGAATTATTGCTTAATTAAGTCACACATATACTATTTATTCATGTTTCATCATTATTTTAAGTCACTTTCTCATAAAGTTAACGTTATCAACTGGCAATACTTGGTGAAACTTCATAATTATAATTTTAGAATACTCCAGGGAGTCCGAAACATGTAAGCACTTAAAAATTAATTTGAAATCAAATCCATATATTTTTAATTTCGCATTTTTAAATTAAAATTAATATGAAATTACATAATTACTCTCTCATCTCAGGTTTTTAGAGATACCGCATGTATTGCATTATATCCATGGTATTAAAACAATTAAATAACGATAAATAAATAATTTATTACAAAGTATTTTTAAATAGAATAGTATATTAAATAAATATAGTTTATTTTTAAAAATGTACAAGCTTTCTACAAGATAACTACAAATAATTATTATGATATTTAAAACTAAATATGTAAATTCATTAGTCTGGACTTACTACCCGCCTCACACCTGCATCACACCGGAGGACAGTTAAGTCTCCTTGATGATGCGCTCATTCAGATTATGATCAGATAGCAACTGATAAGTCCAGTGGGAGTCCCCTCTAAACAATTGTGGCCACTGCACAGAAGTGCTACAAAAGAACCCGTGAAAGAGATTAGAATCGCATTGGTGGAGATGGAAATGTTTTTTCAAAAATTCATTAGTCTGTCAATTATATTAAATAATAATCGAGAGACTTGTAAACAGGCATTAGAATTATTAAAATTGATTTAAAGAACGATTGAGATCTAGACAGAGCGCATACAAATCTTTCTTAAAACCTATTATACGAATGCATTGGTTTTTGTTGAAGTGTCAAGATTCGCAATCGTTTTGAGGAGTAATAATACAAACACTGTATAAGCGACGTTTTGTTGAGTCTTTTTAAAGTAAATGTAGACAATGTATTATTTGAGAAACGAAACGCGTTCAGTCATAATTGAAAATTAAGTACTATATTTTAGTGCTTTACAAATATGTTTTTTGTTAGCAGGTCAAGGTCATCCACCGCGGATAGTCGAGCAGCCCGCAGACCTTGTGGTAGCGCAGCATCTACCAGCCACACTTGAATGCCGTGCCGAGGGCTCTCCCAAGCCCGAGGTGCGATGGTTCAAGAACGGGCTGGAGCTGGGCAGGATAGAACAGCTGCCTAACGGGGGACTATTCATCCTGCGCGCCCAGACCAGAAGAGACGCTGGGATATACTGGTGTGAAGTCTCAAACCGATTGGGAACAGTTCGAAGTCGCAATGCCACCCTACAAGTTGCTGGTGAGTGAACAAGCGACAGAAATTTATGACTCAATGAGATTACATTTATGTTGAGAATGAATATGTATTTCTTGTTGAAACCATTGAAAATATAATCATATTAGAACGGAGTGTCATATAGTTTGAAACGTTAGCAATAGTATATTGTGTGATGCTACTTTTATTTTTTTGGCATAAATTTTTTTAGTTACTTTTTTATCAATTCTTTTAATTATTTGACCCATACCATATCCTCTTGTAGTAGTTATTAGAAAACAACATGAAAAAAACCTGCATTTAAACAGGTTTTTTTAAATTAATTGGTAAGGATATCAAGTCAAAAAATAATGTATTGCCTGTATTATATTTATTTTTATAATAAATAACTGTTTAATTTATTATCTTATTTATTAATATTAATTAATCATTGTAATTTATTTTTTAAATATTTTATTCAACTGAGAGATTTTTGCTTATAAATAAATTCTGCAGAGCTTTGGGATGTGAAGCTGATGTCCCTCTTATTATTTCTTTGTGCTGTGTTTATGCTCTTCAACTCCGAAACTGATATTTTAACAATGGCGATCGACTATCGATGGTCAAATATCGAGGTCAATAAAATATAAAGAGACTCTGATAAAACAGGAGAATAAGATTTGACAAAAGAAAGAATTCTTTTCTTCAAGTAATAGGAGACAATTCAGTTCATTTGTGAAAGAGTTTGTCTCAGGTTACATCATCAGTTGAATGTGTACTTACCACTTAAATATAATTACAAAATAATGTTACCGAATGATAAAGAAACCTGCGAGTTAGCATGCGGGTTCATATTAAGCAAAATCACCCTAATTTGTAATAATATCAGTATTGATTAATGTTCTAAAATCTAAATGAAAACGGATTTTTAGTATAAATTCCACAACTCTAGTTTGAAAATATAATTAATCTTATGTTTCTGATATCGAATAAATACGGATTAATTTTTGACTTTAATAACTGATTAAATTCAAGGAGTTTTTAAAAAGGTAATTTTAATTAAAGTTATAATGCAGCCACTTGTGTCATCATATACGCAAATAAAGCTTGGATTAGAGAAGAAACTAAATAAAATTAATAAGATTTTCATGAATACAATCATGAAGAAATGTATAATAAAAGTCATTTCATGAATCCGGATTTTAAAACAATTTAATATAAGGCATCTTGACGAACAAACTGAAAGTAAACATGATTAAAGGTTCCTTAAAACAAACAAGTTGAAAGGGCTTTTGTGAGTGCTCAAGATCGAAAGGCGAATCAAGAAAAACAAAGCCTTGCAAGTATTTCCTGTCGCAGTCAAGATCGTGACGAAGTTTTAAATAAATAAAATCATCTCCAATTATATGCGAATGTCTTCAAAAGAGAAGAAACAATAGTGAAAGGCGAAATTTAAGGGAAATCTCTTGACAATAATAATTGCAATTAAAACGGAATGAAATACAAGTACATTAAAATGCTTTCCCTGTACTGTGTTTTACCTAAAACCCTAAGAAGTTAAAATTATACGAGTAACCTGCATAATCATTCTTTTTCCATTTTCATTATTTAACTGAAACATTTGGTTACCACAAATAACCACCTAACTGTTTAGTCGTCTGCTATGATACTTGCCTTGTTTTAAGTCATCTTTGCATCCAAAGTTTCACCGAGTGCATAATATGTACAGTTCCCAATTAGTTTTCTTAGAAGTTGAGAGCTCGCTAGCTTGAATAGAAGGCAAATGTAGTATTCTAGCCATGTTTGGGCGATTGTCAATTATTTTTATCAAATATATAGGGTGATTTAAGTTGAACTCTCGTGGTAAAAATCATTCGATTCTAAGAAGAGATTAAAAGCACTCAATTTCCTTAATCGCATTATCTATCGGTAACACAGCTGAATACGAGATAATTCTAGAGGGCGTCAATCTTCTACTAGTGCTCATACATATATTTTTTTGTTCACAGTTTTGCGAGATGATTTCCGTCAAAAGCCGACTGATAAGCAACGGGCGGTAGGCGATACAGTTCTGCTGGAGTGCTTACCTCCCAAAGGAATCCCTGAGCCTGTAGTCACATGGAGGAAAGATGGCCAGTACCTGGACTTGCAAACCAGAGATAGGTTAGTTTACAACTTTTATATATGAAAATATAAAAAGGTTTTTATAATACCAGTTAATTCATTATAAAAATAAATGTAATATGATTATAGATTAATTAATTCATAAGTGAAATTGAATTTTAAATGTTTTTTTTTTTGTTTTGCAGAATATCAATTGTGGATCGAGGCACTTTGGCAATCCAAGATTTACGAATGAGCGATAATGGCAGATATCAATGCTTCGCCAAGAATGCTGCTGGTACAAGAGAATCTCCAATTGCCACTCTCGTAGTAGGAAGTAAGTAATATTTAGTATTATGTATGAAGTATATAATTATCACATTTCTTTCAAATTGCCACAACACTAATCTATAACAAACCATTGTTCATACATCTCTGCACCTATAAATATTTATAGTTCCAGACAGCCTATTTGATCTTAAAAGGCTCGTTTGAAAATGGAATCAGGACATGAATTAAAAATAATTTAAGATTTTTTTTATCGATATTTTTTTGATCATTTTTACACACAAATTACATACTCTGCTGTTATTATTATGAAATGAATAATGTTTAACATGCGTTGTTTTTTTAGTTAAACCATACTTGATTGCTGGTCCTGAAGATGCTACAGCGTTGGTGGGCGAGAGCGCAAGATTCGAATGTAGGGTGGGCGGTGACCCTGAGACTGTTGTGATGTGGAGACGCGCCCCCGGGAGTGGGAACATGCCTCCAGTGGAACGTTACCAGATCCTGAACGATCGGAGCTTTCAGCTGATGGCCGTGGAGGTAAAGGATCAAGGAGTATACGTGTGTGAGGTTGAAAACGTCATTGGACTAATCACTGCAAGTGCCACTCTTACTGTACTAGGTAAGTTAAACATACCATCTGTTTTTATATATTACATCAAAATACGACTTTTTTTTCCTAAACGTAAAAGGAACTAAAATCAGTTAAGGACTTACATTGTATTTCAATCAATATGTATAATATTTGTTTCAGTTGTTCCTACCCTGCAAGTAAAGCCTTTAACTCAAACTGTAGAAGAAAAACGTGACGTAGCCTTTGAATGCGTTGCTAAAGGTATGCCAATGCCTAAGATACATTGGTCTATCGAAGGAAATCGCTCACTAATATATCCTGAAACAACGCTTCAAAGATTTTCAGCAACGTCAAACGAAGAAGGACAGTCAATATTGCTACTGAAAAATGCAACAAAATCTGATTCAAACATAGTAGTGGTTTGTTCTGCTATAAACGTGGCGGGGTCAGCTATAGGCAGAGCAAGACTCATGGTAACGTCCTTAGATGACAGACCTCCTCCTGTGATAATCATCGGACCATCAAATCAAACGCTTCCACACAAGTCCATCGCAGTTCTTCCTTGTAGTGCTGAAGGTAGTCCAACACCCATCATTTCATGGTATCACAGATCAGATCCGATCATCCAATCGGAAAGGATTCAAATTTCTGACACTGGTAGCTTAACGATTAAGGATCTCAATAATGATGATAGTGGAGTGTATTCTTGCGTGGCGTCATCAAAGAATGGAAAATCTGTTTGGATTGCGACTCTTTTAGTAGACGCTCCTACAAATCCGAGTGTTAACTTCTTTAGAGGACCTGATTTTTCGTCACTTCCTGGTGCGCCCACGAGACCTCAGATAAGAAATCAATCAGAGTCAAGCGTGACGTTGACTTGGACACAAAATAATAAAATTGGTTCATCATCGTTGCTGGGATATCAAGTGGAAATGTTCGGAAGAGACAGATCTGGTGGTGGAAAGTATGAAGCAAAATGGGTTGTTGTTGCGAGGCGGATTCAAGAAACTAGTTATACACAAAGGATGCTGCTTGGTGGAGGTTCTTACGTGTTTCTTATAAGAGCAGAAAATTCTCATGGATGCTCACCACCTAGTGCATTATCTGAGACCGTGCTGATTGAAGGAAGAGAAGACGAAGATTCGAATGCAGAAGGCAGTCCTGATGGTATTTACTTGACTGAGGCTAGAATAAGTCTCCAAACAGATGAAATCGTGCAACTACAAGAAGCAGTAGCTGTTGACTCCACATCCATCAAGCTTACCTGGAAAGTGAGTACACGCATTAATTACATATAAAATCATAAAGAAATTAACAAATTAATGATTTTTTTATTGACGATTTTTTTATTTTTAGACGCTCTATACAAACCATCTAGAAGGATATTACATATACTTCAGGCCATTGAACGCTTTTAACACATCGAGCAATAGCTATAAAATGATCACCGTATATTATTCGAATAGCGCTTCCAGTTTTGATATAAGAAGTCTAATGAAGTATACAGAATACGAGGTCTTCCTTCTTCCATTTTATAAAACTGTCGAAGGAAAACCTTCAAATCTCAAAAGTGCGAAAACATTAGAAGACGGTAAGCTACCCTATCAAATATGATGACGCCAATATATATATTTTTAAATATATCCAACATCATATGGAGATATTTCCTCAATTATATTGACCTTCTATTACATATTTTATTTAATTAATTAGACTTTCATATTCCAACAATATAAGCTTAATTTACTTGTTTTTTTATGGCCGAGAGTTAATAATATATTTATATTTTAGTTCCTGATGCAGCACCAATAGATTTCGAAGCGTCCTTCATCAATCTAACGACGATAAACTTGAAATGGAAACCACCGCCTCTTGGCACACATAACGGCGTGATACAAAGCTACCACATCCTGGTGAAGGAGGCGACCGAAGAGGCGAGGGTTGTCGTGAACATGACGGTGGTCGGTGTTAGCGCACGCCTGAGCGGACTGGTGGGCGGGGCCGCCTACTATGTACAGCTGGCAGCAGCCACTTCTCGAGGAACTGGACCCTACAGTCCGCAAAACTCCCTGAGACTATCGCCCAACATGGATCCATCCAAGACTATGCTGGATCATGTACGCAACAGGTGAGATAACTGTTCTCATAATTTATCATGTTATATCTCCGCTCCAATAACTGGAGTATATGGTCATCATGAAAGCTTTGTCAGCCGCCATAAACCATGTCTCTTCCAATGTCATCTCTGCCTTTCGGAGCTCCGGCAACTATGTAAAGTTATCGACGACCTCCCAGAACCATGCGAGCCCATGGAATTGAAGAAAAGGCAGCTCTAGTGTATGCTCTCCTGCGGCATCCGCAGTACGTGTCCCGCCTTGTAGAATATTGAGAGTACGATGGTTTGACTTTGTGAGGAATGACGAGGTAAGAGAGCGAACCAGGCAGCATTTTATTCTACAATCGGTCACAAGAAGAAGGTAGAAATGTTCTGTGAATGCTGCAGAAAAACAAAAACAACGGCTGCGTCAAATACTGCATCGACACAAAATAACTTGTTCATTTATACATTCAATTGGTGGAGATACGTAATGCCAAACTGATATGGGATAAGACGACGTCTATAGCGGCTCATATAATTTTATAACAACTATTTATGGCTACTGTATGCTCCAGTAACATAATGGATATGGATTTATGATGATAATTTATTATAATTATTATATCATTATAAATTTTAATACGACTTTTTAAATCTTATTCTTGTAGGGACAACTTACCAGATTTCCTGAACAAGTGGTGGTACCTCCCAGTCCTAGTGTTTTCAGGACTCTTGCTAATGTCTCTGCCACTGTTGGTGATAACGTTCAGAATCATGAACAAAGGAAAGAGGCATTTGATCATCAAAGAGAACCTTCTATCAAGCTTAAATGGTAAATTACTTCTCAATTATATGATAAAACATTCACAGGTCTAACGATTATAAATGAGTTTGAATTAATTATATTAATATGCGTGATTCATATTATAAAAAATATATGTTCTCATTTTTATTATTAGCAGTTGATTAATCTGACGTTCTAGTTTGCAATATCGGGTTAATACCCGTTCTAAATAAATATATTGATCGTTACTGCAGTATTATTGAATAAAAATGTTATCAGAAATGACTGCGCTACTTTAATGTCAGTTTTGTTATGTTATTCATTTATTATTGCTTATATAATATATGTGTATACCTAATACAATAACTTAACTAATAATTATCAAGAATGTAAAATAGTTTCTAACACAAAATAAACATAAATTTCTTGTCAAGCATTATATTTGAAGTATATAGCATCTTGTCATACTAATAATAATTTTAAAATAATTAAGTCGAAAGAAAAATAGACCTACAACATTAGATAATGTTTATTTAGTGTATAAGATTTTTTTTTAACATTTCAAAGCTGCGGCGCTTTCACTTAATTTACACATAATTTTCAGCGACGGTAGATAGTGCAACAATACGGATTTACCGTATACATCAAATATATTCGATTGATGATAGAATGTTCGTTTGGTATAAATCTATTCCAATATGCCGACGGGTGTGGCTTTGTGGTATAAGCGCTTGCATACCAAACCGAAGGTATTGGAGTCGATCCCCAACACATTTCTCAGATCTATAAATACGCCCGGTTGTTGTGAATTTGATCTCTCACACGTAAAATGACAGTCATAGCCCATAAATTAAAATTGTTGCCAAGTGAGAGTAATCCTGTAAGCACCACCTACTCGTAGTGTATATCTGTAATAAATGGATGATACGTGAATATTACGCTGTTGTCCACGAAAATGGTGGATCAATTGTATTGTAATTGTCCCTGCTATCATATTTCAGTTAATGAGTGATTTATTTTTATAGTTTTATGAACATGATCATTTTTTCAAATTTAGTATATTTTTTAGATCCTCGAACGGGCGCAATGAATATAGTGAGCAATCTGAAAAGCAAGTCAGACAAGAGTCTTCCGCACTCCATGGGTTCCAGCATCAAGCATTCAGAGACTGGAGGCGTCACCAAGACCGACTCCTTGCTCTGGGTGAAGAGTCGTCCGGAATCGTTGAGGAGGGCCAAGTGCCTTTATGGCATGCCCTGTGGGGGAGACTCCGAGGGTTTGGACGCCGGAGACTATAGCAAGATAGACCAGCAGTTAGCGCCAGAATACGCAGAAGTTGACGCTTCCATGATCATGTCATTGAAGCATCCTCATGATGACGATGTTCTGATGCCGGCTGCTTATGCGTCAGTCACGCTGGCCACCAGTCCTGGAAACAACCTGGGATCAACGGTAAGAAGTCAAGCTACTTTCTGTTTCAAACACATTTGCAACTTTGCCGCGGGTATAGCTCAATGGTCAAATCGTTTGCTTTGCAAGCCAAAGGTCGTGGGCTTAATCCCCGACAGAGATTAAAAAAAAAGGATTTTAAATCGATTTCCGAGCCTTAAAATACCCATGGTTGGTGTGAATTTGATCTCCCACCTGTTAATGCCAGTCATAGCCTATTAATTAAAATTGGTGGTAGACGAAAGTGGTCCCCTGAAGACCACCCATTCATATTAAATTCCTGTAATAATAAGGATGATACGTGAATCTCGGGCTGTAGTCTACGGCGTCGGCGGATCAACAGTCCTGCATACAGCGCTTAGCCATATGCAGCGTGGTAAGCGTCATAGAATTCCACAGATGGGACATCAGAATTAATATCACCATCTGTCGGTATTATCCTGTATGTGGTAACATAAAAATAAAAAATAACTGCGTTTATCAGGCAATATTTAATATTGCTTAGAGAAAAATCTATTCAAAGGTGTAATGTGTATAATAAGTAACACTGACTGTGTAAGATGATTGATGTTTAATATGGATATCGATATGTTTTACCGGATGGCATAGTCCAGTGTTAAAAGCTTTTGCTTGTGATTCAGACGCTGTTGGTTCAAATCCCGACCAAGATTGTTTTTTTTTAATATTTCATCAAATATAAGCACTATACATGCCCCGGTAGGGTTGAGCCACCACTTAAAGACAAAAAAAAATGTCCAGTCCTGGGTAGCGTCAGGCTGATCATTAGATCTCCTTAAAAACCTTGATAATTGAACACCCAAATATTTCTCTGATACTACAGCCGCGGTCTATGCAAGTTCACGGACTCTTGTCCTGGAGGCTCCCGGGAATCATATTTCCATGTGGATGTACAGGTGTTCTGGGACAAGGCATAGACAATATGTGAGCTACAGAACTGTGAAACGGAAATTTGCGGTGACCATATGCTCCAAATACGGAGCGGATATGGTAAAATAAATGTATCTCTCTAGTCAATAGATTTTTATAAAACAGCTAATAAAGTGACTTTTTTATTTGATTTATTCAAAAGAATAGAAACATTTATGAGTATTTTAGGTTATATCAAAACCAAACCAATTTATCTTTGACTACCAATTAAAAAGGATTAACTTCGTTGTTTAAAATTTTTAATAATGTCAATTTTCGTTTATTTTTTGCTGCAGGACTGGACAAATCGATACGCGAAAAGCAACATGTCCGACGATTTGGACGCTGATCACGACGACAAGATGTACCCGGCAAGTAACGGCGGATATTTTAATAGAAACTTATTCGCCAAGTCGTATTTCTCCAATCAAAACCACATTAGAAGCGGAAAGTTTTCCAACGCCCCACGCAGCGTAGAGAAATCCAACCTGTCCTTCAGAATGAAAATGGTTTAGTATACGGAGTCTCTCCTAAAGATCTATCGCATTCACTGCCTCAAAACCACTTTGGAACTGCCAGAAGAAACCAACGGCATCAACAGTTGCGATTAAACAAAAACAACGACCACACAATCATCGATGATCCTCCAAGAGACGAGACTTATTCAAACACTTTGAGGATCCAAGAAAACATGACGTTCGGTCTTCCTGTTGAAGATTTGGATGATGGTTGCGATGTTTATAGACAAAGCGATCATCTCCAGCCGATGAGGATCTTGGGACAGAAATTCCCGTCACATTCTCATTCAAATGATAGGAAAACTCCTACTGGTGATCCAAAGTCTTTTGTTTCTTTCAAAACTGGATACCAGTCGGCGGAGTATCACACTAGTGCGAGGAGTGAACCAGGAAACAACTTTTACAAGTGAGTGAACCAGTGATTTCTTTCAGAACATTAAAATACGTTCTTCGTTTAAGAGAATGTGTTATGTTGAATGTTGTTATAACTATACGAGGATCTCATATCAATATCGAAATAAAGACTATTAAAAAGGAATATGTGTTATAACCATTAATCAAGTTTTTACTCGTATATTTTAATGTTTTCATGGGATGAAGTTAAGCATTTTGCTGAGTCAATGTATACAAAACTGAGTTGGAAAAACATATCCTTGTATGTTGTGGAAGTATAGAATAATTTACTGGGCTTTAAAATATAATATAACCCCAAATATCACAGTAAAATTTTTCAAACCTGTCAGTGAAGACAATTTCCTATACATCATATTGTAAATAATTATTATCGTCGTAATGTCTTTTTTTATCTAATTTAATAAAACGAAGTGTATATATAACTCTTGAAGCCAAAATAATGTATAATATTTTTCATACTTATCAAAAATTGTATTATATATACTTAGTTTTAAGAGCTAATTCTACCATTGAAATGTTAATATTATCTTAATATATGTGTTTTGTAACGCACAATAAAATATATTTGTAAAATTATTATGATGTAACTCTATGATCGAAAGTGATAAACCATAATGATAACCATATCTATATAATATCTTCTAAATATATATAAATATACATTAAAAATATGCAATTTAAAACTATAACTTTTGCCTTTAAATACGAAAAAAGGTTTTGATAAGACTCATGAAAAAAAAACACGACAGCTATCGAGACTATGTAAAGTTGTAAGGAAACGTATCTTAACATTTGAAGCATGTAATTACATTCAGACGTGCTATATTTTAGTTTCTTTTTGTCTATCCTTTTTATAATACAAAATGTCCATCGTCATATAATCCAGAGATAAGATCTCTTTTTCACCATTCGGAAAAATGCATATCTTCAATGTCCAGAATGTTATATATGATATTCGTATGTCTGTAATAATGTGGCCGTAGTGATATATCTTAAATGATTTTTTATTTATCGAAATTATTTCTTATAGGGCCAAAAGTACTGTAAATACAAAGATATATCGGTGCACTTCACTTGATATCATATATTATTTACAAATTATTGTTATATTTTAAGTATAAGATGGACCGACGATATAAGAAGAATAGCGGGAGTGACCTGGATGCGGAAGGCGGAGGATCGAAGAGGATGGAGACTCATGCGGGAGGCCTACGTTCAACAGTGGACGGACACAGGCTGATGATGAAGTATAAAACATCAATAATTCATGTGAATTAAAAAATTAAAATTAAAAACTTTAATTTTACTCGAGTATGTTATACATTTACTCTAAAGTTTAATTAATCCATAAAAAAAGATATTTCTTTCCATTTTCATTTCATATCTAACATATATTATCCCCGCAAATTACCACCCCATCAATTCTATTAAATGTCATTGCACATGCTTTGTCTCAAGACATCACTGTGCTCGAAAGGCCACCTAGGAACATGTTTGGTTCTCGTCGACCCTTAAGGAAGGAACCTGGGAATTTAAAGAGATGACAGCTATCCTAACCGATACATAAATTGTCTGGTTTATTAACTGGAGTATTTAGAAGATCAGATGTTCAGCCCGATGCTCCTGAGGCACGGACTGTATAATCTTAAGAAGCGGGTCAACCTAACTAATGACGACGTTAAGAATCCAAGTTTTGGTCCACGTTCATTGTTGATTTTTTAGTGATCAGTAATGACTCAAAAGTAATAATTAATTGAAACGATTATTTATTCAATTCTAAATGATTATAATATATTATTATAAATCACATGAATTTATTTGTTGGTTATGGCCGATTCATATTAATTCATTGCATGTTTTTCGCTCTACGACTTACTGAAAATGGATCTCAAAGTGAATGCTAAGAATATTATATATGTATAAAATATTTATAAGTTCCTCTAGTAAATGGTGATATGTTTCAAATTTACATATTATGTTACGATATTTACCGACAGTCAAGTTGTTTTACAGATATTTCTTTGATAACAATATGTACGTGTACATAGCGTCAATGTATCATTATAAATAGTACATAAACTGAATTCGACTTAACGTGAATTAGTGTAGCTTAAAAGATTGAAATGTTAAATGATATCGTATTATATCGATAAACAACTAAAATTATGTTTTGGCACCAAGACTGTCAATATTAAATGTTCCAAAAAAGCTTGGAGAATTTTTGATCGTTAGTCACTCAGCGATCGTAAACGTCAGTAACGACGGACTGATAAAACATTATATTACGTAATTATAAAGTATTAATTAATATTACTTTACGCCCTAGCTAGTATCATAGTGTTATAAAATTTTCCATCATGCATATCCCAAATCCATGTTTTTGTATAGCATCGTTAATTATTGAACACGTGTTCTTTTAAGACAGTTACCATTTGTATTTGAATTTAATAAAATATGTTTTTTACATGACATCTGTTTTTTATTTATAAAAGCTTACGCGAAGCAGAAGGTAAGCATTTTTTCTTCATAGATGCAGTGTATGGCTGTCGAAAATTGCCGCCACACAGTTCTGTCAGTTGCTATATCTACACTTTATTCCCAATTCATCTTAAAATGCGAAGTATATTCTGTTATCAGATAAACAGTTTAGTTTCAATCAGTGTAGTTTTTTTCAATAAGGAGAAATTACAAATACTACAAGGAGTTAGGTTAGAATATTTTACTTATTCGTCCTATTGCTTCAGTAATGTTCAATAAATTGCCGCCACACAGTTCTGCCAGCAGCTATTATTCACTCCAAGTCACCTCAAAAGAAATAACATGTGATATTTCAGAACTTTAGACAACTGAGGTTCTAAATTAAATAATGTCTAACTTAAAAAAGAAGGTGGTATTACCGATAAAACTACTAGGAGTGACATCATAATGTTGGTTACTAGAGATAAAACTTATAGTTTTGTTTCAATAATCGTGTGTCGCGTGAAATAAATGATATTTATATCAAAGAAACGGGATTGTTTTGAAGACTATTGCATTACCAATATACTTCTCTTGAAAAATGTTTTCTCTATGTAGCTGGGGTTAAAGTGTATCGCAAATGAAATTTTTGTTAGACGCATCTAGTTCATACCTGTGGGAGCTCGGAATGTGACACTCGTTATTGCACCAGGTACGTAATGGGCGTACTGCGACCATCATCAGTTTAAAAAGAATGTAGATAAAAAGGCATTACTTCCACCTTTTTAACACTATATGACGCTCAGCTAGAACGGGTGAAAATATGTTGTATTTGTGTACGGACTTGATTCGTTGCTTGAAGAGATCCAAATTGTATGAAGGAGGAAACACAGGTTCACTAATACTAAGCTCTCCAGGCTTTATCAGTGGCATTTATAAATAAACTTTGCAGACCGTCTACTACTTTGTAGACACACATAAGCTGTGTATGGATGTTAAGTAAGTATAAGACGAGTCTGTCGGTTGTGGGTAGATTTAACGGGAAAGTAATAACCGTAAAAAGACTCCTAAGCCAACCTTACTGTTGTGTTTTAAGAATATGAGGTAAGACGTAATTGAGTAGACAGATTCGATTGCCGTATTTGAGCACTGGGTAATTTTTTTTTATGAAAAACCCTTGAAAAGAAGTAGTTTTTTACCGGTGAAATATTGACGTGGTCTATAGAGCACATCTAGTTCTTTTAATTGCGATACTTGCTTTAAATTCAATCGGCATATATGAGTAATATTATATTTCTGGTTAAATTTTCATCCATGCGTTTGCAAAGATGGCAAGCTTTGAAGAACCATATAAACGTGAGCGCAAAAACAAGAAAAATAAACATTTTTGAAAAATGAATAAAATTAAATGAAAAAATGGTTACCCTTATTAGACTTGTACAAAGAACGATTTCGCACGACTAGAGACGTGCAAAACTCGTCTCTAGCGGCACGCTTCACAGATCCTTATTTTGTTTGGCAATATAATCTAATTTCACAGAATACTGCATCTGAATATTATATCTCTGTCAAAAATATTATTTAATGCAATTCTAAGCGTCTGTTGACTGTCATTTTGTATTATATTTAATACAAGTTATTTTTACCATTCATTTAGCCTAGACAAATACAACCAGTGCCAGTTTTAGGGGGTGGTGAAGTGGGTCGGTGCCCCAGGGCGTTGAATAAGCTAGGGGCGATGAGGGCAACTAATCTTGCTATAATTTTTTAAATATAAGCAACATGGGGCGCCAGAAAAAAATGCCCCAGGGCGCCACAGTGCCTTAAGCCGGTATTGAAAATAATAAATGCTTATCAATTACTATAATATTGAAGATTTAATGTTCGAGCCACTCTTTAACCACACACTATATTTTTTACTCATTCTAAAACGTGCTAAAGTACAATACGATATTTTGATGGCTTGAATAATACCTAAACAATAAATAATGATATTTATCTAACTATTTCTTTATATAAACAGGAAAAACTTTTTTTATATGTCAAGTGATGCGTGATGACTTTTAAATGACGAAGTCAATAAATAAAATGAATATATAAAATACACCCATACCTCGTTTTACGGCCTAGATACGTTCCACGAAACTTGGCCGCAAAGCGAAAAGCCTTATAAGGACTCAATTATTCTAATACAAATTCATTTTTTTCCTGGATAGTCATTTGACTCATTGGTATTCTCCGTTTGTTATTGTCCTCAATTCGTATAATCAATAGTTTTTGTATTTTTTCCATAATTTAAGGCCGAAAATCGAAAACGTGCCTTAATTGAAGAGTTTAGCGAAATTCCATATAAAGAGCGACCGTATAGCAAGGTATGGGTTTACTGGATAGGCCGTGTGCTACCTAGCATTAGGTCTTGAGGTGTGCAGCTTGTTGGGCACATGTAGCAGGATTTTTTTCAGGGCCGGATGTGTGTGTATCTCAGAAAGCTGCTTCGGGATGCTAAGTCTGGGTGTTGGGGGTATCTGATTATACAAGCAGTGGGGCGGTTGGTTGATTGCCTTACGCATTTTTTCGGCGCATATGACTTTGTGTCTTATGTTTGGTGGTTCGATACTAGCCAAGGGGTATAGTTTTGAAATGGGCGTTGGTTTGAGGCAGCCTGTGACGATTGAGCATGCATCATTCAGGGCAGTATCTATTTAATTACAATGAGCTGATCGACCCCATACTGGGGAGCATGAAAAGAACCTACACGCGGTGCCCCCTGGAAACGGAATCTCCGACTTCCTCCTCCGGCCAATCTTTTAAACCCAGCGACAACAAAACAATTTTATACATAAAAACTAACCATTTAGTGACAGAAAAAAATATAACTACAGTGATTCATTATATCGAGCGGAATCCTAAGTTGTTAAAAGTCATAGTAAAAATGATAAATTATTTCGGCTAAATATTTTAAAATAGTCATAACGAATGAATCAGCTGTTGAATTTTTTAATGTATATAAAAGAAATATTGTCTTTATACCCAGTGAAAGAACTATAAAAGGTTTAATAATTTAAAGTAAAAAAAAAAAACGAAAAGAAAATGTGCTAAAAGTATCACTATTTTTTGAGAGCATTTTGCCATTTTGATTAAAATATTTACCAGCATATTTTCAATGCATAAATAGTTAACTAAATATACGATAACGGCTAGCGGATAATGCACTAGCATTGTTTTCCATTAGCGCAATCAAAGGTCCAGTCAGTGAGAGTCACTTCTAGAGTGCAGTTATATCATCAATTCAGCAATCAACCCCCTACTAACTGGAGCTGGACCCCACTAGAGTAGTCGCAGACCAAATAATCATCAGGTTCTGCTTTGCACCCTACGTTTATGTAATTAATTTATTGGGATCGATAATTAACTTGTCAAATAAATTCATTACACAAACGGAAGTCTGAATATAGCTATTTGCATCATATTACTTAAGTCGTACCCTTAGGCCTAGAATATGTGCATTGATTATATAATCGTGTCGGATCCTGTCTGCCCAGAAGTGGGCGACATCGACGCCTTCCTGGTTGCAGCTACTCGGACACAGCGCACGCTCCAGAAGGTGTGACAGGGTCTGCTCCACGCCGCAGTCACATTCAGTCGGTCGGCTGTAAAACTGGCAAGCTTTCATTTGTGTCTTCGTCTTGCATATTCCGGTCCGAAGTCTGTTAAGGGACCTCCATATATTCCACCCCTGGTCGTGTTCAGGGGCTGGGTCCTGATTTAATAATGATATAATACTATTGATTAGTCATAGAAATTAAAAACAGGAACAATATGTTTTGCCTGTTCTTAGATTATCAACAATTATTATATAATTATCATTGATTTTACTGTTATTAAATTGAACATACAGTAAATTATAGTATCGCAGTACTTAATTGTTTTTAATGTTTAATTGATTTAAATAAAAACGCAAAAAAATAACTATTTTAGTTATTATAGCCATCTCACAGCATAAATACTTCTACTCTATTTTAAACTAAATATATAAACTCTTTAGATAAAATAATAATAATATTATACTTGCGAATAGAATTTCGACAAAGTTGAAATGAGTTGTCAAAAAATGTAATGTGAGTTTTATTTAAAAATATATTTTTCATTTATTTCACGAAAATCATGTCGTATCTTCTTATAATTTCAATTTTCAATTATTAAATTTCATTTTTTTCCTTACAGAAACATTACAAATTATAACTCAATTTATTTCTGAAAGAATTAAAGGAGGAATAAGAAATAATCCTAAAATAAAAAAATACAATATATACAAATATAGGTACTTATGATTAAGTATTAAGATCAAAGTAATAGAGACAAGCTACAGAAGGTCCTAATGCTCATCAAACAGACGACGCCAACAAATTATTCCTCCAAAGAAACTCGTGGAGTTCATTTCTGAATTGAGCTTCCCTTACGTGAAATGAATCAAGATCGGAGGCGATTTGGTTATCCCATTATTACCGTTTAGTCCTAAGAAGCGGTTCAATCCAAAATAACAACGATAGAAGAGGCAGTTATTTGAAAAATCCTTCAAAAGCTATAACAAAAATCGTGCGTTTTAGGAGAATTGACTGTTATATGACATATGATGGCTTAGTATAAACAGAAAGTATTTTAGCTTTTTATTTAATACTACAGACAAGCTTTAAAATGCTATTTATATTTGTAACTAACCACATACAAACTGAATATCTTTAAGAAGGTCGTTTAATGGATCACATCTTTGCAAATGATCGCGAACTATAGCCAAAAGAATAAGCGTAGATGAGATATCGTGCAGACTAGGCCACCCAATGGCGTCAGCACTGGCAGAGCATCTGGCTGACACGGGACATAAGTTTTCATTCGAACCCGAAATCATGGCTCGAACGCCAGGAAAACATGCACGCCTAGTAAGGGAAGCCATCGAAATCAAAAGACATCCCATCAACATCAACAGGGATGACGGTTTGATTCTCAAAACAGCATGGCTTCCACTAGCACATACTCAAATACTTATATACTAACATACCCACCGTACACAATTCTCCGACATGACGCTCGTGGAGGTACATTAAGATAACGGCTACTACAACTACCACCAGATGAAGACTCCTGCAATGGCGGTTGAAATATTAGAAACAAGTAATTCGCCACACACGGCTTAGCCCAAAAGCCACAGTATGATATCCTGTATGTTTATATAGGAACTATAAAAATGTTTCATTTACTCAAATACTGTGAAAAAAGAACAAAAAAAATCAATAAGAAAGCGGTAAGAGGTGGTTCTCAAATGTGGCACGGGTTTTGAATGCTCCGCAGCAACCCTTACATATGGTAAATTAAACTTTTCAAGAGGCCTGGCTGAGTCAGCGTGGACTTGTTGAGTTTTTAATAAAGCCACTAGACGGGCGCAGGGACAAAGAATGTCCGGGTGGGTCCCAACTCCAGGTTCCCAAGTACCGCCCATTGTATGGCTTTCGCTCGTGGGATGTAACATTGATTCTGAATCCATGTTACGCGACGTGACTTATTTTTCATTAAAATATATTCAAAAAATTAAACAAAATCGCATACACAATTTCGGTCATGAAAAGTATTAGAATTCACGTTACAATGCTGCGAAAATTGCGATTACTTACCAACCACAAGTTGATACCTAGAATACTGGAATTAATTATTTTCTCTGTGAGGGGAGTTACGAGAAGCGAGTTAAAATAAACGATGAAAAATTCTGAAAAAAAATATTTTTTAAGAATTTTCACAATATCGAATTAATTTAAATCAAATATTGAACGAATAAATCTGATTAAAATATTAAGCGAAGAAAATAATTATTAAATAATTTAGAATGTATTGATATTTTTAAAGCGTAAAAACTAAATTATTTATAATTAATTACCAAACATACCTTCTTTTATAAATTCATCGGTATTAAAAATCTATCCAATACCAGAAAAAGGTTTATTATAATATTATTGACTATTTTACCACATATTTAAACCATATTTCGCTCCTACAAGCGCCATACTTCCTCTCCACTTTTCCTTTAAACTCTTTTTCTGTTTAGTTGATATGTTTATATATTAAGCGAATAACTGAAGAAGTCCTCATTGAAAAAGGATCTGAGAGCACAAAATTATACATTAAAACAAGGCAAAAATGATTATCAATTTTATATTGAAATGTATCTTAAAGTGAATGCCAAAAATGTAAATGAGAGTTAATCTCGGTAATTTCGTATGCTTGGTTTAAATAATTACGTACTATTTTTTTATAACGTGCTGTTTCGCCAAAAGTTTGAGATCCTTTGGAATACAAACTCTTGATCATTAGTTTTATGTTTACAGATTTCCGGTCAATCGACTGCAATAATAGTACCCCCTTACTTCTGGCCTTATATACTATGAATGACAGTAAACAATGTGGCCTGTAATGGGCATATACTCACGATGAAGCTATATTATGTGTTCATCAAAAGTGGAGCACTTAGCCAAAAATGTTTACCCTTTTGTAGCATTATGCTATGTAAAACACAACATGTTTGCTTTTTATATACAAGCATCTATGTATATATTATTATATAGGCTTAACGTAAATATAAAAAAATCATTTGTTGTCATACTATAATCGTTTAGCTTTACCGAAATAAGGAACCCCATTTAATTTCCTTTTTAAAGAACACGTGGATATTTTGTATACGAGTATGTTAATGTGTATAAGGTTCTCACTACAAGATAAATAATTTATGAACTGGGATTAACATTTAATATATTTCTGTATATGAGAATATTTGTATGCTAGATGTACTTCAATTTCAATTCTAACTGCACCGTAGTTAACACACCACTCCTCCTACAGAATACACCCGTAAAAGAGGTTGATACTTTTAAATATCTCGGCTCTGTGATATCCTTAGATGCCAAAACTGAATCTAACGTGGAGCATAGAATAAACACAGGATGGCTGAAATGGAGGTCTCTCTCTGGGGTTTTGTGTGACAGCAAGATTCCAGTTAGGATCAAAGGTAAAATCTACAAAACTGCTGTAAGGCCAGCTATGCTCTACGGTTCGGAGTGTTGGACCCCGCTGAAACGTGACTTGGATAGGATTCATCTGGCAGAGATGAAGATGCTGAGGTGGGCGGCGGTGTGACTAGAGTGGACAGAGTTCGAAATGAGCATATTCGGAGTTCATATCGGGTGGCCCGCATACCTGAAAAGATAAGGGAAAACCGCCTAAGATGGTATGGGCATGTGACACGGAGAGATGAGAACCACATGGTGAAGAGAGCCCTCAACATACCCACGCTGAGAAGAAGACCTGGAAGACCGCAGGCAACCTGGACTGCAACTGTAAGCAAGGATCTGAAAACCCTGGGTTTGACCAAGAACGCAACGCAGGACAGACAGACATGGCGAACGTGCACAAGGAGAGCCGACCCCAGATGATGGGAAATGGCCAGGATAAAGAAGAAGAAGAAGATACGAGGATATTTGTGAGGTAAGTCACAGCAAAAAGAACATACTAAATGAATCTTAATTCCTCCAGAATTATCAGAACATTATTGTTTCTTTATTTAGCAACGAACTCTTTTTATATATAGCCTATGTCAAATTTAACAAAAATCTCGTAAGTCCATTTTTTTAAAAATATAATTTAATTTAAAAATTATAATTATTTAGTTTTGTATATGTTTCGGACCCCATCACATACACAACACATACAAAAGAACACCAGTAGAGTACTGTGTGGTTTTTCATGGACTTTATGACGATCATTACGGCCAGTGAGACGTTGCGTGTGGGAAGGACTATTTCAACACAAAGCAGAGGCTGTGGCGTTATTTTGTGATGAATATGTGCATTCGCTATTGAATGGATGTCATAAAAGCATTGTAGTTCATGATTAAAAATGTTTGTTAACCATAAATTTAATAAAAATGTGAAAATAAAAAAAGGAGAAGAATATATATGTATAATATAATGCGTGGCGTGAGCGCTTTCGATGCCCAGAATAAATAAAACGTGGCACGAAAAAGTGTTTTAAAGGAGGATTTCGTCAAAATATAATTTGAAAGTTTTCCCCGGTGAGCTGGTGCTTGTTCCTCCTCAGTTCGGCAGCCGCTCCAGCATGAGCAATGGCTCCCGTGGCGATTGTTGGGAGGAAACATGGGACAAACAACTGGTGGAGGAGCCAGGATATCTAATCTGAAAATTGTATTCAAAACATGCCCTAAAGCAAGGAAAATATTTATGAATACTTGTTAGAGCCCCAAAATATCTTCTATTGATCGATTCCGTCCAAAAAGAGCAGTTCGTCTAATTAATACTCACAATTTCTTATATTAATTGTCTAACCTACCATCTTTAGAACATAGACGTAAGGTTGGTTCTTAATCTATTATATTGATATTACAACTGTCTCTATGTTACTCACCCATAATTGATAAACAAATCGTATACTCTTACATCCATAATGCATTTCCATTAATGCATTTCGATCAAAAATATGCAATTATCATTGTTTCCAGAACGCTTCGGGTCAGGTTTGGAATGTAATTACAATATGTGTGCTACTTCCTACGTACAAACTGGATATCTTAAAAAACAAATAAAAACGATATGTTGTATATTTTCCAGTAAATAAATATGTGACTGGTAACCTTTTGTTTCAAATCCAATACCTATACGAGTATATTCAAAAAAATATTCCATTATTTTGTAATATAAAAAAATTAAAACATAGCATATGAGAGGCTTACTTGTAACACGTCATCTACGGTAAAGGGGTAAAAATCTTCCAAAGCTAGTATGAAGATTTTTTTGAATATAGATTAATACGAAGTAGATAAAGAAACTGTTTATATAAAAATAAATTAAAAGTATTTGCAAATAATATTTTATTTTATTTTACCATAGTGACGTGTAGGGTTGTGCCTGCACTACACTCTAAGACGTGCACAAGAAAGAAATCGCGCGACCGAGATTTGCCCGCAACTGAGCGAAAAAATGATGGATGAGGCCCTCACCTATACATAATTCATACGGACGCCTCTCCAAATAATAATATGAATCTGCTCACTCTCTACTTCTCCGGGCATTTGTTCACAACCTCCCTTGTACCTGGAGAAGGAAGCTCGAGGCAAAACTTTAAAGCTCCTGAATTAAACAAAGCGAAGCTTTCTGTGTGTTTTTGTTTGCCGCTTTTCCGAAATCGTTTATGAGATATTTTTACATACCTTTGTTTTAACAGTAAATCCGTTTCTTTAAAAAGTGTGTCAGTACATACTTTTCGGCAACCTAACTTCATGATTCAATATATACTCGTTTATAATATAAATTCACATATTATTATAGTGTCAATATATTGACTATACCTGTTTACTTGCTGTTACGTTGTTAATTACTCGTACATCAAATTCATGTCTTATATATCACATTGTATAAAATTATTCACGTTTTAATACAATTCATAAATGACAAGTATTAGCAATAAATATGTATTCTGAATAATGAAATTTAATTCCATCTGTAGCGTATATTTTGATAACAATGTTGAAAGTCAATTAATTGTCCAACTACTACGTTATTAACTTAATTGTATTGAATTATCTTGTAAATTTAACATTGTAGTTAGTCGTAATGAACAGTATTGTTTTTTACTGTAAAGTATTGTAAATTTACATATAATTACTTCTGAATCAATATTATTATAACATTTTGTGGTTTTCAATGTGATGCATTATAAATTTTGGAAGAACTGCATATTTAATAAATGACAAATGTATATTAATACGGTTACATTGGTACAAATTGAAGGAAGCTTCAAGTATTTTTTTTTTCAATCAAAGTAACTTTAAAGATTGTATAGTGTCAAAAGGTTAATATAAATTCAAAAGGAAATAAAACAAAATAATCTGTTATATTTTATATAAGAGTATGTTAGCTTTGTAATGGAAAACCAAAATACAAAGAAATGATTTGTCATGTTGCGTCTCGTTTGTGCGTTCATAAAACGTATATCATTAAAAAGCACACCGGAATAACTAAACACATTTTCATATACTCTTACTCTAACCGGCTTACGTCTCAGCAGCTTCACCCCTTTGTCCGTACAAAGTTATACAATTGATGATTTTGTTGCTGACACGTGGATACAGCTGTGTCACCTCACCGGCGATTTGTTTGAATAATAACTTCAGCAACCTCGTGGGGAACCCGAACCGATGAATATTCATGCGGGACCGGAGCCGGGGCCGGGGATCGTCAGGCGGACCACGAGTGACAGCCCCGGCAATTGAATCGCTCCGACGGCCTATTAACCGCATGAATATGTATCGCCGCCAACGGAAAATTGATATGAAAAAATTAAGTAAACAAAACGTAGGTCACATCAATGTGCGATTTGCGGCATTCGTAAACGATTAATAATGATCCAACTCTAGAACAGTTGATCAAAAAATGAAACCTTTTTTGATTCTTTGTTTTGTAATTGAAAAATTAAAAAAGCGTATCATATTAGAGCTAATTCTAAAATTTATAATTTAAATAGCTTTACATTTAATGTAATTTTATAAAATTTTGTAATAATGTGAAATTTTTATAATACAATATTTAGAAATGAACAAAAATTTAGTATCATGTTCACTAGTATGACTTCTCGCTTTCAGGTTTTAATTAGTTGACTAATTATTTTTAACAATATATTAGTATTTTAAATTTAAAAAAAAAGTGATTTACCCTTTAAATGCTACTTATTTACTATTTTTTTTTACTGTCATAAGATAGAGTGGATGTGACGTAACCACGCCAGATAAGGGGAAAACTAAGGATTTAATATAATCCGATCTGTCTCCCTCTCTTATAATTCTTTAAAAGACACACCCCTACCCCCCCTTCTACATAAAATGGGTTTGACCACTTATGAAGTACTATTCAACTCAGTGATATCTTGACAAGTTTTGGATTGAGGAAGGCAATAAGTTAGTCAAAACTGCAGTCTATTAAGCAGAAACTATATCTTACGTGATCCATGGAAGAACAAGGTCATTAAATAAAAAAATATTATTTATAATAGATCTCAAAGTGAATGCTGAAAACATTGAAAACACTTAATTAAAATTATAGGGGAATAGTCGAGTGGACTGCGCGGTGTAAAAGAATAGAGCAAAGGTTGCTAGGCTCGTGGTTTGAATCCCACGTCTGCCGATATTTTTTCTGAACGAATTGATCCGTGTAAAATTTGATGTTTAATTGTTTGTGTGTATTTAATTATTAATTTAAATTGTTGGTGAAATTGAACGATAAAATTGTATTATTTAATGAAGTTGAAACAATATACGCAGATGATGAAAAATGTTCTCATAAATAAAATTGTGTAATTTTAAAGCGAAAAAAAAACTTCAATTTACATATTGGGAGTTAATATACAACTTTGATTTTAAAAAATGTAAATAAATACAACAAAATAATTTAACCCTTTAATGGACTTGAATGGGTTTCATTCGGGGTGGCTGGATGTTATGATAAGTAAATCGCAAAGAAAAGGTTTTTTTTAAATGAGTACATGGATACATGTGTGTCTTTCTTTGTATCACGTTTAACACTTTTTATTTACAGACTTTAAAGAGAGTACGTTCTCGCTCTAAATAAAATCTTCGCCAGGTTTTCACATTTATAAACGTGAAAGGTTAGATTACATAAATATTATGTTTAGTATCGATGAGAAATAAAGGATAAGCAGTCCTTTGATAAGTATTATAGTTAGAAAAACATATTATATAACAGCATTGGAGTTATATTTCTTGTTTATTTTCTTTCTATTGAAAGAAGCAATTTTTAATTTAAAAAATGGAAATAAATTATCGATGAAGTGTCTTCAAGTGTGGGTATTTTAAATTTTCTGACTTTTATCCATTTTAAAGATTAAATTTGATTATTAAAACCACATATTTTTCTATATTTGATTTATTTTACGTCGACCAGGTGTACGAATAACAATTTGAGCATATTCCGAAATAAGTTTGTTCCAGGCCTTACAGAACGCGGGATTATCTTGTAAGTAACTTTTACTCAAGAATGGAGGGAGGCTTGCGCTCCAGCAAACTTCAGTGGGAACTTATCGGGCAAAACTACGCGAGAACTCGGCTAACGAGACACTGACGACATTCAGTTCACCTTCTGTTTAGTCAGCCGCAATACATTCATCGCAAATCTAAGGGCTGTCGGTACCGCAACTTACTACACCACTATCTTCTTAAACCAGCCATAAGTAATGTTTACTATGTCAGTTTAACTTACTCTTTTAGTTTCATTTACACTGTCGGTTAATAATATCAACGCACAATTAAATACTTTTAATTAAAATGTAGTTACTGTTGGTGATGAATAAAACGTTAGACTTACTAGAGCTCTAACTACTAGAACTCTAGCAAAATTTTCGGGCTTAAAATTATTATCTAGATACGACAGTTCCCGAATTGCCACCTGAGCTTAAGTCTATATGTAAGAGAGAAAGGTAGAATATTACGTGAATCTAAAGAGATAAAGTTTATGTTACTCGCAAGTAATAAAACGTATTTTCTTATATATTAGTAACCAAGTTATAAACGAAGTATGTATAATATTAATTTAACAACTTTACTACTTCCAATCATAATAATTTATGCGAAGCTTTGATATTTTTAGTGATTTTTTTAGTGCATATTGCTTATATATTAAATACATTGTAATAATCGTGGACCTTGTTTATGCATTAATTGCTTTGAGTAACTGTTTATCACAGAATAGAAGACCGTGGTTTCGGGTATCATTCAAACTGTATCATTCTTATGAACTTTAAGAAAACACTATAAATGTATACATTAAAACCTTAACATGGTCTCATTTCTGTGATAAACAGTTACACAATGTGATTCATGTTAAAACACAGTAAAATATTATAATGTAGTAAAAATTTTAAATGTATCTCAAAGTGAACGTTTTTTTTTTAAGATTATTTAAATGCCTACAGTAAATAAATCAGATATTATATTTCATGAAACGTAACGATATTTGAAATTGCCATTATCGAATTATAATATCAAGTGATTTAAAAAGTGTCAATTACCGGAATATGATAAAAAATAAAAATCTGAATAAAAATAAAAAATGCATTTAAATGACATTACAAGCAAAACTTTGACTTTAGTTTAAACATCAATGGAAACGTATTTCTACAGTTAATAGTGTCACTGTAGAAGTACGTGTTATCGAGGCTCTGGGCCAAACCCAAAAGCTCAGTGATTCATACGTAGGCCCGACGAGTGACGAGCTTTAGCCATGCGGCTGTAGTCAGCAGGTAAATTACACCCAATTGTTTGACTCTTGCCTAATCCGCGACTAGTTGGATGTAAGTTAATACAATACATTATCTAACGTTGTTTGTATGAAGATGTAAGAGCTTTTGAGGCCTGTACCAGTAGTCGAAATTTCGCCTAAAGGTATCTTAAAATTAATTAAGTGTTAGTTGTTTAATACTCGTACATGAGAAGTTTTGGCAGAAACTTAAATAATGCGAGGATTTAGTTAAAAAAAAACTCTTCAAATTGCTCTAACAAAATAAGACAGATTTTTCCTCTTTTTGCCCAAAGTTAAATTTTTATGATATTGTCATACAATCGAAATTTTTAAAACACAAAAATCGTTTGTGAAATCGATTTAAGTAATATGAAAACTATTTGCGCTCTCCATTGAGTGTGTAAAAAATATAAAACAAAAACACTCGTAACATTCATCATCATTCATATCCGATCCCCTGTATTTCTGTAGTTCATGGCCTTTAAGCTACCGCCACAAAGATATGTCAGCTGCCTTTATTTCATGTCATTTCTGTCTAACGGAGTGCAGTCGAGTACATTTTATGAGTACTTGCCGACGGCCTTTTAAGACTGTGAGAGTCCGGAGTCTGATAAAAAGAAAGATGTACTTTAAAAACTTTCAGATATAAATATATATATTAAAATGAAGTCACAAATGAGCATACAAATACCACACGATTTGGCAACATCAAAAATATAAGCTTCTTATTAAACTTTTTTTAAAGAGATTGGATGACTTACCAAGGCCCCTACTTATTTTTGGTTGTAAAAGAAAATAATGTATTTATAATTTTAATTTAAAAATATATTGTTATTTTGTTAGTAATAGATTCTTGAAAATATATGAAAATCAATCATAATATCTCGAAATTAAATTTTAATCCATAAAATTCTCTTTCCATATTTTTAAAAATCCATTCCGTCCAAAGATGCTTTTTACCTATCAAGAACAATCGCCCAAGAAAAACTATTAAATTGGCCGAATGGGAAAAGAAAGTTTGAAGATAAAACTAATGAAAAAGCAAAGATGAACTATTTATTCCTGAAAACGTTAAAGTTTTAACAAGTTTTACCACAATACTGGAAAAATAAGACTTTGCTTACGGCTTCATTTCGCAGAAGGCTAAATAAACGACTGCACTGAGTTTACTTTATCTGATTATTTTTCGGATAAACGCAAATTACATCTCAAAGTATTTGCAGTTTTCTTTATAAACGATGTAGTATAAGAAATAAATAAAATCAGAATATAACAAAATGCGTATTTATTGTAATTAAGTAAAATATAAAATAATATAAAACATATCTAATTGTACTAAAATCATTAAAAAAAACGTTTTATTTGCAAGATAACGATGACAATAATGTTGCTTTTAAATTATAATTTTGTTGAAACCATTTCGTTTTTTATGTGAGCGCATGCAAGGTAGCACAACTTATCATGATCAGTAGCCCTATGACGCTCAATCAGAGTGCTTGGGCACTATTTTCGTGTTATTTTTGTGTTTGTTTGGGGAGATGGCAAGTGAGCATATTCTGAGTTCATTTCGGGTGGCCACATACCTGAAAAGATAAGGGAAAACCGCCTAAGATGGTATGGGCATGTGACACGGAGAGATGAAGACCACATGGTGAAGAAAGCCCTCAACATACCCACACCGAGAAGATGACCTGGAAGACCACAGGCTACCTGGACTGCAACTGTAGACAAGGATCTGAAAACTCTGGGCTTGATCGAGAATGCAATGGAAGACAAACAGACATGGCAAATGTACACAAGGAGAGCCGACCCCAGATGATGGGAAATGGCGAGGCTAAAGAGTTTGGGGAGATGGCAAGTGTATATTGAAATGTCTCTTCAAGAGATTCAGTTTATGTGAAAGAGGAAACTATTTTATCAATAATATCTAGGGCACTTAAGAAATATTTATTACATACACAGTAAATTTTGTGTTTTTTTGATGTTTCAAGAAGCATAGTCAAATATTAAATAGATAAGAATTTCATACCTTGTTTATTAAAACGTACAATGGATAACATTGAGTACTGCTTCATTTGTTAAAAAATATTTTAATAAACTTAAAATTATTTTTGTGTAAACAAATAATTATATTAAATGCCGAGCATGTGCAATTAAGAGTCTGTGTAAGACATGCCTGGAAAATTTCAACAATGCTAAGGAGGCTGTAGGAATTTCCACCGAGCGCAAATTTTCTCAGCTCTTTAATAGGAAGATGAGAACTTATCGCATTAAACCTTTCGTGCACGCGAAGAAAATTAAATATAATTTATTGTACTCCACCTGAAAGAAAACCGTTACATGTCTTGGACATTAGGAAATGTTTTTCATATATATTATCTCCCTATTTAAGCGCACTGGAAATTATTTTGTTTTTTGTTTCCATTTTTATCAAATGTTTCTTCTCACAAATGATATTTTAAATACATCATGTATCAATTACAAAATATTTTTCATGTTTGGTTAAGTTGAGCTAATATAACTTTGTAGAAAATGTTAAGTAATGCATAATAATAATAATAAAATATACAAACCAAAAAACTATTTCTTCTATAAAATACGATCCGATTTCATATAAATTGATAAAACGATTCTGTTCAAACTTAGAAAACAATATATTTGTTAACATTAAGGTTATCAACTTACAATAATTGGTGAAACTGAATAATTATAATTTTAAATTAATTTTAATCAAGAATTAACAAATTAAAAATATTTAGCTTAGATTCACATTTATTTTAAATGATTACATGTTTCGGCCTCCCTGGAAACCATCTATTATTGAAGATGGTCTCCAGGGAGGCCGAAACATGTAATCGTTTAAAATAAATGTACATCAAAAATAAATATTCTTAATTTGCTAATTTTAATTAAAATTAATTTTAAATTACAATATATTTATATTAAATAATGATTTTATCAATTAATCGGAGAAGAATAAACGATTGACATAGGAATACAACCTTAGACTATACACTAATTCATTACACCCAATATGACTACAACGCCATTTAAAAACATTAATTGATTCAAGAAATGAATATTATGATGACTTTCGATGTAGTAAAATATAGTAACTTATTCATTTATATTATTTTTATTGCTTCATTATGTAAAGTAATGTATTCATAACATTTTAAATATAGTTTAAATTAATTTATGAATCTGTTGGAACAAGTGCCAGCTTATATAACTAGCTGCGAGTAGTAAAAGTTTCTAGATTTTTTTTCAATATTTTCGATCGATAATTCTTGCAAATAAAAATTCTACAAATGTACATTAAAAATTATTACATTTATACAAAGCAAAATAAAAAGAATTCTACCTCGCCAAATAAACAGAAAACTCATTTATTTATAAGGCCATTACAATATTTCGCAAAACCACTCAAGATGGGAGATAAAAGGCTTAGAAGTTTAAGAACACAAAAGCTGTTTTACGGCGAAACGTTGTTATAACTTTTACATATTTTTATGAAGCGCGCGGAAAATGCCGGCGCTGTATTTTGTAGTCGGCTGTCCAGAACGAAAATATTTGACCCTCTGCCAGAAAGTGTGGTTCCCAAGCAAAGTGGCCTCACAAATCTTAGGCTGCTGTCTGGAAAAGAAGAAATATATTGCAACATGTAGCCAGAAATTCTTAAATTAAGATAACGAAATTCTCTTAAGGTTTTTTTTTCAATATTTTCAGCATTCACTTTGAGATGCTTTATAATTTATAATTATTTATTTATTTACCTTGTTTTTACATGGATAGCGTAAGATAAGTTCTCTATTAAGAGACTGAGGTTTCAAATAACTCTTAGCCTTTCTCAATCCTTCACTTGTTAAGAGATAACTATCTAACAATGTTATTTTACGTGATCCATGTAGAAACAAGGTAAATAAATAAATATTTATCTTCCTACTTAAATATACATATACTAAACATAAAATTCTTTTTTCAACGCGTCAATCCAAGCACAAAAATAACGGCAGAAGCGGGATGCGAACCGCGGACTTTGGAAACCAACAATGCCCAGGTATTCATACCGCTCGGCGAATCGCGCCATTGCTATGCCTATTGCTTCTGCCGTTATTTTTGTGCTTGGATTGACGCGTTGAAAAAAGAATTTTATGTTTAGTATATGTATATTTAAGTAATAATAATATTGTAATATAGTCAATGATCTATAAAAGTAGATTAGAATATTGAAATAATAAAATAATATTCTAATAAAAATTAAAAAATTAATAAATATTTATCTCTTAAGGTTTTTTGCTTTGTAAAATACAAATCTCATTGCCGTGTTTATATATTTTATATGTTTATATTTCCAGTATTTTTACAACTTACTAATCTTATAAATATTTGAACTGTAATTGTTGATTTTAATGTTAAAATATAATTAACGACTAAAAATATTTAGTTTCACATTTTTTAAATAATTGTATGTGTTTCGGATCTCTTAGGATCATTTTCAGTAACTCATATTGGTTTTAAGTCTGGTTAGAAGCAGTGTAAAAAAGTGGACGTTTTTCATGAAACGTTACCAGGCTTAGCGGCCATTGAGTCAATAAATAATATAAATAACAGAGATTATTTAAAAATAATATTACAAATATCAACATTTTACGATTAGCAACGTACGTCGGGTAATCATTGGCGCGTAATAAAATTCAGTATACGTCTAATGAATTATGGAAGTTGTATGAAAAATAGTTGCATTACCGTTTTAATGGAACATATATTCAATATGATATAATCAACGGGAGGAAGATAGATAAAAATGGCGCGGAGCGATGATTTTTTTGACAGTATAAAATATTGGTTATCTGAATGTCTGTGCAAATATCAGCAGGGAGCTTGCACCCGGAATGGGTGCATTGCATGAATAAAATATCCATAAAGCGATGTGTTCCGCTGGATGCATGTGTCACCGAATATTCTGCACGCGAAATTGATTATGAATTCAATATTTATAGGGAGATGTGGAAATCTAGATTGATTAAATGTTTATTTATTTATTAAAAGTCGGCCGTTAACATTACTTTACGAAATCTATTTCACTATAAGATTTCTTGCTCATGGTGATCGTGTAACTTAGGTCATAGCTTCCATACACCACTGCTTCAGTTTTTCAGTATCAATTTGAGCTCCGTCAATTTTTCTTCTTTATTGATCCTTCGTGTTCAAATTCTTCGTATCAAAAATTGTTTTTTCCAGTTTTGACACAAGTTTCACGAATTTATTTACTAACGTAATAAGGTTCGAACACAAGGAAAAAACGCACTCCTAGTAAGGGAAGCCATTGAAATCAAAAGACATCCCATCAACATCAACAGGGATGACGGCTTGATTCTCAAAACAGCATGGCTTCCACCTCTAGCACATACTCTAATACCTGTACAGACAAGCAAGGACGACCACAGTTCGACATGACGTTCGTGGAAGTACAATTATTAGAACATACCCACTACTCTCCGGACCAATAAAACTTGAGTATGTAGTTGCCATGCATATATCAATTACGCTCGTAAAAAAGATAATCTGACACAAACTCCCTACTAAATCGTCAATCCTGAAGAAGACCCCTGCAATGGTGGTCGAAATATTGGTCAAAACAAATTCGCCACACACGGCTAAACCCAAAACCCACAATATTAATTTCGTGCAGTCTTCTATTTAGCGAGCTTCGGGACTTTTTATAATTATTGTTAATAATGGTAAATTCCTAATCGTTTCTCTTGTGTTATATCTTATTTCAGGATCGTATTAAATATATTTGTATTTGTAATGTTTCTGAAAGAAGTAAATAAAATTGTATTGAAAATTTAAGACTAAAAGAATATTGAAATATGCTTCACAAGACAAAATAGAGAAAGATTACTGATTCAGTGTCAGTTTAATGTGGTTTAATTTGAAGGCGTAAAATTAAAAAAATATGTAAAAAAGCCTAAAAAAATTACATCAATAGCTTAAATTTTTATTTAGAATTTCTAGTAATTTATCAGTAATTGAACCATATGGTTTTATACGAATTTTAATAATATTGATTGATTATATTTAAAATAGTCAAGCGCCTTAAAAGTGTAATTAAAAATGATTGTAACTGATAGAAAGTAAACAGTGGTGATTGAAACCGAGACCACAATGCAATTAGATTATCGCATCCCCTGTATTTCACCCAGATATCCTCGCCCATGGGGCAATCCCCTATTAGAATAAATGTATCGTAAAGCATGCGGGAGCGGCGACCCAATGACACAGTCAAGCGCAGATGATTCCTCGCTTATTTATGGTGGACATATCCCGACAGGGAACATGTCACAAGATGCAGGGGTCGAAACTGTACTGACAATCAAGGGATGATGATGGCATGCGTTAGAGAAACACGGGACAGTATTTAATATTTGAAATAAACAAATGTGTGATAAGAGCAAACCATTTTTTATTTGATTTAGAGCGTTAAGATTATCCTGTTTCATTAAATTTAATGGGTGTCCTGAAAAAAAAAAAACAAAAAATGAACATGAATCAAATAAAAAAGAGTGGTACTTTTTTTATACAATTTGAGGCTATAATTAATATAAATAAATTGATTTTCATACACCGCAAGTTTTGGACCTTGATTACTTCACTTTACATATAGTGGAAAAATATCCCTTTATTTAGGAAAGTCATGAATTAATAAGATAATAAAAAACTTTTGAAAAGTATGCGTAATATTATATGTACCTGACGGAGCTATAAGTGTTGAGATGAGTTGGATTAAAGTAAAAATAAAAGCAACTGAAAAAACAGTATGGCGTATATTACACTGTATGTTCCATCCAAGGACGATAACGTTGAAAGACGCTTACCGCAGACTTGTATAACTTGAACATATAGTATAAATGATATAAAACAATTTTAAAATTATTAAAGTAGTACTCAAATCAGTCGACCAGAATACAGTGCAGCTGTTACCACTCGATTAATAATATATATGTTGTTGAAGGGAGAGATTTCATATTTTTTCCCCGCGCGGTCACCCTTATGAATTGGCATTACACCGAAGCTATTGCTACTATAAAGTTGATTATTCCGGCGGATGTGGGGATTTGGCTGCATTGGAAATCCATTTAAACATAATACGCGGCATTTCAATGGGAATTAAGGAGATAAGCGCCCCATTGTCTGTTAATGACTGATTGAATTATTTTTACTGCGGCGTAATAGCCTCAGTGCAAGAAAACAAATGGCGGGAATATTTAAATCTGAAATTACTACTGTCGTAAATATTTAGTGGAATCAATGAGAGTGATAGTATCATTTTTGTATAGCACATTCAGTATGATAAAGTATTAAGTCTGAACGATTTATTGAAACAACTAAGAAACAGAAATTAATGTATTTTATTTTGTGACATATAATATTATTTTAATGTTATTTGATAAGCAACAAATAAAGTAATTAGCACATTACGAATATTATAAATATGTAAGATGTTTTATTACGTGAAACTTTTTTTAATAAATTGGTGCTATACCATTTTTAACCTTCTTTACCGTTTTAATACGGAGAAGGTTTCGCTTTTAAGAAGAGTTTCAGCAGTATTTGAATAAATGTATTTGTAGTATGTCAATCAAAAAAGACCAAAGTGATGCATATTCAAAACAACGTATTAGGCTTTAAAATATTTGAAATAAATCTCAAAGTGAATACTAAGAATATTAAAAAAATGGCAATTATTTTCTTTGGCAGTAATTAATTCAAATAATGGGCACTGATTATTTAGCAAATAGTAATAAATACATAAAAAGGTAAATAAAAATAATCATTTGTTAGTAGAAAAATATCAACCAGCATTAGAAAAGTAATAAATTATAAGGTAATTAATAATAGTTTAGGTAAGGTTAGGTAAGATTTCCATGTTATGAGTTAATTATTAATTCATTTAACATGCATTTTTCCCAATATTAAATATATATCTGACATTTTAATTTATAACTGACCACATTCATAAGGACATAGTGATTACTACCAATTTATTTAGCTTACATCCGATTAAATTTATTTACAGCTAAATGATTTAACTTACTGCTGAAACCTTTAGTTACTGAACAAAAAAATACAAGCAAATACAAATATCATATTTTTTACTTGACAATAAAAAAATGTAGTGAATAATTTATGTTTTATGTTAATCAATAAACGAACAGTAAATGTAAATCTGAATCGATTATTTTATATCAATTAATTTTAATAAATCATCTTCAACATACAGATATCTAGTTACAATATAAGAGCAGTATTATGATTAATGTGAATTTTATTGATCAGATAATGTCTTGTATTTTGTAACGGAGATTTAATAATTAAGTTTATACAAAACGTAGTGACTCAGCACTTATTCGCTAATTGAAAGAAAGCCTTGGAATTAAATCCAAGCTTAAACAATATTTATTTCTTACATCATAAATAAAATTCGCTTGTTAATTTGAGTACAGGTATATACATCTTGAATACATATAATTTGATCACATACATCTCATAATGTATCTATCATTGAAAGTTCATTTAAAATATGTGGTGAATGACTATTAATGCATTTATAAATAATATAATAAATAACTTAATTGAGTGAACTTTAACAATATAATAGATAAGAATATACGGTTATAGTTCTACATAATATATTATTATTATATTAGTATTTGTATAGCGCTCTTTTATGACCGAATGATCATTCCAAAAGCGCTTCTTTGCCTCTCTGAGTAAAAAGGTGGGTCTTGAGTCTGCTTCTGAAGGATGCCTCTGCTTTAAGCACTCTTATGCTTTCCGGTAGTGAGTTCCAGGCCATTGGCGCAGCGTAGCTGAAAGCCCGATTGCCAAAGACCGTGCTAGGACTACCTCCCGTCAGCTGCAGGGTGCTTCTATTTGCTCTAGCCGATCTGAGTGTCTCTCCACGCGTGCTTATTTCTGAAGGCTTAATAAGTTCTGTCAGATAGCCCGGTGCAGTTCCGTTGAGTGCCTTGTATATAGCCAGTGGGTATAGCTCAAAGGTCAAAGCGTTTACTTAGCTTTCTAAAATATCCCCGGTTGATGTGAGTTTGATCCCTAAGTGTATTATAATGATAGATATAACAAGTATTTAACACATGTATCGACAATATTTTAAACAAAAAATATTACTAACAAATTAAAAAAACAAATATGTGCAGAAAGGCTTTAATAAATATTGATTAATGTGTACTTTTAAGTTATGTACTCATCACTTTAAATATAAACTATGTATTTATAAATACGCGATCGCTAATTGCTACGTAAATTACTATTTAATTGAATCTGCTAATTAAGCGCTGGAAAAAGTTAACACTACCGGGTTTATAAAAACATTATAATTTAACACTGCCAACTACATGAATTTAAACATCCCGGTTTATAGAGTGGTTTATTTTCGCCCAGCCAGTAAATAACCAGTGGCTCTCCAGTTGTTGCAGTAAAAAATGCAACTCGCGCGAGCTTATTTTGTTAGAGTATAAGTGCTGCAAGTGAATGCAGTTGAGAGGTCAGCCCGGCATGAAGTAATCGCGCACTGGAATGGTAATAGAGGCCACCGGTTAGCGTAATCGTAAACTCTCGCTCGCAACAGGATTATCAAAATTTTACAGTCGTTTTCTTGGGGTTAGGGTTACATGTAATATCTTCTTACTCATTTTGTAATAGGGTTTTGAATTTAGATGCCATATTAGAATACTGGATGTAAGATTGTTTGAAGACTTTTTTTTATTCTGTACCCGTAATTTATTAGTTCTTCATAAAAATTGCATGGTGCTTATCTGAAACTCATAAAAAAAGACTAGAGGCCTTTGAGATGTGGTCATACAGAAGGATTCTCGGAATTTCCTGGAGTGACCACGTCACGAACAATGAGGTTCTCAGCATAATCAAGGAAGATAGGCACCAAGTAAGAACCATCTCAGAGAAGCGAGCCCGATGGATCGGTCACATCATGCGCCACGATGGTCTTCTTCATGACATTGTGGAAGGGATGGTTGAGAGTAGAATTTATAGAGGGCGCCATAGACGGGAGTATTTGCAGCAAGTGGTTGAGGACATGAGTTGTAGCTCTTATGCTGAGCCGATGAGGATTGCAAAGGATCGAGAGGAGTGGAGATCGAGATGTAAGATTTTGTTGCTGCAAACCAATCCACCGGATTGATAATACGAAAAAGACATGTTATTTTATTACATTTGATTCACAACAAGATACACATTTGAATCATTGTATTTTATGTAAAATATGTATTTCAATCATTTGTAAATGAATTTAACATACAAACACATAGTTTGTTATGTTTTTGAATTCAAAAGAAATTGAATACTTCTTTATAACATAGACAGCAACTCTTAATAAGCTTTAAACATACTTTTTGACTTTATAAGATTATTATTTTTTGCTGCCTATAAACGAGAAACGCTCAACAGGTTAAAAAAGAATGTCAAATTTAGTTGTTGGGAAGTTTAGATCAGTTTTTCAGCAACAAACCTCTGAGCGACCCACTGATGACTGCAAGTGACAATTTATTTTTGCATCATGACACAACGAATTTCAAACTAAATAATGTGAATTATTTTAGAGTGCTAACTAGATAATTCGCCAGCCTTGTAATTTATGAATGTTGACAAATTTGGAATTAAAACACGTTATATTACTAAATGACAGTAACAGAACATATTTCGGATTGTTGTATTTACTGTGTTTACGAAAAAAATTGTTAATTTTGTGCGAGCTTTGTCATGACTAAAATACAGATATTGAAAGGTTTGTGTTTGTATGTTGGTTGAAAACCAATGAAAGTAACAACGTCATGTTGCATAAAATGCTATATATCGATTATTAAAATTCATGTTGGAAAAATATTATATTACTATAATTCACCATAATTTGAACTGCAATAAATGAATAATTATTCAATTAAATATAAAAATCTTTAAACGAGTCAATTCATTCAGAAAAAATATCGGCAGGAGCGGGATGCGAACCGCGGACCTTTGGAACCAACCTTTTTGCCCAGGTAATTATACCGCTCGGCCACCGGCCATTTCTTCCGCCTTGAGCTGACTCGTTTCGGATCCTCTATATAAGGTTATCATCGTATGGTAGATGTCGCTATAGTATATATTCAAAGTATGTATATTTTTATTTTTATTATTCAATAAGAATGCATTTATTAACAAGGTTAATATTATTCGCGGCTTGCATCCCGCTCCTGCCGATATTTTTTCTGAATGAATTGACTCGTTTAAAGATTTTTATGTATAGTATATGTATATTTAATTAATTATAATATTGTAATATAGTCAATGATCTATAAAAGTAGATTAGAATATTGAAATAATAAAATAATATTCTAATAAATAATTTAAAAAATCCATAGAATAATTATTTGTTATCAATTTCTCGACTTACACCGCTTTCATAATTATTGGCACATACTCGTATATAGTGAAATACTCCTCTCTAAGTTCGTTATTGAATTGCGTGGTGGCAGGATGAGGAGCAGATTAACAACACAAAGACTTTTTCTGAAGCACATTGACATATATATTTCGATAACTTTACAAGCTTCTGGCCCGGACCTAGTGAAAGCATTCAGGCCGGGCCAACCACAGTACGATCTCGCTGCCATCGGCACATAACTGACTCAGTACTGGGTGCCGTGGTCGTTGACACCCTGTGCAGCAAGTGGCGATCTATAGATCTATATAATTAGTCCTCCTAACGGCATTACAAAATGACAACACATGCGTGTCCGATGAGCGAACGAAAGTAAGAGACGAAAGATTGTACATCGAGGTTTTCGGTACCAGTCAGCAAGGGCTATATCGTGCTGATGTCAATAGTGAGTTAATGTTTCTTTTTTAATGAAAATATTTATTCCACAATCTTTAAATAACTTGTAAAGTTTTTACGGCCTGATATCGTACTCAATATTTAATTATATTAAAAGCATTTCACACGATGGAAGCAAACAGGTTAAGGGAACAGATTCAGTGCTAGTGTTGACGAAGGCGAATTTTTCGAAGTTTGATGTTGCGACAATAATGCCATGTTATTTGTGGGTCATCCATAATTTCCTTATAACAGGGTTTTTGTTGTTACAAGTCAACTATTTGCATTGAGTCTCCGCACACCCAGAACGCTTGTTCTGGGTGTGAGGTCATTGACACTAAATGTGCCAATAAATTTACAGGGCCACACTTTTATGTAAATACTTCAATAATGAATTAAAATGAACCTATTTGGTTTTTCGAAATGAAATTATTTTTTTCCTAGTATAGGATTATATTATATTTTTCACAGCACATCCGTTAATATTGCCAGATTTTGTGCTATGATTATGTTATGCTACTTTGAAGAAGAATAATATTGTGTCTATGTTAAATTTGATATATTATATTTTTTTAGTCACACTATTAATTTGATAAAAAAGACGCATATATTAAATTAATATAACGAGCGATCCCCCGCTTATTGTTTGGAGCAAAAAACCAGCGTCATACTTTTGTATTATAATTTATGGTCAAATGCATGTGACACTTGTTATCCTAATGGGTAATGGGTCTACCGTCTGCAACTAACAAATCTCTGGGGAGAGGGTCTCTCAGGGACGGTCTTAGTTCTCGAGGGACTCGGTCCCCTACTGGTGTTATCACAGGATCACACCAGCCACGATATTCTCAACACAACTAGGACAATGATGAATAATCACAATAATCCCTTTCAAGCGATCAATCCATTTGAGATATAAGTTAGATAAAAATATATTTATAAAAGATAAAGATACAAAAATAATGTACTAGTATACAGGTATGTATCGATTGTGAGTCATATGTGATATCGTTATCAAAGTATGGTATCTTTATATCGTATCAAATAAGTAAATACAAGAATAATATACATAGAGGTATGGTACAGTTATCCTTTTATTATATTGCCAAAGAACACAAATAGATTTAATTTTCAGCTTTCATTTAAATTTAAATTCTATAAACTGATTGATTCTTGCATGAGAATGATTCGGTCAAAAGAAGATTACTTTAGATAATACATTTTATTATTTGATAAAAAAAAATAACAAAAAAATCTTTGACAGAAGAATTAATAAAAAATATAATCGTAAAACAACACATGAGAGTATTCTTACAAAACATAATATTTCATTATTGAATAATAATTAATTGAATCGAAAATCCACCAAATCCGAAGTGTCATTTCATTCGTCACCGTAAAAGTAGAAACATAAATTAGTATTTTAGAAAAATTTTTGAAAACATATTTTTATTAATACATAATAAAAGTTACTTAAGATTAGTTTTCTTGCAGTGAAAGATGTGTTATTATCGATTCTATTATTTACCTAAGCAATTAATTTAAGACATTATATCTTAATCTACTCTTAATACTAAGTTTATACAAATTAATTTATAAATATACTACATTGTATTGCCACATTCTCAATATATAAGTAGTTATTAAAGTATATATTTAAAAATAAATGCGATAAATTAGCCTATTTATTTCTAAGAAACACAATCAAGTGAGCACAAAAGATAAATAAATTACCAAATGAAGCATAGAGCAATTTATTTATAATATGATGAATAGGCGAGGACGTATTGCGCGGAATCGATATTCAATTAAAATTAATGTGAATAGTGAAATACGAGTACATAGCTTCAATGCATTGCTCGATCTATTGAGGGGCAGAATAAATAGCCCGATGCGGTCGAGAAAACCAAACAAATATAATTGGTGCGGCTTTCACGGTGGAAGATATTCAGATTTATTTACATATTTCATTGGATGGCTCTCTAATTGGCCCGATCACCGGAAAGTCGAAACTGCAATGCTGTATGGGGCGGGGTAAAGTTTCGGTATTCGATACGAGCAACTCGGCAATAATTCGGCCGCATAAAGAGACCGAAATGACGTGATGTTGTAGTCATTTTCAACCATGTGTTAGACATATAAATTCTTTAAAATTGTCTAATCATGGGCAATGTTCGATCATAGAAATGAAGACCGAGATTTCACACTCGATGTGTGATGGTCAGTATTTTGTTTGTACGCAATTCCTTAACCAAAATCCTTAGGTGTTCGGTGAAATACCTCATATTTTTCAATGGACCTCATCTTCGTAGTATCAATCCGGTGGATTGGTTTGCAGCAACAGAATCTTGCATCTCGATCTCTATTCCTCTCGGTCCTCCGCAACCCCTTTCAGCTCAGCATAAGCGCTACAATTCATATCCTCGAATACTTGCTGCAAATACTCCCGTCTAGGGCGCCCTCTACAGTTTCTACCCTCAACCATCCCCTCCACAATATCGTGAAGAAAACCATCGTGGCGCATGATGTGACCAATCCAATGGGCTCGCCTCTCTGAGATGGTTCTTGTTAGGTGCCTATCTTCCTTGATTGTCCTGAGAACCTCATTGTTCGTGACTTGGTCTCTCCAGGAAATTCCGAGAATTCTTCTGTACGACCACATCTCAAAGGCCTCTAGTCTTTTTTTAACCTCCTTTTTTCGGACCTCATAGTGGATGCTAAAAATATAAATAGCAGTCTATATGACTGAATCGAACTCCAAATTCAATAATCTGCCATGCCGTTTGGGTGTTTGAGTCACATTTTTATAAAACTTCTCTGAACTGCGGCTTGGTATTGACGGTCACATGCTCTTAAACTCCATTAAATGCATCTTTGGAATTACGAGTACGTGCGGTTAACGAAGCTGTATTGAAAGTTTTGTTATAATGCTATAAAGCTAACTTTTATGAATGAGAGTAAACTTAGAAGCATCCATTTATTTTGTTAAATATCGTGAATTTGATCATTGATGAACCAAACAATAAAAAAATATTATCTCTTTATTTCTCATATACACATATAAATATCACTGGCATGATACAGATACATTTCATATTGAAATGTAAATCAGGGCCTTTTAAAAAACTGATCGATGAAGAATTTTCGTGTATGTCATTCATTCAGTGATTCCACGTATAAATAGGAAACGCGTCTGTAGTAAAAGTATAAGTAAATTAATATACTCGTCAATATGTACACTACACACATTGCGCTTATAACAAAAAAGGTTGATTCCAGAGATGAGTTGTGGTCGCATAAATATATTGTCAAGCGAATAGTTTAGTGTAATTTTGTGAAATGTTATCTAGCGCTGAAAACAGCTGGCAGTTGAAGGCTTACTCCTCGTGTCGCGAGTTTCAAGGCACTCCCGCCCGTTGGTAATTGGCCCCCACGAGGCCGCGCGCTGCTACTCTCTTCATGAGGTGCATTAACCGCGACGTTTTACAAATGCAATTTATTAGCGTGTTGTATGACTCGCTAACACCGCAGTCAACGCAGGAGAAGTCACCACTAACAAGAGCGGGACAGAGATACTGCAGTTTCATCAACCGCGAATCGTGTTGTCATAGCGAAAAATATTCTTTTTTTACTTCGTGGTGCTATTCTATATATATATTAGAGGGCGCCCCAGACGGGAGTATTTGCAGCAAGTATTCGAGGACATGAATTGTAGTGCTTATGCTGAGCTGAAAAGGGTTGCGGAGGACCGAGAGGAATGGAGATCAAGATGCAAGATTCTGTTGCTGCAAACCAATCCACCGGATTGATACTACCAAGAAGAAGGTGCTATTCTCAAGCCCAACATTCTTGAATGCTTTAAGAACGTCGTTCGATATAAGAGGATGAATATGATGAAATGGAATCATCTTCAAAACAGGTAAAACCTAATTAGGTAGATAAAGTACAGTCAAGTGAAATTTATTACTTTATATATTTATTACCATAAAATGTATCAGATTTGTAATATGATTAATAATAAAATTAATTTCAATATTTTGTTATGAATACGTGGTTAAATTTTCCATTTGAGCAATGAGCAACACGATCAGTAAGATATATTATAATTTCGTTTTAAAATATGTAGTCATTTCCAGACCATAGAAAGTGTGAGAGAAGTAGTTTTAGTATAAACATAATTACCTTGGTACTCGTAACAAGAGTATGATCTGTGCATAAAAGTATTCTAAATAATGTTTTGTTGACCATATTCGTTCCGAGCATATGGCCTTCGCGAAGGCAGCTAATGTATCCAAGACATATTTAAGCATCTATTAATGAACATTTTAGGTAGATTGGATTGTAAACCCGAAGCTCTTGAGGTGCAGAAAATAATTTAGTTTTCTTTTTTAGCTCGGTTGCAGTCATCATCTAGCTCACGGGTCGTCAACCTGGTCCGTACCGCCTACTAGTGGGCGATACGGGCTTCCGTGGTGGGTGGTGGAAATTGGTCAAATCTCCTATGTTTCCTTCTTGATTTTTTCCCACCCATATACTGAATTGAAATATAGCAAGGTTGGTGAGCGGTAGGTAAATTTTACCATGAAAAATAGGCAAAAGTGGGCTATAGGCATAAAAAGGTTGATGATCTTAGCTGATTTCCACGTTTAATATTGTTTAAATTCTGTAATCTTAATGATCATTCTATCTTTGGTCGTTGCTTTACGAGTATTTTACAAAATTCAACCAAAAAATGTTGGACATTATTCTATGATGTGTCTCAAAGGAATGCAAATTAAACATATAATATATTGAATAATTGAAATACTCGGTTTATAATTTCATCGTTTTGGCAACAATTTTCCGGGCACTTGAAATTAAAAGTCTCATCTTGGGACAAAGAAGGCGCGTCGGAAGCCGCGGCCTGTTTTTAATTCATCAAGTTTGCCTCCGGAGTTTACCCAAAGAGGTGGAGGCTCTTCCTTTGATGTTCACGGTCCTCCAGTCCAAAGCAGAGTAAATACAATTAATTCAAAATACTGCCTTTTCCTCCGCGAGCCGGTTCAAATATTGACTCGGAGAGGAAAACATCCAGCCATCATTTGTTGATGTATCTGTTTATTTTGCGGAGATGTTTTCCTAAAGTCTCCCAGGTACCCACCACCTCTGAATATGGTTTAAATGCCTAATCCAATTTTAAAAATAAAGCGTCCATTCCAACGGTGGGTGGAAACGAAACACATTCATTAAATAAACTATAAAATGCTTTGATGTTTCAGAAACAAAAATTGCAGTTGGTAATCTTCGTATGCAAAATTAAACGTATTTGTATAATTTTACAGCTTTTTATGTAACACATACAGGAGAAGACCGACATATGGTGATAGTGATTATAACGTTTTATCTGTGGATTCTATGATGTATGTGGAGCATTGATCCGTCAACGTCATATACTACAGCTCGACATTCATGTATCATATTTATTATTAGACGAATGGATGTACAATGAATCAGTTGTCTTCACGGAACGACTTACATCTACCACCAATTTTGTTAATAGGCTGTGACTAGCATTTAACGGGTGAGGGAACAATTTCATATCAACCGGCGGTAGAAATCGATTTTTTTAAATCTCAGTTGAGATCGAACACACGACCTTCAGTTTGGCAAGCAAACGCTTTAAGCACTAAGCTATACACACCGGCTTAACAACTGTTTGCAAATGAAGAACATTAGCGATGAATTTTCTTAAGCTATTTTGTCAGGCATCTTTATAATATCTTGCTATATTCAATATACATTAATATACTATTTCACTCATGAAAAGCATAGAACACGAAAGCATTGTGATTTACAAGCTCTCTGATATAAATATTTAAAAACAATATGGATTTTTAAATATTTATTACAATATTATTTTATTTTTTCAATATTCTTATCTACTTTTATAGATCATTGACTATATTACAATATTATAAGTAATTAAATATACACATACTATACATTTTTCTGAACGAACTGATGCGTATAAAGAATTCGATGTATAGTATGTGTATATTTAATTACTTAAAAAAAATGTTTGAATTGATATGCTTAAATTTATGAAGTGCAAAAAATGCCTGTTGGGATGGTAGTGATTTTTTGGGTACCGACTGAAAATCCTTTTACGTAATAATTCAGCATTTTTAATACTATTCCTCACATCTGTTTCAAGCGATAAGCGCCGTTTATTCTCCACTCAGTGTCACCGTTTTTCAGACATTCTGCTGCAAGCGATTAAAAAATGTCCCGAACGCATTGAAAGCGTGAATTTGGACCGCCGACATAATACTCTCCTTTATCGAAATATCCTTTTTTAGTAACTTTCAACAATATTAACTGCGGACGGGCGGGATGTGGGGGATTAGTGAGCCCTCCAGCAGTCTGGCACGCATGCGCCGCTACCAATTCACACTAAAACCTACTAAAAACGTAGCCACGATTACACAACATTATTTTTCATTGAAAATTTTAGTTCTATACATTTTGTGTTAATATTCACTTTGACTTATATTTCATAAATGATAAATAAAATAGATAAATAGTGCTTACCTTGTTTTTATCGGTAGATTATTGTTGAAAAAGTTATTTGGAACTTAACATAACTGTGTTGTATTAAACATCCAAAAGTATTTAAAGTAATTGCTATAATCAACACTTTATCTTAAATTCATTCAGTAAGGTACGACACAGGGCATTTTTGCCACTCTATGTAAATTGAGGGGATCAAGGTCCAAAACAACAAGTATCGAGGAATTTGTGGTGTACGAAATTCTTTGTATTAATATTAACAAAGAATGCCTACGCATCGATACGGAGCATTGACCATCCCAATAATCTGCCACTCTATGTGGATTGAAGGAATCAAGGTTCAAAAAAAAGTCTTCTGTAGTTTATGCTCCTATGCAGTGTCCAAAAAATATTTTATGTCCCTTAATTGTCTCTCCCATAACATTCTCTCTGTTAACCCTTTCGTTACGGCTCGGTGGAATACAAATTATACTGTCAAAACGGCGTGAATTTTTCAAATATTTTTTTTGCTTAAAAATAGTATTTGAAGCATAAATGTACTTACAACAATAATAATAAGCTTGTTATTCCAGCAGGATTGAGTGGGTTGTGCAATACCCAATCTGCGATATTTGACCTATTTTCATATATCACATTGGTTCTTGTACTTTTTAGCTATCAGATGATGCATAAAAAACTATTCTATTTAACAAACGTTCATTATGTAACTCCATACATGTGGTGACATTGACACATATGCTTTACAGAAAAATCGCTCCTGTGACGAAATCTAACGATATTTATTTACATGCTTTACGGATTCCTGTAAAGAATACACGTAGGTTTATAAAGGAAATGATTGCAGTTTCATGTTCCTACCGTAGATGTCACAATGAGTACTGAAAGTAGCATAAAGATATATCACGGCTGCCGATGTCAACGGTAAGGGAATCTTAGACGGCATATATCGACAACTGATGCAAAATGGTTAACTGTTTATTAATTTCTTTCACAAATGAGTGATATAATTGTAAGGCGTCTTTGAAAACATTTTTTTTGGCTTAGGGAATTAGTAGTATTTTTTATAATAAATAAATGTACTGCTGAATACCAGCTTGCGCCATTCTGGAAAGCTTTCGGGAACTATCTATGTACTCAGCGGAGCAGAGAGGAGCAGAGCTGAATTTGAATGAGGCGAAGATCAAGGCGACTGACAAGGTTTCGTGGCGGTCATTTACTCCAGTTAGGGAGTAGACATGGTGATAATGATGAATATATAATTTGTATGTGTTAATAAATACAATGTATTGAGTACTTATTTATTTTAGGCAATCTATGACCAAATTATTGGTCTTAAAACGCTGATGGTGCAAACGCACCTTAAAACCGACGTGAAATAACGTTAAAAATATTTTTTGCCTGCACCGTGGGTTGGTCGGAGCGAAAGCAAATTTATGAGGGCTGGTGGCGTTCACAAAAATTACAAGCGTGAAAAAATGGAGACATTTTAGCCCCAAAAAGTGGCCGAGCATTTGTTCAACTTTACCGCTAAACGATGAACACCGCATCCGGTAAAGTAAAATGAAGTGTTAATTTTTTTAAAAGTGTGGGGTAGTCTAGAAATAAATCGCCAAGGTTTACTTAGTTTCTACTTAATAGAGAACCACATTATAGAAAACCAGATTCTCGTAGCGAAGAGTGTATACATAATGTATATTAAACCAAAATTTATATTAAACTAGTGATGTAAATACTTCGAGATTTATTATTTTTATATTAATCATATATGTATTAATAGTCTATACTTTTCTGGTTCACAAATCTCATACAAAGAGGAAAATGTTTGGTTCGAGACCCGAGTGGTACTTACTAAAATAAATAGACTACCGGAAAGTAATGATATTAAGCTTGTGAATAAATGAATACTGATAGAATAATAATAAAAATATACATACTTTGAATATATACTATGGCGACATCTGTTGTACGATAATAACAATGATATAAATACTAGTTTCATCGCGGGTCGGTCTAGGCATAGTAATGGCGCGATTCGCCGAGCGGTATGAATACCTGGGCATTGCTGGTTTCCAAAGTCCGCGGTTCGCATCCCGCTTCTGCCGTTATTTTTGTGCTTGGATTGACGCGTTGAAAAAGGAATTTTATGTTTAGTATATGTATATTTAAGTAAGGAAAATGTTATTTCATATTTTCGAACATTAATTTTGAGGTTCATTAATAAAGAATATTAAATGTATTAAAAATATTAGTTACTTTTAATAAATATTTAAAGATCATTTACAAATACGGGACTACGGTTTCGTGAACATTGTGCACAACGTCTAACATTAACCTTTCAAATGTTAAAATGTGTACAGTGTGCAAAACACATTTCATTCAACGAATTTCATACTCATTGCAAATCCAATCGAAACTATGTAAAATATATTCTCACCTCATTTTGATTTCATACAGCTTTAGTTTGACGGGCTTAATATGAGAAATACTATTAATGTTTTGTATATAAAACGATTAAGGTGGTATCATAATATTTCTCACCCGTATTAAATTTGCTCACAATTATTTTATCATTCTAAGTATTGTTTTTTTTCAAGATAAGAACGAATAAAAACTTTTTTTTGGTGTTATAACTATTAATTAATGTTATTTATATTATATTTATATGAATAAACAAAAGTAGAACTTCTATTTATACAATACAAATAATAATTTATAAGTTTGGTTATTTTTCACGCCTTTATTATGATAATATGAGCCAAATAATGTCGTATTAATTTTTGAACTATTTGAATAGTTGCTATAATCCGATAAAACATCTGTTAATGTTAACAATTTTACTAGTTTAAAACAATATTAAAACTTTATAAAAGTGGCCACGTGAAATATATATGAGCATGTCTAAGACATAAATTTTATTAACGGTCGTTTATATATTTTATCGTAAACGTAACAGTGATTAACAAAACGATGGTCGTAAGACCCACGACTGCCTTAGGCCCCGAATGAACCCATCTCATATTTTACGACAGTACCTCGTACCAGGTACGTATCATTCTCTGTATCAGATTTCTTATAATTTAGTATTTCTGAAGGCAATCAACTTGTCAAAAGAAAACAATGAAATTTTACTGAAAGATATTAACGTAGACAAATGCCTGAAAAATTATTAGAAAGCTATTAAGAAGTTTATTTTTGAAAAAAGTTGGTTATATTAAGATGTTTTTATTCATTTTTACTGTAGAAGTAATTTGGTTAAGGAAGTTAATCAATATTTTGAAACCGTTTGTTAGCTTGACTCTTCCGAACCATCAATAATTTTTGGTCTAATTAGGGATGAAAATTATTTTGGCCAAATCTCGGGTTAATCATTCGTTTGCTTAAACATGTTGATTAAAAAATGTTCAAATATGCTTCGCATACTAAAGCTGTCTTCGGTTTTGATGAAAAAAAAAGGTGAAACTCTGGGTACAATGATTACTTGGGACGAGGTAATGATAGTTTAAGGAAAAAAATAAAAAAGATTGTGACCAATAAACGACAAAAATACTTCTAAAATAAAATAAATATGAACTAAAAATCATTTAATTCGTTAAGAATGTGCTACATATGACTGTGAATTCGATTTATAAATCAAATGTAAATTTTATATTCCTTATATGCTTGGGAAAAACATACTATCATTCTTTTAGGACAACAAATGATTTAAGTGGTTAATTTAATTGGAGATAATAGCAATTAACTTTAAGTGCTTTAGTAATACAAAGTAATAGTCATCTTATACAATTTCATACTTGAATATTACGTAAGCATATTCGTCGTCGTGGAATACATTCAAGAATTGTTGGATTGTTGGTGAGCTATGCAATAACACAGGTATTCGGGAGGGTTCGGCCAGTGCTACTTAAACAGGTAAACGTTAGTTCTCAAAATGTCACCTGTCTCATAGTCTACACCCAAAAAATGCTGGAAAGAATATTATTTGCATTTATATATTAGACATCAGAACACCACGCTTTGCTAAATTCCAGTTGGCTGTATGGTGCTTTTGGGAAATATGGGTAGTGGTCGCGTAGGTTGAGTTGATTGAAAAAGTGTTTTTTTTTCTTGAAAGATTCGTACTGTGTATGAGAATAAACACATATGCTAGAAGAGGATTCCAATATCTGCAACTAAGATTAGTGAAAGCCGATAGTCCTGAGTCGATAAATATTAACGCTGTATGGATGATGCTTAGAAAGAATTTCGAGGGTTTGACATCGATGAACTTAGATGAGAACAATTGAGAGAACACTATTCTCAATACGTATACGGACGCTAATATTAAGCACCTTTCGTACACGCAGCGTCCAGGTGACTTGATTGAGCGTCATAGAACCCGTGGAGTACAAAAGCCGTCTGATGAAAACTATCTTATTAGTGTTTAAATGCTGTAAATATATTTTGGGTTAAAAAAATACATATTTTGAAATGCAGTTTACTTATATTTTAAATCATTAAAAACCTTATTCTATGAGGTCAAATGATACTAGTATGTTAATGCAGCGTCTGTTATGTTATGAATATTTTAACCTTTTTTTAGAAAAAAAAAACAACAAAATTTTGTCTTATGAAACGTCTAATCTAATCAGCGTAATATGTTACGAATGAAATTTCTTAAATTTCTATATTTCTTTAAATTGATTCTCAATATTGTTTGAGATGCCCTGAGATAGACGTCCAGTCTCAGCTACGCTTTCAGGAATGTCGTCTGCGAAGTCGAAGCATCCACACAATTCTAAGAAAATTTCAATACAGCGTAAACCACCACTGCTTTCAGGATCACGCGTTCATATAGATTCTCTTCCCATTTTCATGGTGTTGCAAAATAACTTGACACGACTGTAGCAAAAAAGATGTTTATAAAATGAAAAAAAAAAATCACTGATTTTTTAATTTTCTCAGATGCAGTGTCCATCCAACCTGGTTGATCGTCATAGAGTCAACTCGAGGGCTAAGAGTTTCCGTTGACGATCAGATTGTGGCAATTATATGCTCCATATACGAAGCATATGATCTGTTTTAAAGGATATATCAAATATATTTTGGACTATACGGTTGTATAGTCCAATATATATTTCGACCGCGACCCAATTATCGCACCCAAGTGATTGCTTCCGCTTGACAACAGTCATAAAAATTAAATTATCTTATCGGAAAGTTTCGCCTAAGTCTCGGGGCCGAGGGCGTCTCATTAACCTGAGATAATATTGAGCGCCTCTTTCTATTTACACAGCGCCGGAATGCGCTACCTTTCGCATTTTCGCGATATGAAATAACAATGGCGCCCCCCGCTGACGGGGTTCCCCTAAATGCGCGCTGAGAGGCTTTTCATCGCTTGGGCATATTAAAAATCCCATTTCGACCTGAATGCCTGCATTTATGAACGATACGGCGGGAGCTCATCCCGACCGCTCTGGAACACAGGACCGACTTGGCGACTAAAACATTCGAAGCTGAAATGGGCAGCTGAATTTAAAGGTCGCAGAAAAATAAAAAAAAAATACGAATAAAGAGATTATTGAAAGTAACATAAAGGTTATCAACTGAAAATACTTGTCAGTTGCTAATGCATAATTATAATTTTAAAATTAATGAAAAAAATAAAAACAGGCAGTGGCTTATATAAGTAATTAATTGTTCATACGCTAGAACTGGCCAAAATATCAAGATACCACGATGATTTAATAATTGCATGTTATTACAATCTATATTTTATGAAATTTTATTGTTAAAACAAGTAGAATTGTTGTGATTTGTAGTTATTTTAAAATTATCGACCAGCTTTAATATTAGAAATGGAAATGAACAGATATAAACTATTTTGTTCTTATTAAACTCGAAAATTAGGTATTGTCTTCAAATTAATGTAATATATTTGTTTAAGCAATGTCAAGTAATCAAATAAACAATACCATATTTTTACAACCAGCAAATAATGCATTTTGAATGATTGGTTATTGGTTGATCATGAAGTTAAAAATTCATCATCATCAACCTGTATCCATCCACCGTTGAACGTAAATCTCCCGCATAGTCTCTATCCTCGTCGATTCTCCGCCTTCCGCATCCAGATCACTCCCGCTATTTTTCTTATGTCATCAGTTCATCTTGCAGGCGGTCGGCCAACGCTTCGTTTCCCAGTTCTTGGGCGCCATTCCAATACCTTTCTTCCTCACCGACCGTCATCTCTTCGACAGATATGTCTTGCCCATTGCCAGTTGAGTGTGCCTATTCGTTGGGTAGCATCCACTACTTGAGTTCTTCTGCGTATCTTTTAGCGACACTCCGAGCACTCAGATCTCTCCATAGCACGCTGGGTGACCTTTATTTTATGGGTAAGACTTGCTGTTAGATTCCAGGTCTCTGCACCATAAGTTAATACTGGGAGGATGCATTGGTTAAAGGCCTTAGTTTTAAGACATCGCGGATTTTTTTTCATCAACATATCGTAGACAAATAAATAGTTGACGTGGGGATTTTTCCGATTTATTGATAAGCGAAGTGACATTATGATATGTGCTTCATGTAAATTTGTGTATCATTTGTTGGATATTGCTATAAATCTAAAGTGGTTATATCAGTTTGGGAAGATTGAAATATATTTATTAAAAATATTTTTTTTGGTGATATACATTTTAAGTTTAGTTCATATGGCCCATTCCTTGCAGACGGTCCTGGTGGTACCCTCCACATCTGCTGGGCCACTCCTCGGTGCTCACAGCGAAGACATAGCAAGAGAGTATTATGTCTCCTGTAATATCAGCTCTTCGCCAATATGGTACTGGATCAGAAGCTTTTGAATACACATTGGCATATGATTTTAGATTCAATAACTTATAGCTACGGGTAAAACCGTCTACTTTCATATTGATCTATGATTCAAGCTATCCCAAGGCAAAATAAGCAGAAGCTGGATTCCTTATTGGTATGAGATGTGTTTGTACATCCTTCATTTTGTAAGAAGCTCTCTGTTTGGGCGTAAGATCTATTAACCCTTTCACTGAGGATGACGAATATACACGTCATGAGCCTTACACCATTTTTTGCTTCATTACATCTTTATTATTGCAGTTTACGTGTTTATAACTAGATTTTAATTTGAGTTAAGAACTATGGACAAAAACTGACCATTTGTTTACTAGAAGTACATTATTTTTCTATTTTTTTGAAAATATAATTTTAAAATTCACTATTAATGTGCCGCGTCTAATTAATGTTTAGTATATTGAATGCATTTTTTGTGTATTATTTAAATTAAAAAAAAAAAAATAACCAATTAATGATTATTAAATAATGACATCAGTATGATGTAGCCCTTGCTGAATGGTACTGAAAACCTCGGTTTGCAATCATTCGTCTCTTATTTCTGTTCGCTTGTCAAACATTTATGTCCGTCATATTTGGGATAGTTATATAGACCGCCGTTTGTGGCCCTGGTCGAGAGCCCACTATGAGCGCGGCAGTTGTATACTGACGGCCGAAAAGGTCGCAGTACGGCTGGCTGGCATGTCATTCCGCCTAGGCTGGAAGCTTGTAAAGTTTATCACAAATATATGTCAATGTGCTTCTGAAAAGTCTGTGTTATCAATCTGCTCCTTATCCTAATATCACGCGATTAATTAACAAACAAGAGGATGTTAATAGATAAATACTAAAAATTTTGTTTGAAACAAGGTAGAAATAGTGGTTTATTTGATTTGATTTTAAAGTGAATGATAAAAGTGGTAAATAGGAGTAAAATAATGATTTATCTGAAATCACATAAAAAATATTGATTAAAAACAATAAAAAACGAAAATATTATTATTTATTATTGATTATAATTAATCATAAAGTAATTTGAGGATAAGATTATCAGGAAGCTCACCGGCTTAAGTCCGTTTGATGAGCCCTTTTTGAATATTTTTACGTTCATTATTTTGTAGCCATTTGCAACTTTTAAATTAATAAATACTTTCATCTTGAAAACATTGATTAAAATTCCGCGCTTTTATCATCATTTTAATTAACTTTCAAAAATAAATCAACTTTTGATAGTCAAAACAAGTTTATTAAAGAATCCGGCTGTTAGCGAAAACTTTTAACTGTAATGTTTTGTAAATAATACTTTGTAAAATTTCCTTCAAATTTCGGTTAAGGAAATTTTAGGTATAAATTAAATAACTTTGGCCGTTGTTTTTATCGGGTAGTGTTTGAGGTCTGGGAATGAGGGTTATTCTGAAGTATATTCATTTAAAACAAACATTGCTTTATTCAAATTTCTTTGTTTCGTATAATATTATGAGGAAACTATTATTCATAATGATTCAAACTTTATAATAACTTGTAAGTTATCTTCTATCATTAACATTTTAATTAAATTTATTTTGTTAATTGAATAATTCATTTTATTAAGTATTTTATTAATTAAATATGTATTTCAATAATTACATGGTAACTTCTAGTAATACCAACAAGTAAACTAACGGGTCCGTCATCTAACGTTTTTTTTTCAACTAGTACTTATTTCGTGAATAGTAACACTTAGCTCATGTTTGATTTGACAGATAATTAGTTTTATCCTTCCGCTAAACGAATATGGTTGTTTATATGCTTGAACAACGCTGGAAAATGTTGCGACATTACTTTGAAAATCAGGCCATTTTTCTTCGAAAATGAGGAAGGAGTGGCCGTTACAGTCAATGGCGATCGTTATTGGGCCATTTTTGTTCACAAAAATTGAAGAGAAAGATATTGGCAACATTTGGTTTCAACAGGACGGCGCTATGTGCCACACAGCCGAAGCTACACTCGATGTTTTGCGCCCCATTTTCAAAAAAAAAAAAGTTATTTGGCGGACCCTTTACTAACAAAAAAACAATTTTTTACCATTTCAAATGATTGTGTAAGGGTAAATTTAGACTAAACTAAAAAATGATCGTTTTATCTCTATTCCTTTAAATTTTCTTGGCAAAAATGTATATCTGTATTCTAACACTACTCTATCTACCCTAGCCGCATATTTTCTTGGAATTTGGTGAACACGCTCTGGAAAAAATATTTACAATAAATTGTAATTAAAGTCAATCTTCTATTTAATAACGAATGGCGCGTAAGTATCTGAGTTTCCACTTAAACAATTACTCAGTTATCAGTCAATGCTATTCAAGCTTTAATATTTCCAATGCGATACACAATCTTTTTTTTATAAATATCCATAGCTATGACTTTTTTTTACTCTTATTTATGTATTGTACCTTATTTTTCACGCTTTATTGTCATATATTTTCTATCAGTTGATCTTTAACTTTTATTAATAATCACTTCTGTAAAATAAAAAATATGAATAAAAACAATGTTTTGCTTGTGGCTTTAAGACAGTTAAACTGTTCGATCAATAAACGACATTATAACCACGTATCGAACATATTCATTCTGGACTGGACTTTACCCGCCTCACACCTGCAACACCGGAGGACAGTTAAGTTTCCTTGATGATGCGCTCATTCAGATTATAATCATTTAGCAACTGATAAGACTAGTGGGAGTCCCCTCTGTACAGTTGTGGCCACTGAACAGAAGTGCTAAAGGAAAGAACCCGTGAAAGAGATTAGAATTGCATTTACGGGTTGTAAAGAGATGGAGATACCAAAAATACGAGCGAAAATTGTAAATGCGTGGAATTTATTTTAGTGGCCACAAGTCTGCATGCCCGATAGAGCCGAGGCGATTCCCTCGAACTGCATCGAAAAGGACTCCTCTTTCTAACAAGAGGAACTGACAGTCCCAGAGAATGAACGTATTCATATTGTATTATGCGCCAAAAAAACATGTGAAGTCCGTTTTCTGCTTTAAAAAAGAATTTTTTGACACGTTCAACGCGCGCCGGGATATGCTAGTAAATAACATAATTATTGGATACAATGTATTGTAACAAGAACCTTTTGATCATGTATAAATTAATCATATCACATGTTGTACGTGTATCTCATGTCATATGATTTACGGCTATTAAAAAATCTTTTATTTTCACAGCCTCAACAAAACCTTAACGAATAATGCGAGACGTTAATCGCTTTAAAATTGTTTAAAAATCGCTTACCGTCACACGTCATCGTTCTGTGAGGAAGAGAGCGCCGTACTGCGCTGCCAGGGCGGGTGATTAACGAGTCTTTAATGAAATAATCTGGTTAGATAGTAATGATGACTCGGCGAATATCTCCTCGCCGAGGTGACGGGACATCACAAGAGATTATATGGCCGCCATGTTGGAAAGCTTCCGGTCGCAATGGTGCCAACCGCACATTTTATTTGAAATCATATTCATTATATTTTCCATTTTCTTCTTTTTCTAAAAGATGACGATGGTTGCTGTCATTTATTCTTCGTAGTATCAATCCAGTGAATTGGTTTGCAGCAAAAAAATCTTGCATCTCGATTTCCACTCTTCTATATCTTCTGCAATTCTTTTAGTTCAGCATAAGAAGTGCAACTCATGTCCTCGAACACTTGCTTCAAATACTCCCGTCTAGGGCGCCCTCTGCAGTTTCTCTACAGTAAAATTCAGTGATAATATATGAGATACGACGCTCAGTATAGTTAATGAATATGTGGTAATTACTACTGTATAATGTTATTTATTGGTCTTTAGGATTGTGTGAATTTGATCAATCACCCGTAAAATTCCAGTAATAGCCTATTAATCGAAATTGGTGGTAGACGAAAGTCATCCCGTGAAGACTACCACATACATGCATAGTGAATTCCTGTTATAATAAGGATGATGCGTTAATGTCGGGATGTCGTTTATAAAGTTGGCAGATCAACACTCCATATGCAGCGCTAATCCATATGTAAAATTGTAAGCGTCATAGAATCCACAGATGAAAACTTCAGAATCACCATCACCATTTGTTATCTATCTTGCTGTGTGCTTACATAAATAAAGGTAGTGATTGGAAGGGTGACCAGGGATTTAATATTCCTAAAAATTTGTGTATTGAAGTCGGTTGGCAACACTGTCCGGTGTTGATAATTGTCACCCTATCTCCTTCCCCCTCATTATGGCTGCCACATTAAAAGCTGAATGCAAATACCAACCTGCGCGAATGCCGCGAATTCTTGTGGAGATTCCCACACTCGGTAATAAATTTGATCATGATGATTAATTGCGGTGGTGCTGTTTTTGAACCCTCCATTACATCATATTATTATTGAAACATGTGTTATTTCACAAAATTTAAAAAATATTCATATTTTATTGTCGCAAAGTAATATTTGATTTTATTTCCTATTTACTTTCAAGCTAGAGTAATTGTAGTCGCTTTCTTCGACTGTATGAATATACAGGTTCCGCCGCATTTCATTAAGACAATACGATCGACGACTCATCGCTAACAACGTTGAGGCGCACTGGACGTCTGGTGAACGGGACATTTGGCGCACGGGACAACTGGAGTACTGGATGTCACGCTAACCTAACCTAACTTATTTCTTTAACGAGACTTGTGGATCTCTCAACTCTAAGATCACTGGACAAATTTTAGGGTTAGGTTACGCTAGGTTTGGTTATGTTAGGTTAGGTTAGGTTAGCGAGACAGCCAAGGCACCAGTTTTCCCAAATGCGCCAAATGTGCGCCCCACGTCGTTACCGATGAGTAGTTGAACGAATTGTCTGTGAACGAAAAGCGGCGAAATCTGTTTATTCATACAGTCGAAGAAAGCGGCTCCGCTTACTGTAGCTTGGAATTAAACAGGAAATTAGATCAAATATTACTCTGCGACAAATATATATATTTGTCTGTGAACGATAGGTCGTGACATCGAATAAACATTGCTCTAGTAATGCGTACATATAACAATTAACTAATAATCTTATGTTATTATTTATTTAATATTTGAAATTGATCAAAAAGTAATTGCTAATAAAATAAATAACAATCATACGAACGTTATCAAGTCTCGTGTTGTTTTATAATATAGTGAACGCTCAATTTCACTGTGTGTGAATCATTATTATGATAAGCTGCAAACGCGAGGTTGACTTATTGAATACATTATTCATTAGTTTCAAATTACATACAAGTAGTTGATTATTCAAACAAGATAAATTTGGAAAGCGCTTTCCTTGTCTTTGAGTTTATAACACAAAGAGGTGACGTGCGGCCGCATGTGTGGGTACATGTGTACCGAACCAGCATCCTGAAATAAGCCATAACATCTGAGACGTGGCATTATATTTAACATTATGTTTTGTTGATAATGTGTTAATTACTTAGTTGCTATTTATTTATTATAAGCAACAACTTTATACAACATCTGTATTTGAGTTTCTAGTATATATTTTATGAATTTTGGTATATAAATATAATTTCCTTTAAGTTATGTTGAAAAGAGGTTTTTTTTTAGCAAAATTCTTCCTCAAGAATCATCGATAAAATAATTTAATCTTCACAACTCTGAGATTTGGAGATAAGTTGTCTGAGGTCTTCTTCGTAGTATCAATCCGGTGGATTGGTTTGCAGCAACAGAGTCTTGCATCTCGATCTCCATTCCTCTCGGTCCTCCGCAACCCTTTTCAGCTCAGCATAAGAGCTACAGTTCATGTCCTCGAATACTTGCTGCAACTACTCCCGTCTAGGGCACCGTTCTGCAGTAATGTTCGAACATTCCAGGTGGCATATCTTGTTGACTGAAGGTTTTTCTTATTTGTCTTGGTTGTTTTGTCTCGAGCAGTCCCCACCCGGAGATCCGATTGGGGGACTATTTTTTCTCCGGAAAATTTTACTTGAGATGCAATCATTTTTTGCTGATACGTGGGATGTCTTTAAGACTTTTAATGTGGTATTTTCCCCTTTATTTCCACATCCTAATGCCGTTGACCATAAGGGTTCATCCGCCTTAGGAGGGCATTTACTACCTCCAGGACAATAGAGTGCCCTAACCAGCTTGACCTGATGAGGTTAGCTGGGTGTTAGCTTATTCCGGCCAACATTCGGTCCAAAAAATCTGATCTTTCAAATTATCATCAACCACAACGCAAATTGTTTTTCTGCGTAAAATTTCGTACAAGAAAAATGATTCATATGAGTTGCCATGGAGATATAAATAAAATTTAAAAAATGGCCGACCTCGGCACGTCACGAGATCTTCCGCTAAAAATGTTGCGCGTCGATGCTGCTTAACGAGCGGTCGCTAAAGATGCATATAAACCATAATGCACGTTTTGTAGAGAATTTGATGACGATTCTGATGGTGTTAGAGAATGTTTATAAGTTTTATTTTCAAGTGTCTGAGGTAAAATACTTGAAATGTGAAGTTCCAGGTTTGTTTATATGGTGGTCATATTTTCTTATTAAGGACCTACTATAGTGGAATCAGAGAAAAAAGCAGTGTACATTTTACATGAAAATACAATTACTAAACGTATACCCTCTACGTTAAAACAAGTCAATATTTGTTGACCCAGAACAAACTGTTTCTTCGACTGCTGTATTAAGGAGTTTTCAATGAGAGAAGTAAATATGAAAATTGCTAGCAAAAAGAATGTAAAATTTTAAAATGACACTAAAAAAGCGCTGGATGATTTTTAAGACGTGTCAAAACGTGCTGATACAAACAGGCTAGCCATCAGCACTGAATGAAAACTTTTACAAAAATGATAAGACAGATAGAGATGACATCGTTTCACTCATTGAAGCCAATGAAAAAATGTCAACGTTACTGGAAATTCTCGGTTAAGCGAAGAACAACAGTGATTTATAAAATAAGCAAAGAATAGTAAATAAACATGTAATGAAATGTATGTTCATAAAAGATAAAAAATAAATTATTATCACAACAAAGTATTGAATTGCTAAATCGTGATATGTTCTTCCTCTTGTATACAGTTTCAATGAATTAAAGAAAAAAAAAATAAGCTGTAACTATTTATTAATGCCCACACTATAACAAACTCTATACAAGCTTGATACACTCAGCATTAAACCGACCTGGTTAAACGTGATAGATTTCACTGGAGGGCCAAAATTATGTTTTTATATAATGTATGAACATATTTACTTTTCTCTTACGTCTATACGAAATGAACCTTAATGTAAATATTATTGTATTAATTGTATTAAATTTATTTAGAAAAATGTTTTGCCTTGTATCGTGATAATGTAGTATAACTCACAGCACGAGTGGGTCCTGAGAGTTTATGTATGGGTTTGCTAGATAAACCATATCGGAAGCACGCATGATACAAACATTTTACTATGGGAATTTAGAGGTATTTAATTGGTCAAAGAGGGAAATTACGATGAGAAGTTTTAATACATTGTGTTCGAAAGACATGAAGTAATAAAAATACAAATGTTAAATTAATTTCACTTAAAAATGTTATTATATTACTAGAATTGTGTAATGAATCGTTTTTTGCTGTGAAAGTCTACTATATTCATTTATGACGCTTGAAATATCTTTTAATACGATAAAAATTAAATATCGAAACTGTGAAATAAAACTCTATTATTTATCAAAAAATATTCAGCTTAAATAAAAATATCAAATATAAAACTAAAGTCAATTTAATGCAGATATGAGCTAGCATTAGGAATTTAATTTATGTCTAAATACTTTAAAACTCATAACTGACAAAAATTTTGGAGAACATACTTATATAATGTTAGGATATTTTTAAAGTTAAGTTTCAGCACAACATATTTACACCAAAATAATAATGAATTTAATTTTACTTGTGATATAATCATTTTTTTGTATGTTCTTGAGATGTTTGTTGGATTTGTATCAGTTTTAATGGCCTAAATGGACATTTAACCGAATGGACATTCAGCTCATTAGAAATTTGGTCCGTAAGAGAGTCAGGAGTCTAAGTCTCTCAAATCAATATGAACAAATAAAAAACGAACTCGATTACATTACTCTCGTTGCACGAAAAACGTTAAATATACTTTTAGATATCGCCAAAAAATAATGTATATTTAAAAAACCAAATCAGTGAATAATATCGTGCTCAAATAAAATAATATTCAAAATACATTCTTATTTAAGATGAAATAAAATATAAGCTGAAAGATTATATCCCCACTCACATTTTGATGGTGGATATAAAGAAGTGGTACGTATGTGTGTGATATTCAGGATTCGTGGAAGAATAATACGTTGACCTCATTCTTTTTGTTTAAAGAAAGAAAAACGCTTCCGGTGAAAATCTTCACCTAAAAAGAATGGTTGCCGCATGCGCCCATGCCTTTATTAAGGCACGGTTATACTGGCAGTTTTTTCAGTATACTCATACATGATCATTATCCTTATCTGCTCTCTAATCGGAGAATATGCTAGTCAAAAACTGCTGCTATTGAGCTTTGTCAGCCGCCATGGTTCATACCTCAACCAATGTCAGCATCGAGTATATTTTACGTTAAGTTTCCAACTGTCTTCCTGGTAAGCGAGAGCAGCTATAATTTATAATAATCTACTGATATCAGCATGACTTAGCCCTTACTGATTGCTACCGAAAACCTCGATATATAATCTTTCGTCTCTCATTTCTGTTCTCTTCTCGTACATGTATGTGTCGCCATATTGGAATTTTGGTCACGGATGTGACGTTAGTATGTACATGGCTGCTGCAATTGGTGCGCTATTGATTCTGTAGATGGCCACTTGCGGCCCTGGGCACCCATCACGAGCGCGCTTAGTCGTGAGTTCAGTCGAGTTCAATCGAGGTGAAAGTAACGTCATGTTACGGTCAAGCGGTGAATTCAAGTCTTTTTCGAAATATATGTCAATGTACTTCGGAAAAAGTGTGTTGTTAATCTGCTCCTCATACTTCCACCATGCGATCCGATAATTATCCCGGCGACGTGAAGTCGTTTCTCCCGTAGAGATGAGGACGTCAATACGTATTTATAAATTTATATTATGTAAAAACAATTTATTCTCAATTTAATTCAAACTCTTGATAAAAACATTTAATCTATAAGTTTTTTTTTATTTAAAAAATATTTATTTAAAAAAAAGTGTTATTTGTAGAATTATGTTTAATTTTTAATAAAACCCGAGTACAGAAGAATAATAAAACACCACAAAAATTAATATATATGTGTATATAGTCGTTATGTCTACAATAAATTAATAATTAAATTTGTAACTAAAATTCATTTTTTATGGACTTAAGTTGGAATTTTGTAATTCAAACACACGAATCAAGATTTTCCCAAAGAAAAACATGTTGAGTTCACACGCAAAAGTTACGTAAAATGTAAGTTTTACTTTATTCTGAAAAAAATAGTTACAAGTAAACTTTCTTCTAGAAAATATTCTTATATTTTAACTGGACTCTGTAGATGAAAGCTTACTGCTAGAGAAGAGTCTCTTGTTTACGCCCTGTGGGATCCGCTCTTCTATTCAAGACGCGAGCTTTCTCCCAGATGAAGCTTTATGCTTCAAGTATGAGAGCTACCACACATTGCTTATTTTTGCTTTGATTAAAAGCGACTCCTTGTGATAAAAAACATAAACACAATGCTCATTTCCAGACAAACAGAAAACGACAATATCTGGACGTAATATCATAAGATTTATATCATTAAAAACAAAAAGATAAAACGAGTATAAACCTGGAATAAATGATTATTTATTTTCTTTTACTGCGAACATCTCATCTCATCAATATGAAGAAATGATTTGAGAATTGTGAAATCATACTTGTTATCGATCAAGTTTTTTTGTATTATTTTTCATGTATTTCTTTTCGAAAAATGCATACTATTAACTACAACATTTTTTAAAGTTATAGTTTTTAGATTTAAGCATATACTCTAGCTGCTTGTGAATTTAAATCCAAGGAGCTAGAAGTGTATTATGTTTTGTACAGTGACTTTTTTATGAGACGTTTCATTTCCTTACATGAATTTGTAGCTTGCGCTGTTGCTTAAGACGTTTTGAAATTGCATTATTTGATATTAAATATATTATAAACAAGTTTTAAGAAATAAATATCTAATTTATTAATAAACTAATATGACATAAACTAATAATGTAATCGAAATTAAAATGAATTGTAATATAGATTGACAATATATTTTTTACTAACCAAATATGTCAGTTGTCACTTACAGTTTACTCAATATCAAAAATAAATTTACAAAAATAATTTATTCCATAATAATTTTTGGCTAACAACATGTTTCGGTTACATCGAGTAGCCACACTTGACAATGGCTACTTAATGCACTTGACACATGTCGTCAACCAATAAATATTGAGGTATAAATTTTAAGAAATGATTTAATTATAAATGATATTGTGAAAATCCACCAAGAAATGTCAATCGAAAATATCGAAAATAAGTAAGCTGAAGAATATATTCAACTTACTTTGAATATTAAAACATTTTGTGTAAATATCGTGACGGCTATACATGTCATTGACGGTAAAAGAAAAAAAAATAGTTTAATACCTTAAATTTTTAGATTATACCGATCACGTAAATATCTACTTTTATTACGAGTGTACTTACTACTTTTAAAATTTAGCTTCACTTTTCATTCGCTATGTTAATGAAAGCATTTTTTATTATTTAATATAATACGAATAATTATTAAAACGTGACCCAAATATTGCTCTATATTATGAAACATTTTGTTAAATAAAGTATTACGCAGGATGCAAAAAGTGGTGACCAAAGTAATCGGAAGTGCGGCCGACAAGAAGTTTTCGGAAACTTACTTCAGCAACTACCAAGAAACTGGTCCAATTATATCATAATTCATGGCTCGTTGGAGATGGAAACATCTTGTTCCGCGACATGCGGAATTGATAGATGCTTTATTTTTTGGCCCATTGGTGCCTTTTTGTCGTTCAGCAAGTAGCTCTTGAGTTCGCTCTTTCAGGGGGCGATAAATCTAGCGCCAGACGCCCGACCCGCAGTAGCGCGTGTATCCGATATTGGTTTCGGTATGATTTATATGGGACACCCTGTACTCCCTTTCGAGGACCTCGGAGACTCTTCGTTGGCTTTGAATCTAAAATATATCATTATTTCTAACTCGAGATATTAAAACGTTAGCAGAAATAGACTCGTTTAGAAGCATTATAAAGTAAAAAAGATTTTTTAAATATGAAATAAAGCTTTATTTTTTAAGCGTGACTGTTTTATATAAGCTGTGCCATACAAGCATTTCAATTATAATATTATTTAGACTTAAATAAATGGAGTTAATAATGCGATTAAAGAGCATATGCATGCTTAGAATACTGGGGATACGATGGTTTGACATTATGAGGAATGACGAAGTGAGAGAGCAAACGGAGCAGCTTTTTATAATACAATCGGTCAATGGTCGAAGGTGGAGCTGCCTTGAACATATGATAAGGATACTGCAGGAGAGCATTAACTATAGATGTCTTTTCTTCAAGCCCCCGGGCTCACGCCATCTTGGAAGGCCGTTGGAAACTATACATATAATGTATTCGACGAAGCTGCGGGTAGCGAAGATTATGGCGGCTAGCAAAGCTTTGTGGCGGCATCTCGTGAATGCCATATGCTCCAATTAGGGGAGCTGACATCGTATTATGATGATTAGTTATATTTAATTATATGTCATTATATATCAATGAAATATATTAAAGGTATACTATGACATCAGTAATGGAATGAAGCCCATTGTGTATTTCAACAAAAAAAACCTTTTCATTTCATTAGAACCATGTTTAAATAATTGGCACATAATTGCATTAAGTGCTTGATAACACATTTAACGGCAGTTATTTTTTACTGATATATTTCTTTTTTACCGATCAGCTTAGGCCAGACATTTTTATTACGCTCATCTAGGTTGCTCTCAGAGGTACTCTTTTTGCCGTAAAAGAACATTTACGACCTCTTATGTCTACGCAAGCTCCCGTAAACATATAGTCTTTACGTAGTCTTTACGTTACAGATAAAGAGAAATGGGACATAAAAATATATGTTTTACTTAAAAAACCTAAAATTAGCCTAATATATTGGGTGATTTGATACTAATATATTATAAACTGAATTAAGCCGCTTTCTTTATATAATATGTTAATTTTATATTAATATTATATATTAATAAATAAATGTTAATCATTGTGATAGCGTAGGACTAAAATGTAATTTTTACTAAATGTAAATTTCCTCTTAATTGCTTGTTGGTGATAGTTGTTAAAATTAAAATAATTTAATAAATTAAAAATAAATAGTTTCGTATTAATTTTCATTCAATACATTATGATATTAACCTTGTTTTAACATGTATTACTTTGTTCCATTGTTAGTCATAGAAACTGGAACATTGTCTTGCATAAGCTGCACACTTCGTCAGTTTTTCAATTTCAAGCAATCACGTGTGCTTAAATATGCTGGAACATAAGTAAAAGCTAGTTATATAACAATAATGGTTATAAATAAATAATTCTATCGCATAGACTTCTGGTAGACGATGATCAGAAAATTTTAAATGTGTTCGTTTGATCATTTAGATATTCTTTTATAATCTCAATGTAACTATAATATTATTAAATACGACAAACAAAATATTAATATATATATTATTTTTAAAAAAATCATTGTTTTCAGAAAAAGTAATTAAGTAAGTAAGTTTAAGAAAAAGTAGTCAATATTTAATTGGTACATGTAATATGCTTAAGAAAACAAATGTGGTTAAAGTAAAGGGAATGAATCTAATATATATTATACAACAGTATACTTTATGCATGGCCACCCTTACTAATGATTTCTTATGCAAAGATTGATTGATATCATTTGGTAAAACGTTAGAATAATGCGGAACCTGCCGTGACTTTTGTCCATAAAGAAGGAAAATTATGTTGATGGGAAATTAATTTTAATTTTCAGTATGAATTATTGAAACATAATTTTTTGACATAAAATTTCAATGAAATGCACTTTTTTTTACACATTCGCATGTTCAATGCTGATAATACATTAATTAAAGAGCTTAAGCAGATTTATAAACACAAACCTTATGTGCATGTATGATACAAAATTCTCAATGGAATATAAAATATTTTGTACTTAGTAAAACATATGTTAAAAAAAAACAATTGTGCGACAATCATTTCATAACATTATATTGACAATAGATTGCTGAATATTCAATAACTGCTATGTAAATAAACTTGGAATTTTGCCTCCTGAAAACAACGTAAATTAAGTAAAAAACATTAAAGTAACAAGATTTAAATGAAAAACTAATAAATTAGGATATTAAATTGTATTGTAAACCATTAAAATAAGTATTATTATGTATATTACAACATTTTTTCCTTATATAACTACCGTAGATTATTTTTAATGATAAGCATTGCCAAAATTATTTTAAGTGTTTCACAATGTAGCTAAATTATTATATTTCTTATTTGTAAACCACAGAAATTTTGTGGTTTTATAAGTTTTCTATTTTATTTTAAATTCCATGAAACATATAAACATTTAGAGATGTGCCCATGTGATATAAAAAAAATACAATCCCTTTTTATGTAATTGTATAAAATATAAAATTCTTTTAAATTGGATAGCATGTTGAACCTAATTTCAATGAGTGATCTGGGTAATTCTATTAAGCAGAAACCACGAATGAAAGATAAAAAGGAATGAAAGAAAGGCTGTAGCACTTTTACAGGAACTGTGAAATTTTAGTGAATCTCCTCGTACCTGTTTATAAGCACATTTACTCTTAATTACCTTTTTGTGCGGCACAATGGAGCCTCGCACAATATTCGCGAACCTTTTTCGCGCGGAATCCGCATTCGGAAATGGCGTTAATTCACGCCGAACAAAAAACGCTGAATCCCTCTCTCAGGATTACGTGGCATTTATCCCAATATACAATGGGTGTGAAAAGGGGGTTGTTAAAATTTAATGCGTCAGTTAAAAGGGTGTAACCAATGGCGGCGCATCTGTTAGGCCTGAATCGCACATTGCTGTCGCGACTGTGACTATAAATATCCAGACACCGAAGCCACTCTCTTGCTTCCTTCATTTGGTACCTTTCACCCTCAATCACCCGTTTGCGAACAAATAAAAAAAGATCACCGCCTATACTACGTACATTGATATTCATGTTTGAATTAATGATACGTTTATTTGGTGTTTTTTTGCAAATGCACCCCTGCGAGTTTGTCAGTGAATCGTGTTTGAAGTCGATTTGAAAAGGTATGTTATGGTAATTACTATTTGGAATATATTATTGATGCTTAAAATTGAATGGTAGCCGCCCTAATTTTTGAAGTGATTGATGAAAACAATATTCAATACAAACAAATATTCAACTTTTGTTTATACAACGAATGAAACAATATTTTTTACGAACTTATATAGTACAAATATATTTGATCTTAATATAATTCAATATATTCGAGTAGAGAGAGTGTACGTAGATAAAGAAAAAAAGGCTTTGTATGTGAAGTGGAAAGGTTTATATTATTTTAAGATGAACCTATTTTTTTCATTGATATTAAGGTCATTTACTGCCAATACTTGGTGGAACTTTCTTTTTATAATTATTTCTTTTTAAATATTAAATGTTATGTAAATTATTTGCATTAATTTTCTCTATTACAAATATTGAATAAATGATAATTTTTAAAATTATTTAAATATGTTTCAAGTTTAGTACTTTATTCACACACAAGACCGCTTCAATTTCACTTTCAAAGGAAGCTTCATCATTTCATTGTTTATACGTAACTTGTAACTCTTCAGTACGAGTAAAATGTATTTTTGTATGTGAAAAAGCAAAGCATAATGTGTTAGATATTTAAACAAAGTAAAAATTGTTCAAACATGTAATATTATATATATTATGATGTATTTGAAATTCATTAATGAACACGTTATCTCTTTCAGTAAACTTTGTTTTTTTTTTCGATAAAGATCTTTCGTTTTTAATATTAATTTCAATTCAGATGTTCTTAAAATGAAATGTTACTTTTCAAGTTCTTTGTAATTAAAATAACGTGGTCCCTTAAAAATCAATTATTCGTGTTAAAAATAAATGTTCAGTATCAAAATAAAAGTAAAAGATTATTTACAACTTATTTCACATTTTTTATCGGGTAGCCATTGTTAAATATTGAAAATGGTTACCTGTCGTAGCCGAAACATGTCGTGCTGTAAAAAAAACTTTAGAATTCTGCCAAGAATTATCGATCCCAAAAGTCGAAAAATAAATGTTTTTTGCTTATGTTTTGTAATCTATAGATAAAGATTATTCATCTACTTTTAGCTAGTTTTATTTGACATATTGTGTTATGTGGAAATAAATAGAAAAGCGTCGTAAAAAAGTTTGCAATTATCACGCTTTCACTGGAAATGTCCCGCTAATTTATAGGATGAAATAAAATGTTCAGGCCGGCAGCCTCTCGTAATCCCTTGTTATTTATTCCCTGAACATCTGATTGGGCTGATGGAGACAGGGATTACCTGCGGATGCTGAACCGCAGCTTTTTAATTGACAGTAACTGAACAATACTGGGCGAGGGCAGACAGAGGATATATAGCACTGAAAATAATGAAATGTATACTGAAAACTCAACCAGAAGTTAAAAATGACAAAGCTTAAAATAAATTAAAGAATTGTTATTTTAATGATAT